>OZ020606.1:103889126-105136626 GCA_963971545.1 Philophylla caesio | reverse complement strand
CGACAGAACAATAGAAATGAATAAGTCTAATTATCGAAATTCCCCATTTTAAAGACATGCAACTTTCATAAAAAAGTAATACACACACAACTGCAATAAGTTTTTCAAGAGAAAATTTTCGGTAGAGAAAATTAGAAAAAAATGGCAATTATAAATTATAAATTTAAAAAATTTATATTGTTAAAAAATAAAAATGCCTGATTTATGGTCCAATCTGACCGACAATAACATATATTCTTAAGGAAAAGTAATTTGTGAAAAAAGGTTACTCTAGCTTTTGTTATGAGAAATGTATTCGTATTTTTTCTCCTCATATACATACGAGTACATACATACACATTGTATATACTGAATTCGACTTTTTTCGCATAGATTGTAAATCACATGGGATGATCCTTGTAAATAAAATTCACTTGTCTGTTATTTTAAGTTATTTAAGATATTTAAGAAATACCCACATACTCTTCGCGATGAAAGATTTCATAAATTGTGTCCAGCACCAATCTTGGTATATCATTTGTTTCGAATTTAGCCGTTGTCATTAACGTTATCATGGGATTATTTTCGATGGCCTGGGGAAAGTTCTCGTTGCTGAGATTACTATTCGGATGTGAATCTCTGACAATTTTATAAACAGTCACATATTTCCATAAGCTTGAGGTGTGTGTGCCGAACTCAAAAAACAAAAACCAAACAAATTTGAGTATCACATTATTATTAAAAATACGAAGTACTCGTATTTTAACAAACACATTAGTTAACAACAATACAATCGTTTACGCAATCTTCTATAATATCATAAGAGTTTCCGCCTTCCGCGCCGCAACCATCCTCCATCCATTGTTCACACTCATTGTGATCGGGATTGTAGTAAAAGCCGCTGATGAGCATATCACAAGGGCCATATCCTCTTGGATGTGGCTGCAAACATTGAGCTAAAATTAATTAGTAATATGTTTATTTACACGCTTTGATTTACTTGCAATTATAAACCTGGTTGCTCAGCGTCACTGTTGAAAAGAAAACAAGAAACTAGCACAAAAAGTATAGCAGCTTTTACTTTCATATTGAAAGGTGTTGTGTTTAAATGTTTAAAATAACGCAGCTACTGCTCAGCGCACCTCAAGCGCTCATTTTCAAGTGATGAAAGATTGTTGCATTAATTACTAACTAAGTGGGAGAGAGATTCTTAAACGAAGTTTTAAAACCCAGCGAACGTTTTTGAGAAGCGTTCTTGGACGAGAAGTAACATTAGACTGTTAAAAAAGTGATTCGCTTTTATTTTTTATACATCATTGGCATGACATTACATTCAGCATCACCTCTTCACGAGCCTACATACATACATACTAATTGACTTCCTTCATTAGGCTGCAAATGTGATGACGACATTAGAAGCTTTATGAATTTTTGCGACTAGCAACGGAAAATATTGTGAACGATTTATACGAGTATATGAAAAGTACACATAAACCATTCAAATTAAAGTCAAAATCAAGTTGCTGCCGTTAGCCCATTATTATTATTTAAGATATTGGATATGTGAAAAGTTCAGTATTATTTCGAATTATTTTATTATACAACTGTTTTACATCAACACAAAAACTGGATTTGACAAAAGTTGTGGTAACCCAATGTACTAATTGAGCGCTGTGTACAAGATCAAGATCTTTGAAAAGTAAACAGTTAAAATAAATAATTTCTCAAGTTTATTTACTGATTGCTAAAACGGTTATCAGTTGTTGAAATCTCATTATTAAATAAAGCATTAGTTACTCCAGATTACAAGCGTAAATATATGTATGTATGTATCAGTTGCATCTTAGCTGAGTTTGAAAATATACATAATGTTTGCTTGCCAAGCGGTTTTTGTGATATCTCAAAATTAAGGTTTACGATAAAATCTGAATGCATTGACCTTTAAAGTGCCTTAAAACTAATAAATACTTTAACATGAAAAGCAACTAGTATACGTACAAACACAAATGCATATCCATATTTCAATGAATAATTACAGAAAATTTAATGCGTTTACGTCCTTCTAAACAAATCTCTATAAGTTCTCAAAATATGTATGTACGTATGTACCTAAATTACCTGCGCCTCGAAATGTAAAAATAACATATCGCTCGTACTCTAACCAATGCTTTTTTAAGCTTTGTGCAAAATTAAAAAAGAGTTATTAAAATTTTAATAAAAATTTTATCTCTGAAATTTCATGCTGATTTTTAATGTTTTCTTCTTGTTACTGGTATTTTACTGTTTTTCCATACGAACCTAAATATATTAAAAAAAAAAATGCCAAAAATATAATCAACGCGGAATAAAAATGAACCAAGAAGCGATAACTTCCTTCTTATCTTCGCTTGTAATTAGTTTAGCAGCTACAATATATGTGCATGTATGTATATACATACGTACTACGTACTACATCTTTTCTCTAATGTAGTTAAGATGAGTCAAATAACTTACTGTATTTGGTGTATTTTTAGCAATAGTGGACGTTTTTTTGGTGACAAATTTCGTTAGTTGTATATTGAAATATAAATCATAATGCAATAAAAATCACGTAAATCAAACTTTTATACTATAAAAAAAAAATTCATAAAAATTCGAAAACAAAATGGAATTTTAATATAACGTATCATAACGCATATAATAATAGTATAATAAATTCGAAAAACAATTGGAATTTTGGTATAACGTTTCATAACGCATATAATAAGAGTATAATAATGTACTCGTTTGATTTTAGATTTTACTTAGCGCTCTTTCCCGGAAGAGCCACAAAATCCCCGAAAATTAAATCCCCAAGCACAGAATACCCATTTAAAAAAAATTGCCAACACAAAATGCACAAAGTCTAAATACCCAAATTCAAAATCCCCAAATTTAGAATTCTCAAAACCATAATAACGAACCCCAAATTCATAATAACTTAACTTAATCTTTAACTGGCCATCTACTACTTATACTGAATATATTCTAAATGACTTTTAAACAAGTATAATGTCTTTTTTTTATTTTGATTTTTGAATGAGCTAAAGGCCAATTTTTGTCGGAAAAATTAGAGAAACAACAGCAACACCAAAGCGGTAGAAGTTATAGTACTATTTCGGAAATCACCACATTTCCTCATCAGACTTTTTTTTTTAAATTGTCCTAACTTAACATGCAATTGCTACATATATATATTGTTAATTTTATATATATTGCAAATTTTATTAAATTTGTTTTCTATTTTTATTTTTATTATATTTTGTTTTTATTAATTACTTTTATTTTTAAAACCCTACTCTAAGTATAGATAATTAAATCTACCATAATTGTTTTGTTGTTCTGTAAAAGGTATAAAACAAAATTGTACTAATCACTTCTTAATAAAATGATATGAAAATAAAAACGAACACTACCTTAGCAGAACAATACGAGTATGTACTTTTGAAAGAATTAGGGCTAGTTTTTCAGTGTTGGTTTAAACTCAGTTAATACTAAAATGGATTAAACTACGTTTAAATATAAGGTTAGCTTCGTTGCGCTCAATCAATTATGTTGCAACCAACACAAACAGCTGATAGGTTAAATTAAGCTTAACCGTGCTTGATCGCCCGTTAACACTAAACCGAGTTCAACTGAAAAACTGGCCCTTTGTGCGATTTCAAATAAGATTATCATGAAATTTTTCGTGAAATTTATTTGGATTAGGTTAAAAAATAATATTGTGGAAATATTAAATCCCCATGTTTTTTGTGAATTGCGTTTAGATTACGTAGCGATTTTTAACGTAGTCTAAACGCAATTCACAAAAAACATGGGGATTTAATGTTGGGGCTTCCGATTTTGCGGATTTTGATTTTGGGAATTTTGAATTTGGGGATTTTAATTTGGGAATTTTCTTTTGGTGATTTTAAATTTGGGGTTTCAGGCCCAACCCCTCTTTATCCATGTGTTTAATAAAAGTTATTATACATTATTTAATTTATAATACTGATGATCTTGCAAACTTTCCTCAAAATTGTTAACTAACGCTAGTTATAAGCTTGATCAAAATTATTAAATTTAAGGGGCAATGCATCACATATTATACTTGCTCATGCATTTCAAAGATGTAAAGTAAATAAACACTTGAATTAAGGCAATTTTAAAATTTAGTATTTCTTAATTAAATTCAAAAATGATTTAGAAAATCCAATGACATCTTTACAGGTTTGTATGTATGTATGCACATGCAACAGCGATAAGAAGACTTTGGGGGCTTTCGAGAGAAATGTTCTACGCAAGACTAATGGTGCTGTTCGCATTAACGACGAGTACCGAAGAAGATGGAATGATGAATTGTATGAACTGTATAATGATATGGACATAGCCAAGTGCAGAAGGACCTGTCTTCACTTGGTGTGAATAATAGGCGAAACCTAGCGATGGAGAGAGGGAACTGGCGGAGCTTTCTGGTTTCAGCCCAAACCGACAAAGTGCCATGAAAAAAGAAGAAGTACTTGTACTTCAAGGGTATATTAACTTTTGTTCGCATAACGGTTGTTTGTAAACGCCAAAAAAATCGAGATAGATATAGACTTAGACATACCAAAATGATCAGAATGAAAAGAGGAATCGATTTAGCCTTGACTGTCTGCCCGTCCGTCCGTCCGTGGTTACCATAACTTAAGTAAAGATTGAGATTTCGTAATGAAACTTGAAAAATGCAAAAACTCCGATTTTTCGGTATCCATTAAAGCAAATTAAGTGGAATTTGATATTTGGAGCGATGTTAAACAAATAAACTGAATGTTTAAAAAATGTTGAAAAATATGCGTTGCCACTTATGAAAAATTGTTCGTATTTCAATAACGATGTGAGGTATCGGCACAAAATTTGGTGAACATATTTTTATCGATACCGCTGTTATTATCATCAAACATTTTTGAAATCGGACTATAACCTCGCCTACCTTCCATATGACGGGAGTTTCAGAAAAATTCAAAAATGTAGTTTTTTGTTATACATTGGAACATATTAATTAAAATTTGATATTTAGAGCTATTGTCAATAAAGAAACTTACTTTTTATGAAATTTTTAAAAATGGACGTTATCACACCCACTTATGAAAAAATGTCAATTTCTATTGTCCATGATATCACTAGTATCACCGTCAAAAACTTTTAAAATCGGATCATAACAAAGCCCATCTTCCATATAAGCGAAGTTTTTGAGAAATGCAAAAACTTCGTTTTTTCAGTATTTATTGGAAGAGATTGGGTAAAGTTTAATACTAGCAGCAATTTGAAACAAATAAATGGGGTTTTTATGAAATTTTGAAACATGACCGTGGCACCACCCATACAAAAGTATATCGCGAGGCTATATAAACTCGGTTTCGCCGAAATTTTGCTTTCCTTATTTGTTTTATTTCATGTTAACGGAAGCATTTACACAAAACTATTTATGTGCTTACACGCATTAGAGAAAGTGTCAACATTTTTATTAATCACCACAGAATGTTTGACCGTTGATATTTATTTATGCGCTAGAAGTAGAAGTCTCGAGTGTCATACTTATTTTTGATCAACTATTTCGCATTCATTCAACTGCCACAACAACAATTATAATAAATTAAAAATAAAAACCACTTAAAACAAAAAAAGAGAAATATGGACTTAAGAAATTACTTAATCGTTTTGAATAAGAAATTGGCATGTCAACAAAATACTCTTTGCGTCTAACGGCGCCACCTGCTAGCAATTTCATCATTTCCATTTCATGCAAGAAAGTAGTACGATTATAGTAGTGCTGTGTGAACAATTTTACGCATTTGATAAGTAGTTTACGGACCAGTCACTAGCTGACCTGAACTTAATGCAGAGAAAACTGCGTTTTTTAAAATGAGAAGACATTTATTATAAGCATTTTATTTGTCGACTAATGTTTCGAGTTTTGGCGGCCCAAGTTTTTTTTTTTTGTAGGTCCAACCGGTGGTGAATCCGCATATTGATTTGATCCGCGTTTCGAGCAATTTTTCTTCAGTCTGCATGCACACAGATTTCAAAAATCTTCAAACATACAACTTCATAAACCAAGTCTTTTCTTGCGCAGTTTTGAAGTGCAAAAGTAGCTTGGTTTACGATATTCCTTCCTTTCTTTTCCTATTTCAATTATCTAAGTGCTTTTTTGCTTGTCAGTTTCACACATGTAACATTTCATGTGTGTGTATAATTTAGACATTCAGTGGCATAAATTGATATTTGAAATGGTTTAAAAACTTTAAATTTGATTTCAATGTCAGCGCTTGACGAATTTTCTAAAGCACAAAATGTCTTCTCGTTCTGTTTATTAATTTTTCGCAAATATAGTCGGTTGCTTATGCGACTTTCTAGCCGATTTCTGCCCGTATTTAATCTAAGCGAATACAGACCAAAAACTCGAGCAAAATTTGTTGCGTTATGTTAATACTAATAACCAAAAAATAATAACTAGGGTATACACAAATATTTAAACATTATTTTAAAACTACCATCTATTCTAGGAAAATTTTAATAGCAACAAAAATTCAATTTCAACATTTAAATTGCACTTGACCGATTGGTTGCACACAAAATAAAATAATAAAAATATATGTATGTATGTACATTAGCCGTGGAACAATGCCCAGTAACCCAAATACCTAGAAACTCATACATAAAATCTTTTACATACATATGTATGTACATATCTGCATACAAAATTGTGGCTTTGTTTAATTGGTTAATTCAGTTCGTTCGTCTATCTAATTTTATATTTGAATACTTGTATGTGAAGGGTGTTTTTTAAGACATGTGGTTTTTAAGAAGAATTAAAACGCATATAATTTAATGGTATGGCCATGAATGTAGCTTTATTATAAAGATAATGGTTTGACATTCTAGCCGTCTTGTTGGTACCAAAGGTCGGCCACATCAACTTCCCCCAATTCAGGCACGAAAAAGTCATTAATCATGGCTCTATAGCATTCCCCATTCACTGTAATATTATAGCCGGCTTTATTTTTGAAGAAATATGGACCAATGATTCCCTCTGCCCATAGAGCACACCGAACTGTGACTTTATGAGGACGAAACGGCGTCTCAACAATGGCTTGTGGATTATCATCACTCCAAATGCGACAATTTTGTTTATTAATCATCATAAATTTTTGCACAAGTTGGATTTTGTAAGCCCGCAAATTAAGATACTTCCGCAAAATCTTTCATAAAGTGGATGGGCACAGCTCCGATTATGTCGACCGACTATTGGACGCAGCGCGTGATGTGTAATAAATTTGCATGATTTGCAAACGTTGTTCTGGAGTAAGTTTGTTCACAGCTATCAAAGAGACCAACTCCGAAAAACGTATTGCCTCATTGAAAACCGCACGTCTAAAAAAACACCCTTTATTTATGTACAACATGCATTACAAGTATTTTCCTTTACTTTGCATTGCATTTTTGGCATCAGAAACTTTTTTAAGTGCATACTATTCTTATCTGAACTGATCTATCTGGCAATCTAGTAGTTTTACTAATAATGTAGGCACACACACATACGTATTAACATATGAAAATATGTATGTATACGCGTAAAAGTATTTTCTTGCTTTCTAGCTGTTGTTCAGAGTTTGCAGCTTTTTGCAAAAAATACCTTCACATTGTATTGGCCACATATTTATGTAAGTTTTTTTTTATATCTTTTGCGTGCGTTCTTGGCATTGCTTTCATGCGGGAGCTTTGGTAAAAGCGACCAAAAACCAATACATCACTTGCTTATTTTTTTCAGCTGAATGCAAACTGTTTTTGTCTAATGAAATTCGGTCTTCTCCACGGTTTGCTAAGCCACTAAGCCATTTTAATGATTTTTTTTTTGCGCATAAATGTAATGTAATTGTCATGACTGTACAGACAACGTAATCAGCGAATTTTATTTATTTGCGAAACAGTAAGACGCGAAAGAAATTCCTGATTAGCCAAATTATTTCTACTTTTTATAAATGTGACGTTTGCATTTTTGTGTTTTCGTATCAACAAAGAGCTCTGTATTCGCAAAACAATTTTACTCGCAAACTTATGACGTATACCAGTAAATGTAGTACAAATGTTAATTGAGCTAAAATCCTTAAGAGACGAAGAACATGGAATTTTAATCAACTTCGGAACCGTTTTTCTACTCAATACTGTGTGTTCAAAATTGTCAATTGTAAAAGCAATAACGCATTGGGCTCTTATATACTGTATGTATATTATACTCTTGAAGGGATCTATGCATCTTTAACACACAACTTATTAATTTTCGTCTCACTCAAATAGCGGTGATGATTTATAATTAAAAAATCTGTCAAAGACGTGAACCTGAGCTTTTCCCACAACAAAGAGCTATGAATAAATTACATATACATAAAACTAAAAAATATTTTTATTTAAAAGACAATAAAATTAATTCTACAATTTTATGGCGCCTCATAAAGGCAGATGTTATTATGAACTATTGAAGAAGTTAGAAGTTATTGGAAGTGGTCGACATACGTACAAATTTACCCACATTTAATTGAATATAAATAGATTTAAAATCAATTAGTAAACGAAATTATAGAAATACAAAATAAGATATTTCTTGCAAAATGAAAAGCTATTAGTTTTCTGAGCGTTTCTGTAAGTAACAGATTTAAATAATTTAGTGTACAGCGCAGAACAGACAAAAAGTGGGTGGAACAAGAGTTTTACTTTCGCTTGTATTCATTGCGTAACAAAGTTAATAGCATTCAATTACATTTTTTGGAATTGAATTTTGAGTTGGATAGGCTTTCCGCATATCAAACTGCTGGTATACTTTAGGAATGGAATTGCGTTTTTTATGTTCCCGAACAGTAAGCGTAGAAAAAAATACTACATACAAAAATATAGATAAAAAAAATACCGATTACTGGTTTTCTAGTTGACTTTTAAGTTAAGTTCAATTAACTAATTTATTTTCTTATTTTACTATACTGCACCTTTGCTTTTAAGTAGCTCGATCGTGAAGTGTGACTTATACTCGTAAAAGCTAACCTAAAAAGTCCAAGCTTTAGTATTTCTTAAAACAAGCTTGAAGAGAAGTTTCACATATCATCAAATTATATTCTCATTTTTATTGGAGCGTTGCCACAGAAAAGTTTAATAATACAAATAATTTGGCGCTAACACTATACAGCTCAAAATATCAGAATATAACCCATAATTTAAAAGTAACACGACTATAAATATTGACAAACGGACATACAATTTTGAGAACGAATCACTAAACTGAATATGGCACAACACTGAAATTAGACGAAGGCTTACGGAAATTCGTTCCCAAACAGAAATGTTGTGCACTAATGCATGTAATGGCTCTGTTGGTATAAAAAGATGTGATAGAACTGACCTGCCAATTGAATGATAAAATTGATTTATGTACATAGATATTGATTTGTCCGATGCCACCGTCTACTATCTGTCCTGTACTCATTTAAAATGCCGAAGAATAAAATGCATGCTATTCCACGCATTGCTGAGATGAATTCGACTCAACTTACATATGCTCAAAATTGCTCATTTCAAATTTCTAATTCCACAAAAGCATACAATATAAAAAATACTTATAAGAATTTTGAAGATCAATATATTGAATTTAATTTGTCAAGCACATATTATTAAAACAACAATTATAAGGCACTTATATTCGATGAATAATGTGTAATTTTTATTATTGTAACACATCCATGGAGCAAGTTCTTTTTCACGATTATCGAAGAACAAAAATTACTCGTTACTTAGTAGTAGTACTCAAGTTTTTACTTCTAAGTAAATTTCTCGAAACTTCAACAACTACAACGAGTTTTAACACATAACAATCATACATAGTTCACGAGATAGTTGTCTTAATTGTTAGATTTCATATGTACTAGTATTTTATTGCAGACAAGTGTACCATAAATCTACATATGGTTGTATGTGTGTATCAGCCCGAAATCATAACACATTTTTTTTTAGTCTGAAATCGCTGAAGTAAATTTCATGTTCTGTCTTCATACCTCTTGAAAATATTAATGTATGCTAACTTATTATTAAACCAAATTAAATATAGTTAATTTCAAAAAAATCAGCTGTTACAGCTAGTCAAAGTTTGGAAAGCCAGAGCTAGAATTTTCGAAAGATTTGACTTTTATAAAAGCTTATAAAACATTCAGTTTGGGGATAACACATGATTCAATTACAAAAGGTTAGGTAAATAATGACATTCGATTTTTGACACTCCCTTATAAAGGGTTGTTTTACGTAGTATGGAAAACGGGTTAGAAATTTTTTCCCTTTGTTAAAAAGTAAATAATTAGTAGTAAAATGTTATTGATTTTTTTAACTAGAAATTTCGAAGGCATTTCATTTAAATTAAGAAATACAATTTTCAATTTATTTGCCCCATGAACTAAACGACAAATAATTTCGATTGATCATAAAACAATACCTTGAAATATTTAAGTTATTTATTCGCTTTATTCCTTTTATTTACATATATGTATGTATATCATTCACATCAGGATAATTCTTAATATTTTGACGAACCCCTGGACGGCGAAAACCATAATAATTCGAAATTTAAGAAAGGGAATCTTTATATATTACAAGAAAAATGAATCACACTTCATAACTCAAAAATTTAGTTCTTACAAATTCATGTTGTTGGATGTCACATTATTTTAGATTGAATTAAACCAATTCCTTCTAGAAATTGCAAAACTTTCCACTCCGTCACATCGAATTTATGTATATGCGTGCGAAAAGCATTCAATAGAAAAGCGCATCATTTATTTCACAGTTACATGAAATATTTACGATACGGGGTCAATCTTGTAATCCGAAAAAATAACAAACAAATTTAAGGGGAGCAATATAACCTTGTTAAATTTTTTTTAAATCATGTCTATATTTTGATGCAGGGGGTTAATGCAATTTTTCTCAATATAAAGTAGAACGTTTTTTTAAACTTAGGGGTTTTCAGCTTTAAGGTTACTCAATTTTCTATATCTACGCCATTAGTAAACCCAATTTTATGTTATTATAGTTTTGTGTAGAAATATTCTTTCCAGGAAATTAATTCAAATAGGTTGAGAAGTGCCAGATTTATATTCTAGCAAACTTTCATTTTGATGCAAATTTTTCCTCTTTTAAGCACTCAACTTTCTTTTGGTGTTTTTAACGAAATGTTAAATAAATTAACGAAGAAGGCAGTATTATAAGAGTTTTAGTAAAACATATATAAACACATACACACATTTTAAATGAATTCCTAAATTTGCGACAGATTAACTACAGCAGGGCTGCAATCTTTTTTTTTTCATTTTTATCATTAGGTGTTTTTAGAAATTTTCACGCCGAATACCAATCTGTCCAAAATAGTATTTCACCTAAGGGTTTTGAGAAGAAAGAAATTATCTTTTCGAACGTCCAAAAGATGACTATTTTGGTCATTTTTGTAAGTTTTTCCAGGGAAATATTTTTTTTTTAAACTTATTGGTATATTATAAGTTTCAGCATAATAAAAAAAATTATTGCGATGATTTTTGAAAAAGTTATAAATATTATAATTTAAAATTGGCGCACTTTGAATTTTCCCGCCTCATTTTCATCACATCTCACATTTCTTCTTTCTGCAATAACCTTTTTTTCCTGCCTTTTAACGAACTGTAACGTAACTTATTGGAGATCATGACACTGCGTGACGTCGCCTGGTACCTACCTGTGGTTTCTAATTAAAATTTATCTTGAACGCACTTCTATTTCAAACAGACATTTGTTTATAACATATGTTGACTAAAGATATATTTATTTAAATATTTATGCAGTACGCGTATGTCCATGCATATTCCTAAGTAAATTTGTGTTTACACATCATAAAATGTAAAGCCACAAAAAATACAAAACAATTGCTAGTTTTTAAATTTTTTTCTAAAATATTTAAAAATTCATATGCATGTTTGTAGTAACATATTCATACACGAGTGAGCATCCATCCGCTTTACGTTCCTCCAAATTGCCCAGGCACACACAACGCCACAACTAAAAACATGCGCTGATATCTTTTTCTGTGTAGTGCTTCCGCTGTGCATTGCTGTTATTGTACATGCTGTGAGTTCTTGTGTAGAAAACATCCAATCGTTTGTGTTGTTGTTACTTTTGTCGTTATTGTCGGAGCTTAGCCAAATAATTGGTATTTTAATGAGATTTATAGTAGTTTTCCAAAAGAAAACATTTCAAACGTCAGAAGCGGCAATCCGATCAGCAGCCACCAACCACCAACCACCAGCCAGCAGGCAACCTGTCTATGCGGTGTGCAGCACAGTTAAACGGAGAGTGCGGGGCATCGACGCTTCTTAAATGCCTGTCAGGCCAAGTGAACGTTTGTGGGTGTATTGGACTTTGTATGAATTCACATATGCGTGTGTGTGTGTGTGTCAGCGTGCCTTGACGCGTACAATTGACTCGCTGTCTCCATCGTCCAGTTTAGTCGTGTCACTGATTCAAAACGGGAAGAATTCAAATTCATTTACGCCAAACGACGAACGTCCATCATTCGCGCCATTGCTCCTGTCGCAAGCGACGATGAAAAAGCAGCCGGAAAAATCTAAAATAAAGTCCAAAAGATTTGAAAGATAGATCGCAGTTTATAAATATTCTGCATAGTCTAACTACAGGCGTTTTGACACTTCATTTCGTGCTAGTGAGCTTGTGTTTTATTTGCATTTATTGCATTTGAGAAATTATACTAATTAGTGCATTACAAGTGCATTGAAAGTGATTCGTCTGTTTTTCGTAAAATAACAAAGGAAGATAAACACGCTCTCAAAATGGGAAATTCTACAATGGTAATTTTTGAGATTTTTTTTGTTGAAATATGTGAAGAAATATGACATAAATATATAAGTAATAGTGATGTTCAAAAATTAGTAAGCTGCTTTTATTCAGTTGGCCATTCAAATGAAAGCGAAAGATTCGATTTGGTCTCAGTGAGTTTTTTAGGTTTTCGCGTATCTTCCGAAAATCCACCGCCGGTACTTTAATATACGACAGTAGCAAATATTAACGCACAGATCACCCACAAGTCGAGCCTCCCTTTTTCGTGACAAAAACACATTTTTGAATGAGCAGCTAAATTTTAGCATTTTACTCATTTTTGAACAACGATTATGTACGTAAAGAACTTACTGCCCGAAAAGGAAATAAATTAGGTTGTAACGCGAACGATTTTTCATCATAGAATTTGCTTTCTCAATTAAGTATACGTATTTTCTTAAAAATGAGAAATATTTTTGTTTTTGTTGCGGAAAATTATCTTGAGGAACAAAAAGTTTTCCGTTAAAAACGTATGTAAATTTTTATTTATTATTATTTATTTCCTCAAACGAAAAACATTTTGTGATTTTTCTGAATAAAGCCTTGATATTATTTTCGGGTCGAGACACAATGGTGTAGTCGTGCGCAATAAAAGTGATTTCGTCAGCTTATCAAACCTTTTAAAAGCCCAAATCCAATCTTGATGGGGATATATATACATATATATGTATGTGTAATTTTATATGTAAATTCAGTAGCTTTAGTAGAAAAAATATTTTCATTTTGAAAGAGAGCTTTCATATACATACAATAAAAACATTTGCTTTCAGTGCAGTAAAGTAAAAAAATAGTATTCTGGCAGAAAGCTATTTTTATAGCGCGTCTATTAAATATTTTCCATACAAAGATTTTGAAAAAGTTCAGAAAAATAATAATCGGGAGCATACTTTGAAAGAGCACTTCACCGAAGTTCTGTTCTTCATGATATTTACCTTGTAAAAAACAGATATTTATTATCAAAACGTTAACATAAACATTTATCCGAGTTACATACATATATGTATGTATGTTTGGTCACGTTAAACTCCCACATGGATTTTATTGACCTACTCTAACTCATATAAAGTCTATACTTGTGGTTGTATACACACTCTACTCAAAATTTAAAGCACAACCACTTATTGACACGTTTGGACAATTTATTATTCTTCCAATCATTTAAAATTATTTTTCAATAAAAATATAGTTCAACAAAAACCATAAAATAATTTAAACTTTATACCACATGTACAACGATATAATAAAAGTTTGCAACTTAAAAACTAAAATTTCGAAAAGTTTTGAGTATGCAGTTTTGTAGTTAATTTATTTTAGTTAAGTAAAGTGCAGGTCTTTTTAAGTGTCTCAAAATTATTTCCAGTCAAAAATTGTCAAAAATCAGTAGATACGAGTACTTGAAACTTTCACTTTGCTTTACTCAAATTGCATAAGCTACAAAACTTCATAGTTACTCAAAGAAATTCTCAAAATTTTATTTAATAACTCCGACATTTTGATGAACTTTTGTTAAATCATTTAAGTCCGGGATCCCGGCCTTTTTTAACTCCCGAATATTCCAGGATAAGTCTACTCAAATCTCGGAATTGTGAATAACAGTGAATTTAATAGCTATTTATTTTTATATCTTGTATCATTCTTTAAAACTCCCCTTTCAAGGCAAACAAAATGCTTTTAGAGAGTTCACAATCGACAATTAACACAGCTTGTTAACTCCCTTAAGACTTTGTTTTGTCGTCGCCATTATAAATGAGCTGGAGAATATTCTCCTCGAGTAGAAAATGAGCCTAACTATGAAAGCGATGTTAATAGAACTAACGACGAGATGCGTGAAGGCAGAAAGTCTCAAAGATAAATTGCACCAAGTTATAACCAGAAGCTCGCAATTGTCCAATAATCGAAAGGCATACTATTTATCACAGAAATCGATAGTTTTTATAATGAGGTGATAAAGGCTATGTCCTAAAGAAAACATTTAATTTAACGTTAACGACAATCCAACCAACAAGTGCGAGGCGAAGCAGTGCTGCTCCACTGCAACAAATTTAGGTCCAGGTTAGAGGATAACACACTTTAGGCTTTTTTTTTTCTTCGAGATTGCATTTTGATCAAAATAAGGATTGAAATTTCACTTACGAATAAAATTTGATGAATACGATTCACTTCTTTTCATATACATACATAGGTTAATTTGCCCACGGTCTTGATATACTCGTATAATATTGGTCTCAGTGAATAAAAATAATTTTTCTTTACATTTGTTTCTGCACCAAATATGAATATTTGAAGTATAAATGATTTTGTATGTGTGTACAATTTTACGTTTATATCCTTTTTTTCTTGAAAATACCAATAAATACGTATGTACATGAATTACAACAAATCGTTCTTCTTTGTTATATTAATGTTATTTTGTATACTTCTATATTACTCCTACAACGATTACAGGCGTGTTACATTTTTTGGTAAATTAAAAATTACGAATCAAAACTTCATGAAATTCGGGATCCCGGGATTGTCGCGGGATTTCGTTTTCAGATCTCGAAAATCCCGGGGTCAACAAAATGCCCAAAATTTACATCTCTAGTACATACCAAGTCACATCAAATACCTAGATGGGTGCAAAAAACCTTGTTTTTTACTTTTTTATTGTTAATTTTAATTTGAATTGTCAAATTTTGAATTTTCTTTGATACAAATTTGTTCCGTACAATTCAAAGTAGTTGATAATATTTTTGAAACTTTAGCTTTAGTTCTAGTTTAAAGACCGGAAAACAACATTTTTTATAATTTAAGATCGAGTTTTAATATTTTGCAGACATATTTTACATATAATGTAGGACGAAAATATGCAATAAAAAATCGAAATTTTGAACATTCTAAAGTAGAATAACCTCTTAAAGAACAAAAACCAAATACACAGAGATCGTATTTTTTTTTTCAATATTTCTACTGCGCCTACCTATTGAATAAGCCTTGGTACAATTTTGTTTAATACCTTTGTAAATTTAATAAAATGTTGTTAAATCATTGTACATTTTGTATAAAGTTAAATACATGTATTTTTATGGTTTTTGTTAGAGATTAAACGATATTTTAACTGCAAAATAACTTTAAGTAATTAAAAGAAAAATTATGCTTCCAAATATTGTGCTACATTTTGTGAACAGAGGGCATTGCATTGAAACACAAGGCGCATACTATTTTTCGCGGTAGCTCTAAGGACGTCGAAAAACACAAAAGTAAACGAGAATGTAGGTTTCTACGAACATTTGCTAAATTACTAAACGAATGAATATAACAAATATGATTTACAAACGAAAAATTCGAATCAAACAAAACACCAAGGGCTACAAATTTATAAACTTTAGTTGGTTGATGGCTCATAAGATTGTAATTTGCGATGAAAAAATAATGTGTGTATTAGATAAAGTCACCCTAAAACGCTTTTGCGGATTTAAGAAAACTTATAACAGCAGCAATGCAATAAGACTCTTCAAATATTTTTATTGTTAGAGAACATCGACAAACACTTCACTATAAAATAGAGTTTAAAAATCGTCGGCATACAATAAGAATATGGAATATTTCAAACAGGAGCCAATATCGAACCCTAGGATCATTAAAAATACCAAGGATATTCTCATAGAGAAAAGATACAGGCCAAGTTTAATAATTTCCGGACAAGCGAAAATGTGAAAAATCAAGGGGATCAAGATAAACTATAAATAAAAGAAAACCTGTTGATTTTTTAATGAAAATATCACACATAAAATGTGTGATGTCTTTAGTTTTTATTTTCTATTTTATTTATTTAGCCTACCACTTTCATTGCCACACACAGAATACATATATATGTTTGCATTATATTTTTATAAACATGCCGACAAGGGTTCGAAGCCAAGTGGCGTAGGGGATTTGACACTTTTTATAAGTGTTTTCCGCCGAAAACAGCAATAATTCAATTTGCATGGCATTTTTGTTGACGACAACAAATATTCGAACAGCATTATTTGTATTTTATATGTTTGTATGTAGATACATGTGTAAGCACACATGTTAAGCATGAACACAATTTAAATGGCGACCAAAGACAGGCTACACCTTAATCGAGGATTCATTGAGAGCAGCTACAATGTACTTTCATGCTCACATAAATATGTGTATATATAAATGACCCATATATATTTGCAAGTGCATACTACATAAATACGTAAGAATATGTACATAATGATTGTACAGGTGAATGTTTTGTTGCTCACGTAGGCAAACCATTGCAAAAAATAAGAAACAACTATAAATTGTAGTTTCAATTATAAAATATTATAAACAAGTATGTATGTATGTATGTACGTACGAACCTTTGCAATAAATTTAAAAATAAATGTGTTTAAAAAATAAATAAATTTAAAATATTTATAATGCATTTTGGGTATTTACACTTTGAGCATTCTAACGACAAATTCTATTGTCTACAAAATTGAAGCTTCATTGCTAGCGCGCCGTAAAATGAAATGCTGCATGCATTAGTGGCATTTGTTTCTACATACTTACATATGTACATACATACAAACAAACTCGTACCTACATCAATTTATAGGCATGGATGCATTTAGAAATTCAAGAAAAAAGTACTGGTACAGGTCCAAAATAATGTGCTTAAAAATATGTTTTAAAAATAAAATGTTGAACTGCACACGCTGCACATTTCATTGGTCGACATTAAGGTACCCGCTACAATGTTGCAAACAGTGTTAGGTCTTTTCCAAAACAGTGACAGTTCTAACATTTATGTAAATTTTGTCTTTTCCTAACAAATTATTTAAATTTCACAACAAATTTAAACATTTCATAAGTAGTATAGTTGAGTGAATATAAACTTCTTATGTGTGTATGGTTCAATAATACAGTACAAAAAAATTAGATATTTTTTGCAAAGGCAAAATTCGGCATTTTGAGTTTATTTTGCAGTTAAAGATTAAGCGACCAAAAAGGGGTTTTCTACAACATAATTTATAAAAAAGTCCCAACCAAAATTTTTCCATGATTTTCGGCAAAAAAGTAGCAACACTACTGCTGGAAATTTGTCAAATCTCAAAATTCATATTTCGTTTTCACTCTCACGTTGTTTTTTTATTTGATTTTATTGGTTTTTGCGATCTACAAATCACTTGGGAATACAAATTTTATTTTGAAACAAATAAATGCCAACTGGTCTAAGAATTTTTTTCGTTAATTTCTTTTGCAAAACCGGCATCTAATGAGTATTTAGCATTTCCTAAATAAAAATATACTTCGACTATTTGAATCTACCACAGTTTTCAAATAAAGTCTGCGAAAATTTAATTTTTGAAGTCCGTGCTCTGGTTGCAATAGCATTTGATAAATGATGCATTCAACAGAAAATACATACCTACACTCCTATAAAGATATGAATATGTATGTGAATATCTTATGTACAGGGCACTACATGTGTCACTCGCGAATGGATGCTTAAGCACTGACGCGCCAATAAACTTATATGTACATATTACATACAAATTTAAAATTTTGCTTTTGCTTATTCATCAGGGTGCTCGAAAAACCTTATTGGCGGTGGGGAGTGGTGATGTTGTGAAATTGCAATTTGCTTTCACATTTACATAGAACAAATAAATATAGTTTCAGGCAATTTTCATAGTGCGAATGATGAGATGAGTTGGTGAGAATTTGGCAAATAAAAAGCCTAGGTATTGCAATAGAATATTTGGACACAATGCAGATATTTACTGTGTTTTAATTTTTTCAGATTTTTATGCACGAAAGAGTTCAATTCTAATTTAACTAAAGATTTTGATAACCTCAGGATATATTTAGAAAATAGCGAAGATTTTGGGTTAATAAGAGACAATGGGTTCCGTTCCAATTGTCTTTCGAACGCTTGTTTTTAGTACCTATTTTTTAGAGCATTCTTAAATTTCCTTAGACACATATTGGTGGTATTTGGTATGATTGATGTGATATGAATAAGCAAAAGCTGAAATGATTGAAACCTGATTTTAGACAGTCAGGTAATTATATATTAACGTAAAGAAAAGAGTGGATAGAGTGTTATCTGATCGAATCAGCGCAAAGACACTTCGCTGGTCACGTGGAAATAACACTTTATTTGACTGAAGCTTGCAAAAAGCACAGTTTTGACGCAAAGTGTTTTTTTTTAACACTTGACTAGGTTGATGTATGTACGAGTAGTTTGCTCGCTGGGAGAAATCCTTTCACTTCATAGTTCCCTAGAAGTAACATAAACCCACTTTCGCGATATCTTATGAAGAGTATATATTTTTGCTCGTATCCATAATATGAACCTCTTTTGCATATATCAAAGATGTTTTAGGGAATTTGCAAAATTTGTATTCAAGCGAATATATATATCTTGGTTAATAAAAAAAATTAATTTGCTGAAAAATCATGTTTGCACAATTTTAAAAACTATATGTGATAGAACGTATATCAAAGAATAAACTGACCAATTTTTAAAAATGTTTAATTGTGCAAACATGATTTTTTAACAAATAAATTTTTGTTTATTAACAAAGATATAAAAAATTTTACTTAAAAAAAATCAAACATTTTTTATAAATCTCTAACTCTTTGTCTATAAAAAAGTACAGAATATGTTTTTTGAAGCTAATATTTGGTGAGCTATGAAGTGATAAACTATGGCTTACGTCGAGACACCTTACATTGTTACAGTTTCATAACTTAAAAAAAAATGTTTTTGATATTTCTAGAAAATCTAAATTTTTCATTGATTGGAAATCCTCATATACCTAGACTTCCAACCAGCACGAATCAACCGCACAGCCTTAAAATAGTACTGCTGCATTTATATCTTGGGTATAAATTTTAAATTGTTGGGCGAATAAGCAAAATGTTTGTGAGTGTCACTCATATTAGTTGGGTTCGCCTCCCATTCCCCGCCACACACGAAAAATGCATGCATTTTTGCAAACTTTGCGCCTATGTAACACGCGCACAGCAACATCAAGCCATCATTGCCTCTCTGGCACGCGCGGTAACAGCGGCAGCTGTTGCTGCTGCTACTACATATTGCCCTATTGCATCTGCTAATGTAGCATTTGCCAAGACTTGGCCAGCTCAGTCATATTCATTGTCGTCGTCGTTGTGGTCGTGGTGTCATCTTCACACATTTCGCTCCCAGCCGCCAGCCACCAGTCGCCAGCCTTTAGCCTGGCCCGTGCTGGGCTAAGTAGCGCTGTGCTGTGCTGCGTTGTGCTGGGGCAAGCGGTCATTAGTCGCGAATTATTATTATTATTACATCTTCAATCGAAACAGCAAGCGGTGGCGCGTTTTTGGGCGTACAGGTGTAAGCGCGTTGGCGGCAGCAATTGCCATCGCACACTTTTCTGACGACTTACACAACTGCATATAAATTTTACAACGGCAACTACAACTACTACTTCATAGTTGTTTGTGTGGTGTCTCCTACAACAGCAATAACAACAACATCAACACCAATTCGAATTGCTGCAGTTTTGGTTGGCTCCAAAGAAAGCGTTACGAGTAACACCCAACCGCAAACGCCCAAAGATAAACGCGTCGCATTGCCAAACGTACGCGCATCCAACGCGAACACGCTCTGTGCCACACTACAAGCGCAATCGAAATTAGAAACGCATTTTCATTCAAAATTTATTGCATTATCCTTAACGTGTTGTCGCGCTGTCGTAGTCGTTGTTTTGTGTGTCCTGCTGTGTCTCCGTGTCGTGTCATCTTTGAGAAAGCGTCTGGCGTTGTCCTTACTGTAACTGAACGTGTGCAGGATTGCAAGTTCCTAGCTGTATTTCTAATTTCATATTGTGGATAGATTTTAAAAGAGCAGCAACATGAGTGTGAGTATTACGACAAGGATAATATGAAATAACTTCGATATATGGTGGATTACGCTTTAAAGAAATTTTTTTTAAATACACACTTTTGTCAAAATCGTGCATTGCGACTTAACTCAAATGCATTTGGCCAATTAAGTCATATTTAATTTTAATTACAAAATGCTAATCAGACTTGTATCATGAATCAAAATATAGCCGCAAAAGTTTCTTACGTGCTTTTACCCAATTGCTAAAAGCCCATACAATATTTTTATATCTTTTATTTTCGAAAATTGGATAAGAATGATGATATATTGAGGAATACTACTCGTATATGCAGCGAGCGGCATACTATTCACGACATCAATAAATTAAATGCTCGAGGATCACGTATAATAATTTAAAAGCCTGACCTATCAACTTTTTGGAAGTAAATAAAATATTAAATCGTCAAAATTACATTTATATATTTTAAACTTGACACCAAGGAAAACTTTCCGCCCAATTTTATTAGAAAAATTGTATAGAGAAAAAATTTTAGTTGATTTTAATAGAAAATTACCAAATTTTTCACACGTTCAAAACAAAAAATGATCTTATGATCTTATGAATCTGTCTTTGTTACAAAATTTCTAAATACTTATTATCATCAAATATAAATACAGATCACTCTACCTTAATTCAGTCTCTCCCTTTGTGGTGCAACATAAAGGGCGCGCATCACAACTGGTTTAAAGAGCTCGAAAGTATTCATACTTGTTTTCTAAAATCGGCGGATAATATTTTGGAAAAGACACACTTCCCTTCTAGGAACAGTGAAAAACTGACCTCGAATGTTAATACCGTGCCAAGTTTGCAACTCAAAATTTAACGCGCAGCTGATGATTTGTAATATAATTGGCTAGGGATAAAAAATTAAGGAAGACTGTTTAACTTGAAAACTACTGCTCATAATATATTTACACACGTACTGATAACTTTCGCCAAAATTCGAAATATATCAATGATCCCATATACACCTGTCGTCGGCAGGAGCATTTCGATAAAGGGATATTTCTATTTGAATACTCACATTCGATTCGGCTGATTTAAGGATAACTGAGTTGCTCAAACTCAAAATAGTAAATAATATCGAGCTATAACCGCCAATATGACGTAACCGACAAATGAAAAATTTTAGAGAAGAAGACTGATTCTCTTAAATTTATCGGCAGAAGCAAAGCGCATTTTAATAAATATAGTCGCGTTTTGAAAAAAAAAAAACGTAAATCTGGTATACAAAGCGGCATTCAAATGTTAATCTTAACTGTGGAAAAAATTAGCTAAAAAGTACCTTTTGATTAAAATAATTTATTTGTTGCTTACGTCCTTTTGCCGGTGGCTCGATATTATTGTTATGCAAATATTCTCATATCGTTGTCGATTTCAAAGCAATCGTGGTAAGAAGCTTTTCATCCTGTCAAACTAAATTTGTATACAATTTTAAATTTTTGATTTTGAGAAAATTATTCTAATAATATCCTTACTTTCATTTTGTTATTCCAGGAGGAACTCTCAAAGGACCAAATCGAATGTAAGTGATTCCATTAATATATTCAGTTCCAAAAATATCAGTTAGTTATGAAAACTACGTCAGATCGAGTTTATGCACGGACTTAAAGTTGTAATTTTTACATTTTTGCCGCATTTATAAAAAAACGGCTTGAATGTTATAAACAATAAATTACGGAAAGTGCGCTCATCTATGTAAAAAAATGGATTTAGTTTGCAGCTGTTTATCGTTTTGTTGCGACTGCGTTGCACTGTTGTTCAATCGTGATAGCAATAAACAAGTAGTTCATACGCGCCTGGTGACTGACAGAACTGCCAACGCACGCGATTATTGCAACGCTTAATATTTCCGGCTAACTAGTACACTGAGGTAGCCCGAACTCTGCCTGCCGCATGGACATGCAACAAGCTGCATGCCACAAAATGTGTCGTTAACGCCTACGCAGTGATTAGAAAATTTTATGTTGAAAGCTAAATCGAAAGTATATTTTTCATAAAAGAGCAACTTATGTTCAATTATAAATACTTTTTTATTCGGATATTTATAGACATATGTATGTATATGTAGGATAAGTAAATACCCGTACATACATACATACAAACACACATCGTGCGGTAGTTCACAGTGGATATGATCCAGTGAATTTCTTTACAATATTCGAACTATTTTTCGTTCATTTTTAATAAAACCAAAGTTGATCAAACTCATATACACCCAAAGTTGAAAAGTTTGTACACAACTGCCAAATATTTTTTCAGATTTTAAAAGGAGCCAATTCAAGTCTTAGTATAAAAAAGTGTAAGTTTCTAGTCACTAAAAATTACCGTTGATTTTTGGAATTTTTTTTTTACCGATGCTACTCGTATTATGCATTTTCCTTCACAGAAAGCACAATCTAAAAATATATTTTTATAAGAAAGAAAATCCGCTAGACCTGTGGCGAAAAAAATTCCCCAAAATTCAAAGATAGCTCTTAGCCACTTGAAGCTCACACTATGTAAGACAGTAAATTTATTACCAATTCTTATAATAAAGTTGGAAGATTTGGGGCCGAATATTTAAAATTTAAGAGAAATATTGTGAATTTCGTTGAAAATTTCAACGAACCATTTTCTTTTTGAGCCACTGTATATAAATAAATATTTGTATATATGCATACAAATGAAATATCAAAGCAGTAATCTACATATTTATTGCAACAAACCAGCAATAAAAGATTTAGAAAGCTGCAATTTGGGAATGCATGGACTCTTAATGTATTTAACTTGTTGCAAATTTGATTGGTGAGCTGGTTAAAGATTGCGTGTTTAGCAGTTTTCATGTAAAATAGTCAAAAACAAAGTTTTCAATTTCTGTTCGGGCTCACGAAGTACAATTCACGCATGAGAAATATGTATGTATGCACTTATGTATGTATGTATGCAAACTTATGTATATTTCTAACTACTTCAGCGAATATACTTTTAGCGAATATAATAACAAAGCAATATATTAAAAGTGTCGTTATACATACATACATATTATATACATGTACATTAATATGAACTCAATACGTTATGAAAAACTTAAAGCTATAACATCGAAATTTTCTAAAACTGCTTATTGAAATTTAGAACAAAATAAGAATGCATTAATGTACATTAAAATGTATTAGAAAAGTTTACGATCACAATTTTAAAACTAACTCCTCCGGAAAAATATAACCCTATTTTTTATTTTGAAATCAAAAACATATTTAGATGCTCTCAAAGACTTTTTAATGCAATTTAATAAGAAAGATATTTCGAATAAACGCTATAGAAAATAAGGAAATCTATAGATTCCAATTGGAAAATTGAATTTCTCTTCATTAACCGTTTTTTACCAAGTACTCAATATTTTATTAAATATTAAATATATTTTTAAGGATATTTGGATTGTGAAATAAGCAATTGAATCGTCGCGAAAAACGTGGTAAGACTCAATTGTCTGAAATGAAGTCGTTTTGAAACAATCTTCTTAAAATTGTTTCTTCGTAAAAATAAAGTAGCTCTTAAGTTTTCTGCATAGAAATAAAGTTTGTCGATAAAAAATATTGATTATCAGTGATTTTTAAAAAATTAAATTTTTTTAATTTATCTATTAAAATGTTAAGAGGTTTAAGGTCGATTAGTTTTTGGGGAAAGTTATAAGAAAAACAAATCTAATAAATTTTCTGTCAAAAGTTTTTCCTGCTCAGAGCAACCGAAATAGAACGGCATGCGCTAAAAGCTAACTCAATATGGATTTTAATGTTGGGCTTAGCAAAAAAATTATCAAAATGCTTTGAATGAAAACTTTTTGTAAATTTGTACATAGTTTGGAACTTGGGATAATCATTTTTATGATTATTATTATTGCTTCTCTAATATAAAAGAGGAACCAAATAAATTGCAAAACTTTTTAATAAGTTCCTGTGCTGAAGATCTGCATATAAATCAAGATTATATTTAATGTTTAAATAAATATTAATATGTAACATAAGGTAAAGCAAATCTTTAAACCAAATAAATAAATTGAACCAACGCTGAAAATTTCCACCTTGTATTGTTTTCAAACGAATTTGACAGCCATGCAACTCTGTAAAGTAAACGCACGCAAATCAATCCAAAAACGCAAGCCATCAATATTAGGTTAGCCGGTTACTCCAATCAAGTGCGGCTGTTTTTTTTATTTCAAAATGCAAATTGAGGTATAACTTTTGATACAGAACAATTCTAGAGGTGAAAAGATTAAAATCAGAATTCTACTTTTTTTAACTACTATAATGTGCACTCGTGTTCATTAAATAAAGTTTAAATAACCTGACAACCTCTGGCTTCCTTGTTTTTTGTTCAATAAATGAAAATACTTTTGTTATCAAAATTCAGTTTATTCTATAACCAATAAAAAAGGAATAATTGGCACTTTCATCGTATAGGCTTCTCCTACCCTTTGTGATTTGAGAAATTACACAATAATAACAACAAATAAAACAAAAAAACAAATTTTACATTTTTTTAACAACATTCCAAACTTTTATTCAAAATTGTAAAAAGTAGCAAAAACTTACCATTTATTTAATAAATAATTTTATCGATGGTGTTCAGCAGTAAAAATCCACTTTATTTTTAATTAAAAATTATTTTTTATAATATAAATTTGTTGAGATTTTTATTGGCCTTAAAATTAATAATAATTCTCAATTTTATTGAGCTCGAGGCCAGTTAAAGGAATTATTTTTTTTTTTTAATAATAAAAAAAAGAAAGAGGCTAAATAAATTTTTAAATCATGCGGATCTGTTTTTGGAATTCTTCAACATGTACCAATATATAATTAGACTCTTATATAGTTTGCCTTTGGTTCTTCGCAAAAAAAAACTTTAACGCTTAATTGCGCTCTCAGTCCAAAGTAGCAGTTGGAAGTTGAGACTATATCTCTAGACAGTTGATCTGACTGTTTATCTCAGCGTTATATTTTCACGCATGTGTGTACAAAAATAATGCTAAATTGTTTTGAACCACTCGCAGTAAATGTTCATTAACTAGAATTTAAAATTTTTCGATTTTGTTACAGTATTACGAAATGCGTTCAATGCCTTCGATGCCGAGAAGAATGGCTACATCAACACCACCATGGTGGGCACCATTCTGAGCATGTTGGGCCATCAGCTGGACGATTCTATGTTAGCTGAAATTATCGCCGAAGTCGATGAAGATGGTTCGGGACAAATTGAGTTCGAAGAATTCACCACATTGGCGGCGCGTTTCCTCGTTGAGGAGGACGCTGAAGCGATGCAGGCCGAACTGAAGGAGGCATTCCGTTTGTACGATAAGGAGGGCAATGGTTACATCACCACCGGTGTGCTGCGCGAAATTCTGCGTGAATTGGATGATAAATTGACAAACGATGATTTGGACATGATGATTGAAGAAATCGATTCTGATGGCTCTGGAACGGTCGATTTCGATGGTGAGTGGAGCAGTGGAAACATCCATTGACTTTGCTTTTAAATAAATTGTAATAATTCTTCTCTTTATAGAATTCATGGAGGTCATGACTGGCGAGTAGAGAGTGGAAATATATAACAAAAAAAAAATACAACAAGCATACACAAACATACTCGTCCGATGATTCACCATCATAAAACATGTCTAGTCATTTTTTGTTTAAAATTCGTTTGTATTTTAGCTGTTTTTAAAAATCCATCACAATGCAAGTGATTAAATATTTTTAATGTAATTTTTGTTGTTTAAATTGTTAGAAGTTTAAAAATTAAATCAACAAAAGATTAGCAACCGTTAAATATCCCAGTCAATTATGTTATTCAGTTTTGCTAAATAGTTTATGCAATTCACATGCATATATACTTAGTATTTATATAAGAAAGTGTTTCCCGTTCAAGAGATTTTTGTACCCACTTTATTATACAATAATCAAACCAAAATGCTTAATATACTCGATCATTGGCTTTTGACTATTTAATACCCTGTAGTCACAATGTCAAACATAAATAAAACAAACATTCATACAAAATAAACACAGAACTCGTTATGGTTTTTTCATTTTAAAATTTATCGTTTAATAAACTTAATAATTAATCGCAAACCACAAAAAAATATTCAAAGTTGACATTGGAAAATTCAATGTATAATATCGGCGTAAATAAATATTTTTTTGTGATTTATGGTTTAGTATATAATCAAAATATCTACTTATCGTTTATATAAAAAGTACATTTATATAAATTTATTTCAAATAAATTTAACTTTTGTACGCATTGCTCGTAGTTGAACCAAACAAGAGAAAATTAGAAATGCACAACTATTAAAATAAGTTAAACCACAAGGCATATATTTATGATTATATAAACACATAGAACGTCCTACGTTAATGTGAGTTAACAAGAGACTATTATTATTATTTAAAAAAATGTGTTACAAAGAAGTTTTTCTGTTCAATTGTTATTGTTGTTCTATAAAAATTATATATTGTTAAAAAGTTTATCATTATCTATTATTATCATCATCTGCAATTAGAATGTATGTAAACATGTATATTCCAATACGCATAAAGGAAATTTTTTACATACATCAATTTATGTATCTACATCGCAAGGATATGCCGTTATTGATACAAAGGTTTCCTAATCTTTAGCAATTTATGTTACATAATACACGTCATACAAAATACTTGACTCAAAAAAAAAATACAAATTTACTCCAACAACAAAAAAAATAAACAAAAATCTATAAAACAAAATAACTTAAACCAAAAGTCTAAAAGCAATTTCAATTTCAAATACTGCAAATAAGAACAACAACATAAAATTTGAAATGCCTTAAAATTTGTAAAAAATTAAAACCAGGTAGGGAAGTTAATCATCAAAACCAATGAAGCATGAATGTCAACAGTAACAATAAATTAACAATGAAAACAACAAAAGTAATGAGTACAAAAAAATCTAAAAGTACTTTGTTTTGGGAATTTAACAAAATTTTTTTCTAACTTTTTATAACATCGATTGAACGAGTTAAGAAATTTAAAAATTATACAAATAAATGCGTTTTTAAAATAAGGCCTGAAAAAGACAAAATAATATTGTTGGTGCGGATGCACTTTTTTGTTTTATTTTAATAGTTATACTGGTACAATTAAGGCACACTTTTTTTTATCTACTGAGTATACAAATGTATGGGTTTCAACATACTCCATGTACTTTAAAAAATATATACTCGTTGAGCCAGTAGAGGAGACCTCAAAGTAGCGCGTGAGTGACTAACCTGAGCCAAATAAAAAAATTAGTTGAAGCAAACTCCATTTCTGCTTTATGTTTCCGCCCCCTAATATACCCAATATAATATCCGTCATACTTTTAGGACTGAAGTGTTTGTATCCATTTGCACGACATGACCTAGGCAGCCGAGCCGTTGTACTCGTATCTTAATTCTCTGTATTATATTTGTAACTTTGTAAAGCTCATACGGCGTATGGTACATCGTCTGCATCGTCGACGCTGTAAAATACTTAAGGGTTTACAAATCTTTTGAAGAATCTTCCGCTGGCACACTTTAACATCATCTCATCGGATGTTGCAAGCAACCCTGCCTCTGTGCCGTGCAAATATAAGGTGTATATTTAATTGATGACAAAAAATGATTCATTTTACCCTAGGCTACCTGTAAAGACATTAACTTTACTTCTTTTAAAAGTTTGAGAGATTTTTGTGATAACTGATATCAATATCATCAGACCATGAAGTAAAATATTTATTGTGCCAATTTGTGGGCATTTTTCCTACAATGCATGAAGTGCGGATCTTAGCTGCAGAAAAAATTATGATCAGAAGTCGAATTTAGTTCTCGGATAGTTTTGTTCTTTTATATCTTAACTTAGCTCAACGGTAATAGGAGGGGAATTCTAAATTGATGGCCTTGATTTTCAATTAAATGATTCATCTAAGTACAATACAATATAATGAAAAATTATTTAGTTGAATAATATTATAACGAAATGTTGTGATCAATTAGATAATAAATATTTGAATGCTATCATTCATATGCCACTAATTGACCCTGCCATTGAAGAATCTGATTTTCACAGTGCCCACACTGACGGCGCTTGGACTTTGGGAGTAATAAACTTCTGGTCGCGAACATATTTTCAACATTATATTCAAAGAAATCTTTTGAGTATAAAGCGGTTGAAAATGGATTTAACAATAAGTGTTCAAATATATCCAGTAAATCTTCGTATAGTAAGGGGATTACGTCTTTCAGATTAGGTGCCTTTTAAACCCATCTCTTGTTAAAACAATTTTTTTTATAATTCCTTAGCTTTATGATTAAGAGCACGAAAACGGACTTAGCTTACCAACGTAGTCTTATAAACATAGGCTCCGTGCATTTACATTTTCATGGCATTAAAATGACAAAATATGTACATATGTCACAGGGTAAATAGGCTTTATACTATTGAGCAACTTCAGATAACTATTGTTTCAACCAAACCTGTTAAGTTTTGATTACTAATCGTAATCATTAGTAATCTGATTACTTTGTATTTGAGAGTGAAATAATTGATTACATTACGATTATCTTGGTCCCAACTAGATTACGTAATGATTACGATTACAAATAATCAAAAAATAATCATGATTACTCTAGATTACTAAAAAGAATCAAAAAGAATCAAAAATAATCAAAATAAATAATTGATTCTTTTCAGCGATTCTTTTTGATTCTTTTTGATTCTTTTCAGTCCAAAACCACAAACAATTTTTTTTTTTTTTGCTTTTTTTAATTTGAATTCTAACACTACTCGCTTCAGCATTGTTGGTTTTCATAAAGGTGTAAATATCAGCTATGTACGCTCATTGAAGCTTATTCTGATGATCAGAACTGGGAACTTTCGCGATGGGGCTGATTATATTGAATGGCTGAATTGCTATTAATAATAGCACAAATATCATAATTTATAATATAATATTTATAATAATATAATATATGTATATACATATATACTTACATATAAATGCATATATCTTAGAATCTGAGACTCAGATTATACAAAAAACAATTTTAAAAATTTTAATAAAAAAATGTCTTAAAATTTAAAGAGAAAAGTTGTTTGGTATTTTGGATTGAAAATAATCAAAAAGAATCAAAAATAATCAAAAATAATCAAAAAGAATCCTGAATATAATCAATTATTTATTTTGATTCTTTTTGATTCTTTTTGATTCTTTTCAGTAATCTAGAGTAATCCTGATTATTTTTTGATTATTTGTAATCGTAATCATTACGTATTCCCAATATTTGAAAGGCACAATTAAATAATAATTACAATTCTTTTTGGAAAATAATCTAACCGATTACTAATCGTAATCATAATTTAACAGTTATGGTTTCAACACAATTTTGTTGGGTTTCCAGAAAGCTGTGGTCGTTTTTTCATGCCAAAAACTCTTCAAAAATAATCAAAATAAAACGAAATGACATTTAAAGGCTAGTCGTTGGTTTAACTCGACACTGAATATTCCCGCGATTGCAACACACCAAGAACGAAAGAAAATGTAGAACATCCTCACTAACGTTGATCTGTGTTTTTAAAGAACTAAAATGAGATGTCTGATCAAATCTAATTGTAGAGAACTGCATGGGTATTAATCTCAGCGCGTCAATGTCTTGTTATCACGTTAATCTAGTAATATTTCGAAATTTTTTATACAAAACAATTTTTTTTACGGTTTGCTGTAGTTAGCTGAGGCTTTGCGGATCGTCTCCAAAAATTATTGTATCCGATTTGGTTTTTTATTACAAATTATGAAAAAGGTAAGCCACCGAGGGGTGACCGCTATAAGAAAAACCATTTTCTATATTTTACATCTTATATGCCCAGCTAAGACTTGGTACCCAATGCGCCAATCCGAGTTGTATCTTACACCGCTAAACATTCAATCACAGCGGCCGCAAATGCTCTTAAAAAATCAACTTAATAGAAAAACGGCTGATACAACATGTTTCTAGTTTTTTGTGCAGCATATGCATTCTTTCGCCAAATTGTGCCTTACAGCAATAATTTACAAGCTCTTTTGTTTATTAGCTGTGAATATAAGAAAATGCAATTTATATGTACTTTCATACAAGTAGTATATATTCGTATTTAATGGTAAAGATTTGCGTATGAATGCATATAGTTATGTACAAAAATATGATTATTGCAAAAACATCTGCGCACAAACATACATACGTACATACAAACGTTTGTTAATACATGCGCACGCAACGCAATACTTTCTGCTGATTGTGGTGAGCAAAATATTTCTTGTGGCTATAATTCAGTGACGCGCGAGTGCAAAGTTGTCATTTAGTTGCGCCTTCTGCAAAGCACTTTGTGATCGGCAATGCCTCCACTGCTCGATCTCCCGCTGCTGATGCCGTTCGTAAGTGTGTGCCAGACTTGGCCTAACTGGCGTGGCAACATCATAAATATTTTTTATGAGTATTAATTTTGGGCAAGCAGCATGACAAATTGCCGCCGATCACTTGTCGTTTCCAATAAGCCGTACCGGAAAAATTGTGCCAATATAAAGTGTGCATATGCAATGGAGTATGTGCATTTAAATACGAAATGTGAAAATTTACATATTCATACAATTAACTATTTAATTTTATTCCTATAATTTTCGAGTTTCCTTTTGGCTGTGATTGGAACCACTCGGCTATCTGAAAAATTTCTTGTAGTATAAGAACTGAATAATACACTGAAAGTTATGCGCTTACTTACTTAGATTTATAGTTAATAATGATATGTAATAATAATAATGTGTCGCGTACACTATAAAGTTCAGTGTTTGGCCGAGCTTCTCCTGCCATTTGTGGTGTGCGGCTTTATATAATACCACCAAATGGAGGGACCTACAATTTTGTGCCGACTCCCAACGACAGATGTATTTTATGAGAAGCTTTTTCATGACAGAAATACCCTCGGAGGTTTACCATTACCTGCCTTTTCTATAATTTAAATTTTGCTTGCCCTGACTGAGAATCGAACCTCGAACTCAGCGGCATATCGAGTTATAGCACGCACCGCTACCAACTCGACACTACCAACATAATAAATAAATAGTTATTAACCTTTCATAAAAATTCGATATAATACAAAATGATACATTTTGGGTATCTAAACACGCAGAAAAATTAAGTTAACATTAGCAAAAAAAAAACCTGTTTGGCACTTATATTCATATATTTTACTAAATTAATATATAAAAAAAAAGTTGTTTAAACATTTTTGTAAAGCTTAGTAAAAAAGAGTTCATTCGAATTGAAAATCCCTTTACTTGACAGCAGTATGTATTTAGATGATGATGCGCCGGTGAAACAATTCTTCGACCGGCACTCATGGGTGGCCAACTCTCTGGAAGGACCCAATGCATATAGAAAAGGACCTGTCTTCACTTGGTATGAGCAATTGGCGAAACCTAGGAAAGGAAAATGGTAAATGACGAATTTCAAGATATAACAAAATAAAGCATATTGATCCTTATGTATGTATATACTATGTGCAAGTCAACGCAGTTCTTCATATTCTAGCCCTTAGAACTGCGTCTTCTTGCACATATTTATGTATATACATACCTAAGGATCAATAAGCCTATAAAACTACTATAAAGCAAAATAAAATTAATAATTATCTTATAGCATAAATAAAAGAAAGAATAGTTTAACGCTATTTTTTGAATTTTTGTGATTATATAATTTGTTTATAAAATCCCGCAACTCAGTTCTAAATTCAAATCAGATCTGTGTTGATCCAACTGAATTTTACTTAATATAAGGAAATACATTCGCTAGTGATTTATTATCAAAATACTGGTTGAAGAACTCTCTGCAGCGATTTTGTCCTTTTGAGTAGTATTGTAATAGACTTTCTTGATAATTAGAGTTATGGCAGGAAACCCTTCTCAAAGACAACTTTCGTAGCGCGTATTAAGGGGTGAAATTTGTATCCGTACAAAGAATATTAACGCATTTGTTCCAAGTGAGCTGTCAAACGCTTCTGGGTCTAAATTTCTGACTTAACTTTATTGGTATTGCATATAGATTACAATTGAAAATACTATTGCGCTTCAAACCGGTTTCGGCGTTCTGTCATTTTCAGTGTCATTTATCGTTCTCATTGACACTGAATATAAAAAACAATGCCCAAAGCAGCTAGTGACAAAAAATGTGACAGAAATCTATGCCAAAATACATAATCACACTCTGTGAGGAGCAAAAATAAACAATAAATCAAATGAATAACTATTATCAAAAGCTTCTACTTTGGGCTGGTGCTTCTGATATGTTTATTACACATTAATTCTATCTATAGTCCTGTACCGCACTGTAGAGGCTTTATAATTACGTGTGCATAAGCGATCACCAGCAAGTTTATGGACTGCGATAGCTCGTTTTTGTCGCATTTGTAGAAAATTGTTTGGCTCGGAAGTTAATGGGATATAAAGAAGGTAAGACGCCATCGCATACAGGAAGTTATATCTACACTCGGTGTAAATATCTGTCATAAATGTTAAAATTAATAAAGGTACATCGAACCTTTTTGGTTTCTATTTGTGTTGGCTAAGCTCTTTAAGTTGAAAGTTTATTTAACAACATTCCAAAACGTAATACCTTCTCCAATGATAAAAAAATCCACGCAATTCTATAGCAACGGTTCTATGTATATATGTATGTGTGTATATATAATATGAATAAAAATATATGTAATTAGGAACACAAAGACGAAAATAAAATGGATATTATTTCAATAATAATAAAAATGTTGATAGCAACAACGACAATAAAAATGATATCGATTACGATATATAAATAGATATCAAATATCGAAAAACATTTCATTATAAGTAATGATAATGCCAATAAATAAGATATAAGAATATAAATTTAAAAATATATAATAATATCATTATCATCCAGCTTAATCTGAGAAACCAACAAGCACTCAAATACTGTGCAAGTGACTTTCTAGGTTTAACAGAAATGCAAGATTATCGAGAGTATATAGAATTTTAAACTCCCTCGGATGTACAGTGGACCTCCTTAAAACGAACATAATGCGGACACACGCCGGCCCTTGTAGAGCGGCAGTGTAGCAGTGTAGCAGTGCCTGAGAGGGTCAAGGGAAACAGTTTATTGCATTCTTGCCCCCGCGGTCGTATTGGCGAATGGAGATCCCAGCGGGAGTATTCTCTAGAAGTTCACGGCTGAAGGTCTTAAGTATCATGCTTGGAGTCATCAGTTGGGTGCCTCTTTCATGACGGAAGCTCCACCGAGGTAAAGCTGACTTTCTGACTTTTTCGTTACATACATACATATCTTATTGATCTTATTAATTATACACATAAAGTAAATATAAATATATTTCAATCAAACATCAGAACTAGTCTGTGAAAATGCGGAAAAGTTCCATTACAAAAATTTAAACAACGAATTACACACCTTTGACTAGCACACCTTCGCATAGATCATTGAACAAATATGTATTTTCATGAAAAATTACCAAAAGTCACGCATTTTCCATACAAATATGCAAAAAATTTCGCTAAATTCTTTTGGATGTAAAATAAATAAACGAATTTTGACTCACCTGCAATAGCAATGAAATTATTCCGCGTCATTGAATCATCATTGTGTGAGTTCAATGTGGAAATATAGAAAAAAATTGTAAAAACAAAAAAACCTACACGAACAAGGGAACATTACAACAGCGACGAAAAGGAGCGTGAATTAATTTCGGAAATAACTAATTGACAATTAACAAGTGAATAAATTTAAGGGTCAAAAAAGATAGAAATACGAAATTGTAAAGCGATTGACAAGCTACAATCGGCATAATTAAGCAAAAATAGTGAATGTGAATGGTGAGTAATCAATGGAATGAAACTTAACTTTTTTGATACATTAAATAAGTTTTAAAAAGAAAAAAAAATGTGTGTGTTAAATGTAATCAAAAACGCATAAAAATCAACAACAAAAAACAAATTAACACAAAAGAGAAGCAACAAAAGAAAGAAAGGCGCCAATGTCTGTGGGGGCTGTGACAAGTACTCGATTGGCAAATCAAATACGCTAATTAATCTCATCAATTCAGTTAGAAATACTTGTATTTGCAATGCAATAAAGAATAAATAAACGAAACTCTAATACAACAAGCACGATCATTGAAAAAAAAAACAAATACTTGGAAGGCAATCAAAGCCAAAATTAAATAAGCGAAGCCAAATAAAAAAAAAAAAAAAATAGAAACACACCTAAAAATCGCTGAGGCTGTACATCTCTGATCAACATGCTGCAGCAGCAAATTTCGACTCTCGTTTATATACATATGTATGTATGTATTATTATTTGGATACATAGGTCTATTTGCATATGTATACGTGAATCTGCAATATGCAACAGAAAGAATGTGACAAATAAATAGGCTAGCGAAAAATGTGTTACGAAAAAGTTGAATTAAAAAAAAAAAAACTTTGTAAGCAATGAAAAATGAACTCCAAGCAACAAATCCGCAGCAGCAAACGTCAACACAACATGACCACCCTTTTTGGCTAGAGTGTGCCTTGAGTGCGACTTTTCTTGTAGGTATTGCTCCCAACAGTAGCAACATTGATGTAGCGGCAACTTCCCAGCGCAATTATATTTCGGTACTATTCCGCAAATTAAATTTGAATTAAATTTGAAAAAATAACTAAATAAAATTTTAGCTGCCAGACAGTTCAATATGCAAAGAAAAAGCACAATCAACCCACCAAACATTTCGGTTAGTTATGGAGTAGATAATGATTATATAACCAGCACTATCTCTAATGCGATCTTATGGTTTGAGAAAAATTTGAGAATCAAAATCTTCTCGTGAAAAAGTTATTTCTCTGATCGATTTTTCATATACACATTCATACATAACTCTCGTATAAGTTTTCAATTTGAATTTGAAAGTACGATTTAGCTCGTATGTTCTTTATTCACCCTTGAGTCGAATTTTAATAAAGTTCTCTCACATCAACCTCGACTTGGGAATGCCGCTTGGTTATTTACATATATACATAAATTGGCAAACAAAATTTCACTAACATTCGACTGAGTGTTTACTGTGAACATGCAAGCATTTACAAACACATACACATGCATGCCTATGTAAATATTTATGTAGACATGTTGGCATGTCGCATTGCTGATCGGTTCCGCCGCCGAGTCGCATCGAATTCAATTCAAAGCCAATCCAATTCAATAAAATTCAAGCTAACACAATTCGATGTGATGCGCGCTGGCGGCCAGCAAACCCTATGTGGTTGTTGCTCTCTTCTATTAGTTGCAGCTATTTCAGCAAGTTATTCTGTTTTTGTTGCTGCTAAATGTTGGCAACATTTGTACAAACACATACATACATACATACATACAGGCCCATTTCTTGCTGTTGTGGCTCAATGTTCAACGTTCAACATTGTGTCTAGATATGTAAGCATGTAAGCCCACTCCACTCGAATGCATACATGCATACGAGCGTAGATATGTATGTATATATAAGATATATAAGCATATAGCCATATATACTCGTATGTACATATGTACAACTGTGTAGCATTTTGAATTTGTTGCCATTGCTATTGCTGCTGTTTCTGCTGTTGTCGTTTGTTTAGTTGCTTAGTCAGCGACGGCGCGCATTCGCCATTATAAGTGCTTAATTCGATCTGATCGAAAGGTAATTTTTTAATTGATGCAAATCACAACTCTTGAGTGATTATCGAAATTCGGAAGCGTGAACACGTCGATCGATTGCATCCGCAGCGAATCGGGTATTATATTCTTTGTGTGTGTGTATTTTTTTTAAGGAGAAAATAAACGAAAACATTTCATATCAATCGTTTTTCGATACATTTTGTGTATGTGTGTGCATACAGACTCTATTAAATGTTATTGTGAAAGGATATTGAAACATTTATACGTTTTCATTTTAAAGAAATTAATCGGCAGTCGTTGCTATTCGTGCTTTTCATTTTAGCTACACATATACTACATACATCCCTAAGGATAATCAACTCATTAACTGTGTACAGGAAAACCCATAAAATAAATAAAAATGGTAAGTCAAATATAAAAAAAAGAATTCGATTTAAAGTGTTATAAGCAGGAAATTTTTTTGAGAAATGACAGTTTATTCAATAGAATATTGAAACATCTACTTAGAATGGCAACAAGAAATGTGAAATTTGTATATTCCTATTTATAAATAACTCTTCTCTTTTCCAATTTCATTGTTTGTATTTATTGCGTCATCAGGCTTTAAGCCTTAAACTTTGATTCTAGCTATTGACAATTACACAAAATTAGATTTTTTCATTTAGAAATAAAACGATAATTATATATTAATAACAAATAGTTACATTTCGTAGTAATGCCTAGAGCTAAAAGTGTATAGTATTGAAATTAAAGTGTATAGCTAGACAGAATATTTAATGCACAGATTTTGCAGTACCCCAAAACTTAATCAGCTTTAAAATGTGTAACCCCTTTTACTAAAATATAGCCCTTTTTTCAGTAAGAAATAAAATCTTTCAAAAAACTATACTCCGTTGAACATTTTTGAAGGACATTACAAATAATTGCCCAACATTTCTCAAAAAGTAAGTAATAGACGTTTTAGTATGGATTTTTAAGTATTAGAATATGCAAAAAAAAAAAATACACAGGTTTTGAATACTTCTGCATACATTTACGTGACAGAAAATTATTTTTTACTGGAAACCCATTATTTTGAACATTAATTTTTTGAGTAATTAATTCATAAATTTAATAATTATTAATGTTTTTATATATTTTTTTTATATATGTTTTAGGAGAAGCTTTCTAATGACAAAAACTGCTTTTTACGATAATAATTTTCGGCTGATGTCTATAGCTGGGTACTCATAGAAGTTGAATTTTAAAACTCACTCAACCATAACTTTTTCTAGACTGCCATACTAAAAAAGAAAGTTTTGAAATATGTGTGTAGACTCATAAAAAAATTAGCACATTAAAAATTTTATGCAATTTTAAGAAAATCCAGAAATTTTCAGGATTAATTTTTGATAGAACGTAATATCAAAATTAAGGTTTATAGCTATATTAAAAGTGAATTAATTGGATCGGAAAACGCTACGCTTTTTATATAAATTAAAATTGTATATACCAGTTTTTATAGTGTTATGATAAATTGACAAAAATCGCTTGGTTTTTCAATAGATATCTTGAAAGGAAAATTTTGGACATCACTAAAATTATTAAGTCTGCATACTACAAAATTCTGCTGCATATCCGACCAAGTTAGTTGTCCAATCCATATAAACTTTCCTTTTCCTTGTACTTAACTTTTAGTTAAAATCCCCGACTCTTTACTGCTCCATACATTTTGGGGCGAAGTTAGCTGAATGTTGGCCAAATACTTATTCTTGTACACCTGCTCGCAATAGCGAGCTACTCAAGTTAATCCTCGAGAAAATATAAAACCGCTACAAACTTCGTTTAAATAAAAGTAAAATTGCTATCTGAAAGTCCTCTCATTCTAAATAACTTTATTTTTTAAAAATATATAAATCATTCACCTCAAAAATTTTAATACCAGCTCCGTACAGGACTAGGAATCGGCAGACTTCGAATTTGTTGTCGACTAAACAGTGTCTGCCCTAAGAGATGATACAACAATCAAACTTTAAGAACATTATTGCCCTGTATAGCTTATAAGTATTAATTTTCACAACAAATGGATGGATTACAAGCTACCAACTGCTATATATATTTGGTAAATTTCTTAACTAATTTACCTCTTGTTTTTAAATTAAAATACTCAAGAAATTTAATAATAAAAAGTATGTCCTAATGGGGTTCAAGAAATTGTTTTACATACAAGGCAATCACTAGGAAAACATGGCAGTGCAAAATGCCACATTTGTCGACAGGTACCTTGTCATAAATTTTGAACGCCAATTGGGTCATTTTACTCGGCAGCAGCAAGAAGAGAGTTGCATATGAAAACTGTTCAATTATAGAAAAACATACATATATATAGCATACCACTGCTAATATGTATATACATATGTATGTACATACATACATATATATGCATGTATGCAAAAATAATAATAAATAAAACACGCGTAATTTAACGAGATGACAAATTTCGTAGAACACTAATTAACAAATAAAGAAAATTAAATGAAAAACATTCAACAAAGCAGTATGTGCATATATTGTAAAATTTTCTTTAAACATATCAAACCTTAACCGCGAAAATATGATATATTTTTAAGGCGAAAATAAGATATTTTTAAGGAGACATTTTGGCAGTTTCTACGCGTCATATTTGTATGAAGCTAGTTACAGTTTGTAGAAAATTGTTGTTAAGCTTAAAAATAATTTGCAGTTAAATGCACAGCACGACTTTGGAGAAGATTTCAGAAAAAAACTTTCAGCTGAAAAACTTGTATGTGCACTAACGTTATTTTGGCGGTTAAAGCCCAATATATACACATACATATAAATTTATTTTGCATGTATTGACTTTTCATTAATATTGAATTAAAGTAGGTTCAACATATTTTATGATAATATCTTTAGCTTCCAAGCTACAAATTTTATAAACAATTTAAAAATGTTCAACAAATTTCATGGAAGGTACACATTTTTTTTTGCGTTTGGAAATCGACTTTTGCTTAAATTTTTAGTTATTTAAATTTTTCGAAAAAAAAATATATTCTAAAAAATTTTGAAATCTAAGGATCATACTAATCGTAAATTAAGTATAAACGAGTGTACCATCTACTATGCCTTCTTTTACGGATTCGTCGCTCATCACAAATACTTAATAATTAAGTAAAAGCTAAAATTTAAAAGACAGAAACTTTGCCATAAACAACATTTTGATTTGGTAAATTGCATGACTCACTACTGTGGCATGTCGAAAAATTGCACTACTACGATTAGGCGCCATAATGGGGAAAGAGCTTTGCACTCATAAAAACGCAGTAACCTTAAAATAAAATAATTGAAATGTCTTTTCATAAAATTTGAACGCCAATTTTGTTTCTGCAGTAAATGTACCTTCAGACTTTACAGGGACCTCGTTGCTACCATAACGTACTGTCGTTTGTTTTTTTATTAAGCGGTCACTCAAAAAAGGCCAAGGTAAACTTCCGAATAAATTCCAATAATAAAAAATTGCTCTAGGTCACTTAATTTTTAGCACAACATCAAGACGCACACTTCTAACTTATTGAAAATTAGCTCAACATCAAGATATATACATAGTTCAGTGTTGGCCATTTTTGGTGTGTGTCTTTATGTTGTGTGACATCTGGAGGATCTTCAGTTACATATATGCCGCCTACCGTTGGCAGATGTACATATGTATTTTACAAAAAGCCTTTTTATTGTGTGCCAATAGACGACCGTTATAAGAAAAAAAATTCTATCAGCCATGCTCCCATTCAAATCGCAACTTACGTGCTCTAACATTTGCAAATCGCAATATTTTGCGGTTTAAAATCGAATGATTCCCTAGGAGCGGAATTAAAAGTAATTAGTAATATTCATAAAATTTTGGTTTTTTGCTATATCCACTGAAATATTCAAAACAGATGTTCTATGTTGACATAAAACAGAGAGAAAAGAGGAAAATATCGACTACAAAAAGTTGTGTTAATACATAGGTGCACCTTAAATAAAAACGTACGATTTAGGGCATATCGCAAAACGCAAAAGTAACTAAAAACAGGAGCATGTCTGTATGTATGACTCAGATTGTACTTGCACTGGCTAATGGAAAAGAAGAGCCAAGTTGAACTATCTAAGTTGTTTTAAAAAACTCAACTACTTAAATATTTTAATAAGTAGAGTCACATGAAAGCAACTTGTAGCTATTTCCCAACCGCCATATGATTGTACATATGTATGCAGGTAGTTTATTTTTGTCTTTCTTAAAATATACCTCCATTCTTAATTGCATTTATATATTTTTTTTTATCATCACAGACTGAAGCAGAATACGATAAGGAACAGCTGAGAAGTAAGTTTACATAAATCGCATTTGTTAAATGTACCTCCTCAATTTAAAAAATGACTACATTTTTTTATTGCCAGTTATGCGTAATGCCTTCAAGGCGTTCGATCATGATGAGCGCGGCTATATCGAGCATAGCGATGTGCAAAGGATTCTGGAGATACTCGGGCAAAAGCTAGATGACAAGGCGACTAAGGCGCTTATCAAAGAGGTCGACAAATCCAACTCTGGTAAATTGGATTTTTCACAATTCTGCAAATTAGCCTCGCGCTTCGTTGAAGTTGAAGAGGACGCACCCGCCTTGGTCAGCGAATTGAAGGAAGCGTTCCGCGTTTACGATAAAGAGGGCAAAGGTTATCTGACGGTGCAAGTACTTCGTGACATTCTGCGCGAATTAGATGACAAGCTGTCGGCCTCCGACTTGGACATGATCATCGAGGAAATTGATGCGGACGGTTCGGGAACTGTTGATTTCGATGGTGAGTTAAAGCGGCAGCAAAAACCACAACACTTTCTCTACAAACTCTTTTCCATTTTATTACAGAATTCATGCAAGTGATGACAGGTAAAAACTTCTATGATCTGACGCTAAATCGTCGCTTTGTGTTTTCATCCGAAGCTGTGCCTCGACACTGCTGGACACCTGCATGCAAAGCCCATGATTGTCCCACACGCCGCTCGCGTCTGCATCGTCGCATTGAATGGCATTTTCAGCGATTGTTTGAAAATATGTGGCATCCATTAGATGTGTGGCACAAACCATTTACCTCTTTTGCATGCTCCGCTGTCACTTGTCCACTTTCGTCACATACAGATTTTTCATCCCATCCAACTGAAAGTATTGAACAAAAAAAAGCTAAGCTAATACAAAATAAAACCACAAATATAAGTAACAATAGAAACATAAAATTCACGCCAATAACCAAAATACATGAAACAGACGCTATTCCATCAAAATTCTTATGCTCTTCAGGCTGTTATCATTCCACATTCCGTCCGCGCTTCCCCAAGTGGGTGCACATATTTACTTTATATCGCGAATTATTGCAGAATCCCTTCCGTCGCCGCACTCGTCTCATGATTACCCATAATTAAAAGTTCTGTATAGGGTTTGAAGAATATTTGCTTAACTGTAGCCATAACTAAACTAAACAAATTTATATTTGACTAATGTGTTCATATTTAATAATAACACTAACTAGCCCCAAACTCACTGTCACTCACTTAAGTTATGTATTAAATTAATGGTTATTTATTAAAGTCGTGTTATCTCTTCTAATCTATAGGCTAAGCTACGAATCTAGTTACTGAAGTACAAAAAGTTTTAAGTGTCACCGTTGTGTTGCAGCAATGAAGAAAGTTTTCGTATTCTAATTATTATACCAAACATCTCTCGGTTAAATAATTTTTTTCTTGTTGAGTTGATCACGTTTCGCCCTCATATTAAAATAAAAATAATAAAAGCTACAGTGATAAAGTAAAATTTTTTATTTGGTATGCTTTTGATTTGCAAGGACTTTGGTTAGTATATTCTATATTTTTTAATTGTTGAACTTAACAGCGTCTGAAAGGTGCTATATGCGCAGATATTTTGTACCAAAGGGTATTTAAACCAAATATATAAAAAAAATAATCCGCCCAACAATTATTTGCCTTCAAACTTTCGGCTCTCTGTATGTGTTTACCATTATTTTTAGTGAAAAGCAAGAGGTGGGTAGGCATTTATTTATTTATTTATTTCTTCCTGCTTTATTACGCCTAGTTTATACATAGTTCTTAAAATCTACAGTTTATAGCCTAAACTAAAAAATAAAGTTAAAGTTACTTATTTGGACCGCCAAGTATTAGTGCAAAACTAAGGGAACTGACTTCCAAAGCATATTAACACAATAATTATTGGTATTACTCAGTTGCAGTATATTAGTCATTTATGCATATAAAGTGCGAAGCAAGCATCCATATGGCGATTCACTGATTTGACCTAGTGATGCATTTTGAGATGAGATTAGCTTCGGCTACTTAATGGCTGCATGTGGGATCGATATACATAGGTTTCTAAGAGAGTACAGTGTACGAATTCATTGCAATTAATACTTCAAAAGACCGCCCGTCTCACACTAAATTGGAAGGGTCATACAATAATTGTACAATTTTCTTTTAAACTTATTCATAATGTTGCATTTAATATCATTTGGCAAGTCATTTAAAACATTTGAATCCTTTGTAATACAAACTACATTTATCTGCTTTTGTTTTATAAGCCGGAAGATTAAAATCATTTATGATACGAGTATTTTTGGAGTTTACATTATTGACATATTTTATATTACTATTAAATAATCGGGCAAATTTCCCTCTAAAATATTATTAATAAACATTATTCTATAGTAAAAAAGCTGCTGCTTAACACTCAGCCAGTTTAGTGTGGCCAGAATACCTCTGACAGGTGTGTCATAGCATTTAATAAGAATGAATATCATTGATCGGTTCTGTTGCTTTTGTAACTTATAGATTTGACTCTCTCTCTCTCATTACGAAGAATATTGTGGGAGAGATCGTGAGTCTTTTGGATGTGCTTCCAATGATATCTGCTGTTCATAGGGGCAAATGAAGTCCAAATAGGTACTGGTGGAGTTGAGGTATTTATAAAAAAATTAAAACTATAGGTTGCGCTGGAGTTAAGAGATATCGAAAAATCGAATACAGTGTATTGAAGCTATCGTTGAAACAAAATCAAATTTTCAAGATGATACGCAAATTCAGTAAGAGTAAGCCAGTAATTTTCACACATTTTTGCATCAAGTTTGGTTATTAAAGTCAATAGCCAACACACGCGTATCATATTAGCTGCTAAATTTCGAAACAGTTTTTGTTTTAGACAATGGAAAATTGAACGTCGATTAGACAACCAATTGCACTCCTTTCCATCCGATTTTTACAAAATGCATAGATCCGTTGAAGAATTGGTAAACTGTTTGTTCTTCAATATTAACAGAATAACTCCGAAAAGAATGTATGGAAATGGGAGTGTTGGGCTTATCAAAATGTTTTCCAATAAAAAAAGTGTTAAGAACTTGAATGAACCTTGTGTTAAAAACATAATTTTGTTATGGGTTTTCTTTCTGCTAAATTTTTGACATTGAACGGACCTTGTGTTAAAGTTTTACTGGTATTGCAGAAGCAAGTAATTACGCTAATGTAAACTTTGTCACATTATAACAACGCAAAATAAATTTGGATTAATTTTGGTTACATGAAAATAACACAGCCACACAAATAGAATGTCACGATTTGGCGGCGAGATAAATGGATAACCATTCATTTTTAGACGCTGAATCTGATCTGAAACCGATATTTGGCATTCCAGGTTTTTTCGGTTATCAATTCTTTGTTTTGTTTAAATGAGAATAGACAAGAGTCAGTTAGCAGCATTTCCTAATTTTCGATTTTTTTGTCAATTTATTTTATGAAATATTCAATAACACAATGACTGAGACAATTCTTCAAAAAGCAGTACACGGTTTAACCAAAACTATTATTTATTTAATTAATGATTGGTTGAATCAGTTAATAATAAAATAAGCAAAAAATTATTTTGCACACAAAAATTCCAATCCATTATTCTTAATGTGTATTATTATTTTGATGTGCAATTAAAAATAATTTGGACTACTTAATAAACAAGTATAAAATTTAAAAATGTTTCACATTTTCATTTTAATGTACTGAAACTTCATAATTTATTACTAGATATGTAGTTAAATAACGTTTTTGAGCAACAATACAAAGTATTTAATTGTGAACACCAAAAATATGTATGTATGTATGTATGTATATAGTAAATGTGACTGTATAGTGATTAAATGCCAGTTAAGATCGATTAAAATAACTTTTCGGCATTCTTTTTTTGTGCCGGCTAATGGGGAACTTTATTCTGAATGACAGTTATTAATTTTTCCCTTCAAAGAAAAAAGTGTGTTGTTTATATTTATGTTTGACTCAATTTGTGTAGATTTCGAGTTAACGCAGAATTGAAGTCGTCATGTACTTAGAAACAATTTTTTTACATTTTCATAAATTTGCCGCTTCATAACTATAAAATTTTTTTCTACTTGAAACTATGTTTAACGTTAAAAACGAAAAAAATCCTGTTAGAACCATAATAAACATTATAAAATTAGACAATGGAAGCTTAAAAAAGAAAAACGTAATTTTTAAATTAGATATTATATGGGGGAGTTCTAATTTTAACAAGAAGAATGCTCTTAATCTTACTCTTACTTGAAAGATATTTGAATATCGGGCAATTTTTTTTGAGACCTGGAAAATTCGCAAATGCACACAATTGTCTACATTTCAATGAACATTCCAAACTTATAGTGTTGCCGATTAAAAAATGACAAAGTATTTTTGCAATTATGTTGTGAATAGACTAGAAGAAAATATTCGTATTGCCAAACGATATTTTGAAAGAGTCGTGAATTTATCGTTTTGGAAATAATTCTTTTTTCAAAATGTTGGCTATTGAAATTTACTTAGAGAAGTTGTTTCTAGTTAAACTTAAATGAACTATGGTGCACAAGTTTTATGAAGATTTTTTCCACACTCACATTTTTTGTAATTGTAGATTAGTTAATGTTATTAAAAGGCACCCTTTATATATGGGCAACGCAGTGTTTTTGTGTTACAGCGTACCTTTGGAATGACTTGCAATTTATATTATTTTCTTTGAAAATTTCGATCTATTTAAATTATCAAATTAATGGTTTATATATATTTATATACACATGTATGTACATATATGTACTGTATTGCTTTATGCTGGATATTGGGCTTTTAATTATACATAAGTGTATGCATCTCGGAAGCAAAGCGTATGCGCAGTTGAATATACATATTTGTGTACAACCAACGCATATGTGAATGTATAATTACGAGTATTTACGTGCGTATTACAAGTCAAAAGCATTTTGAACTGATAATCTAACACTGTTCTTTTTCGGCGCGGAAAACGGCCTTGAAATGGCTACAAGAAACCAAAAGAGCATAAAATTTGTATTACTGTTGTCTATTGTAAGTTTTACTGAAATAACCGATTTTCTATTTTTAGAGCCTATTGAACTGTTTTTCCAATTTATTGGTTAACACTCGTTTGATTTGATAGCTTGAATACGTTTCGGTTTGTAATCAGACACTTGTTCGAAAGGTGTTTGACGATAATTAATGTATCTGCAACATGTCGCAATATGTTGTTTCATTACAAACGAGTAGGTATGTATGTATATACTAATGTTTGTGGCACATCCATGTATGTATTGTTCAGCAAGTATTACACTACATAGTGTAAAAAATCGCAATTAAACAACATGTTCACAAGGCTTTTAATTGTCACGCGTAATTGGTTTAACCCTCTTTGTTCTGAATGTTTCAGTTAAATACAGCATTACATCTCGGTGGAGAAACGGCTTCGGAGCAGGTAGAAGCGCAAATTGTAGGGACCAGAACAATACCTTAACAATCTGTTTAATGCATAAGTTTTGCCTGTCTAACGGCACTTAGAGGCAACATAATCTTCGTCTTGTTAAACGTTTCGTAGAGGAACAATCTCGTTTCCTTCAATCTCAATCAGCAAAGTTTTACAATGTTTTTGCTGCCAAGAGTAGAACATTGTCATAGAACTGAAGCCCGGAACTGGACATTCTACTGAACAGTTTTCTGATGCTGAACAAACCATCATATTGAACATGATTCTTATTTTCGCCTGGTTTACAGAAAATTATAATAAATTTTCAAAATTTGCGCACATCAAGTTGAGATTGCTAGCACCTGTGGAGCAGTTCAGAGTTTGATGGTTGGTCCAGTGACAGCTGGACCGATTTTGTGTTCCATCTAATATTCGAATGTTTTTTATTAATTTGTTATTAATTTTCTCCTACCATTTGTGCTGAGCGTCTTCTTTGTTGTACGACAAATGGGGGGACCGACAATTTTTTGCCGACTCCGAACGGCAGATGTATTTAATGAGAAGCTTTTTCATGGCAAACATACCCTCGGAGATTTACCATTGCCTCCCGAGGAGTTACCGATGAAAGAAAAAACTACTTCTACGTATACCAATGTACATACATACCAGACCTCTTGATTTGGAAAATGGATCTGAGATTGCTTTCGAGAACATACTTTCTTCTTTTTTTGTTGCATTGAGGCAACAAAACACTTGTACTGTATATACACCAACATATTCAAAATATCTTTATGTTGTTCGTTACCCTCATAAGCTACTTTAATTTGAAAGATTTGCAAAGAAGTTACTGGTTGGACAAAATACATAGTGGAATACCGCCACAGTAGCCACTTTAAGCGGAAAAAATATTAATAGTAATGGCATTGTCGAGAACAATGATATCGGCTATAGGAATAAGATAAAATAAAATAAAATTGTCAATGATTAAAAATTTTTAAGGCCGAAAACAACAAAAAATTCATAAAATAATATTTACTACATTTCTTTTTTAAATCGGTCATAGGGTTAAATATTATTTATTCTACGCTCACTGTACATTTAGCTATTTGAAATTTATACTAGCAAAGTGTTAATTTTAAATCATGTTACACGCTGATTTTATATATTTTTCCGGTCGTAAAGTGCGAGGCATTCGAGTAGTTAAAGTTTTTTTTTTTCATAATTTATATCAACAACGCGTCGTTAATCACTATTTTGGTTTTATAGATATACAGTGCCCCTCCAACAGTGCGAACAATTCTCTTACACTCAATTTAATTATGAATTAAAAACCAATATAAAAGGCAGTCTGTTAATCAGAAATCGTTGAGTAATTAAACCACATCGGAATGCATGAAATTCGATTTTAGTAAAAAATATTGAAATATTATAGTGCCAGTGCAACATTATTTCAAGACATTATTAATGTTATATTTGTTATATGAATAAACGCATATAAATAAAAAAAAAATTATATTGGAATAACGAGAAGATTTTATTGCCACAAGAAGTTAAGCAATGCTGCGTAAAACTAAGCAATTACGCAATTCCACAAAATTTTGTTGTGTAGGAGTTATTTGCAAAAAAAATTGTTTTTTATTAAGTTGTATGTGCTAGGTAGCAAAGAAAGTTCAGAATTTCTACTTTTATGTGTACATTATTTATGTACATTAAGATTTTTCGATAGCAGCAAGGTAATTTTCCAACAACCTCCTTTCCTGATCAATTTTATAAATATGATTGCAATGCTGGACATACAAAAAATATTGCTACCGAAATTTTTTAAACGCAGCTGTCTGGGAATCTTCGCAATTACAAAAATTATCAATCATTTATGTTAAGTAGGGAACCTGGGAAATAGAGTCATTGTACAAAATCAATGATGACAAAAATTACCCTTAAGGGCAATCAAATAAACCAACTCGCCAGGCATTGGAGCAAAGGTACAGAGTGGCCGAATAAATATAAAATGAGCAACAGCAAATTCAAGGAAAATGAAACCAGTATCGGCCACTGGCCTCCAGCCGATTTGCGCACTTCTAAAAGCCAATCAGCGCCCATCAGCGCGGTTTTGCAAGCGTCTGACCTACCCGAGTCAATGGGGAGGCATAGAAGCAACAAGTTTACACAGTGGATTTCAGCAGCGAACAACGGACAGGGAACTCGTGCTGGCCGCAGGCTTCTTCCAGCAGCAAATGAATGTGGGGCATGGACGCCGTCGCGCGAATCTTATTGAATGCTCGTACACCAACTAACACAGACTGGGCCATGCGAGGGAGTAAACAGTCAAATCAGTTAGCAAGTCAGCGAGTTTTATGCAACGAGTTCATTAGCAAATTGTGAGCGACCTATAATCGACCGTTAAACCATGAATATGAGTAATAATAAAAATCATTTTTTACAATTTGTCAAAAAAAAAAAAAAAACGGATTAATGAGAATCGCGATGATGGCGAGCGAAAAATATTGGTTGGCAAAAAAATTAGTTACATTAAAAACTAAAATAACAAATTAAGAAAAATATTTGTCAAACTTGCTTTGCATGCGCTTTAAGCGTCAAGTAACCTAAATGCGACAACAAAACTACATTTAAATATACTTACTACATTTAATATATGCAGGTATAGGTAAAATAACACATACTTTTTTGGTCGCTTACTCATTCGTTGCCTTGTTGCAGCGGATCGTTTGCTGTTGATAGCAACATTTGTGCAAATTTCCGTTAAATACATACCAAAAAACAATTACAGAACAGCCAAAAGCTCAACTCAACTCGCTGCAATTCGCATAGAATCTGGTCAACAATCTGAACCGTCCCGTGGCATTCTTTTAATTTATTATTGCTTTGCATAAACTTTTTTTTTGCCAGAATTTTGCATAAAGTCGTGATTGTTACAAATTTGGGTGTTCCACTGCCACGATTTATTTGCTATTAGCTGACGTCCATCGCACATTGCAGTTAACGGCACACTTTTTTTGTTTTTTGTTGAGATTTCCTTTAACCAATGGCGTGATTTTCGATATGTTTTCATAGCCTTTTTTCTAAATTTGTCCATTTAGTCATTTTCAAAAAGAGTTAACAAAATTTACTTGAAAGTCTTACTAGACCTTCTCATATGAATAAACAATATATGGTACTTAACTGTTGGGCCAGTATGTGATTGTGATAAAAATAGTAATTTGCCTTATGAGCAGCACATTCGAAAGTATTTCCTGCATATTACAGTATATATCTACTTTAACATGCGAAATATATTAAGAGGTTGAGGAACTAAATACTTTCAGTTTGATGAAAAACTAACGTTAGTTTAGATTTTAAAAGCCAAATAACTTGCTAACTTGGGGTCAAAGGTGAATACATATGTATGTAGATAAGTACATAAAAATACAATATTGATGTATTCTGAAAATTTGCTACTCTTTTTTTTAATCTGCATTATTTTTTAATTGAAATAGAGTTTATTATTTGACCAAGGTTTTATATATCTTAGCTTTGCACTTAATGCAACTCTAAAAGCATCAAAAAACCTACAGTCATCAAATTCCTACTTTCTTTTAAAGCATTTTTATAGTTTAAGCAATTTTAGTTTACTGGTATACAAGTTTTAAGTGGATCAAGACTAGCATTTAGATTTTTTGCTATTTTTATTTTTCCATATAAAGAAATATCCAGCACTGTTTGTAATGCAGTAATTGCGCAATAAATAAAGTAAAGGTAAAGGTAAAGGATCATAATGAAATTTTAATTGTGAATGGGAAGACTTAAAGAAATGTCGATAGCAAAAATCAACTTTTCTTTTGATTAAAAGATTGGTATAAAACACAAGGTAAGCTACAGTTTTTAATAAATTATATTTTCCAACCCAACCACAAGCCAAAGCATAATTAAGATTTCTTTTTTATCTGATAATTTTGATCTTTTTTTCATACTTTTTGGCATACTCAGGGCTAGTGTGAATATATTTTTTCTGTACCACAATAAATTACAAAGAACAACATTAATAAATGTGAAAAAACAAATTAACACACAAATAATATTAATGAAAATAAATGTAAAATTATTAACATAACACAAAATTTGTTTAGGCTTAGTATAAATTTAAAATTAATTCCGTTCCAAAAGTTCTGGTGGTTTTTTCTATAACGATTCAATTATTATATTAAACATATTAAAAAATCTGTAGAGGTTACATCTGTATCCTCTTTCTAGTTCATTGTAACGTCCCTTTTCTATATGATTCTTAATTTATAGATATATAACACATACATAAGGTTGTGTACGCTTCATAAAGTTTTGCCAGAAGAACAAATCGCTTGATTAATCCCTCATTTCCACCATCGATTATGGGATCCTCAAAATTTGAGTAATAAAAAAAGGGCGGACAGAGAATTTTTATATAACAAAAATATATTATTTCAATATAATTTTTATATTATTATTAGACAGATAATAGTACTTGAGTAAAACTTTGGGAATGTGGCCGTCGCTTTTTCAGGCTAAAGCAATATCTCGGCCGCAACGTAGGGCAACGTTTTATCGAGATATAAAAACCTTATCACATAAATAATTTGCATTTCCATTACAAATACTCTTTGCAACCTTCGTAACCAATTCCTATGGTTTAAATAAATAGTCAGCTCCAAATAAATTTTCGCTATTTTTCTATAAAACATATTCGACAGTGTTTTCAAGTTTTTCAAATCAATTTTCGGGGAAAACCTCCTGTTAATAAATTGTTGTAAAGAATAGCACATTGCGTGGGCATTAAGTGGCACCTAAAAGCGGAAACATATGACAGCAATAGCTCTTTGAAACGCCAACGCGCTGCCAGCAAGCAAAACATTCAGAGCCAAGATATCAACATTCAACATGCAGCATGCAACAAATGTTTATAATGTGCTCATTAAATGTATGTACACATTTTTTCCCATTGGATAAACGAGTAATGCCACCACCTTCGCATTTCATTACAAATCCGTTTAAAAAAAACCCCATACGCCCTACAATAAGCGAATTTGTAATGTATAGTAAAGATTTTGTAGTATTCACTTGAATTTGATTCAGACTTATATGCAAATTAAGACATTATCCTGGGTACATAACAATATATGAAAAGCGTAAAAAGGGCACTCCCCTCTATTTAAGAACATGTTTAAATTTTATGAACGCTGAAAGAAAATTAAAAAAAATTTCACAATTTACATAATAGGTATCAATGTGAGTGAATTTATGTGTATTTGTTTATTAAACTCAAAAATTAGTTTAACCAAACTTCGTTGTTGTTGTTCAACACAAAGCATGAATGACAATTAAGTTTTGTTTTTAGTCAAAATAAGTAAGATCTATTTATTTCATAGGGAGTTTTCTAAGAGTCAAGCATTTGTCGTGTTTACAAAAATTACCGATATAAGAAAGGTGGTCCGATTTCAAAAACTTCTAAGATAAGAAAATTATTTTGTTTTTGGTCAAGAAAATAAAGTTTGAAAAAAATTATAAATTTAATTTTTTAGTACTACTCTAAAAATAAAAGACACTGCCGAATTTAAGAGTATTGAAGAGAGAAACAATGGCGGTCTATAAAAAGATACAGACTCGCCATATACGGAGCTATGTATATATGTACATACAACCCAATTTGGGAAACAAAAACAAATTTATTACATACATATGTACATTTTCGTTATGCTTTGATACATATTAAGAACCCTCTGTTTTACAGGATTTTAGGGGAATCACCTATAACTTAAATTATATTAAATGACGAATAAATCCATACTTCGGTTTTTTAAATAATCTGTTAATAAGCGCTGAGGTTTCTCTTTCCGTATGTCGTTATATAAATCCTGGTAGCACTTTTTAAATCTCGACGAAATTTTGCTAAGCGTACATCATTAGCGCTTGCAAAACGCGTTGAAAACAAAAAAAAGTGACAAAATCAGAATGAATCACGAACCACGTTTAAAAGGTAAACCCGCGTTAAAAAAGCGACGTGGAATTGTATGTGTTAAAAAAAATGCGCCTTAAAAAAGTAAAATCGTGTTAAAAGAGACAATGGAGAATTGTAGAAAACACCGCGTTAAAAAAATCGCCTAGAAATGAGATCGACTGTATTTAATAATTTCACTTATTTTGGATTTAAGTGGGAAGTTAAAAAATAAGTTAAATATCATCATGGCATAAGAATATGCACGTGCAGATGCTTAACTACGCAAAATGTTAATTTTTTATACGATCTGCCTTCCCCGTTTGGCTAATGACATTTTAAAAAAAAACTCGTTTTCATTTCCGTTCACATCGCTTACGAATCATTTCAATTCCAATTGAAATTCACAACAAATTATGCCTATTTAGAGCGAAAAACTATTTTGAAGCACAAGCAAACGCCGAGGAGCTTTACCCTGTGTACCATTGCCTACTAAATATTTAGTTGCTCTTTTTTACCCACCCAGATTGGGATAGTATTTTTGGAGCTTGTTGTTTGTTTTTGAAAATAGTTTGAGTTGTGATTTGTCAATAATACTAATAGTTAAACTTTTATCCGCAATTGTTGGTATATATGGTACATAAATTTGTATAAATATTTATACAACCTTAACTAACCGAAGACATTGTTGATACCCGCAATTTTGGATTATTACAATATATGTTATTAATTTGCAATTACTTTTGGTATAGTATGCACTTTCCCATCGTAGGGTACCATTTTTTAAAAAATAATAAAATAATGGTTTGCAGTAAAAGAAAAATTCAAAATTCAAATTCGAGGAGAATGTAATTTATATTCATTCGAGTTACCCGAAAATCCAGATACTCCAAACAGGTCTTGTTTCAAAGTCGTTGCCGATTACAATCAAAAAAATAAATACTAATTAACTAAGAGAGAGAATTGAACACACAAATTGCGGCCAATGCCCAAGTATTTAGAGACTTGGCATTGATTATCATTGGCTTAAAAAAAAAAAAAAAGCATAAAAATTATGTAAATTAAAGTAATTATGTAAAGTAAAGTAAAATTAAACTACTTTTACACAAAATTAGCTCATTTTGACAGCACATGTATTAAACGATACTTGATTTACAAATGAATTTTGTGTGAGTGTAATTGTGTGCACTGAAGTGCATTAAAGCACAAACATAAGTTGTGGACTATCTAGCCACAGAAATATGAACAATTTTAGGTATACAAAAAGAAAATAACAAATTCAGTAAAACAAGAATGCAAATTTATTAACGAACTAAGAACCACGCAACTGCTAACATGTGTGGATTACAAATGTAAAATCACGAATTTAAAAGCAATATAATTCAAGTAAAAAAGAATAAAAAAATGTCGCGTGATAGTTTTATAAATACTTATTATGCCGCAAAATTATCAAGAGTTTGATTTCGTGATTTGACTATAATCTTTAAAAAAGATCAATAATATAAAAATACAGGTGATTAAGCATGCAATCTGCAATTGCAATGGCATGAATTTATTAAAACAAAGATTAGTATTTGTTATTAAGCTATGCATAACTTTAAGTACTCTATATAAATTTAAATTACCAAGTTTTATATAAATAAATGAAAATACAGAAAATTGTGTTAAATCATTCAATAAAATAAGTACTTAAATACGATAAGAAGCTAATAAAACACAAAAAATCAAACTTAAAAATCAAAAAATTTATGAAACCCTTGCCGCCAACGTTTTAAGCTTGTCCAAAAAGAACTTTGTAGATTTATATACTCACTTCTTATAATATATTTCAAGGTTTAAATTGCATGTAAATTTATCATAATTTCATCTTTTGGTGGGTGAGTTGTTTGAGTTACTGCAAAAATATTAAATACTACAAAAATTAGTTTTTCAACTAAAAAAATATTACCTAGAATGTGGAAAAATTTCTCCCACTTAGAGTAAAATCGGTATAATTTTACGCCAAAGAAATAAATATCTTAAGTAAACCTAAGAAATTTCACAAAAACGAGCTTAACTTTTTTATTGTTTTTATTAAAATTGTTTTAAGAAAGTGAAGTTTCTATATACTAAGGAAATAGCTTCCTCTGTTTCTGTCGACGCGATCGTCAAGAGCAATTCGGACAAACAGCGTACAATATGATATATGCTGTAAATGACATTAATTTGTTGTTGTTAATATTATCTATATGATCATTAATCAAATGGCTTTATTTATTTCTAAGGTTTCAATTGCAGCCATCCGATTGGTGTATATAAAATGTTATTCTGAAGAAATAAGTAAATCAATTTTTGCAGAATGTTGAGTAAGAGTCCTCAAAGCATAAAGTTTATAAAATTGGTTTCTCTCTACTTCTAATTGTACGAGTATATTTATTAATTTAAAGCGAATAAATTAATTAATAAACGATTCCGAAACCAACAATATGACAACCTTCATCAAGTAGTCAGCAGGTACAACAACAAAAATAAAAAAAATCACACAGAACAGCAAGAAAATCAACAACACTTCAACGAAATTGGCAGCAACTATTCATTACGTCAAGCGGTGTTAGCTGCGCGCAAATTAAGAAATTAAACAACAGTTGCAGCTTCATACATATTTAGGAATAGAAAAAAAATATGTGAGAACAAAAAAGTAGAACAAAAAGCAACTAAAAACCCAAGTGTTGCGTTGCGGTGAGGTGCGAGGAAGCAGAGAGAAGGACATCATGCAGCTCACTTCACTTGGCTTCACTATATTTAGTAGCAGTCGCAATAGCGAAAAAGCAACACAACAACAACAACAACAATAATACCAACAACTAAAAAAATGCATACCAACGTTTCAAAGAGTATTTGTTTTAAAAAAAAAAAGCAAACGTGAACTAATTGTATAGTTGCAACATGTTGCAGCAAAAGACTGGTCACAGTTACCCTTGCTGTTCTTTGCCGTTTGTTGCACAGCTGCATTAGCTATGTTGCATTTACCATTTATTGCGTTCTTTTTGATATATGCGCTATAATATTTCCCGCTATTGTTTTTTATAAATAGTTAATTTATATCGTTTGGAATACTATACGTATATATGCTTGAACGAGTGTTTATTGTTTGCACAAAAGCATAATCAAATGCATGCTATAAATGTTGCACCACATAATGTATACTTACTGAGTAATTTGCAACATATAATTTTCGGCAATTGTATGTACATAAATAAAGCTGTTGCTGTCAATTGTTACGTAGGTAAGAAAAACTACAACTTTCAACTTGGCATTGTATACGAAGTTTGGTTGCAGCAGCGGGTGTGAAACCTTCAGACAAAATAGGCAAAAGTTAAAAATGTGCTATTACAACATGATTGCAAATACGAGTATACGAGTACCATATATGAAACTTGGGTAGTTATAGCGCCTTTGTGCCGTAAGAATTGTGGTAATTTCGTTTCGAGATTTTGATATCAAAATCAGCAAGGGGCTGAACTTACTGGACCCAAAAAGGGGCTGAACTTACTGGACTGTACTCACCAAAAATGCATATACTGACATAAACTTCAAGATTGCATTAATATGTCTGTGCGTAAGAAGACATGCGCAGTAATATTCGAAAGCTTGAAATTAAATTTGTCTAAAATAAAAATCTGGATTGACCTGAAATCTTGGTCTGAAGAGATATATAGATAATTATTTTTGAGAAGTAGGTTAGACACCGGCAAAAATTTAACCATTTTTGGGGCATTCTTTTCCTTACCATTCCACCATAAAAGAGTATACCAATGAAAGGAAAAATCTTAAAAAATTGGTTAATATTTCTACTGTTTCAAAAGCAACAGTGCTTATTATTCTCTAAAGATGGCAATTTGCGTCACTGGAAGGTGGTACCCAAAACTCCTTTCAGATGTTCAAATTGAAGAACGAGGTAATCGCTGAACTGAATTTATGTGTTTTTGTTAAGGTCGATAGAAAATTCAAGTATGTTGCTTTGTCATAATCGTTTGCCAAAAATGATGTGGCCTGAATTCAACGCGATCAAACATACATAGTTTTTTTTTGCTTTGTTCACAAATCGATTGCTTCCAGGTCTGTCCTTAAGGAATAAGGTTGACAAGTTGACATTAATGATAATGAAAAGCCTTGAAAAGACATATGTATTTGAAAAAAAATCGGAATATTTTTATTTAAAAGAATATGTTTAGAATTACCACTCGTTTCTGGCCAAACATTTTTTGTTGTAAAAGCTTAGTACACAGCTCTCAAAAAAATCGGAAAATCCGTATAAAATGACACTGAAACATTTTTATAAAAAAAAATGTTTAATCAGATTAAAGCTGTCAAGAAAAAAATTACTTTCTCAAGCAAAAGAAATAGTATAAATGTTTTTGTGATTTTTTTTAGCTGTATTTAAGCCCAAACCCAATACTGAACTTTTGCACAAAATCAAATAGAATTTTTCCAAAAATTATGCACTTTTTATTAAGGCAGTATTTTGATGGGCTTCATAATTTGTATACAAAACTAAATTGCATATGAACGCTCGAAAATCTTCAAAGTTCGGCTACTTAAATAAATTGTATGGTTCTCCACACTTTACTCCTTCCTTCCTTCGCCACATTTTCAAGGAAATTAAGCGAGTGGCATTTAAAAACAATGCTTCATCACGTACTATTCCTTCGAGGCAAAATGAAGAATAAGAAAATACAGGAGTTTTGTGCTTTCATTGCGATGCAATGGCCCGAAACGTGACGGGCCAAGGTATGAGCCCAACCACGGCCTCCATCCACGGTCGACGGAAGTACGAGTAGTTGGTCAACGTAGGTGGAGCATGCAACTTTACAATTTTAGTCTTCGCTTTTGACATTGCTGTTGTCTGCACGGGTGCAGTAAAGTAAGTAATTTGCACTATTTCACTTTTACTTTAACGCTCCAAATCACCTGCATTTGTTGGCGAATAAATAAATAATTTACAGTTGGGCCGCCTTGCCTCAAACTGTCTTTGGCGGCGCCAAGGCGTTGATGTACAGAGAGTGCAACAAGTCGAAGTGGCAAGTGTCGGCTGCAGCAGTTACCGTTTGCGCTGACGTTTGAACGTTTATTTGTATGGATGCATGTGAGTATGTATGGAAGGTATTTAGTGTGGTAGTTTAAGCATTTTTACTGCCGCCACAGCAGCTGGAAATTATTCACACATGACAATCATGCAACAACAATGTTAAACGCTATAGCTACGAGTACATAGTAGTTTCACTCGTTGGTTCACTATCCTTTTAGCTTACCACGAAATTGCCGCCGCAAAGAAGAGAGTGTTGATTGTTGAATGTGTATCGTTATGCTGCAAGTGTGTGTCGAATTTGCCATTTTTTGCGGTTTAATAACAATGCCAGTCTTGTCGGTCGCGAAAGTATTGGGCGCCGCTAAAAAGTGGCATGGAGCAAACTTATACTCCTATCTACGTTTGCAACTACTCGTATGTATGTACGTAGCATGGCTGGCAAGTGGCATGTTGCCGTGAAATGTTAGGCGGTACATCTCACATGGAAATCCCATCATGTACTACGACTATATAACGTATGTAAATATATATGTACGAATGTATGTTGGCTTATGCATTTATATGTAAATTTGTCTGCATTTGCCATAGCAATTTGAGTGTTTGCAAAGCCGCTTTAATCTTTCGTAAAATTTGTGGATTTTTTTATTTGTTTTTATGCTACATATTAACTGGTAATTTTACCTTGTCGCATGCCACTTTTTACATCATAATTGCACTTGATTGCCCATAACATCGATTATTGCTTGTGCAAGTGGATATTGTGTAAAGAAAGCCTTTCACTCCTCTCCTTTCCTTTTGCATTCTCTCGTTGTACGTGGTTGTAATAGCGTAAGAATTTATTTGCGCATTAAAAGAGTACACAAAATTAATATCATATTAAAGTGTAGCTGGAAACTTTACAGTCAATTGTCATTGTTGTCTGAGCTTCAAAGAGATCACTCGAATTCTATCAGCGTCTACTCTTACGACTTCCGCATAATTGTAAAACATGACAAACACCAGACGCCGATAAAGGTTGAGCCCATTCTCAAGTCTGCCTAAGAATTCTATGGAATCGATAAATTGATCATTGAACATATTGATATTTATCTATTCATAGGGTGGGATTGGCAAAAACAACCCGTCTTTCCTCGCTCTTACTACCAAATTATAATGGGCAAGATTTCTGCACATTTGTTGTCCCACAGACGAAATATATTTGCATTTTGTTGCTATCAGTGACTTAATAGTCCCGTTAATCAACATACAAACGACAATAATTGAAGTATTGAAAACGATAATATCGGACCAGTTATTTTTTGAAGAGCAGATTGAGACACGAAAACGAAATGATGACATAAAATCTTCAAACAGCCTTTGAAATATGCTAATGTGCTCGTCACGAACTGTTCAATTTCTAAAACGATGTCACGATGACGTCAAATAAACTTATATAAAATTAATCCTCTCTTCCATGGTAACAACAATAAAACAATACCATATATTTTTTGTTTTTTTATACCTTTCATAGAAATGGTATATGAAGTTTGGTCCGGTGTTTGTAAGTACCACAAGTAAATGAGTTAGTCCCATTACAAATTATTCCGAAATGATTAGGATGATGAGCTGAGTCGATTTAGCCATGTTCGTCTGCCTGTCCGTCTTTCCTTTTGTCCGTCTGTCCGTCTGTTTGAATGCAAACTATTCCCTGGCAGTCAGGTGCCCTTTAATAGTTTATTAGACATTTGTTGAAATCGGCCAGATCGGATAACTATAACGTAAATGGGAGCCGATTGTTCAGATATTATATTTGGCTTCATAACTCCTTCTTGAAAAATATTCACTTATATATTATATATTTATATCATTTCGACGTGTTTGTAGGAGCCCTTTAAAAAATTTTTAATCTGAAATCACGCCCTGTCGAAATTTTTGTTGAGTATCGAATTTTCGTCGAATAAAACTTTGCTTTCATAAAACCAAATGAAATCTTCTTCGATCATGACTTTCAACCACAGTCGGAAAACGATTGTTATACTTATACATAAAAAGCACATTGAAAAAATGTTTATGGAATTTAGTTAAAAGAATACAATTTCTTATTTATACGAATGAGTATTTCATATATGTATATAATTTCGTACAAGGTATACTGTTTATTACACAAAACTGACTAAAAATAAAATAATCAAATAAATTATTCACAAAATCTCTTTAAATTTGTCATTTTCTAGGATTCATTTCTTGATTGTCTTATATGGAAGTTAAAGTTCTTTGGTTTGTGGTTACTCGAAACTCCTTAGCAATAACTATGGAGTCTTTTATTCGTTTAACAGAAGCTGTTATTGAATTCGATACGGATTACAGTAGCACGCCCACCTCTGAACAAAACAAGCACGGTCTTGCAATACAACAAGACGAATTAAAAGCTATGTGAGAAAAAGCAAAACTAGCATACGATATGCTAAGCACCGCCGAGGGATTAGCTAAAGAGGGCATAAGGGCAATTAGGAAAAAACACAAGACTTTATTTGCAAGTTATTTGAATTGCACGTCTGCAATGGCCACTCAGTATGAAGCGCTTAAAAACGCAGAAAAGGTGTGATACAGACGTGTTCAAAGGAGACTTCTTGTCATGGGCTTCATTCCGTGATATGTTTACGGCCGTATACATCCTATATATTTCAATGTTTAAGTTCGCGTTCAGTACTGCACATTTTTATCTAAATATGTACACACTGTCAATCCCACGATCCCGGGCCTTTTTTAACACCCGAATATCCCGGGAAAAGTCTATTAAAATCCCGGAATTGTAGAACGCAATGAATTTAATAGCCATTTAGTTTTTAAATTTTGTATCATTCTTAAAAATTCCCCTTTCAAGACAAAACAAAGCCTTCAGAGAGTTCACAATCGACAAATAACACAGCTTGTTAACTGCCTAAAGGCTTTGTTTTGTCCTTGTCATTATAAATTAGAAATAGCTCGCAATTGTCCAATATTCGAAAGGCATACAATTTATCAGAAGGCTTGGTAAAATAAATTGATAGTTTATACATATACATATGTCATACAGAGAGCAATTAACTTTTTGTCGACAATCCGACCAACATGTTCTGAGGCGCAGCAGTGCCACTCCAATAATAATAATAATAATTTGGCGCTTACACTATATAGCTCAGTGTTTGGCCGAGCTTCTCCTACCATTTGTGGTGTGCGTCTTTATATTATACCACAAATGGAGGGACCTACAGTTTTGTGCCGACACCGAACGGCAAATGTATTTAATGTAATGTAGTGCCTCAGATTTTAAATGCAACAAATTTAAGTCTAGGTTGGGAGATAACACACTTAAGGCTTATTTTTCGTCAAGATTCCATTTGATCAAAATAAGGATTATTTCTGCGTCGCTGAAAATGGAATGGGTGATGTATTTAATTTTTACTTGATGTATTTCTTTTTTTACTGAATGGTAATATATTAATATTTATTATTGGTATCAAACAGTGGTTAAAAATAATTTTACTTTATGTGGGTGCATTTGCTTCTATTCCGATTATATGTATGTATATAGTGGTACTAGAAGTATAAATTATTTTGTCTGTATGTCAAATTTTACGTTTATTTCATTTTTGTTCTTGAAAAGACCAATTAATACATACATTACAGCAAACCGCTCTTCTTTGTTATATTAATGTTATTTTGTTTACTTCTACAATACAACGATTACAGACGTATTACATTTTTTGGCAAATTAAATATTATGAATTAAAATTTCGTAAAATTCGTGATTCCGGGATTGTCCCGGGATTTTGTTTTCAGATCTCGAAAATCCCGGGATCAACAAAATGTCCAATATTGACATACCTAGTACACACATACATGTGTCTGGAAGAGAGTGAAACTTTAAAATATTTTTTTTTGAATTAAACATTTATTTTAACTTTACGAAATGCGGAAGCACTCTTGTGCATTTTATGGCACAAATAAAATATTTTGTGATTTATGTGCCTACAACGTAAGATAATAGCTATTGGCGTTTCTGTCAGTGGTTATCGCTGCTGGTTGACTCTTAAGCTGAATTTTGTTAAACACTCATTGCACTTTTTACATACGAATTAAAAACTACTTAGATTTATAGTACTAGTTTGATGTGCGGTTAGCCAACTTGTTGCCAAATTCCACTTGGTGTGGCACATAAAAGCAACATTGTTCTGAGAAATCAATGTTACTTGATTGAGTTATGGTACACTTGCCACTTTAAGCTTGTTATGACTTTCTTTTCCACTACAAAACTATTATAACCGAGCTTGTCCAATGCCTTGAATTTTTGTGTATTTGCTTGTTCGTATTTGAACAAAACATGATATTGGATTGTAAACATAAACACTTTGTTTTTGTCAACTTTTATTTGTAATGAAGCCGTGCGACGACAAAGCCATTGTTTCAATACAAAATATCGAAATTCGAGACCTAAATTATATGGTAGGCTTTTGATAATTTTTTGCTGACACTCTTCCGCAATTTTTTCCTATAACGCTTACTCGGGATTTTTTATAAAATAAATAATAAATCATAAAAAGAGTTACAATAAATCATCAGTAGCTTGTATCCACTTGAGGTTTTTATAAATTTAAGAAAAACCGCAGTAACTTCTTCAATGGCCCTTGATAACTGGATAAATATTCTGGCAAATCGTAATATCTCTCCTAGGAATCACCTACCAAACCTTTCTACTTAAAAGTAACATACAAACTATAAATCTGATTAAATAATTATAAAACAATTTTTTTCCTTAAACGACTTTCTGCTCTACATATAGCGTGGTGGTGATACTAAAACGCCTTGCAAAGATCATTAGGATGCTTTTTGCGACTATTATTTTTTTCACCCCCACCACGAAATTTTCTTCGAAATACTCCAAAACATAATTCCTAAAAATTTAAGCTTCAAACTCAACGGAATTTAATGCTACTTCAAAAAAAGCAAATTACTCAGTATTATTTACTCCATAAAAGTTAAAAACGTAAACAGTCGCAAAAAAAAGTACCCTAATGTGCATACATCAGTGTGGCAATGAATTCAAGACTTCACTCTGTACACAAACTATAGTTCAAACACATATTAACACATTTGGACAATTTATTTATCCTAAAATTATTTAAAATAATTGTTCAATTAAAACATTATTAGGTTTCTAACAAATGCCAATAAAAACAAATTTTTAAATAATATAAAAATTGTATGAAACATTACAAAATTTAGGACTTTTTTAAAGTATGCAGAAATGTAGCTCATTCAATTTAAGTATAATCAAGTGCAAGTTTCAAGTCCCTCAAAGCTATCACTGGTTTTTGACAACTTTTTTGCTGGCAGTAAAAAATTAGTGATAACTTGTAGATACTTGAAACTTGCACTTTGTTATACTTAAAAATTCTTAAAACTTTTTGAAAAAGTGCAAAATTTTGATAAACCTTCTTAAATCATTGAACATTTTGTATATATAGTTTTACTTAAAAAATAATTTTAATAAATTATAACAAAAATAAAGTACCCAAATCTGTCAATATATGGTTGTGAACAGAATATATCGTTGTTAGATCTTCTTGTATTTTTATAATAAAATCTATTTATGACAAGGATAAAATCGGATATACATACATAAGTTTTTCTGAAACTTTTCTAAATATCTGCTCATTATATGCGGGTCAATGGACTTGGCACCTATACCGCTTTATAGAATTTGAATAAACCGTATTTTTTTATGGTTAGTTTTATATATAAGCTGGGGTCACTTGAGTTGTTACTTTCATAGGGGATCCAAAATACAATATTAATTTTTTTGCAAATATTTTTACATTAACATCGTATCACATTTTGAATTGCAAAGCAGGTAAGGAGGTATAAAATATAACGTATACATATATTTGTAAAAATATATATAGAAACGTTGATGAACGTTGTTAAACGTAAAAAGTATGGAGTACGCATTTTATGCTTACAGATATTTGCGATATTATATTATATATTAGTTTTCGAATTTTATTTTTTATTTAAATGTAATTTTTTTTCCGTTATCAAATTATTAGACGCTCTAAATTGTGCAATATATTTGATACATAAATTATATAAATCAACTAAATCCTCAGCTGTTTTTGCAAGCTCAGTTGAATAATTTCGTTTAGTGTATTATTTTCTACAATCAAATATGAACATACATTTGTGCGCACATTTGTGATTGTGAGGCTTGCAAGTCCGTTCCATTTCTTTTTAATACTTAATTTCACTGCCAAAAAATTTACAAAATTTAATTTGTTTACATACATACATATTTGTTTGCAAACAAAGAAATATTTAAAACTGCCAACTGCGCTGCGGGTTATCGCTTAATTGTTTAAGTATTCATGATAACAATATCGTTATCTTTTCGAGTGGCGGTGGTTCACGTTATAAACAACATAACTAAGGATTAAGTTCAGAGATTTTGCAGTAAAATCGTAGAACGCATAATACTGGAACCGTTCAAAAGCGTGTGTAAACCAAAGGCGTTTAACGTAAAAGTGCGAATGCATAATTTTGAATTTTAAAGCGACTTTTCTCTCGTAGCTTGTTTTTTGCTCACGTTAAAGTATATACATATGTGATCAAAGGCGGAGCACCTTATTTATAAAAAAGGCAAGAAAGTAGAAAAGAGAACCAAGTGTTCATTATTTTTATTAAATTAGTGTTTGGAAGGGACATGCGGTATTGCGTGAAATATTAAAGATTTAGCAAATAAAACAACATTGAATTTATTTTTGAACTAGGTATACATATGTGTTTTCTCATTGTCTCATTTTTATACGCAAACATTGTACACAATCTATGTTTATATATTTTCAACAATGCACTATCCATAGGTACCCGTTCGTCTCCATAAACATACTCGAATATCTGCCGAACTGGTCGCATTCCAGTTTGCATTAATCGTCTTTTCCATGCATGCAAATTGTGCCTATTTCTTTAAAATTTTTTTTGATGTACAGTGGATTAAATGTGCAACCCAGTGGCCAATAGTCAGAAACTGTTTTTACCATTTTTTATTACTTTAATAATTTAAATTTTTTTTATTAAGTTTTAACATCAGTAGATGGCGTTGATTATTTTCATAGCACTTCGTTTCGCAGAGAAAATTTTGGTTTTATAAGTTTACAGCTCAACGTTACATTTTAAATGAATCGATAAAATTGGCAGTGATACTTGAAATTGTATCGGCGTACAACTCTGATAAGCAAAATTGTAAAGCAGCTGGAATAAATGTCTGCAGTTGTGTTGTTTATAAACAATCAGTATAAGATCAGTTGTAGAACTTGGTTAGTTTTATGAATTCAGTAAAATAGTAATGTTACAAAAACAAAAGATGTAGTATAGTTTTCAATATACAGACGGATAAAGAAACCGAGCATGGCTTCAATTCTCTTTCTGTATGAGAGCAACTGATAAATAACCCTCTTGTTGACACCACTGGTCGACGGAGTTTTCTCTGCTCATCTCACTTAAGAGGTCTGGCACATTTTAATAAAAACCTCACCGCCTGTGATTGTCTTGCTCATTGGTCGCGCGGTATCCACTAAGAATACAAAGTATATTAAGTGCATACGATATAATTGTGTATACAAACATATATTTCTACTAGAAATAAGCCTAGCTCTGATATGTTTTATTTAATTTTTTGATTTGTTTGTTGCTGTTGAAACATTATTATAAAACGAGCATTTGCGTATACATACGCACATTAACTACGCAGTTCAATATTTGGTATACTGTAAAAATGTTATCATTTCGATGCGGACGCAATGCTGGAGCCACTGTCGCTGGGAGGTGCATTAATATACAAGAACAACAACAGCAACTGCCACGAATACATGTTGCCTTCCAATCAACTGAGGTCAATGCCAAAGTAAGTTATTTGCGTTTTATTATTTTGATTCGAAAATTTGAATATCAAATCATAGGTACGCGCATATAATATTTGCTTATTATATATTTATACCAGCTTCCCAATGTGAGGAAAAGCAAATCATTTTTTGATCATCGAGAAGCTGATTGGCAACAATCTTTACCCTACAAAGCTATACCGACCCTAACCAAATACCAAATAATACGGGGCTTCATGAAGGGCGGTAAGTTAAATTTTAAAATTATTCAGGAAAATTAATATTACTTATGTTTCTGTTTCCCAGGTGAGTTTGCTAATTTATCAGTGAATGAATTATTAACAACGTGTCGCGAACGTTTGGGCGACATCTATCGAATGCCCGGCGTTTTTGGACAACCAGAATCACTTGTACTCTTCAATGTTGATGACTTTGAAAAGGTTTTTCGCACTGAAGGTGTTTGGCCAGTGCGCCCAGGCAGTGAAGTGGTGACGCACTTTCGACAGAATCGAAAAGATGGCTTTTTCAATGAAACACTTGGTCTGAATGCACAGTAAGCATATAAGTAGAACGAGCGAATTTCTTTAAGTATAACTGATGATATTTTAACTCTTTTATACGTGACTAGTGGAGAAGATTGGGGAAAATTCCGTCACGCAGTTAATCCTGTTCTAATGCAACCGAAAAATGCTAAACTCTACTTGGAACCCATGCAGAAAGTGAATTTGGAATTTATACAAAGGTAATTTCTACGACTTTGACTTGAAATAAGCTCCTTTCATTGTAGTTGATTTAAAGCGTGAACACAAAATGTCAAAATTTCAAAATTAGTTCCAGATATTACAGTATTGTAAATCGTACAGAAAAGAAAGTAATCTGCAGCAAACGCCAAAAAAAACTTGTATACGAAGTTTAGTAAAGTTTAAAAATTCTGTTGGTTTAAACGAGTACTATGTTCGCAAATTATAGCACAACCTTTATTTTTCTTTTAATTAATTAAAATTATTTTTCAATTAAAATTTGGTTAATTCTCTCAGAAAACCCATAAATACTTTTTACAAAATGTACCATGATTTAACAAACTTTCTTAAAAATTTCGAATTTTTTAAAAGAAAGTGATTGGAATTTTTTTGAGTATGCAGTTGTATGAACCGTTAAATTTTAGTCACAAAAAGTGCACGTTTCAAGCGTCTACAAGTTATCACTAATTTTTTACTGCCAGTTTCTTCCATACTTTGCGATGTATTTTTATATTATTATTTTTTATATGGAAGGAATTCCGAAAGAGTGTCAGTAAAAAAAATGGTGAAATGTCAGTGGTAATTCGTAGCCACTAGAAACTTGAACTAAAATTGAACGAGCTCTATCTGCATACACCAAAAATTTCTAAAAATCTTTTTAAAAAATTTTGATATAAAATTAAAAAAAGGTAATGGTGTTTGTTAGGGAATCAACGATGTTTTAATTGAAAAATAATTTTAAATAATTAGATGATATGTTATGTGTTCAAATGTGTCAATATGTATTTGTGCTATAATTTTCGAACAGAGTGTAGTTTATCTTTGCATCTTTTGCAGAATTCGTGACATACGTGATCCCTACACATTGGAGGTTCCAGACAATTTCTTTAAAGACATCAATCGTCTTGCTTTTGAGTCAGTGGCAGTGGTTTCGCTCGATCATGAATTTGGTTTGATTCGCAGGAATCCAGATTCAAAGGAAGCTCGAATACTTTTCGATAACTTAACCCATTTTATTCAATCGTTCTTTGACTTAGGCATGAAGCCAACAGTCTATAAATACTTTAAAACACCCACATATCGGCGCTTCGAAAAGGCAATGAACTTAATATTTGATGTAACAAATAAATATGTTGAAGAAGCTATAGCGCGTTTGGAACAGAACCCCGCCAAAGAGGGCGAAGAACGCAGTGTGCTGGAGAAACTTTTGAAGATTGATCGTAAAATTGCCGCAATAATGGCAATGGATATGCTTTTGGCTGGCATGGATACGGTTAGTGGCAGTGGAAGAAAGAAAGAAAACTTTTGTATACTTAATAGAATTTTAAAATTTAAAACTTTCGGCAGACATCTACCGTTCTCGCAGGTGTGTTCCTGTGCATTGCTAAGAACCCGGAGAAACAGCAGAAGTTACGCGAAGAACTATTGAATGTGTTGCCACGGAAAGAGGATCTCTTCACGATTACCAATATGAAACACTTACCATATCTGCGGGCTTGTATCAAAGAATCGCTGCGCATATATCCCCTCGCCTTTGGTAATATGCGTGACACTGGCGCTGACTTGGCTCTCAGCGGTTATCAGGTGCCAAAGGGAACACGTACGTTGCTAACTTCCAATTTGCTGCTAAGTGAGGATCGTTTTTTCCCGCGCTCTCAAGAATTTCTACCCGAACGTTGGCTACGCCATCGGGACGAAATGGAAACTGTTGCCGAAAAATTAGTAGCTGATAATTTGAACAAATTTATTTATTTACCATTCGGTTTCGGTCCACGTAGTTGTGTTGGAAAGCGTATTGTGGACTTGGAGGTTGAAATATCCTTAGGCAATTTGGTGCGTAATTTCCACATCGAGTACAATCATCCGTCGGAAAATGCTTTTACGGCACATTTTCTTAATAAGCCACGAATTCCGTTGAAATTTAAATTCGTTGATCTGAGTTATTGAGAATTGATTATCAGAATATCACATTATATTTTAGAAATTTTGTTTAAATTCAACTTTTTCACATTTAAATACTTATTTATGTACATACGTATGTAAATACATTCCAATTTGTGATGAATGCATTTGGCAATAAATGCTTAACCACCAGTACGAGTACATTATTTACTTGGATAATGTGTTTTTTTAACAGACATGGAGAAAACCTGGACCAAATAATCATTTTTCTGTTTTCCTTACATTACTGAAGAAAATATGAAAATATATGTATGTAAGTATGTATTAATGTAAGCGGAAAATTATTAACGTTACACATGGATAGACAACTGAAATTGATTTGTGGACGAATATATAAATAGTAATGTTCCTTTTAAATGATTTTGCTTTTAAGTACAATGACAACTGGATTCTACTTTTTAAGCTAAGATAGACCACTTAAGGTGGTAATTTTCACAGCGACGACGATTTAAAAAAAATACATTTAGACCAAAGAAAACCAAATTTTTTTTTTAAATAATATTTGAGTAAAACTACAATGTCAATATGTCATAAATATAAATACAAACAAAGTGAAACTTCAAGGGCTAGAGATGCTTTTTTAACGCTGCAGTGACCTAAGGATTTTTTTGGTATTTTGCATAAATAAGAATTTTTTTTTGTTAAAACCAAGGCATAGTGCAAAATAGGTGACGCAGTCTACAGTACCGCTCTATTGATTTAAGTGAGTTTAACAGAAAGTAAATAAACAATTTCATGAACTCTATTAACAAGGCTACAATATAAGAATTTAATATTTCCGACGATTGTTACTTCTCTTTCTGAGTTTTCGGTTTGATTTTAAAGAATTTAACTTTCTTGAAAAGAGAGAAATTAAGGCAATATCAAAAGCTGTCTAAAATTAAAGTTTGCGCATTTTGTTATTCCACCTTTGTGTTTTGTATTTGCTTTTTGCATTATTTCACTTACTTATGAATGTACATATACTAAATCCAAGATTTTGTTACTTGCTTTCTCGAACCAAAAAATCGTTATAAACAATAGAACAATTTATTGAAAGTAATTAAAGAAACTTGAAACTACTTGAACAATGTCAAGTAAAAACGCCTAAGCTCACTGTTGTGCTATTCTCCACTTTATCGTTTCCTCGTTTAGCCATTCTCCCTATCTCGCTTCTTTGTTTATAATCAAGTATGACGTTGCAAAAATGGGAAGGCGTAAAATTTTTCTATAATTCTTTTTAGATAAATGTAAATGTATGTACACAAGCATGTATGTAAATACGAATAAACATCGGAGCATTGAGTTTGCCGTGTTCGCTAAAAAATAAACACATATGTATGTACATATACTCGTATGGCCGATTAATTCCAATATCTGGCTTTCTTATCTTTTATATTACTCCCTCTTCGATTGTGATTCGCTGATTTGTTTAATACATATTTGCACTTGTCATCATTTTTTTCTCAGTATACATAGTTCACCGGCTACTCAATGGAGCTCACGTGTAAATTTGTCGATTAGTACATTTTTAGAACTCAAACGCGGTGCTTTTAATGAAGTAAAAGCGAAAATAAGTTATTAAAATTGTCATATTGGGCTCTTATTTACCTACTTACATTTTAAGTAACTTATTTATTAATTTGAGAATATATTAGAATGTCAAAAATTTTGAATGTTCGTAATGCCGGTATAGCTGTCGCCCGAATTTGTGTGTTCGGAGGAAAACATCAACAATTACAGAAATGCCAAATAGCATTACAGTCGACTTCAAACAATGTCAAGGTATTATAAGTTATGTTCCTATGAATACACTAATTGTCTTCTTTTATACCCGAATGGATATAAATGAGTACCAGTACATTTATAAAAATAAAAATTAAAATCTTAGCTGGGAGTGAGCTTCGAACCGGCTGCCGAGGGTTGCTAATCGAACGCTCTTTTTTCATGGCAACGACGCGCACGATATTTTGTTTTCTAAGTGCGTTTATATACTAATGCATTGTTTTTCATATCCGAAAGAGATGAATACAGGGTTAATCTACAATTATACCCGTTTGATACTTGTTACGACTAATTAATGCCCAGTTGTACTCGATAGAGACTAATTCCGGAATACACTCTTTACATACATACATATATACAGCGGTATACCAAGTAATGACATCCACAATTACACACTCGACCCAAGCGGCCACTTATTTATTATGAATATTATTTTTCACCTATTTTATTATAAATTGGTAAATATAAATTCGGGTCTTGCTTAAATTATTAAATCCTTCCAGTAAATAAAATTTTCTGTGCCGGATATATGTATATACAAATGTGATTGTTGAGTGAAGTACTATACAAAATATTATAAATTTACTATATTTATAGATCCACATATCGATAACATCTTTTAACAATCTATACCGAAATTTTTGTATCAAAGTTTGGTCTTCAATGGATTTATGATTTATTTTGAAATGTAGTTGTAATATTGGTACATTGTTGCTTATTGCATTTAAAATTTTAGCAACAAGTATTTTTAGGTCTTCTTACCAATTTTAGTTAATTTTAAAATATTGCTGTTTGTTTTATAAAAAAAACATTAGGCTGCCAACTATGAGAGCAAACCATCGCAGAACTTAATTAACTCGGAGTGGCAGCAGGCGCTTCCTTATAAATATCTGCCCAGGCTGACCAGATACCAAATGTTTCGGGGCTTCGTTAAAGGAGGTAAGTACAAAATGTATTTCCTTATGGCAATCGAAATATCAAATCAGAAAAGCAAGAACGTGGATTCTATAAAAATACGTAAAACATTGATTTTCCTTAGGCGAATTCGCGGACCTCTCTCTAAATGACTTCCTTTTTAAATGTCGCGAGAGATTTGGTGATATTTATCGCATGGCTGGCGTAATTGGACAGCCAGACTCTGTTGTCCTATTTAATGTAGACGACTTTGAGAAGGTGTACCGCACAGAGGGTACTTGGCCGACTCGGCCAGGTACAGACGCGGTCATATATTATCGAGAATCACGGAAAGATGAATTTTTTAAGGAAACCTTGGGGTTAAGTGCTAAGTAAATGATATATCTTATACTCGTATATAACAAATTTATATTTTCAATTTAATATTCATATTCTTGATTTACACATAGTGGCGAAAACTGGGGCAAATTCCGTCATTTGGTGAATCCAATATTGATGCAGCCGAAAAATGCAAAACTTTATTTAGAGCCACTGCAACAAGTGAATTTGGAGTTTATAGAAAGGTAAATCATTTTATTTTAAATACAAAGTATATCAAAGAAAAGGGACTCATTTAGGTACTACAAAGTCTGTAAATTCCAAAAGACTTGGGCATATTATAAATTAGCTTAAGAAATATGAAAACACCATTCATCTTTTTTTTGTCTCTATGCCATTTTTATCCAGAATTCGCGACATTCGCGACTCGCTGACGCACGAAGTACCGGACAACTTTTTGAAGGACATTAATCATCTCACATTCGAGTCTGTCGCTGCAGTAGCATTGGATCATGAGTTTGGTTTAATTCGCAAGAATCCCGACTCCATAGAGGGCAAAGTACTTTGCGAAAATATGAGCGCATTTTTAAAGTCCATCTACGATTTGGGTATCAAACCATCATTTTATAAATACATAAAAACATCCACATATCGCCGTTTTGAAAAGTCAATGGACCTCATGTTTGATATTGCCAATCGTTACGTTAATGCTGCAGTGGAGAGATTGGAAAAAAGTCCCTCAAAAGAGGGTGAAGAGCGTAGTGTATTGGAAAAGTTACTGAAAATTAATCGGCAGACTGCTATCGTAATGGCTATGGATATGCTCACGGCAGGTGTTGATGGAGTAAGTGCACTACAATATTTTGTTCGCATTAAAACATAGTTATCAATACATAACCACATATTTAACAGTCATCCAGCGCAATCGCTGCCGTATTGCTTTGCATCGCTAAAAATCCAGAAAAGCAACAAAAGCTACGTGAAGAGCTTCACGCAGTGTTGCCGCACAAAGACGATCGCTTCACCGTGGAGAATATGAAACATTTGCCGTATATGCGCGCCTGCATCAAGGAGGCATTGCGTGTCTATCCCCTCGCCTTTGGAAATGTACGCGAAACCGGTGTTGATCTAGTGCTGAGCGGTTATCAAGTGCCGAAGGGGACACCCGCTCTGATTAGTTCGAATATGCTACCAAACGAAGAGCGTTTCTTTCCGCGTCCGCGTGAATTTATACCAGAACGTTGGCTGCGTCAACCGAATGGTGAACGGCTAATTGCCGATAATGTGAACAAATTCATAAATCTGCCTTTTGGTTTCGGACCGCGTAGTTGTGTTGGCAAGCGCATTGCCGATATGGAAATGGAATTGACTTTGGGTAATTTAGTGCGCCAATTTCATATCGAATACAACTACCCGACAGAAAATGCTTTTAAATATCATCTTATTAGCACGCCAGCGATACCGTTAAAATTTAAGTTTGTTGATTTGTAATTAATAAAAATGTTACACTTGAAGTACTCCAAATATTTTTGCAAAATTATCAAATAAATTTAAGTACACATAGCGCAATCCACCTCAAATCGGACTGCCGTCCGGTAATTATAAATATTTATAAGAATTGTTTTTTTTTTTCAAATTTAGAAGGTGGTATTTTTCCTTGTTGTTGTTGCAGGTGGAATTTTCAAACAAAAAAATAGTATTTTCAATCATTCAAAAGCTTTTTTCAGATACTCGTTTAAACAACTTTTTATTCGAACGGCCATAAAGCTTAAGTCGCCTTAAGGTGTGGACGATTATTTAATTAATATGACTTATGAACGAATTTAGTAGGCAGTCTCAGTCTCTAATAGAGACAAAAGTCATAATTTTAGAGCATTTGACATTCATTAGTCTCAAAATATAGTCTCTAAATTGTGACCAGGGAATAAGTAGGTCACAAAAAATTAAGGGAAACACAAAAAATTTAATTTAACCTGCTACAAAACTGCGTACTAAAGAAATTGGTGGAAATTTCACTAATTTTTATAAATTTTGTACATAATAAAAAATGCTAATTTATATGATTTTTAGGAAATAAACTAGACCTCTATGAAACAATTTAACATAAAAAAAATTAAATATAGTTGGAAACTGTGACTTCCGAGAATATTGTTGCATAATGAACGGTAAAGTAAACCATAAAATAAAGTAATACCAAAAAAAAATTTTTATTCGCTAAAATGTTACAAAATTGAAAAATGCACTAAAAAGTAATTAATACTTGGCAATTTTTTATCGCAGAAATTCCATAGAATCATTTAAATGCCATAAAACCTATTGCTAATTACCAAGGGACAACAAGTCACATTCGATCAATACACAAAACGACATGAAATAAATGACGTGCAGCTAATAGACTAAAAACTAACGTGTCGAATACCGAAATAAATACGTAAAATAACAGAAATTGGTGAAAATTGATTTGGCAGCTTGCCTGTCGAAATGTCAATACAACTTATCGCATGGATAGCATTAATGAGGCATTTGACGATAAACGGCCAAAATGTTGAGCAGTAAAGTGCATATATGAATACATGAATGTAAATACTGCAATAAAATAAACGCAGCTGGTAGCACGCTGTTAAAAAGTAAAAGCGGAAAGCGAACTGAAAATATAAACTTCCTTTAATTCCAGTGTATGTGCGAAAAAATTGCGTGTTTATTGGTCTCAGTCGCAATAATTTTTAACACTCTTTATTTGACTTGTAAATGGCGGCTGTCTGTCCCTTTCCTTGGCATTGACATTGATTGTTAAGCTATACCCATTGACTGACTGACCATACGAATGCTAAATCAAATGTCACCTCTTGGCACGAACTTATATGTTTGTATGCATCAACTTCTGGCAAGCCTCTACATGAAAACAAACATACACATATGTGTGTGCACGTGATTTCTGAATAAATGGCAAACTAGTAATAAAAAACCAATACTATCGAAACTTCACATTTTTTTGCTTTCATAAGCACTTTGAACATTGCTTCGTGATTTTCATATTTAAATTTGGCTCATATTTTAAATTCGAACGAAATAACTTACAAAATATAAAAAGGTCTCAAAAAAAGAAACAATTAATGAAATTAACTCAAAGAAGTGCAATGAAAGCTCTGTAAAAGGGTGCACAGCTTTGAAAAATCTCAAATGTGTTTTATAACACATAAAACGAATTCGAGTTTTCACATTGGCTCGCCGTAAGTTCCCACCTGAAGCCTTTGTATGTGTGTGTGTGCAATATTATATAAAAATGAACATCAATGCACTAGGAATGATACAAAGTTCAAAAAGCTTTTTTTTCATCTTTTCATTTGGTCAATAAGAACATAAAATTGTTTTTAAATAGCTGTTATGAAATCTGTTTGATAACAGAATCAGAATTATTTGACTCCCGCAGAAGCCAAGAAGAAAGAAGTCTGATGAGGAAATGTGGTGATTTCCGAAATAGTACTATAACTTCTACCGCTTTGAGTATTATTGGGTTTTCCTAATAATTTTCCCAAAAAACCGATCGGCCTTAAGCTCAAAAATAATTAAATATAATCAGAATTAATTGATTGCTTTTGTAAGAACCAGTATACAGTTCAGTTTTTATTTGTTTAATTTCTTAGTTACTTTACCCGCCGTTTTTGACAAGCTCAGCATTTAAGGAGGCCGCTGTGAATTTATATTTATTAGAAAGGTAACAGTATGAAAATGTTTAGTTAAGATAGCCAACATCTTTTGTGAATTAGTAATCAATAAAGGTAAACTACATAATTGTGAAGTAATTATTTTTGAAGTAGAACTGTCAAAAGGGAGAAATAAGCAAAACAAACAAACAAAATTTCACAAAAAAACTATACACTTGGTGAATATTGTTTTGATGCTTTGATCACTCTGGAAACTTTTGTCGAGGCATTCTTTAGAAAGCAATGTATTCTATTGAACACATTCATTTGAAGGACTAAGCGGTAAATAACTTGCGTACACTAAATATGAACTTAATATTTGTTCAACTCAAAACAGGATATACAAATAGTTCCGTAGCTACGATTAAGTTAGAAAAATTATTTGAACCAAAAAAAAATTAAAAACAAGTACTTTCTTTTTTTTTAAACTAAAATCTCTGCTATCAATACCTACTTACCTTAAAACACATTTTTGCTCAGGAAATACTATTTGCTGAAGTTCGTTGCAGTGGCTACTCGCACACAGCAACTTTAAGCAACATTCAATCCCCTTTGCTCGAGTTTTTAACACTTTCGTTTAACAAATCCCAAATTTCAAATCTTAATGTGTCTATCACTTTGAAATACCTACAAAACTTAAGCTCTTCTTTGTTTGTGCCTCTCTAAATTAAATTTAAATATCTGCCCTTCAAAGCAAAACGAAATGGGTGTGGCAAGAAGGCGTATGCAAAGTTGAATACAGAAAGTTATATTCACGTGGGCTAAAAAAAAGCTAATGGCAGTGAAAGTACTTTCCGGAAGACTACTTTAGTGGGCTTAAGGCGTGAGCCAAGTTATTGTTAGAAATATTTGCAAATTCAAAGTGATAAACACATTGGAATTAAGCACATAAGCCACAACAAAGATGGAAACAACGTAAGCTTGCTTAGAAAGTGCGAAAGTAAAAGTGCGTATCGCAATTGATCTTTCTAGATGCTTCTTCTCTGGTTTTATCCGTTTTTTAGCTATTTACATACACAATTAGCTTGGATCGAAAGCTGACTAGTTGCACAAATAATATTTCGATATGTTTCGACTGTTTGTCAATGGAAGCTTTACAATTGCTCAATCGCCTTGAATTGCCGCACGAAAACGCAAGAAACGCGTTTTCATCATTTCAACAAATATACTCACGGCCATTGCAATTTAATTAGTTCCGAAAAAATGCCTCAAAGAACGCAAGTAGCTCAACCATGGTTGCTCTGCGAAATGTTTAAGTGTTAAATTGATTACGCGCTTGCAATGTTGTGCAGATACTTTTACGCTTAACTAGCTAATTTGCACTCGTAAATAAAATTAAATTGCAACTAAGCTTGCGGCACTGCAGCTAAAATCGGAAAACACACAAAATTAAACAAGCTAAAATAACCAAACTAAGTAAAGATCCAATTTAAAAATAACATAAGAAAACACTAAGTGGAAATAGCGAAAATAATAAATTTAAAAAAAAAATCGGCTTCAACGTTTGTGGCGCACAACACCGATCGAGAAAAAGAATAAAGACGCAAACTTGCCGCTACAGCAATTTTGCTGCTTGCGTCTTGACACAAACGCAACGGTGAGTATATTTTTTTAATCAATGCCAACCAAATGATAGTAACCCAACATGGCCGAAGGAGACTTCACCTGCATTGGATTTCAGTGGCGCACGTTAGTCCACAAAGGAGGCAACGGCGCACAGTGATAGGAAGCGTTCAAAAAATCTAATAGTTTTGAAGTAAACCAACATTAATTATTTTGCATTTGATTCTTACTCCTATTATTTAGTTAATTCACAGACGCTGCGCGCCACATATGCACATTTTGAAATGGTCTGAACTGAAACTGAACTTTTTTTTCGATGAAATTGTAAAGCGTTATAATTGCGTTTTAATAAGAAAGTTTTAAAAAATTAATCGTTGTATTGTATAAATATTTACTTGACTACCCACCCATGTGACTTTTCCGATGTGACTTCGCCAGTAAAATGCACTTACTAAACGGTGATACGAGGGCGATTTAATAAATCACTGACTTTATGAATTTTCCGCGCAGAAACTTTATATTCATCACGGTTGCCCTTAACGGTCATCTATTAATAGACTGCTGTAAAATGTTGAATCATTTTTTTATGCTTGGCAGCCATTAATAGCAGACAGCCCTAACAAAGATGAAAAATAGTGAATTTCGTGTGCATAAAAAAACCATCGCCTAAACCAAGGAAAGGCTTGATGAATTGTATGGATACACTGCACCATCAATATCAATGGTTAAAAAGCGCATTCCCAAGATTTAGTCCCATGCGACTATTTCATATTTGCAAACCTGAAAAATGGTTGGTTGGTAAAAGGTTTGTGTCCACCGAAGAGGTCATCACAGAAACAAACGCCTATTTTGAGAGTCTTGAGAAAATCTTTTATTTGGAAGGAATACAAAAAATGGAAAAACGATTGACTAAGTGTATAGAGTAAAAAGGAACGTGGAGAACGTAAAAATATATTTTATTCAAAAAGTTACTGACTTATCAAACCGTCCTCATATAATCCCCATCTTTTGCAATTACATTGACAATGATATGATTTTGCACAATGATGTCTTTTTATCATTTTTCTATATATTTGTGGCATTTTAAATGCGTTTTGGATGTAAGATTTCCGTTTGTCTAACGGTTGCTGTTGCATGGTAGGTATATGTACATTAAAATTAACCAATAAACCGCAAAAAAAGTATATCGGGCCGTACCACTGTGCGGCGGTGTGTGTAAAAAATAGCTGACCAAACTCATTTTTGTCAATTATGCGACAAAAGCGCATTTAACTGTGCATGTGAAAGAATTCACAAAAATCCGCAGCGTTTAAATATTATCCTCGCGTTAATATACACACATACCACATACTTGCGCACGCATAAATTTATATATGGATAGATAGACAAATCGATATGCCATTTTGTCTAGCGTTTGTTTGGCCATCTAACCCATTTCTCAGCTGTACTCGTATGTAGAAGCCGCACTCAAGGGCGTCGGAAGGCGACTACTACAGCAACAATATAAAAATCAAATACTCGTATGTGCACACATACATACATATATAGACACATACAAACATAATGTGGCAGCTATGTGATCGCCTTTGGCATTCATACGAGCATATTGACAACTGCACTACTGTGCGCTGCGCATTGAGATTGCTGTTCAGCAAGTGTTGATTGTGATTGGGAGTGTGTTGTTTGTTGCACGCACTCTGAATTTTATTGTGTGGATTGTTTTCTCATGTCATTTTGTTGATTTGAATATTTGTTGCCAATCTTTATTTCACTTCGATCAATATGTTGGTTGGCTGTTACATGTAAGTTCATGAGCCGCCTTTGAGGTGTGTAAACAAATTTGTTAAACAAATCCGTTTGCTGCATCACCGTTACGCACTCGCACGCGCCGCTTCCACGAGTATACACAGATATATTTATTTGAAGGTTTTTTCTTTTAATTATTTTTGTTTTTGTTATAGATGCATATTTTAAGGTTGTTGCTGGTTGCTGGTCACCACTCAGTGATTAGCCAATCAATAAACACTTACACTTATTTATAACCATGTGTGTGTTCATACATACATACATATGTACATATTTACACACGACCTTTTTACGAACTTTTATTGTCCGCTGACTCAATTGAACTTGGATTTTGCCAACAAGGTCAAATAGTTTTGTTTGAAAAATGTGAATGTTAATTTAAATTTTGTATTAACATACATATGTATATATGTATGTACTAGTGCATGTAGGTAACCAATAACTTGGTCAACTATCGATTTTTTGTTTTGTGTAGTTTTTCAAATATTTTTTTTATTCAAACTCAGAAACTCTTGAACATCAGCTGAATTGACAATATCACTAGGGATAGAAATTGTGATAATTTAACGTCTTTCATTTACAAATATTGTGTTAAAAAACATTAAACATTTCATGTCTGCAGCCGAACCCAAAAATTACGATTCCGTTCTACATCTCGCTTAAAACTGTCCAATTTATATTTTAGTTTATAAGCCAGCCGCAGGGGTACATATGTACATAGCTCATCATATAGTATATTGGCTCAGAAATGTAAAAATTGGTGACGCAAGTTCAGCCTCGGGTTGCTGGTCCAACCCTGGGAAACGGTGATAAAGGAAAAATAAAGAAGGCTGATGGAGAGATGTGATAACCCCGAAAGCAGCTATTAAAGCTCAATAAAAATGTCAATGATTAAACTATACAAGGCCAATAAAAATACCAACAACTTTATGGAAAATATTAAGCAAATAGAATCAAAACAAATTGGTGAAAATTTGTCAAAATGCGTTAGTACTATTAAATTGAAAACAGGTAAACATATCATGAAATGAAAGAGAGTGCATAATCAACAAGTTTGAAAGGACAAACATTTAGGAAGTTTTGTATTTGAATCAGTGTATAGAGTTGTCACTCTACTTTGTACCTAAAAACTATCTTATTATGTACACTTTTTATATATACGGGAGTTCTTTGATAAGTCAGTGACATTCCAAAAAGATATTTTTTTTCGGCACAAAAAATTATATTTCTTAACATAATCTCTTTTTTACTCTATATCTACGCTTAGTCCATCGTTTTTCTAGTTACTTTATTTTTTCCAAGTAAGAGCTTTTCTCAAGACTCTCAAAAAAGGCGTTCGTTTCGGTAATAACTTCTTCATTTGACTCAAACCTGTTACCACCTAGCCTTTTTTTCAGGTTTGGAAATAGAAAATATTCCCATGGGGCTAAATCTCGAAAAAATGACAAGTGGAATTACAGTTCGTGGATCCGCGCATATGGTCGATTATGAGCAATCGCGCCAACTATCGTGGGAATATCTTTTTCATATCAAATATTCGAGTCAAATGTGCCTCAGTCATCTCACGAAGTTTTATTGTCCGGTCATCCAATATAATTTATAATAATAATAACCAACGGTTTTATCCCACCATACCCGCCCGACCGACGCGAGGGGCGCATCCGTATGACGCAGGGATATATAAAAAATAAAATTGTTTTATACATCATCTGATCGAATAGTAATATATATGTATGTATGAATCAATTATTGACAGCACTGAGTATAGTTTTCTTTACGAAAAAAAGTAAGTCTGAAATTTCCAAAGAACCGGAGTGAGTGTTAAAATCCTGACACAAACTACGGAGAGGCTCATTTAAATACTATGCCTAGCATTTCTCTGTGACTATTAGGAAGACTAATGAGTTTTAAACAACTTATATATGGCGACAGGTTGTACTGAGAATCCCAACGAAAATTTCTTAAAGCAAAAAGCAGAAATTGTTTTTGGATTGACTCTATTCTGTCGGAATGATCAGATCCATATTCCAGTATTGGCCTCACTAACGTTGTGAAAATAGCCTTTGTAATGTATGGGTCATTGAATTATTTTGACCATCGTTTTACAAACGCAAAAACACATTTGGCTTTGTTAACTGTAACATTTATGTTAAGATAAAAATTAAATTTCGTGTTCATTGTAATTCCAAGATCAACAAAGTTAAATACTTGTTCAAGGTTGTAGTTACTTATGTCATAAGAAGCTGATTGAACTGTCCTTCGAAAAAAGCACATTACTTTACGTTTTTTAAGATTTAGTGGCTTGAAATTAACTTCCTTTTCTCAACAGAATGATACGATCTAAAAATTTTTACATCACCAGCATACAATACAATTTTTGAAAAATTTATTACAGAAGGTATGTCTTTTAAAAAAAGTAAAAACAGAATCAGACGAAGGTGACTTCCTTGCGGGACACCTGAAGATACATGAATAATGTTTGAGGAACTATTTTGAAAAAGAACTCACTGAGGTAAGAATATATCCAATGAAGGAGATTAGGTTGAAAACCTAGGAGATCGAGTTTATGGATCAGTAAAGAGTGATATACTCTGTCGAACGCTTTACTAAAATCGGTATAAGATCAGTGTGCATAAATTCTCTGAATCAATTTGAAACATGAGTTGGGAACTCAAGCAAGTTTTTAACGGTAGATTTACCTTTAGAGAACCCGTGTTGTTTGCTATAAATGTATGTTTATTTTCCTGTTTTTTTTGTTTTTGTTTTTTGTTTAAGAAGGATCAAATAAACAAAACAACCAACTCGGCTAGCGTAGCACAATATGTAGCGTATTGGCTCTGCAACTCCGAGATCCCGGGTTCAAAGCCTGGGAGAAGTGATTATGAAAAATAAATTTAATTAATTTAATAAAAAGAAGTCTGATGAGGAAATGTGGTGATTTCCGAAATAGTACTATAACTTCTACTATTAAAAACTGTTGTTGTTGTTTTCACAAAAATCTTTCTTAAAAACTGGCCTTGAGCTCGATAAAATTGTATATTATTGTTTGCTAGAAATTGTAGAGGATATGGAATACGTTAAATGGTCAACAACAATAGCTTCAAATAGTTTAGGAATAGCAGACAGTTTAGCTATACCGCCATAATTTTCTATAGATTAGCTACTCCGGGTCTTATGAAGGGGTATAATGAATGAATATTTCCAAGCTGAAGGAAAAACCCCATGCTTGAGAGAAAGATTAACTAAATTAGTTAAGGGCTCATTAATATGTTTAGCACATTTTTTGAGGAACCAAGTTGGGATCAAATCGAGGCCAGCCTTAAAAGATTATTTTAAGTTACTCAAATAATAAAAAACTTCCTCGGAAGATATTTGCGGAATAGTAGCAGAGGTGAATTTATGGACGGGGATTTTATGTAAACCACTTCTTAACCCTTGATTTTGATGGTGCAATGTCCCCGTAGTATTTAGCAAGCTAAATCAGCACACGAAATAATTGTTTTTCCATTTTTGTTATACATCCAGAGGTTATCGGCTTTTAATGGCTCTCTAGCAGAAATTAAATTACTACCCTTGCTGAAAAGTAGTCTATGGCAGTTAAGAACAGGAGTCATGAATTTAAATTTTCTGTCTCGAGAAAACATAGAAAACGTAACTGTGATTGTAAAGAATATTTAATTTCTGATTACAGATTACCCAACTGGCCAGAATTTTACTTAAGAGGGACACATGCAGTTTCCAGATTAATTTAGTTCATGACTTTTTTAATTTTTTTATTTATATTTATATAAGGCAATAATTTTTAACACACTCGAAAATTCCGTTTATTATTTTGAGACCAAGAAAATTTGTTTTCTGAGATATCCTGCCGCATTAACACTGTTGGTATAAATGGCTCTTAAACCAAAAATTATCGAAATCAATTGTTCTGCATTTATTATTATCCACCATTTATTAACATACAAAAAACTAAACAGGGGGTGTAGCATTCATATCGCTTAAGAGTTCTCATTTAAATAAATTTTTGGACAACCCAACTACTAGCTATTAGCGAGCAGCTCCTCCTAATGGCATTGGTTACCTAATATGTAGCTTGGCATTAACCATTGTAGTAACAGTAATACAACGAACCCCTTTAAGCTGATAGTCAAGCAAACGACTTAATAACACTGCGAAACTGTTAATTGGACAGTTGATCGATCGTCAAAACGCCAGCAACTCAAAGCTCTAAGCGCAACACGCTCAAATGCCAAAAAAAACATACGCATGCGCCAAAAAAAGAACAAATGCCAAAAAGTAAAATAAGAAGAAATCAAAACTGAAACCAAAAACCCAAAAAGGTTAAAATAAAAATAAAAATGATTATAAAAGGTGCTTTTAAAATCTATGAAAAATCGTTGCAAATTCATGAAATGCAAAAAAACAAAAAAATTAATCGCAATAAATGCGGCGATTGGTTGCCTTATCGGTAAGCGGATCATGAGGTATGTATGAACATATATATAGGATATGTGGATATATATAAAAATATATATACCGACAAACAGTAATACATATTTACAAGTACATATATCTATATACATATCTACATACATAGATGCTGGTAGATTGCTCGCATTTGCGTAAATATTTATATTTGCTGCTGCGTTCGCAGTGGTTGCCTTTGCTTTAACGCGCGTTTAAATACAACCTGTACACCTGTCAATATTTTTCCACTTCTTTTCATTTTACTCGTGGTTATAGCAAATTTCCGTCGTTGCTACATTCTTAAATAGATTGTTAGAAAAAGTGCAAATAGTTTCTTACGCGGCCGGGTGAGTTTTTGCTCATTGAAATGTTGTAGCACCATTTAGATTTGTACTAATGACTTTTAATTTGTTAGGTATTTTAGGTATTTTTATTAAATTATTACATTTCAAATGTGTACATTCTTAACGTCAGATTCACAGCATGGAAATAGTGTTATCTAATAATAATTATCTTGTTGATAAAAAAAATTGTTGGTTTGTTAAGTATTTATGTATAGCATATATGTATTAAGTGGCATGTAGATTTAACTAAGACATTGTAACTAGGAGAGCAATATGTTCATATGTTATTTTTTTTTATGTTAAAATATTCATCTTCCAAAATAACAATAATTTGACAATTATTAGTGTCAAAAATTATTCGAGTTGGGGAACACGTTCATTCTTCATTAAGAAACAGATTCGAATTATTTCGAGAACTTGCAACCTTACCTAATACTCACCCACGCCGGCAATTTTTGTGAATTTACAATTTGATGTTCTCTATAATTGGTATCTTATTTTGCTTGAGTTTTTGACTCGCGCACGAAAATATGTTTCGGTTCACGCACCACGCAAATCCGACACCTTAAGGCAAACGGAATTTATAAAAACTTGAACCCATACCAATACATACAAATGCAATTAAGTGCACTTTAGTAGTGAGCAGAAAATTGCAGAAAATAATTAGGTAGTAAATACATATAGAAGCTAAAAACTAATAAACACATTACCAATGATTGATGGGTGATATTAGCATATGTGCATAATTTCAAAATATGTTTGCAAGCATAATGACAAGAATGGAATTTTTGCTTTCATAAATAAATATTCATTTTAATTAAAGAAACTTCTTTAGGAATGTGAGTTTTATAGTTTTATGGAAAAATGTGTGAAACAGCAAAAGTCGTTACCATAGACTATTTTAGATTAGTAGCTTAGTCTTGGTGATCATTGCAAATATTGAAACATATTAAAGTAGTATTTGATATAAACCACAATGAACGAGAGCTCCCTCTTTCGAACCCAGTTAACCCTCAGATACAGTTGCACATGTACATGTACTCATTTGAGGCCCAATTATGCGAGAGTTGTTCGTAAGGGGTTAGAGTATTGCCGCCCTTTTTTATGCGTTGATATCGTCTTGAAGGTATCATTCCTAGGCAACTCATAAGCCATGTGGTTTTCGGAATGGTGATCTGGACCTAAACAAGTTTTATAGAAAAATAGTTCATTGCAATCAAGAACAATGCTCAATGCTCTAATTGCTAATTGTTTAACTCCTTTAAACTGCATCCATGATGGCAGCTAACCCTGCTTATAAAACACCAACGGTGTTTTTGAAGCATATATTTAAGATTTATAGGGCCTTTCTGACAGAGCACACTCCCATCTATGCCTCTGCAATGCTTTAAACGACTCATGCGGAAGCTTTCTCGTTGCTCTCTTCAACTTGTCTGTGGAACTTATTCATTTAGAGAATAACAGTGAAAATTGAGCAGCTCGCAGCCAGTCATTGTATAGCGGGATCTATTTTAACTATATACTCGTATGTATAGTCATGATGAGAAGACTGGCCTTAAAATTATATTTAACGCTAGTATTCCGATAAAAACACTAGAAATTAATTATTGAATGATTCATGAATATATACAAACCAATTAAGTTAACAGAAACTCAATGCATCGGTTCTAAATGAAATTAAAATTAAGTGAAGAGCTATATAACTATAAAAAAAACTTTAAAAAAAAATGTTAAAAGTTCACGAAAAAATCAATATCTTTATGTCACTAGGGGTTCAATATAGTAAACATGCAAATTTTTTAACGCTTTGTTTTTTTTTTGGACATCAAACTTTTCATAAGGATCCAATATCGAGCCTGTGTCAAAAATCTATAAATATATATGATCTAAAAAAGGGAAAATTGTTAAGAGAATTATAATATAAAAATTTTTCCTTTGATCTTTCCAAGCAAATTTGTGAAATTTATTTAGAAACATCTGATTGATATACAAAAAATTCAAAATTGGTATTTTACATTTTCAAAAAAAAATTGTTTTAAATTCTTTGCTAATATTGTTGGTTCGTAATTTTTTAATGTTCTAACTGAAACTCTATCGTCTTTTAAAAAAATCTAACAAGGCGGTTTCACTAAACTCATATACATTTATACATTTTAGTTCTGTTATAAAATATACTATATTTAAGATTGTAAAAGCATGTATGTATATACATACATATTTTTAAAAAGGGCATTTTCATTACTAATTCGTTCATGTACCAAAAATTATCAGTGGCGGATATAAAATTTCGAATCGGGAGGGGCTTGAGAGACAAATTTGAAATTCGTACTATAAATTCAACTATGAATATTAAAATTCGAATTTATACACATGAAAATAGACGTCAATCTCTCGTCAACTATGCTAAAAATAATCTCATTATTATTCGTCATACTCATCGTCGCCGCATAATCCAAAGTTTCAAAACGTCTAGGTTTGAGCTTGTAAAATGTGTCTACTATCTCTTCCACTGAAATTTCAGTATCCTTATGAACATTGCCTAATGCCAAACCGATTCTCTGTTTTAGTAACTCCTATAGCCGAATTTAGTTGTATAATATAAAGACGCACACCAGAAATGGTAGGAGAAGCTCGGCCAAACACTGAGCTATATAGTGTACGCGCCAAAATAATAAAAAAAATAGAAATGCTTGGAAAAAAGGAACGACATTTTTTTTATTCTTAAATTTGCAAGATGTCAATAGCTGTTTTAAAACCATCTTTTTTGCAATACTGATGCCATAGGAGACTTTCAGAGTTCTGTTTCACTGCGACATGTTAAATCATTGTCGTAAATTTGAGCAGCAGTATGATGTGCTAGAATGAGTCCATATAAAGGCAGTCGTGTTTACCGCGAGAAGGCAAAAAAACACCAGTGAGTGTTTCGTACGCACGAGCCACTCGTGTCAAAGGCTTGTGATTCGTGGTAATTTTTTTGTGTAACACGAATGTGTCGTGCGTAAACAACGCTGAGTCGTGCGAACGAAGCACGTTTAAAATATTTTTTTGTTTATAGGTACAGCTGTAAAAATATTTTGTAGGACCATAACTGGTTTACTGTTAGACTTATAAAATTCGAATGATATAAAAAAAATATCCAGCGGGGGTTACAGCCCCTAGATCCGCCACTGAAAATGATTATATTTATTTTAATTCACTAGAATTTTTTCTGGTATTGGATAATCATATTGTTTTTCTGCATTGCTTTGAATTTTTTTAATATTTATTTTACTTTACCATATCTTTTAAATTTCAAAGTTCTTTAATAAATATCCAGAAGTCAAAGAGAAAGCAACGTATTTTGATGGAGCCAAAAAGAGGAAAGGCCCCGCAGTCGCTTCTCCTGTATTTTCTGCTTCAAAACAGATAAATCTCCTTTCTACGACCCAGTACCCTTTCGGAAGCCTTACTCTAATCCGATTTGGTTTAAAATTGAAGATTTGACTAACACAATTGCACCTGGTTATGAAACGTAAATTGATGGAGCAGTTATATGTATGTATATTACTGCTTCGATTATGATACTTACGCGATATCTGGAGACTATCAGAAATAATTCTGATACAAAAATCACTAAAAGATTCAAAAGAGTTAATACTTAAATACTTATAAGTTAAATAATAAGAAGTAAAAAGAGAGTAAGTGCATTCAGACAACATTTACTTTGAAGAAGGGAACTTGTCCACCACCACAAATAAATAACAGTGTGGTTGGGACAAATTAGGGCTGCGACATCGACATCGATGTTTTAAAAACATCGATGTTTTTCTAAAACATCGAGTACTTTTAACATCGATGTCTTAGTGCCGATGTTTTTCCAACATCGATGTTTTGTATCGATGTTTGCATCGATGTTTTTGCTTTCGGACTGGTTGTGAGCCGAGGCAAAATTAAATTGTCGGCTTCGCATGTGTTTCATTTGAGAACCTATTTTTTATTTTTTTTAGTCACAAACTCATCGGCGGCGTGAGCGAAAACATCGATGTTTTTGACCGATGTTACATCGATTCAATGGCGCGGCTGAAGTAACAAACGATCTGCGTAGAAGTTTTTACCGACATCGATGTTTACAAAACGATATACAAAACTTTATTTATACTGGAGTTATTTTATGTATACTGGAGTTATTTTATGCTTAAAATATTCAAAAACATCGATGTTTTTGGGGGTGTCTTAATTTTGCAGAAATGAAATGAGAAACATCGATGTTTTCGAATTGTTAACAAACTAAATAAAAACATCGTTGTTTTGTTTTTGCTGAAATTCTTTTGTAGATATGTGTTGTCAATATACAAATTACCATATTCGTCGATATAAAGGCAAATAGTATATACAAAACTTTATTAGTGCTGCCTTTTATATCGATGTTGTATTGACGCCTTAAAATACAACACCGTTTCCTATGCCTTCGTTGTTTATAAAATTCTATGCAAAATTGTTTGACAAATTCAACCATGGAGGGGTACAAAATTGAGCATAGTACAAAGACTTACAAAAATGAGAGTTAAAATCAAAATACTTTTCGTGCACATCATCTTTTTTTTGGTTAGCATAATCGACCTACAATCGGAGAACTATGCGGCAATTTCAGCAAACCGGGTAGCTAAACGAAAGTGCACGATAGTGTGGTAAAAGTGCCGTCAACCTCGTCTCGTTTCGCTCCAAACAATTGATATATTAATTTTGTAAATTAATGTTTTTTTTATATAATTTTGTTAGCAATTCGAAAACATCGATGTTTTTTCTATACATTTTTTATTTTGAAAACATCGATGTTTTTTATTAAAGTTTTTTAGCAATAAAAATAAAAAAGCAATACTAATCAACTTTTGTATGTTTTTGCTTAATATCGTCGACATTACATATATAAAACTGCACTTCAGGGAAAACAAAACACGCAGAAACATTTGTAACCGATGTTGGATCAACATCGATGTTTCTCACTTGACGACCTTTTTTTTTTTTTAGTCAATGTCAGAGGTAAAAGAATACGTGCGCAGAAACATCGATGTTTGGAAACATCGATGTTTTTAACCGATGTTTTTCAACATCGATGTTTCAAATGAGATGTCGCAGCCCTAGGACAAATATGTATCTTAGTACGATAGAGAAGAGAAGGCTTGACATGAAATCTATTCATTTTCTTCCGCCCAAGCAGAGCTGACGGTCGTTTCAGACTAGACGTCTGCATGAATGTACTCATTGGCCGTTTTAACACATTCACACGTAAGCGCAACATTCTACGCATTCTGCTCACAGCAAGCGAGATGACTGAATGAGTGTGCAGATAGCTGAGAATACTGCGCTCAGTCGCATTCAGAAAGAGACGCATTCGTTGTACAAAGAGTGGCAAATATGTTGTACAACTAGTCATCCGCATTCGGACGTATGAGACCTCATCCGGGTGTATGAGACCACATTCGACTGAAAAATTTTATGACGGCGCCAATTTTTGCATGTCTCTTCATATTTACGTACATACATACATGAATAATCTACATTGAATTTTACTGAAATTAATAAGTAACTATTAAATAAATGCATACACTTATAATAAAGTCAATGCACATTTGTATGAAAATATGTTCATATGTAGGCGCAAATGTAAATGGAAAGAAAACATATTTAGAAAAAATGTTCACAATGTTTTTATATACAGAATATCTTAAGACTCTCATTAAAATGTTAGAAATTTTCAATTTCTCATTAAAACATTAGAAATTTTGGATGGAAAACTTTGATATATGGAAAATGTTTGCACGCTGTACAAGTTTTGAAACTTTAATTGATATGGTTCTAGTTAAAGAATACGATATTATTTAATAAAGAATTAACGGAAAGGATATGTGTTAAAAAACATTGTAAGTATTGCATAAAACTGTAATCTGCTTTTGACGCTGAGGTGCATACATATATATATACGTATTTATATACGTACATATGTCTATTTATGTGTGGGTATAATGTTTGGTAGTAAAACCCTTTTATAAATATTCGCTAGCTTCTTCACATCCGTAAATATGCATGTATGTACATGTATGTATATGCAGCCTACTTACTGAGCGCCAGGCCATTTGCTCAACTTGGTGAATATCCCTTTTGTATTTATGTACACACATACATATATACATATGTACATACACGTGTATTGTGCGTATGCATAGTGTGCGTCTGCGCTTGTGAACAAATATGTATGTATGTATGTATGTACATACATGCATACATATATTCCCTTCCTGTGTGTGATCGTATATCATATTCTGTATACCTTTGAAAAAAAAAATTATAAAGTTTCTGGTTCTGATTTTTGAAAATGGAAGTGCACTATAGTTTCAATGGTATTATAAAACATATTCATACATAAGACATTTCGAATTTATTCCAAAAAAACCATTATAATTAATTAATACCTACATACATATGTATGTATGTACATTGAATTGTGGAAAAGTAATAATATCAAAAAAACAACTCAGAAAATATTTAAATATTCAAATTATCTTTGAGGATTATTTGGATAATTTAATGAAGTCAAATGTCCACTAATATTTTATTCACATCAATAGTATTTAAGTCTTAAATAATAATAGTATTGTATAAATAACATGAGTTAAAAGAATTTTCTAATCCGCTTTAATAACAAAGTAGTAAGCATAAGCGAAAACAACGCATATGCAAAGCGTTGATACGTACACACATAATAACAGCCATCGCTAGCTGCGTCTTGCATATGTATGTATGTGCGTTTGGTGGCGTCTCCCTGCGCAACGTCCGCCACATTCGTCACATTCGTGCAAAACCCGGACAGGCCGTGAATGCATGAATGATCGATGACTATAAATGAGCGTAGCGAAGAGAAAAATGTGTACAACCCTTAAATCATAAGCAGAGAGTACCCATATTGGTCTCTTTTTTCTCTGTAAGTACACATATTTATGATCGCATGAGTGCCTGAGTTGAATGAGCATCGCATTCACATTCGTGTCATCCGGCTAACAGAAGAAATGAATGTGCTCATGCAGCCCTCTATTTCAGACCAACCGCCTAGCAGGAATAAAAGGGTAAACGCTGCTTATAATATTATTCATTCTCACAGCTGGGGTAGTAATGACTTGTGATCACAGATATTTCAGTAAATGAAGGTGTACTTATTTTTTCGTACACAACTGTGTACATACATAAAATAATTACTTATTTTGATTTGTCAGTTTGTGACGGACAAAGTGCCCAATTATGATTAGGAAAAATAATATTAAATTACGAATGCGAGCATTACAGCCACCGGCTATTGACAATTAGTAGCAAAACGAGAACGTTCCAGTGGAATTTTGCTTTTGATGGCTAGTTTTGAATGTTTGCAGCTGGCATTTGTTGAGTGTCGACGTTTTGTTTAATACGGCATGAAAATGTCCAATTATCAGCCAAGTAAATGTAGCACAATAAATGTAAAATATCTACAGCCACGAGTATACAATTGCTTGGAAAATAATTTCAGAAAAGAAATATCAGAAAAAATAAAGTGTAACAATCACACAAAATGTATAGTATTTTGAAAGTTGTCGCAGCACCCACGCGCAATCCATATTAAGAAAAATTTAAATTGTTTGTGCACCGTGATGCAATTCCGTATCTAATGCAGATTTACTGGTCAATTTTTATTCCTACTGCTTCTCTTTAACTTTTGCTGCGATTTGATGCACTGCTTTCTGGTAGCATACCACTGTATCGCTAGACAAACTGTATCAAAGTCATAAATGTGACATGATTTTTCATAGCAGAAACAATTGTGTAGCGCAATCCAACACCTTAAAAGTTGGAGTTGTGGCAAGTTACTGACATTTTTGGAAATTATGAGTAAAATGCAATTTTACGAGCCAATGACAGACTAATGCCACTCACAACAAAACAACAAATACTACTCTTGCAACAGTGCGACTAGCATAAGAAAAAAAAATGAAAAAATAAAAGAAAATCAATTCCATTTTATAGCCAAACTGTCTGCGCGCGAACAATAGCAAAACATAGTATTGTTCTACAAACAACTCAATTAGATTGGAAATTCTACGATTGAAATGGATATTTGTTTATAGCAGCCGGAATTTGCATTGCTGAAATTAATTTGCAGCCGCGGGCGGCCAATTGACATTTCTCACTTTACCACAGTGGCGGTTTTGAATGCGGCCTGCCTCTGTTGGTAGTGTTAGTTCCCATTTTTTTTATTGTTTTTGTTATAATTAAATAAGACATAACCTTCACATCGCAGTAACTCAAGCTTCACACTTTGCATATGCAATTGCTTAATTACGCATGTTTCAAGGCACCAATCACGCAGTTGTGTCGAGTTTATCAAGCTACAAGAAAAGATTTGATATCTTTCTATATCTTTTCATTAAGAAGTATGCTACATTAAATTTGATTGACTCTATTGATTGTAACATTTAATACTTGAAGCATACTTTGTTGTTAAATACTTGAAAATCTATTTGCTTCTATTGCTGCACATTTTCTTGTAGTTGAGTTACATTTGCAACCATTTACATATAACCTTCGCATTGAGTTGTTCGCAATGTTCGCAAATCAAAATAATTTGGTAACGAACGCGTGCCACTCAAGGTTATAGTGCGCGCAAAACAGTGGCTGTAGACCGGAAAAATCTCTGTAAAAAATATTACAACAGTAAAATTTTGCTACTTGTATTTTTGTTTTCATTTAAGAAATTTTATTACCGCGTTTGGAAAATTACAATGTATTAGAAATGAAGACAAATTCTATGACTGTAGCGTAAGTAAGCAGCTACGAATAAATAAGTCAATTTGGTTTTTTTATTTTTGAGAAAAATATCTAGTTAATACTGTGATATAAAAACATTTTATTGCAAACATATTAATGTAGAGATTTACCACCTAAGTAAAAAAATTTTTTTTATTTTATCAATAAGTAAATCCAACATTGCAATCGAGATAGATGAACAATATCTTTATATTTAAAATATTTTAAGGAGGCTACACCAAAAAAATTAATTAAAATTCATTACGAATATACATTGGGATAGGACTCTTTGAAAAGTATTGCATATTCTTCCTTTTTGTTTCTTTTTCTATTAAAGTAAGGATTTGTAAAGGCAAAGTTGGCATATGTTAACAATTAACATTCGATTTTGAAGCATGATCGACAAAAGAAACAGATTTAAGAAGACGTTATTTCTAAAAACGATTGAAGTGTTTACATTTTTTTGGAAATTTGAACAGATATAAATATATTGGAAAATGAAAATGTTTGGCGTAGTTGCCAAACCAAAAAGGTTTGTGAAGGCTATACTGTAAAAAAAGTTATATTTCAGAGCTTTATATAAATACCAATAAGTTACCGGAAACTCTACTATTTGAATACTGCTGTATCACAAAATAGCTAAAGATTAGCTCATGATTAAGAAAAAAAATGTTTGATAAATTTAATAAGACAATTTTGATGGATGTACGGGTAAAAGCTTACATTTTATAAATCACGGTCTGTATCTAATATTCTAAGCCAAACATCGAAAGCACCGATATTTTAGGATTTTCTTCATGTTTTTCATAAATATATTTGTAACGTTGCGAATTTTTTGCTCTAACCATAAAAACTTATGAAAATGGGAAAAAACGAGTAATAAATAAAAAAGAGACAATAAAAAGTGAAATATAAACAAGAAGGAAATAATTTGAAAATTGTAAGAAAAACAAAAAAAATTTAATAACTAAAATATTTTTTTTAAATGCTTGATTTGAGTCGAGTTTTTAACTAAAAGCTTTTACTATCTGTAATTTAAGTAATCCAGAACCACAAAATTCATCAGTTTCAAAAGTTCCGTCTAACAATTTTTTTCGATTATTCAAAATTTAGTACGGAACATTCACAGCCTAATTAATATGGACAAAAAAGGTATTGTTACACATTTTACTTTTTTAGTTATGACCTTTTAACCTTAAATGGCTGTTAAATAGTAGCTTTGAATATCGACACTACCAATTTGGAAGAAGTTTCTTACGCTGCTGTGTGATGTATTGCTAGAAAAAAACAGTAAAGATTTGAATTAAAATCCCAATAATGATCCAAATTTTCATCAAGTTGAAATAATAATCTTCAGTGCTAGTAAATGGACTTTAGCATTTGATATTGGGTTAAGGTTTATTTCTAAATTAATAATTTAAATCACTATAATACGTAATTAGTAATTTATTAATAAACTCGTAATAAAACTTAATGAATTATCTATTGTAAACTATCAGAAATGTTTATCACAATAATATTGACTAGAAAAAATGGTTAATTTTGTTGTTTATGATAATATTTGAATGTTACATATGTAAATATAAAAGATAAATATACCTACTCAGAAAAAAGAAATTGATATTGACTATTTTAAATCCTTTTTATAAGCAAATATTAAGAGCAAGTAATAGTAATATAAATCCCATAGTTAATGGATGATTTGTTTCAATGAAAATGTCTTTTAAATTACAGTAGAAATGCATAAAATTAATTGTATAATATCAGGAAATTTGTTAAAAAAATTAATTTTGGAGATAATGGTAAAGTGTTTGCTTTTTGCTTGAAGTTGTTAAAGATAAATTCTAAATTTCAATCTATTTGCAAACTCCATTTTTTTCTTAAATTATTTAAACTAAAAAGTATTAGCGAAACGGTGGACCGAAAAGTCGAATAGCCTAGCTTTATTCGCACCTAAAGACTTAGATCAGACAAGCCGAATTAAATCACACATCTCATATTTAAACTAAGGTTACTCAATGTACAATAAGGATTACCTTGTTTTTTTATTATTAACAGGAGCAAATGTATTAAATATAATAGCTCTCTGTAATATTAATATGGAAAGATATTGTTTTAAGTATTTTTTTATAAATTTATTTATTTTAATTTAAAATATTTTATGTTATGTTACGAACTGTGCCGCCTAAAATTACATATATCAATACTAGTTTTGAATTTATTTTTATTCATTTGTTTATTTAATTTATTAAACATATAAATTTAATTATAAATATAAAGAGTGAATTAGCGCTAGCTGCTGAGGCCATCGGCTGTATTTTGGAATAAAAAAGCATATTATTTGCAATATTAAACATTTCGAAATATTATAAGAATTGTTAAATTAAGGACATTTGATTATTTTTATATTTGAAGTGAGTGAAATCTTAATGCAATAACTTTGAATAACTAATTTTAAATAAAAATTTGCCCACTGGTTATTCAATAATTTTTTTTCATGTTAGCTGTACTTATTGACCTTCAAAGTTTCAAACAATTTATAGTTGGTTGACCATTATTGAATTATTGAACTCATTGTAACTATGTTACTAAATACTTGTCATATTTATATCTGTGCAGATGCAGACATCTGAGTTAGTTATTCTGCAAACCACTTTATGATACAATGGGACTCGGGCATTTGCATATTTTTTGCGACATTCTTGTGAAAACGAATGTCCAAACGTATTTCTTGTTCGCCACTCAGGCATTTGCAACCGCGCATGCGCGTCAACCAATTGACATGTTGTTGCTCTCGTTATGTTTCTAATTTATGTTATACTATTTAAAGTGGAGCAACATAAGCCGCTCATACAACCACACAGGCATCCAAATTTTTATGCTATACCGAAATCAAGTTTTTGCATACATTTTTTTTTTTTTGGTTTTTGAGTTTTTTTCCAAGATCATATAAATCGGCGTTAAACGCCAACTAAACGCAGTTCCTCAGCGCAATGTACTGATTGGGCAAGTTTTTAATGCACATTTTAAAAACATAACTCGTCCGCAATGATCTTGCAGAGCTTAAGGATTTTTAATAAGAATACCAGCGCGACATTGAACTGGCTGCCCAATATCGAAAATTATGTACATATTTACTTGTATCTGAATATTAAATATCCTTGAAGTTCAGCACGTTGTTGTTGTTTCTGCACGCCCTACTTTTCTGTTTGACCACAATATTATTCATTGCCTCCGCTGCAGCTGCTGTTGGGTGTTAAACTCTTTAAAAGTCTGTATGTATGTATTTACGTTATGGTTTTCAATTAGTACATAATTTGTGTTTCGACTTGATTATACGAGTACATTTACATATCGGCTTGTTGGAAACTCATATGAGTTAAGTAAAAATATTTATGTATACTTATGTACATACATACATATGTACTCGTATGATCATATGTAAGAACCAGTCCGGAGCATAGATTAGCAAATATATGCAAGGATTGAAAGTAAATTTTGGCAAAAATATAAATAAATAAAAATACAGAGGTATACAACTCAACCCATTGCATTGAACTATCAAAAAAACTTTGCTGGCTCTTTTAAAGAGAAAGCTTTCAAAAATTTTGATCTCTTAATGAATAGCAATTTTTCTCCAAATTAATTTAGGCAGCGTACGAGTATGCTGGAAGTTCGTTCCAAATAACACATTTCATATTATTTATCTGAGTAAACAAATATCGTTCAAATTGTTAGGCAGATTAAAATGGAATCTTTCACCAAAGAATTTGCAGCGTTTAAACTTGAAATTGACTTTATCTATTGCAGTAATATACATAAATTTGTTTCGAATTTCTTATAGATGCATTGTGTACTGTATGACAGATTTTATATGGATCTGAAATCGAAGTGAAACGTATAATGTATATAAATAATTATGCAAAAATGCGATAAGTAGTATTAACAATTACCGAGCTCGAAACGTAGTAGTTAAAACACGCCATACCGGTAAAGAAATCACAACTACGAACAAACAACCGAACTTAAGTGATATTATTTAGGCACTTAATATTGACAAAATTGGTTGAAACAAATTGCATTCCTATGTATATACGCGTACATACATTAGGTTGATCCCAAAAAGTATGAAAAACAATCCAAGCGGAATTTTAGTGTCCTAAAATTATTCTGTGACAATTTTTTATTTTGAAATTATAAAATATGAAGACGTTGCTCAAAGCGCGTTAAGTTTCTGATGTAAAGTATATATGTATGTTATATGTACATATATGGATTCGCCTAATAGGCACGCCATGTGACTTACTTAAATATCCGCCAGGATATTTATTAAGGAAAAAACAATTTATTTAAAGTTATTTAAAGTAATATTCAAAAGCTTTAGCTATTTTAATGTCTAAATATTAAAATTCGCATAACGGTTGGGCACGTCCGATCTGTCTAACAATGGACTCTCAATCTGTAAAAATGGATTACTTGCTTTTGTTCGTTTCGTTAAAAAAAAATTAAGCGTTCGAACAGTTTAAGGGTTGCGTTCTAGCACGTCAGAGTTGTATTACCGACTATTTCTCTTCCGACACTGCAATCCCACATATATTTTCGTAGTTGCCCGAGCGAGGCGAGCGGCCGGCCGTCGGCGCACGCGAGAGAAGTCAATTATAATTCAATTTATATTTTCCATTTATTGTATGCAATCAATTTATGATTCTTGAAATATACATATGTATATAAACTTTGTGAACTCAAAACAATTCAAACTAAACAAAAGTGAATGAAAAATTATTAAAACTAAACGAAAATAGTGTCAAATTTAATCAAATATTCAAAAGGAAAGTGAATTATTTAATTATGTATTTGATTTCCCATCGTTTGTTGTTTGACTTCAAAATAGTTATAGGTATCTTAATTTAAAAATATAAAATATAGTGAATTCTGCCGAAGGTCCTGGCAGCCAGTGCTCCTTTGTTTTTAGTGCAACAACAATTGTATTGTTGTTTCACATTTAATAAATAAATAAATAAATAGAGTGAATTCTGGCTACACTTTTTGAACTAGCTTAATGTACATGTGTATATGTATGGAAATGTACATATATATGTACATAAGTAATTCATAGATGTGTAGGTGTATAAGTACGTTTTGACAGGTGTTTTTCTTTTCTTTCTGAAAGTTGTCCATTAAGTGCCTTTCTCTTTAAAAAAATGATTTCATTTATGTCGTATGACAAAATGTTCATATTTATGTGCATTATAGCGAAAATATTGATTGTAGAGCGAAAGACGACAACAGCACATTTTGAGTGGATAACAAAAAAAACTATCAAATTAACATATTTCAAAATTGTTATTAAATCACTTTAAATAAAACATCGGATGAAAGAGATTTTTACCAAAAGTCATTCTTGCCATTCAATGGTAACCCCCTATTTAAATATACTAAAAGTAAGGGGCATTACATAGTACGAGCGTGGTAAAAGCAATACACTTGGACTTGAATATACACATATGAGTACATATATGTGTATGTATGCATGTATATACCACACAGTGCCAAAGTTGAGATAAGTCTGTATATAAAGTATAAATATATATTTATGTATGTAGAAGGATATAATGAATATTTAAGCTAAATATTTTTATACAAATATCAACCAATTTCTTAAGCTTTGCAAATATTTTAATATTTTTATTTGTATTAGACATAAAACCATATGGAACGCGGTTATATATAACACATACTGACCTAAAAAATTTCAAACAAAGTTATTAAAATTTGTTTTTATGCCCTAAAATAATTACAAGTTTGTTTGTAATCGCCAGTAAATTTGACTGCTTTCGATTTTGCATTAAATTCCGATATTCAAACGGGTAACTATACCACAAACGTGTAACATACACAGTAACAGCAGAATACACCCTGCAGTGAAAACACTAAGCATATAAATTAGATTGTTTGTGGCAAAACCACAAAACCACAAAATATTTAAATTTAAGAAATCTTAAATACATTTGGAAGTCACATTTGGAAGTCAAGCTGTGTTAATCTAGATTAATAAAATAAGAATTATTAGATTAAATTATATTTGAGATTTAAGGCCGATTGGCGCAATAATTAAATAAAATAGTTATATTGTCAAGGGGTGTAATGGGGTGCAGTGGTGCTTCTTGGTATGCGGTTACAGTTGCACGGCTGTACTCAATCCCTTCTCTAACGTCCACGTTCTTCGAAAGATTTATGGACCTTTGCGTCTTTGCGACGGCGAATACCGTGTACGATGGAACGATGAGCTGTACGAGCTGTACAATGACGTAGATATAGTGCAGCGGATTAAGAACCAGCGGCTCCGCTGGCTAGGCCACGTCGTACGAATGGATGAAATAGCTCCAGCCCTGAAGGTTTTTGACGCGGTACCCGCGGGTGGTAGCAGAGGAAAAGGAAGACCTCCTCTGCGTTGGAAAGACCAAGTGGAAAAAGACTTGGCTATACTTGGGATTTCCAATTGGCGCCAGTTAGCAAAAGATAGGGACAGCTGGCGTGCTTTGTTGACCTCGGCCAAAATCGCTTAGGCGGTTGTTGCGCCAATTAAGTAAGTAGGTAAGTTATATTGCCAAACAATAACTAAAAATTACTTTTTTTTTTAAGAAGTTGTAGCAGAAAACAATGGTTAAGATTATGGGCACTATTGATAACTAAACCGATTAATTGTATTGTACAAAAAACAATATTCAAAATATAGCTATTTTATGTAACTATAGAGCTGACAGTTGCAAAGATTGGGCTTTCGAACTTCTCAATGAGTGTTTTTTTTAATGAAAAAAATTAAACAAATATCAGAAGTTTCATATTGGGAATAGTTGAAGTGCTAAACTACTCCAAATTTTCCAACAGGGCCAAAACAAATATGCGAACTTTAAATAATTACGTACTTTTAATTATATAACCACCATGACTCAAGTTAAATTGTGCCATTCGCCAAATTTACCACATTTGTTTCTTAATTCAAAGGCAATAAAAGTACGTGTATTTTTGTGTGCCTTTATTTACAATTAACAATTAACGTGTATCCGGTTGTTCGGCATACCTATCGCAAACTCATATTTATTTCCGTTAAAATTTGATTTGCGTCATTGCGAATGGCGTTCAGGAAAATCACTTATTTAATTAAGTTTGCCCTTCTGCGGCTAAGCTCATTTCAAAATGCAAGGAAAAATTCCAATTAAGAATAAGCAAATTCACAATCCAGCTGTGCCATTCATTTGGCTGTATGGATTTATTATAAAGCATAAGAATTAACATTGGTTAGGCGTGATTGGCTAAATTAAAAACGCCAACAATTAGAACTAATGAAATCATAAGCAGTTATATTTGGCAACTATGTTTATGGAAAGAAATATATTAAGCAGCATGCGTTTACAAATTATAGCACAAACACATTTTGACAAATATGGAAAAATGTTGTATCCTGCAATTTTTGTTTAATTATTTTACAAATAAATCATTGTTATTCCTCTAACAAACGACATTAAAAACAAATTTTTAAATTTCATAAAAAATGTAGAAAACGTTTATCAAAATTTCGAACTTTTTAAAAAAAAATTTAGAATTTTCTGAGGCATGCAAATAGGTAGCTCTTTAAATTTTAATACAACGAAGTGCAAGTTTAGAGTGTTACGAATTTTCACTGATTTTTGACAATTTTTTACTGACGCTCTTTCGCAATTCCTTCCATATAAAAAGGAACCGCGGTTGTACGTTGTATGGAGGAAAATGCCAGTAAAAAAATTGTCAAAAATCATTTATAATTTGTAGACACTTGAAACATGAACTTTCATGGACAAAAATTTAATGAGGCGAAAAACTGCATACTCAAATAATTTATAAAACTCTGTTTTAAAAAGTTTGAAATTTGGATGATTTTTTTTGAAATCATGGTACATTTTGTAAATTGTTTAAAAATTTGGTGTTTATGGGTTTTCTAAGAGAATGAACCATATTTTACTAGATAAATTTTACTTAGAAAATTAAAGTGTCTAAATCTGTCAATATGTGGTTGTGCTATAATTTGTGAATAGGGTGCATCTAAACTCTATTCACAAATTATGTTATTCTGCTAAGATTAATACATTGCTTAAATTCTATGTCTATGTTGCGAAAGATCACAACCAAGGCGCAAATTAAGCGTACGCTGTCGAATAAAACTTTCAAAGAGTAAGGACCAAAATATTCATGCTTTCTAATAATAAGATCACTTTCTCATTTATATAATTAACCAACTTACTGTCGCACAGTGAGCTATTGAGTCCAAAAATCAAATCACACACATTTAATTTAAACTTATGCAATTACCATGCAATCGTATTAGCATATGGGTGAATTTCACATACGTTCATAACTATGTATATTTTTTGTGATTTCCCAATGTTAGTATATAAGCTACGAAAACCCCTTTTCTGTACCACAAACTTTGGCCGGAATTAGAGTAACGAACAACAAGGTAAATGCTAGAATTATTCGTGCGCACACGACTTTTTCGTTCGTTTTATTTTATCGTATATATTTATATGTATGTATATATACATATATATATGTAAATAAATATATAAACAAATATCATTGAGGGCCGAACATAAATTAATTTATGCAAACGGAGAACCAAATAAACACGCAAATCGACAGACAATTGAAATGGTAGTTTTGCAACCCAAGTTTATCTAGCTGAAGTATAGCAAGAAGAAGAAAAAAATTGGTATATGAATGTAAAATAGATTAAAAGAAACAATCAATTAATTGAATTAGCGTTAAAATTTGCCAAGAAGGGGACAGCCATACAGTGGTTAGCAGGTCACATACGGCAGTTGAATAAAAGTTACAACCAAACAATTAAATATTTTTTCTCGCTTAGCAGTACTTGAGGTCAATTCTTTATCTGCAAAACATGACTTAGTACAAAAAATGAAAAAAAGCTTAAATACTCACAGTTTTAGTATATTTCCTTCACATCCTGATCGTTGCGCGAGCAAATCACGAAGCGCAAAAACCTACTTACATACTCGCATGAACACCACGCGTTGGACTACAAATGAAAAAGTCATTTAAATACGACTTTTGTTTTTACGAACTTTACTATTTACAAAACAAAATTTATTTGCTATTTTTTTCCGAAAGTCCATTAGCTCACGTTTTACTTTCAATTTCAGTCACAATTTGTAAAATAAAAAATAAAAAAATAAATTAGAAAACAAAAACTCATGAGTTCATCAATAGTTAACGCGCCTGTTGCCACCTGGCCACATGGAGGGCATGCCAAGTCATTCCACTAACCATAATTTCAATCGTATCAAACAATGAAAACTGTAAATGCCAAAACAGCGGTACCAATTTCATTGAAGTGGAGCGCTGCCGCCTTTTTGCCGTTGGCACCCACAATATTAGTTCAAGTTCAACGCAAGGTGTGGCCGCGCACAAACATATTTTATCTCTGCGATCTCGGTGGAATATTGGTTTGGCCAATCGAACAACGCTTGATCCATTGATTCAATTGGAGGATATTTAACTAATCGTTCTTATATAACAGTTGAATTGATATACACACACATATTTACGTACATATATGAAGCGCCCAAGCCATGATTCTATGCGGTAATAAATAGTATGTACTTATGTATGTAAGTATGTCTATTCGAAATATGTTACATACAAATACTTATATATGTATGCATGAATATATTTCAAAACGCTCCCGGCTTATGGTTGTCGGTAAAGTTCTTGATCTTTTGCTGGAAATTCACATGGCAAGTGATCTGGCTTATTGAACATTATGATAGGTAGATAGTTTTCGATGTAGATATATGTATATAACGAATTCTGAACATGCAGTAGGCAGCTGTCAAGGTTTATTACCAACAATTTGCGGTTGCATGTTCGTAATTGGCCAACAATATTTGAACAATTGTCATTCAGCAGCATGGTAGCAACACTATTATTTTGTTAACTAAATTAGATACTACCAATTTTTTTTTATTAACTAATCAATGAGATCGACTTTTGGCGCCACAAGTAATCGTTGTTGTACAAAAGTACCTACACACATTAAAAAATTACAACTTAATTTCAGTTCCCCCCGCATAGCTTTCAATATTCTATAAAAATATTTGCAAATATTTGGCGCTGATATTGTTTTCACTCTAAAATTTGTCACTGCGTGTTAAAGGGCGATTATTATTAGAAAAACAAACATAATAATAACCAGCTTTACGAGAGCTATGATTTAAGGGAAAATAAATTTTAAATAAAATTGGTGAAAAAATATAGTATAATAATACTATAAAAGGATGCTTAAGTATGGGGGAGTTCAAAAATTACCAAAAATTTAGAAACTTCCACGTTTGCATGTTTGAAAGTTGGGACCAACGACAAAGATTATTTCTTTTAATTCTAATGAGAAAAATCGTCATGTTTTCAGCATCTTATGGCAATTTTAAGAACAATCCCATACATATTTGTCATTAAATTTCCTACTGTAATCTATGATTCTATATGATTTTTATTTCCCCGATGAAATTATATACATTAACTTTAATTTAAATTTATTTTTTTGCTTACATGTTATTATCATAGTTTGATTTTTATCTTTTCGCTCAAAACCTATAATGATTTTTATTTTTCTGAATTTTATACAAATATCCGCTCGAAAATAATTATTTTTGATTTTTATTTTCACTTTTTATGATAAAAACGCCAGTTTGAAAGCGTAAGTCAATCTTTTATAAAAATTTGGAGAAGACTCGCACTATTTGTTCAAGGTCAATTCCTACTAATACTCTTACTAACACAATATAATTAATTTAAATTTATTGTGAATATTTACAGACGGACCTTGGACGGACGTATCATTTTATGATTAATATAATCAATCGCCATATAGCTAAATTTCGAAAAATTATGCGAATTATACCTCGAAAAATAAGCAAATTTTCCTGAACATCACAAACATCATAACTCATTTTTGGTTATAAAACGTTTTTTAGTTTGGCACTTTTTGGACAGACAACCCTCAACTAATTGAGTAATTCAGTTATAAAATGGTATTTTGAAGGATATACTTTCGAGTATAAGATATTCATGTTTTACAAAAAAAAAATTTTGTTACTATCAAATTGTCTCATTTGAAACGGTGTTTCAAGTCATTTTGGATTAGGACAGTATTATATCAAAATATTTAATTTAAAGTTTACGACTTTTAAGTGACTCATGTAGATCTATGAACGTTATTTCGTACAAAATTAAAAAAAAAATATACCTTCATTTAAAAACAAAAAACCAAATGTTCAGTTTTTTAAATAACTGTATGTATTCACACTACGAGCGACTTGTAAAGATTTTTTTGTTATTATTTGATCTTGTATCTTTTAAGTCATCGAACGGTAACAATAGCTTAAATTATATATAAAAAAAATGTCAACTCTTAATTAGCGCAGTTTTATATTTTCATTAGATAAAAGAATAAAATAACATATGTAAATATTTCGAGGATTAATGAGTTTAAGTCAAATAGTCAACCCACACGAAATATCTTCATAAGATTTTAAACACAAATAAATAGCTTAATGGTCATATTGAAGTGATTGATCACACCGATGCAAAATACTGGATGTGGGTGTTTTTTTTTTTGTTGTTTTCGGTTTAAAGCTTATGCATGCAAAATAATTCGCAAACTTTACTGAATTTTGCTAATTGGGGTTTACTGCATTACGATAAAAGAAAGTCCACATTTGTCATTACGTTTTTATGATGAGTATTAACCAAAAAAATATTTGTTATTAATTTTTGTGATGAGATGATCCCTATCTGTACGATTAGCATACCGTTATTTATTTTTTTAACTGAACTGCTAGTCTTTTAAATTATTGACTTATATTTTCAACTCAATCCTCAATTAAGAATCCTTAAAGGCTGAAATGAAAAATATAAAAAAAATCAATACTCAAAAACACCACTACTTACTTTCTTACTTCATATTTATAATTGTACAATAACTAAAGGCCACTTTCGTCAAATTTAAAACGTATTTCAGCCCCAATCCCCCCCTCACCACAACTGGCTAATAAAAATTTACAAAACACCCATTATTTGTGAATCTATATATTTCTAAAAATATTTTTTTACTTTTCAAAAACCTTAACATTAGAGAGGTAAATTCAGAAAATTAATTATTCGTACACACCTAGAAAATTTTCTTTTTAATGGTAAAGATGATAATGATTGCATGTACATACATATGTGTTTTAAACTGAGTAAAATTGATTATTTAGTTCTGCAACTTACCAAATGATCGAAAAACAATTTTAAACTTAATGCAAAAGATGCATATAATAATTATAGAAAATTGCGTTAAAATTTAGAAGTTTTTAAATAAAAAATATTTTAGAACTTTTTGTTTATGCAGTAGATATTTAGTACGGTAAATTAAAATCTAAATATATTATTTTTTTATTTCTGCTACGTGCTTGATATGACTTGGGTTATGCATTTTATACATTTCGACAAACGAAGGCTTTAAAACAGTGGCTAATAAAATTTCAACTTACTTTTTCAAAACAAAAATAATCGCTGCAATATTCATTTTATTAATTTCCTTTCAATCACTTCCGACTGACGCACCTACACGCATTTTATTTTATTTGCACAACTATGGCATAGTCGCAAATCGAATACTTTTCCCATGTCCAATATTAGCAAAGTTCCCATGGTTGAGCGACTTCCAGGCACCCAGCCTCACCAACACTGTCATGCCCGTTTGCAGTTCCAATCAAACTGTTGTAATAAAGCATGACTCAGAGACAATTTTGTCGTGGGCTCACTTTATTAGGTGGCTAAAAATTAAATTCATACGCTTTTATGAACTACTAAGAGTAATAACTTTTTTCGTACCAAAAAATGTTCACAATATGTAGGAAACAACAACGAAATCGCTGCGAAAAATCGACATGAGAGACGAATGAACGCAAATGGACAGAATGTCGTTTGTTCGTTTGATTGGCTACGGAATGGAAAAACAACTGGTGCTACATACATACATATGTATGTATTCTTATTAGCGTGGATATTTCGAATAATTCACAACACAACACTGTGACATTGTTGTGAGAATAAATGCAACAAATGAATGGCGCCACTGGAGGAAACGTACAAATATGTGGGGGTTTCTAAAGTTTTTTTTTTTTTTAGTTTTTGTTAAAAATATTTAGCGACTATGCATGAAAGCAAATTAAACAAGAACATGAGACTTAGAAACTATACATTTTTGCATTAATTTCTACATAAACTCATAGTTATATTGACGAGTATGTGTATCTTCGAAAACTTGACCTTCGTTGCAGCTGTACGCATGTCCCGTAAATATACATACATACATGTCATACTTGCACATGATCAGTCTTTTACTAGATTGCAGCTGATTACTGATAATTCGGTTTGTTTAATGGTGAACGCTTTAATGGATATTTAGCATGTTAGGCTGCCAGCTTTATTGATCGCTTTATTGGCGTTTGTGGTCTTTAATTTTTACTATTGTTGATTTCATTTAATTTCTATTGCAACATATCTGCAAATGCCTGAGTCGTGCACGCTTATTTTGAATTAAATAAATAACGCTACAGATCTTATTTGTGCAAAGTTAAAAGGATATTAATAAAAACCCCTGAATTATTTTATGACTTCGTTAACTCTAGGCGCAGAGTGACTAGTTTTCCGTCTGCTATGAAATATCAAAATACCGTGTCTTGTGACTCCCAACCAATTTCCTACATGTTTGCCCAATTCTTCAGGTCAAATTACTCCATTAACTCGCCTCTGAGCAAACCTACCGAGGAAGTACTTATTTCATTATTTGAGTAACTTAAAAGAATCATTTAAAGCTGGCCCCGATTTGATTCCGACGTGTTTCCTCATAAACTGTGCTAAACATATTTATGAGCCCTTAACTAATTTATTTAATCTTTCTCTTAAGCTTCAGCTTGGAAATAATCATTCATTCATCATCCTTTATAAGACCGGGTTTAGCTAAGCTTTCTGCTATTCCTAAATTATTCGAAGTTATTGTTGTTGACCATTTAACGTATTCCATATCCTCTGCAATTTCTAGCACACAACACGGGTTCTCTAATGGTAAATTTACCGTTACAAACTTGCTTGAGTTCACAACTTATGTTTCAAATAGATTCAGAGAATTTATGCACACCGATGTTATATACATACATACACTGATTTTAGTAAAGCATTCGACAGAGTAAATCACTCTTTACTGATCCATAAACTCGATCTCCTAGGTTTTCAACCTAATCTCCTTCATTGGATATATTCTTACCTCACTGAGTTCTTTTTAAAAATAGTTCCTCATACATTATTCATGTATCTTCAGGTGTCCCGCAAGGAAGTCACCTTCGTCTGATTATGTTTTGACTAACTGGTGTGAAATAAATTACATGCCACTAAACCTTAAAAAATGTAAAGTAATGTGATTTTCTCGCAGAGCAGTTCAACCAGCTCGAACAAGTGTTTAACTTTGTATATCTTGGAATTACAATGGACTCGAAATTTAATTTTAATCTTCACATAAATGTTACAGTTAACAAAGCCATGGTTGTTTTTGCATTTGTAAAACGGAGTTCAAAAGAATTCAATGACCCTTACATCACGAAGGCTCTGTTCACAACGTTAGTGAGGCCCATACTGGAATATGGATCTGTTGTTTGAAACCCGCGCTATCAAGTTCATTCCGACCGAATAGAGTCAATTCAAAAACAATTTCTGCTTTTTGCTTTAAGAAATTTTCGTTGGGATTCTCAGTAAAACCTGCCGCTATATATAAATCGCTTAAAACTCATTAATCTTTCTACACTTGCTAGTCGCAGAGAAATGCTAGGCATTGTATTTTTGGTCAAGTTACGGAAAGGCTTGATCTCTAGCCCATCTCTTCTTGGCGAAATAAAACTAAACGTTCCCTTCAGAATTTTAAGTAATTTCCGGCCTCTCTTTCTGAATCCATGTAAAAGTAATTTTGAGTTAAATGAGCCTCTCCGTAGTTTGTGCCAGGATTTTAACACTCACTCCGGTTCTTTTGATATTTCAGACTCACTTTTTTACATAAAGAAAACTATATTCAATGCTCTCAATAATTGATACATACATACATACATATATATTACTATTCGATGAGCATTTGTTCTGTAGCTGAACAGTTTTAGATCTCGACACTTAACACACCTCTGCCTTTCATGACACGGCGCAACATATATGAAAAACCACAAAAATGCGCCCCTCGCGTCGGTCGGGCGGGTATGAAGGGATAAAACCGTTGGGATTTATATTATTATTATTATTAAATATATATGTATATATGTATATGTATGTGCCCATGTATTATTTCTGCCATAAATTAGCTGGTATGCCTCCATACCTAGCATATCAATTTAAAATGTATAGTTGTAAATATCTGGAGTATGTTATGGAGTAGTTTAATGGTCTTGGTATGGTACTTTGGGAGCAACTTAGTGGAATTCTCTTTTGAATTTAGTACGACAAAAGACAAAACTCTTTTTAACAAAGGCCGTGAAAATGAAAGCAACAACTGAATACTAATGCTCTCTTATCGAAATACTGGTTTAAACGATAATTTTATTTTGAAATTTTAAGAAAGATCGTATCTATCGATGATTAGCTTTTTTTTATCAGAACCAAGTGCAAACAAATACGCGCAGAAATAAGTAATACAAAGACCCATTATTTTCGATCCCGCGTCGGAATGTCGAGAGATCGAGAACTACCAGATCTTTGAAGAAGCCCTGATTTATTATCGGACAATTCTAAACACGTAGTGAACTGTTAGGAGGCTAAAGGTAGAATTGTGTGCCTAGAGCCTTCCACCTCTTTTGGGTTTCTGAACACAAGGGGTTTAAGATAACGAAATATTGTATGTCATAAAGGGTGTTCTACTGCATCTTTTATTATCGACGGTTTAAATAATTTCTCTTCAGGAAATCAACCGTTAAAGAAAAGAACTGAGTTCTGATGGTAGACTAACAAATTCGTATGATAACAATTTATATTATTTACAAGAGGAGCCGACTCAAGGCCACTAATAGGACTGTTAATTGAGCAACATTTGCTTACGTGTTTTCTAGTAAAATGAGGTCTTACTTCGGACAAAAAGTGTGGATACCATTTGTAGATACCACGAAATGAAAAACATAATTTTCAAATGTCCCGGATTTTGCAGACAAAGACTCGCATTCTTTTTTTTAGTGTTCAGTTGTAGGGCTTACAGTCAGCAATCGAGAAAGAGCCAATGTGTGCTCTTATATTCGTAAATGAAACGGAAATGTTTTCGAACATTGAACTAGTTCGCCAATACATCGGTCGTAAACGCATTTGCCAATTTTAATTTTGACTTTTTTAAGCGCGATGGAAATTACGACACTATCCTGCATTTTTCTTCCGCTGAAGGCTACACGAGTTTTGGTTTGGGTTGGGTTGTTGAAAGTCTGTTTCTTTCAAAGCAAATCTCAATCGTACTTATTGGATATGGACTTAAGTTAATAGTTCATATCTTATAATTGTGTCAAACGTAATGGAATTTGTATTGGCAAGCAATGATGTAATTGCTGTTTTTTCGTAAGTGTAGTATAACTTTATAAATATACAGTTTTTTTTAACTTATTATTTTGTTTAAATAAAATCAGTACATTTATAAATAGTATATGTATCTGTACCTGTGCCCTATCAATATTTACAATACTAAATACGACTTGTTCACTAATGAAGCTTGTCATAATTGTACGGTATGTAGCTTTTTGGCTTGTCATTGTCGCTTGCATTTTTCAATTAATTACAATTCTTAAATTGACTTCATCCTGGCAGTAATCGGTAACTATTTATACTCGTAAAAACTCTTTAGCTCAAGTTAAATAAATTACATTTTTATGCAGATATGTTATGGCGTGAAGTTGCAACATATCAATCAGAGTACGATTAATTTTAGTCGACAAGCATACGAGTACAGACACCTCAAATATGCACATAAATATATACATATGTATGTATATATGACTGTAGACGTGTCGGTGTTTGATACGCAACGTCACATTGCATTACGCAGCTGCGAATGCGGCAATACATTTAGTGCGATTGAGTTTTGTTGCTGCATCCAATTTGCTGTTCTCACGCTGCGCTACGCATGCGCCTTGCTGCTTCACACTCTGTGCATTCAACATCGCGCAAACAGACGCCCAATCGTTAAGTTTTCGGGCAGAAAATGTGTAGTGTATCAATTTGAAAATTCAATGAGCTCGAAAAAAAAATGTATATAAATATGTATTTAACACTTTGCTCACAAGTTGGAAAATAAAGCTGTCTCAGAGATTTATGGAGTTTAATGGAGCGTCGCATAAATAAAGCAAGAACATAGGAAAAATGTGCATAATTTTGAGCGTAAAGAGGCTTCGGCGCCACGGTAGATATAGTACTTGGTTTTTAATTGTTTTATTCAATCGGCTAATCTATCGTAAGTTAGCATATCTCATCGAAGCGCGACAATAAATTTTAGTTTTGATACAAGCCATTATAAGGGCGTTTAATTTTCGAGGTCCACCTGGCTAGTGAATGTGAGTCCTGAAATTTTTAAAGTATAATAAACCAAAAAAATGTTAAAAAAATTAAATGCATCACAAATTGGTTCGATTCAACCGGATAAAGAATGTTAAGCAAACACCACTCAATATACATATGTACATATGTATATACATATGTATGTCCATCCAAGTAACTTTGATTTAAAAATATAATTATAAATGTGTTAATACATTTTTCTTTTCATACCAAGGCACATTCAATATGTAGCAGCAATAGAAAAATTGAAAAAAAAAATTTAGCTCTGTATATTTTGTTTTTGCTTTTAAAAGCTAAATTTTCAAAAATATTTTATCAACTACCTTGAATTGTACTGAAAGCATTTTTATCACAACGAAATTCAAAATTTGACTATTCAAATTAAAATAAAATTTATAAAAAGATCAAAAAAAAAGGTTGCTGCGGCTACCTATTTGATGTGCCTTGTTTCATAAGTATTTTCGATTTATTAAAACTAATCCGAGAGAAAATTATTTTTACATATCGAGCCATAACCACCAAAATGACGTAAGCGACACAATCATTTTTAATCAAAGTTGCTTTCACCTAATTTTCTCCGCAATCAATGTTCTTATTTGAATACAGCTTTGTACATATGTACATACATGTGTACATATGTAAGCTTTACTTTGTTTTTTCCTAAAAAAGCGACTACATTTATAAAAATGCGCTTTACTACTGTCGAGAAATTTTAGAGAATCACCATTTTTAACAAAAATTTTTCATGTGTCGGTTATGTTATTTTTGTTGTTAAGGTTGGTTATGTTGTTGATATTGGACAAAGTCAATGTATCCCAAAAAATAGTTCCAAATGAGGTAAATAAAATTTGTCACCGAATCTTTTTATGCTTACAATAGTAGCTCAAAACCTTTCAAAAACATATTCAACTACGGTAAAATATGTTTATAGCAAACATTTTTTTATATGGAGTTTTAAGTTCCACTCCGAGGACTTCAGTTTTATATTTTAACGATATTTTTAAAAAGAAGTATACATTGTAGATTTATCTTCACTTCTGGCAAAACTTTTCTCAACGTGATAGCGTTAAAGTATGATCTTCTCACATTCATCGATAGGAATAAGGTTTAAATTCGGATCCAGTTGAAAGTGGTTATCAGCATTGAAAGCGTTGATGCCCGTTAACTCATGAAGTATTTCGACATATGTAAATGCCAATAAGATCAGCAAGACTGTACGAAATTGAGGTTCGCCATCAATAGAAAGTGTTGAAAAATATTTAAAATTTTTCCGAATTTTGAGCCGGTTTAGCCGCTAGTATTATGCGTTGTGTAAAAAGGTAAATATTAATATTTATTTTTACGGAAATGTAGTACTTAGAAAAATTCAATGCTCAATCTTCCTACAAAAGCGCTCCATTAAAGCCGACTGACAGTTCCGTCGCAATTATTTCAATTTTTCTCAACCTTTAAAGTTACGAAGCTCTTCCCTGAGTCGTGAAGCATTCGTGCCTAATCATCCCCGCATATTTTATATTCTTTTTATAAGTATGTAAGTTCAACAGTTGTCCTAAAACAAATTACACTTAAGTTTTGTAACCATCTATCCATAATTCACTTGCAAAATTCAACTAATTGCTGCTCAATTCAACTTCAATAAACACTCAGCTGACAGTTCGTATGAAATTTCATAAAATTTAAGTCAAATTACAACAATAGCGTAAAAACGCTTACTTTAGGCTATCATTAGCTGCCATATAAATATGGCTAAAGTGGCATGCGGCATAACATCCGCCAATTTGGCTGTTGCTTACTTCGCTAGTACAATATTATTTGCCATTGTACTAGCGGCAACAGCAACGCTTTAGCTTTACAACTGCAGTAACTATATTCCCAGTATGACTTGTAACTGGTATGGAAAGAAGGTGGCACAACAACAACAAAGTGCAATGTGTGGAAATCGTGTTAATCTTCGTTAGGGACAAGTCAATTTTAACTTGAAATATTTGCCAATGTGGTCTATACATTTTGCTAATTTCTTCTTACCATATAACATCTTACGATATTGGTCAGTGAACCTCTACAACGAATCTTGACGGAGAGTTGAATGTAGGGATATTTTGTCAGGATTTAGTTAGCTTGATTGTGTACGGCCGTTAAGGGAGACATATGAGTACATTAATTGGGAACAACGTAGGTGGACCTACTCTAGACCGAATATGAAATACTACTACACAATTGGGTCTCATGTCAGCTCCACAAGCGCTAGGTAAAACCAAAGCAGTCACTGCTACTGAAGTCTCCTCCTTATGTGAGAAGATGGTCGGGGTAGCTTCTTAAGTTCACATGATCTTAAATTTCTCTTTTGGTGAGGGCTTTGAAATAAGACTGTCCGGTTTCGATTCACGCTGTTAGATATTGCCATACTAAGTACATACATGAAAAGAGGAGACATTGTTTTAGAATGAATGCATCCTCAGAAACCATTGAACTTATTCACTTCTAAGTTATGAATATTTCAAAAGATTTGTTTATACGAAGATGCCTTTTCAGACTTTGCTCCAGCTCTTATGGCCTGATCGAAATAAGCATGGCTTCAAAATTACATTCTAAATTTTATTTCTACTGATGATTGGCTTTCTTGTACCGCTATCAATATATTGTGATTGTACGCTCTTGTCCGATCAAGAAAAAGTTTTTTGCAATCGAACCTTATTGCTTAACCGCAATTTATGATTCTAATACCAACCTTCAAACGAATTTGTCTTTAGCAATCTTTTGAAGTTCCATCCATAAACACTCACCTCTGCTACTCGCCAAGCAATCGAGACTTTCACAGAATACATTCATGTTTTTACCTTTCTACAGGAATATGGAGTGTGGTTTTAATTGGTTACATACTAGTTAAAGTCACATACTTTAAAGCTGAAGAAAATAATTCGACATATTTATTTTGACAGGTGATGGACCAAAACCATTATGTGTAATAACAAGTGAGATCTCTTTTCGATAAACGTCAAAATTTGGAACAGCTGAGATCACCTGTTTTTGCAAAGTAAATTCGCAACCCTGGCGTTCCTCGTATATTTTACCCGAATGCAGGGACGGATACAGGGGAGGGGTTTTGGGTGTCTGGATTCCCCACAAAAACTCACTCTAGTCAAAAAAATTAAAAATGATTACCCAGTAACTGGAATACCAAGAATGCTTTTTTGCCGAAAAGTATATTTTATTCAAAAAGTTTATGACTTATCAAACCGCCTTCGTAATATACAATTTTACAAACACATTTAACGAATTTTTCAAATCAGTGTTACGTTGCCAGTCGCGGTGGCTCCGAGTGAACGGTCCTTTTCTATTTTATGGAGATTGAAGACTTATCTCGAGATATTGAGGTTACTAGTGATCTAGATATTTTGGCAAAGAAAAAGAGGATAATCGATGAAGCACTTTAAACCCCTGACGTTTTATGGTTCTACTGATTCAAATAATATCATAGCCTATCGATGGCTTTATAAAAATGCATTCAACATTTTACCCAATATTATTATATCTATGTTTATAATGGATATAAATCGAATATCTCAATATATGTAAAATATCCTAAAAAATTAAAACCCCCCCCAAAATATTTTCAGATCAGCTTTTTCCAACTTCGGGCCATTCGTATTTGTCGACATATTGGCGGCCAGCTTAGGTACCTTGTCAAACGCCATCTTAGGTATCCTGTCAAAAGCAACTGTCAAATAAGATATCTCACATGTTTTTATACACAATGACCAAAATAATCCACAAAATATGCGCCAGGATTGCATTTTCTTTAATGCTGCTACCTGTTTAAGTTGCCTTGGCTGTAACTGAAAAATAATGGATATTTAAAAAAAAAAAAAAAGGTATGTAAATATGTAACGTTAACATTTTTTCGAACGCAATATAAAGAAAAACCAGTGCTAAATACATATTTACACGATGGCAACAGAGAACAAAAAAACAACAATTTAAAGTATATTTAAACGTTTTCTTGATTTGGAACGTCCCTAATCTCTGTAAATCGGCAAGAGAACACAGGTGCAGACTGGCCCAGTTAAAAACAACTAAGTAGATCACACACGTCCACATCGTTAGAGGTACAATTTTTAAGACGGTTGTTATTGCCGTTGCCAGCGTCAACGCCATCGCCATCTGCATCAGCATCAACAGCAAAATCGCTACCGCCACCGCCACTTTCAACATCGTCATTAAAATCGTCTGCTGCCACTAGTGGCCGGCAGCTTGCACGCTCTTATCAGCATCCATATATGGTACGTACATACACACATACTCGCGAATACATACATATAAGCATATAGGTATGTGTGTGTAAACTTGTCAACTTCTGGATTTTTAGCGCTAAAAACTGTGCCAAAATTTTGAATAAATATATAGTTAATAAACAAACAAGAAAAAAGTGTTTGGAAATTAAAAATACGAAAGTGATGAAGTAGAGAAAAAGCTTACGAAAATTTTAAAGTCCATGGCGGCATTTTAGAGCTGTCGTTACTTTTAATTATCGGACATGTTTTGAGCTGGTTGTAACTTGGTTGCTTTTTGCTTAACATGTATCGCTGTTGTTGTTGTTGTGTTTGCTGTTATTATAAAGGTGTGCTATGTCTAACGGTTCATTCAAGCCGCCTCTGTTGCCTTCTAGCCGGCGGCCAAGTATCCATGTGCCTCCTTGTGGTCATTTTTGATTTGTGTGTATGCATGTTTGTGTGCGCAAACTTGTAATTGCTTTAGTGTTCGGTTGCTGCAGTGTCGTATGCCGTGAATCAATCAATAACTATTTGTACACACTTTATATCACACAATTGTGTGTATATTTTTATTAAAAATAGTGCTAGATAGTTGTGTGTCTCGTGAACAATTCATTAGACTTTCGCTGATGACGTAAAACACTACTATATTTTACTGATTTATTGCCTTTTTTTACTCCACACATATTATTATTGGGGACATGTTTAAATGTAGCACACTTATATTGGTTTCTAAATATTTTGTGTTAAATATTAGCCGCTCCTTCTGGCGACACATATTCGCATATCCCTATGGAATATGAGTGCGTTTGTATGTGCATAAACATATTGTACACTATTTTTTTTTTTTTTTAATTTAGTGTTTACATCGAAAAACATTGCAAGGATTTATCAGGATTTTTTTTGTGATTGGCTAAATATTCCAAATGGAGCAATATGTGCTTCGTATATTTATACATACTAGTGGTAGTATTGAGTCTGAAATCATTGTACGTCCGTCCCCCGCAAAATAAAAAAGATTACTTTTACCAAAGTTAGGTGTTTTAGATGTCAATTAAAGGGGAAAATCAAAATCTGAATGCAAAGATTAAAGGCGGAAGTTAGTTATAAAAAGTATTATTTGAGTAAAAAAATGAAAAGCATCATGGGTTCTTGTAAACGATGCCATACGTCATAACAGTTGTTTTATGTCCCTGTATCAAAGATATTTGCATATTTTGTCGTAACCAATTATAAATGTCACAGAAATGTCAGTCTTAACCGATCTTAATAATTTTAATTAAACGATTGTTCAGAGACATTTAAAGATGTGCAAAAATAATTATTTTAACAAGTCAACTAAATATTAAGTCAAACAATTAGTTTTCTGATTTTTGGAAATAAAAAATTTAATTGGATTTTATACATAATATTATTATATAGGAGATTGATATAATAATATTATGTATTATATTATTGATCTGAGCTTACTTTTAATTTTTATTTGAATGCCGGTTGAAAGATATCATTCGAAAAAAAGAAGCAAACTGTTTATTTTTGTATTCCTTAAATGGTCAAAAATTAACGGTAATATTAAGCGACTTGAAACTTGCCTTTTATGCTACTCAAAATGAAAGCGTCAAGGAACTGCATATTGAAAACTTATCTAAAAATTCTTACAAAAAAATTCGAACTTTTGATGCAATTTCTTGAATTTTATTTAAATTTTAGGACGTCATTTGTACGAGTTTAGTTGTAAGCTTAGATTTCAAACTATGTTATTAAAATTCAAGAAACAAAATTAAAATGTTTCAAACTTGCCAAAAACAAGGACGTCTACTTTTTTGTCTATAAATGTATCTATACTTGCCTGCATGAAAATATAGAAGAAATTTATAATAATATAAAAAAATGCTCTTGAAACTTTCTTATTGTATGGTCTAGAAAACTGAATAATTCAAAACTTATTCAAAGTTCGAAATTTCGAGGAAAGTTTGTTGATTTAAAGGGTCCAAGGATTTATATAGGGCGGGAGAGGGAACCTTAATCATTGCAGATCGTGAAACATATTTCATTAAACGTCTGAAAAGGGTATTCAAATGCACAATCTCACAATCGACGAGTAAATATATTAATAAGTGTAAATACAAAAATTATAAATTTTGAAGAATGTCATTAAATTCAAAATAAAGTAAACCGTCCCATTTCGCCTGCTCTGTCTTCACTACCGATTGCGTTATTAAGTCAAAGGCCGATTAAGGCCCAGTTTCTTAAACACTATTTAAAGTTATTGGCTATATTCAGCTTAATCATCATCGCTTGACGTATGACCTAAACCGACTCTTATGGCGCTTAGCCAAACGACAATAATTGACTGTGTTTAATGTATTAATCGACTTTCTAACGCAGCTGATGGTCGCGCATTTGTTTGCAAATTATGCGCTTTTGTTTACTTAAGCGTTTTCTATGATTTGCTCTCTATGAATACATTTTTTTTTTTGCATGAGCCTGCTAAGCGCTTTGCAAGTTTTATTTTACATACGCTTTTGTGTAAGAAATTAGTTCAGGTTCGTAAACACTACCTTTCATTTTCTACCATTTTTTTTTTGCCGAATTCACAATGAAATTGGGTTCATCGAAATAGCCGAGGAAAAGGCAAAACAACAGCAATACCGTGGCTGATCTAGTACAAATGAATGTACTCGAAACTCCAATGTGCTACGTGACCCAAAGCAATATTCACTGGAGCTGCATGCTATTGGCAAGATATTATTTGCTGTCACTTTACCTTGGCATAGCAAATAATAAAAAGCAAAAGGGGTAAACAAATACGTAGGCCAGCAACGAGTCGCTCGTTACCTTTAGGCAACCGGAAAAAATTTCATTCACAAACTCATGTTTGCTGCCCAAGCGATTAGTTTATATTGCGTAATTCTGGTTTTTTCTGCATGCATTCATACAAATACATACTATATATGCATACATAATCGTTTAAAGGAAATACAGTAAACCTTTTTTAGATAAATTATAAAGTTTTCCTTATATACACAGTCGTTTGGAAATCCACATTGAGTTTAAATAAAATAAAATTAGTTTATTTTCTATCTTAGGTCGCGTTTAAAAATTTCATAAAACTTTATAAAAAAAGCAAATATTGTGGAAGTAACCTTTTTAAAGCAAACCAACCAAAAAATAAAAAAACGATACTTAGTAATTATTCGGTTAGTAAATCACCTGTTTTCTGGTCGCTTAAAAGCTGTTTTTCGAAAAAGACTGAATTATTTTTTTAAATTTTTATATACTGGTTTCATTTTTGTACTGCATAGCCAAATCCAGTTTTTAAACCTTTCAGAAAATTTGTATATAGTATTTTGTGAAATTATAAACAAATCATGTGCTGTAAATAATTATTATATTTTAAATTTTCAGTGAAAAAATTCAAAGCTTCAAATTCCAGTGCATATTTTTTCGTATTCTTTTTTGAACCATTTACAAGTTATGAATTGTCGGCTTACAATTATTTCGTTATTTAATTTATCGTTGTAATGTATGAGTTATTTTCCAACAACTGAAATTTCTATTGAAAAAAGACACTTTGACATACAATTTATTTTTAAGTGTCTTCATTGTGTGCAAATTACAAATATTCACATTTTAACAAAAATTATATTATTATTATATTATTATAATTTTAAGTATTAAGTTAAAATACCAATAATGAATTTATTGTTTCGGTATTTAATTTGTATCGTCTCTTACTTAAAAAAGGTTAAGTCATGAAAAGGCTCCTTCTACAGACACCTGACTAACATTTTTTTTTTTCACTGCGTTAAGTGTCCCAAACCAACAGTAACAGAAATTATTTGAAAAATATTGTTTCTCACTGAGCAAAAGCACTCATCTACAAAAAATAAAACACTTTTTCCGTTTTGCGCGTTATTTTTTCTCTCAAGTAATAAGAGTTATTTTTTAACATTTTCTATGTGGAGAGGGTTATTTTCGAGCTCTGATTCTTATTTTACAAAGCAATATTTATTCCTGAAATAAAAAACAAAGATTAAAATATTGACTTTATTTCTGAGTATGAAAAACTTATTCTTTATTATATTTATATAATTTGTATTTCTGATAAAACAAAATATAAACTTCGAGAAGTATACATAATTATTATTAAAATATATATATATATATACTGGATTCTGGTTTCATTTTATTAAAAAATTTAAGCAATCGCAGACTTTTAAGGCAAAAAAGGAAATCCTGGATAATTCCTTATTAAAAGATACTCGAGATATCTTGCATTTTCCAAATATAATTGCAATTAATATCTGACTTGAATACCTTAGTTAGACTGTAGACAATGTTCACAAAGATTGATAATTTAGAGCATTTTGCCCTCAGAGAGCGTGACCACGCCCATTTTAGGAAGTGAATAACAATATTATTTTGTGAGCACATACATATCGTTGATGAAATGCATAAAGGCACCAACTAGAACATTTCATTTGCAAAGACAGGCAAAATATAAAAATTTTGACTTAAAATGTTGGTTAAGATTTGGAATAGCCTACTTAAAAATGAGGAAAACTGTTTTTCAAAAAAAAAATGGCAGTAATTTAATTTTTTTTAACGGACTGACCTGGGAATTGTCCATTTCAAAAAAATGCAACAATAATAATAATATTGATATATAGATATTTTATTATTTCTGTACGTGGTTGCGCTATTTTTTCAAAGTTTTAAAAAAATCAAGGCTTTTTCTGAAATACCACTTCAAATCATATTTTCCATTCTGCCAATCACCATATCCCATCATATCGTCACATCACATCATATCATCATATCAGGTTATCACAGAACGCGAAGTCTCATTACATAACATCACAACACATCGTATATAATGTGACCATATCACATCACCTCAACACATAAACCGCTATTGCGAGTGTCGATTGGCAGTAGAATATACATTTGTCGATTGAGTCGGTTGTATTTTATTTTGGTACTGTGTAAATTGATCGATCAAAAAATGTACCATTGTGAATGGTTCGTTGAATTTCAATCAGCTGTTTGGTGTTTGTTTACATTTTCACATTGGCGAAAAATTTTTAAATTCAATCTAATTTCATAAGTGATAACTTAATAAATAAATAAATTAAATAAAAATGAATACTATAGAAAATGTTTGTATACGATATATACGTTATATTTTCTGTGTTGAAAAAGTATTAAAACTTCCGCTTTTTAGATTTTTAAAAAACTTTCGTCTGCCAAAAGCTGCATTTACGCATTTGCTTTCATTATTAGATAGCAAACTACAACCAGGTCTGAGAAGAACATCAGTTCCGACGATTTTAAAGCTGGCAGCTGCTTTGAGGTTTTGCGCGCAGGTATATTACCATTTTTTTCTTTGGTTTTGCATTTGAAATCTGTCCACACCTACAATGAAATACTCGTATTTTATTTATCAAAGTTATGTACATATTTGTTTTACCTTTAACCACTATTCCCACAAACGCAAGGGTGGTTCCAAGCTATTCAGTTCAGCTCCCATCTTGCCTTTGCTTGAGTTTTTCCACAAACTCCTTTGCCTAGGTTAGGTTAGGTTAGGTTAGAGTGGCTGCCACCGCACAAAGATCGGTGGCACACTTAGGCTGTAAGAAGCCCATTGTGATACCAATGGCGTAGGCCATGCATTCCCTCCCTCCCTTATTCTCAAAAATTGAACCATCCTGTGCGTTTGATGTAGAGTATAAAGTTAGAAATGCTTGCCGAGTTCAAATCGGCTAGACAGTCCAAAAAGTAACTTTTGAAAAATTTTCTGCGCGTCTTGGCCAGGCCGGGGCAGTGGCAGAGATAGTGCTCAATGCTCTCCACCTCCTCCTCGTTTCGGCAGCTGCGGCAAAAATCATTTGTTGGGTAACCTAGTCTTTCCCCATGCGTGCCCATAAGGCAGTGACCGGTTATCACCCCAACTACTAATCTGAGAGAGGAGCGACCAAGCATAATGAGAGCCTTTGCCTAGGCCGACGTTTTCCTGCATCAACTGCACTAAACGCGCCATTTGCTTCTTGTTAGAAACAATTTTCGTTCTTCAATTGAGATTTTGATATTTTACTACCATTACTTAAATGTATTATTATTATTTTCACTAAAAAAACTAATTTTTTATCCATTATTGTATCAAACTTTTAAAATCGACACGCTCAACGACTACAAAATGGCTATAGAATGATAATCGACAAAAAATTATTCACAGTCGCTTGTTGAGCGAGAAATCGACACTCGCAATACCACGATAGTCGATAATCGCTTAAGAGTCGATTATCTATTTTTGATCGACACTCGCAATAGGGGTGATAATCTGCCCTATCGCTGAGTACGTCGTAGGAAAGTTACGAACGTAGTCCCCTGCTAAGAATTCGAAAAATATGCTATCGCTGATTCTGAGTAAACTCGAAAAAAAGTGTTAACAAACTCAAATTCCAAATATATAGATTTCGACATCAGCTGGCACAACGTAATCACATAAATTTTAGGAGAATACTTTACTTGTATAGCTCTATTTCCTTGGGGGGTGCGAGAATAATATTTTTCAATTAAGAAGATATCTAGCAAAATTTAGCAACAGTTAAAATGCAGCGGAAAACTTTAAGTCATACCTTAAACCCCTTGGAATCAAATGCCACTTTGAATGAAGAAGTTTCGGTTGCTGAAACACATATTTAGTTTTGCCAGTTTTAAATTGCAGATTTGTTGAAAATATTTTATTGAATAAATCAGCTATTTTGGGGTGCTAAAAGATGGCATCTGAAGTGTTCCGAAACGATCATCAATGAATGAGATCATTAAACTGGCTTCAGTGCTAAGGTTTTGGCGGAAGGTGGTTACCAGCCGTGATTTGGAAAAGGCTATGATATACGAATGGTCCAATCAACATTTTTTAAGTTTTGAATACTAGAAAAAACCAAAAATGAAAATGGACTTATATGCAACATCCTGGTTTTCGGGTGTAAAATTGTGTCTAAAATTTGTCAACCTTGGCCTTTTTGAATTTCGTGTTATCCACTCCAGATTCTGAATTTTTCTGCAACTATTCTAGCTACCGAGTGCATTGCGAACGCGTTGTTAAAATTTTTAACACCAAGTGGAAGACAACAAAAAAGAAAAAAAGACAAGAAAAAGAAGGAAAAATAAAGAAAATTGTTTTAAATAAATAAATTTATAATAATTGACAATTTTATTGAGCTCGAGGCCAGTTTATAGAAGATTTTATTGGAAAAATAACAACAGTTTTTTAAAATGGTAGAAGTTATAAGTACTATTTCGGAAATCACCACATTTCCTCATCAGACTTCTTTTTTTATATTTATTCTTCATAACCACTCAATAAAATTGTCAATTATTAAAAATCAATAAGGCCGAAAAACAAGGATATGCAAGGATGAGCACACCTGAAATGCATTCTAAGAATTACAAGCCATTGGTAAAAACCAATGAAAAATTCGCACACAGAATTGCAAACACACAAACAACAACCACACAAACAAGTTAAAATAGCAGCAGATCAGTTGCTCTTGTTTGTAGTTGGTTTGTTTAAGGAAGATGGAAAACCGACGCAGTCCACTCTGCTAGCGTAGTACAGCATTTAGCGTATTGGCTTTGCAACTCCTAGCTCCTTGGTTCATAGCCTTGGAGAAGTGGTTATGAAGAATAAATATAAAAAAAGAAGTCTGATGAGGAAATGTGGTGATTTCCGAAATACATAGTACTAAATGTCTAGAATCTAAGAAAATCATACTACGACGTACTCAGCGATAGGGCTGCATAACGCATCACATTATAATACATAACACAACATAAAATAAAAACATCTGCTTGAGCTAATGAGCAGTGTTAAAGGTTTAATGCAACCTTCTCGGAACTCCCATTTCTAATGAAAAATATGTATGCATATCCATTTGGATTCCTTCGGAATGTTTATTTATATTTTCAAATTTTAAAATTTTTAATTTTAACGTTAACTAATAAAATTTAGTTTATTGTGGCAATTATCCTGTTATCACTGTATGTCTACGATGTCTACCATTTTTAGCTACCTACGGCGTGTATCTAATTCAATGCAATATTACGGCACAACTTTATTAATCACTATGTGCCAAATATGCAAAAGTTGCTGAAAAGCTATGCACTTAGTATGAAACGGCAATGAGCTTAGGAAAACAAAACTAAAATAAATTCACACACACTTTGCCGCGCACCGCCAAACTAGTGTCGCGACGTTTGTGGCAAAACACCAACAACTTCATTCTTTTCTGGCCAACAAAAAGCTTCATGCACATAAATGTATACAGGTACAATTTACCTGGTACATATGTATGTACTTGTATTTGACAATGTGAGCGTGCGTAATCGGACAAGCGAAAGATTTTCGAGTCTTAACCTTCGTCTGTGCGGGCGCAAACAGTTCCTCTCATCACGTCGACTGAATGCCAAGCTACGTAGTAAATGCATTCACAATCAATTCTTTAAGAAATTGAATGAATTTGCGGTATGCATATCCGCGCGCTTTTATACATATGTATGTACATATGTGTTTGTATTTTTGTCTTCTGTGCGCATGTGTAAAATGTCTACGCGTTACAGTAAATGCCCATTGATTCGGCCGCCTCTTTGTCTGTCATGTTATTGCTGCTCAACGCAAAACGACAGAAATGCGTTCCATTAACCACAAACTAACTACAATCGACTTCCGTTTCTATTGAATTGCCTTCAAGTGTTGCCTGAATTTTCGTTTGTTGCTTTGTTGCTAACGTAATATAGCTTAACTCATACTCATATACACATTCATATAGGGGTACACATGTTGTACATAAATATGAGCAATTGTGTGTGGCACCGCCAAAGTGAGTACCTATAGCCGTTTTTAAGTGGCATACTTAGTAAGAGCGCAAGTATTTAAACAAGCGAATAGAATTAAATAAAAACAAAAAACACGTAAAAGGTCCGTTAGATTAAATTGAATTTGGAAATGCGCAGAATTCGCCGCTACAAGGCAGTGAAAAAAAGTATTATGTACACAGGTATTTCCACCTTTTTTCTACATACATTCTTACCTGAGAGTTGCTATAATATTTTGTTAATGTTGTTGTCACTCTAATGATTTTATAGTTTTTGAATTTTGTGGACTATTCTGTGCGCCCATTTAATCAAACTCACTGATTTTATTTTTTTTGATTGTTAAAACAATTCTAAAGAATAATGTTTTTAATATAGAGATAATTATAGTTTATGCATGAATACATATGTATGTACTCATTTAAAAAAAATCTGTAATCTCATTTAAAATTGAAATCCTTTTGAATTGCATATTATCGTACATACGCGTACTATGCATGCATGCGTCAGAATCCAGCTACGACGGCAAGGATATGTAGATATTTTAGAAGCGAGAAGTGCATAGTGGTTGAAAAGTCCAAAACAATTACTTAAATTTTTGGTATTTTTTTCTTATCACATCAGAAAATTTATTTATTTTTAACGTATGTTAGTATACAAAGCATGGTATACAGCTCTCAAGAAAATCAAAAAATAATTTTAAAAGAAATTTTTTTCTATACAAATTTCATAATAAGTCTGCAGCTCTCAAGAAACGGTAAATGACATTTTCAAGCAACATATCTTTGATTTCATGTGATATTTCATGAGAACTGTATTCTAAGCTTAAGAAGTTAACAAATACTATTTGTATTAAAAAGAACAGAAAAACATTATTAATAAATTTTATTTCTAGTTGCAAACAAAAATTCTATAGTGCACTTTTTGATATTTATTTGAAACAAGTTTTATTAATTTTATTTCCAATTCTGCGATTGCAACTTTTCAAGCAAAGGATATACAAGTCAATTATTTTGTGTCATTTCTGTAGAAAATACACAATATGACAAAATAAAAAAAATAAATACATTTAAGTACTTTTTTCCATGTTGAAAACTAATAAATAGTTGAAAGCAGATCTGGTCAACAAAATTGAAAAGGTATCCAAAAGAAAAATATTAAAAACATGAAGTTTGCAATTTATTCTGTATGGTTCCTCAAGCTTCTTTAGGTAAATTAATAATTTATATATCGTTTTAAGTGCAAAATGCATTCCCTTTAATGGGTTACCTATTACGCAAAATAAATTTAAAGTGAAATGCAATTTTTTTCTACTTGACAAGACCTACATTGCGAATGTGTCTCGCGGAAATTATATTTTCCCTGTCACAGAGTGCGTTTCGTTTATAATTTAATTATAATTATATTAATTAAAGAGTCGCTTAAGTCAAAATCACTGGTCGTGCATCAACAATTCTGATTTTATATTTAGAATTTCATTAACAAACACCTTGACGTGTTTTTGTTTTTTCATTTGCATTATCGTATGTGTTTACTTAGCTGCTAATTTGTGTATTACTTGAATTGTATTCGTCAAATTAACACCTTAACTTCACATACCTTCCCCTAATATACTGCTTTTGCAATGTAGAATGCTTTAAGTGTTCAATAAACCACCAAACATTTATAAATAGTCATAAATATATATATTTATTTATTTATATGTAACATAAGTATGTGAACAGTAAGTGGGCCGCTGAGTTTAGAAACCAATCAACGGTCAATCACTGAGTGGACTATGTATAATCATAAACCGGATGAACAGGCGTTAAATTCCATGTACAATAAATTGAATTAAGATAAAGTTGAATATATATGTACATAGTTGGCGGTGCTAAAGGGGACATTTTTGTTTTAAGCTAGACGGCTGGTCGATTGAACCGCTTACTAATTCGAATGTGCGCATACATTTGCAAAGTAACATAAAAACAATCACTAAACAATTTGCGAACGATATTAGTATACACATATGTATCTATGTATGTATGTATGTACATACTCGCAAGTGCATATTCACGCCAATTAATAAATACTTTACGTGTGAGCAATGAAAAACTGGCGTTATTTCACTTGTTTAAGTGGCAACACAACTTTTTAAGAAAAATTTAACAATTTAGGATATTGTTATTGTTCTCCTTTTTATGCTCGTTAATTTCGTATAGGTCAATCGCACAAACCTGTTGACAAAAGGAAATATTACAAAGTATATTTATACGTTTAAAATTTTCCCGATATTGCCACTTTATTCGATGGTAAGTCATTTGTATTTTTATTGTTTTGCTTTTGTGGTAAGTTTTATTCAAATTGCAAACAATGCTTCTCATAAAAACCCACACAGACACACATGTATTTATACTTATAAAAATAAACAAAAACACCTCTTTCAATTGTAGTGCATACTCAATAGGTGCCTAAAAAACAAATTCAAATAACATACCTTTTATGCTTACATACATACATATGGTATTTAGATACACGTACAAATATTTAGATTTTCCATAAATTATTTTTATTTTGTTACTTCAGTTAATTCAGCCCATTTAAAAGTCACCACATACGATTAGCCCACATGTGAGAATTTCAATAAATCTTTTCATGCCACTTTTGCACCACTTTAGCGGTGTATTTAGCGTATTTTATTATTATATTGAGCGATAACGAGAATTTTATGTGTAGATATATGTATGTATGTATATATGATATTACAGTGACCCTGCAGACAATTTTAGAGAAAACGAAAATTGACACTGAAGATGGCACAACGCCGAAACCGGTTTGTCTCCAAACCAAACTTGACAAGGGATGACGGAAAATCGTTCCAACAAATATTTATCAACAATTTTAATAGTTCTCAACTCTCTCTCTCTCCGTCTCTGCATCGACAACTAGTGCTTTCAGCAATTGCTAACAAATCCATATGTCCCATTATTTATTTAAAAGTTATTTTTAATTTCAGATAAGATAAGATAAGGGTTACCTTTTATTTTGGTTATATTGGTTTTGAAAAACTACAACTTCTATGTAAATTGAGAAATCAATATTTTTAGATTAGTTTATAATATAATATATATATATATGTTTTATATTTTTTTGCGCAGTTATTCCTATATAACGCATTTTCAAAACTGCTTGCTCACAAAATTATAATTTTTGCTTAGTTTGTTATATGATGGTTGGGTTTTTTTAAGAAATTTAATGAAATAAAAACTACAAGTAAAAATTGTCAATATGTGCGTATTAGGCATGCCAATCCCGGGATCCCGGCCTTTTTTAACACCCGAATATCCCGGGGTAAGTCTATTCATGTCTATTCCCGGAATTGTAGAACGAAATGAATTTAATAGCCATTTAGTTTTTAATTTTTGTATCATTCTTAAAAATTTCGCTTTCAAGGACAAAATAAAGCCTTTAGAGGGTTCACAATCGACAAATAACACAGCTTGTTAACTCCCTAAAGGCTTTGTTTAGTCCTTGTCATTAAAAATGAGCTGGAGAATATCCATCTTGATGTAAAAAACGAACCTTTCTATGAAAGCGATCTTAATAATACTAACGACGAGCAGCTCGCAATTGTCCAATAATCGAAAGACATAAAATTTATCCGAAGACTTGATTAAAGAAATTGATAGTTTTTGCGATAAAAGGGCTATTTGATACAGAGAGCATTTAACTGTTTATCGACAACCCAACAAAGAAGTGTTGAGCAGCAGTGCTTCTCCATTGCAGATTTTAAATGCAACAAATTTTAGTCTATGTTGGAGCATAACACACTTAAGGCTCTTATTTATCTATTTATTTATTTATTCATTTATTTGTTTATTTATTTATTTCTTTAACTATGAAATACAATTATTCTTACCAGCTAAGCATTTATCATTTAGTTCTATGAGTTAGAACTAAATTTTTGGAAACCTCTCCAGGAAGTAAAAAATCTATATCTGGATTTTGTCAAGATTGCATTTTGATCAAAATAAGGAATAATTTTACTCGATGTAATTCTTATTTTAATGAATGGTAATATATTGATATTTAATATTGGTATCAAACAGTGATTAAAAATAATTTTACTATACGGTGCATTTGCTTCTGTGTGTCAAATTTTTTTCTTGAAAAGACCAATAAATACAGGCTCTTTCCATTTTAAAACGCCCGGTCGTTTCGGGTCATGATTATAGATTTTAACGAAAGTTTAATATGTTGTTTTTGGGTCAATTTAAAGAGACACGTATATTTTTTTTTGCTTGTGAATTTTTCAGTTTTCTGGTTAATTTCGACAAATATCAACCGATTTAAGTATCAATAAAAATTGGTGAATAATATATTTTAATAGTATTATGTTAAATTAATGTAATAAATAAGTAATGAGTTCCCTTTCTGATGAATCGGTGGCAAGTGCTTTTTTCTTCGGTTATATAAACGTCGAATTTCGAACTGGTTTTTCAAATAAAATGATGCTGACTTGTTTGCAACTAGTGCAATTCTGCTGCACAAATTGAAAATTTAATAATTATTAAATCGCTAATAAAAAAAACAACAACAAACTCTCAGGAAAAAGCTTGAATTGACTACAGGGGCATTTAAATTTATTTCTATATACATATATACATACAACGTCAGAGCTCAGAGAGGTAACTTAGATTGTTATATACCAATTGTTTGTATTTACATATGTACATACAATGTCTAATATTATGTGTTGTATGTAATTTTCGCGTCCGGTAATTGGCAGCAATAAATATGTAACAGTGTTGTTGTTATTTTTAGTCACACAACTAACCACCTGATCGGTCATTTAAATGGCACCATTGGCGGCAAGTCGTTGGCAGCTGGCTGCGCATTTGGTCATTCAATAATGGTATCAATCATTTTTATTATTTTTTTACCTGAATATGTACATAATGCTTGTATTTTTTATTTCTGCAAAATATCTACATACATATGTATGTATGCATGCAAAAGCTAAAAGGAAAAGTGAGGAAAATCGTTGTGGTTAAGAGTTCATGGCATATAATTATAATATTCATACATTCATATTGTGTGGTCACATACATACGTATATACAAATATATATGTACATACAATCACAACATAAAGTCTTATTTATGTTCGATGATATGTATATACAAATTATGATTTTTATCGCTTCACGCAGGCAATTGGAGGTATTGTTTCAGTACAATTACTACGATCGGTATATGTAACGAATAAAGATTAGTATCGTGGCACATAAGGTTTGTAAATAGCCAAAGTCAGATATGTAAATGTGCTAATGATTGTTAAGGTTTGACACAAAAAGTGTCTTTAGATGCCGATTTAGATACGAGTTAATTGTATGAGCATGTAACCATATTAATTTTTTGAATGTTTTATAATGAAACCAATACAAAAAGAATAGTTTTATGTTTAAATTGAAATATTTTCTTAAGAGGCATGGAAACCAGGATTTCATTATTTTTACTTCGTGCTGCACAGATTGATTCGTAAGTATTTATATCACTAAACAAGATATTACGAACCTTCGTATCCGTTTATTTTAAAAGTTTTGCTAAACAATTTATAACCAATTGAAATTTTATATGTGAAAGTTTCAAGCTTTTAAAGATTACCGTTGGTTATTGACAATTTTTAACAAACGAATTTCCTTCAAATAAAAAAATGATTGGCATTTCTTATAGGACAGAAATTACACAAGTTTCAGTAAAAAAAATTGTAACAACTTTGCGCTAATTTTCAGCTGCATGAAGCTTACAAATTATTATAATCGTACCAAATTAAATAAACCACAAAACTGCGTACCCAAACACATTGTTAAAATATATTTTAAAATAAAAATAATTGTCAATTTTATTGAGCTCGAGGCCAGTTTATGAAAGATTTTAATGTGGAAAAAACAACAACCACGTAATAAAGTTTAAATAGCGGCTGATCAGCTGCTCTTGCTAGAAGTTGGCTAGGCTTAAAAGTTATGCTTATATGGCTTTTATTAGAGGATGAATTGTATTTTATTTAAAAAAAATTTAATTAAATAAAAGAAAAAATAATTTTTAAAATTCCCTTTATAAGCAGTGTTTTTGTTATGTCTCACAGAAAATACAAGTATTATAAGCTTTGTTGAATGTAATCGTTTTGATGCAATATTATGCTAACTGACTTTATCACAATATCATTTTTGATATCATTATTTTAATAGTTTATTTCATCAATTACCCCCTTTACTGGAGAGAGACAAATTTTAAAGTGAACAATAAAAGAAATGCAAATAGAAATGTTTGAAGAAAAAAGTATTTTGCGCGAAATAGTTTGGATCAACGGTCTTCTGTAAATATTTATCAATGTTTAATTAATTGTATATCTTTACTTTAAAAACATTCACTGTCCGCTCACATTCTTACAAGCATTTCTGTGACAGTAATATGCGTTTAAAATGTTTAACAATTTGTCATGTACGCTTAATATCCAAAGAACTTGCCACTAAAGAACTGAAGCTTGAATAAATTAACGTTCTCGCTTCATTTTAAGCTGTCACATACTGCATAGATTTGTTTTAATTAAAATATCAATCAAATAAAATATTAAGACTTACTCGTCTGTAGACAAGAATAAGTACATTACAAATAAGATAATCAATCAAAGAAATGTAGTCAGTCAAAATATTTATTTACCACCAACTGACCAGATAAATGCGTTTAAGTCAAAAAATCGCTAAATAGGATTTGCTTTCCGCGCTAAAGGCAACAGACACTAATAAGTTTGAAATCAGTGTAAAATCAATGAAGTAGATCGAATAAATGGGAGCGAGTTTAAAGAATTCATGTGAGTAATTATTATAGCTGATTACAACAAAATATGGATTTACAAAAAAAAAACATTTAATGATTTCAACATAGTGTGACCGTATATTTCAAAGTCGATAAAAATGACCATCACACTTATTTTTCTTTAATTGGTTAACCATTCTCTTAACGATACGACTACAATCAGTTGAAAGTATTGTCAGTTGGAAAATGTATAACTAATTATTTAGATAATGCAATTAGTAGGTATTTCTATTTCAAAATCAATTCAAATAAACCAACAAAATTGGTAATGGGCAAAAACCAAGTGTCTTGCTCTTATTCATTCATTGAACATTGAACGGTGCTTATCACACTACTGCGATCAGTTTTAATTGAATATTAAGCTACCGTTGTTTGTTTTCCTTTCAATCGTTTTTCGAAACGTGAGTGAGTGTCTTTTGCAAAAATTCTAAAAAACACCTGTTTCAGATTTTCACTCGAAGATAGAACTTATGTATATGTGTATGTATGCCCGTTCGTTCCATTATATTGCCTTAATTGTCTCAGCGAGAGTGTAGTTGTTGTATGTAAGAACATGTTTCGCGGTTTGTAGCATGGAGCCATGAAGCATGTTATGTTGCATGTCAATCTAAGATTAAAAAAAAAAAATAACATTCATGCGTTCTAGTGTTTAATTGCCTTTTATGTCATTTCATGTATTTTTGCCAACCTGAGACGGAAATTAGTGCTGCAAAAGCTCAACCTGGTATGTTGCAGAAATGAAGTACAACATAAACATATGTAACATACATATGTATCCATGCAAGTTCGGGGATCGAATTTAAGCTATGGCAAGTAAATATGTCTTCTAAAACATATGTCTTCTAAAGCGGTTGCCCACCAACAAGCCATGGCAAGAAGCTCGGCCCTAAACACTGAACTATATGGTGTAAGCACAAAATTATTATATTAATTAAAATGTTTAAAACTACACTAAAATTTTAAAATTTCGCATGCATTTTGTGTAAGCTTTAAAAGACGTTTCGGTCCACGCATTATGGTAGTAAAGGCAAAAAAGTATACTAATTTCGACATTTCGAAAGTATTATTCGGAATTATATTTTTTTTTGTTTTTGCATTTCATTATAGAAAGAAGCAATCCACCTATTTGCTAGGCATCCGCTGGGTTCGGCTATTCTGTGCAAAATATTACGAAACAAATTTATTTTGACATTTTAACCCTATAACTTCTGATCAGATGGGTAGTTTTGGTTTATATCCTAAATAAATTAAAAAAACTTATATACAAAGGTTGTGTTATTCAATTGATTGCTCATTAGGTCAGCTCTAAAATTGAATTGTAATCTGCTAGAACAAAAAGTATCGCATTATAATTTTTAAATTTCATAGAATACCTACATATTACATTTATTTTGCATCAGCAAGGTAGTACTTCAGTGTTACTAACAATTCAAGTTCCTCACAAAATTTTATATGACACAACTTTTCTCTACCTAACAGGTCAACAATTAAAAATTATTTATTAAAAAAAAATTAATTAATTAAGTAATTTTTTTTTATTTCAATATTAAAAACCTAATTTAATGTTTAAAATTAATCATTAAAATTTAAAGAGCAGCCACAAATTAATTAAAAATAAAAAAATAATATTTATGATTACGACTCTAGCCTAGTAGGAGACTTAACAAATGGAATCAAGGCAACAATGAAAAACACAGACCTCAAAGTTAGAAATGACAATCGTTTTTCGTAAAGCCTTTGTGAGAATTCGTCTTATCACTTCCAGTGAGATCTTATACAATCGCTAGTAGAAAACTACAAATGGCAACAAACTGTAATTTTTCATTTTTTTATTTTATTTATTTTATACTCATAGGCAAAAGCTAGCGAACGTCAGCGACTGTAGTTGTTGGTTCATTACAGATTTTCGCGAGCAAAGAAACCTTTTGAGTGGGCGCTATATTGCAAATGACATAATACAAATGCATGTTTATCGAATTGTTTTTAAAATGCTTTGAAAGTGACATTCACTCAATGAAAATGAAAAGGCGTTTAGAAAAAAACCAAACAAATTGCATAAACGAAAAATTGCTTACTTATACCATTGATCATAGTATAAAACATATATGTACATACATATGCTCATTAAAAAAATTGTCAATCTAAAATATATTCTCCAAGAAACTGTTTGTTTTTAGAGAAAAATGGGGTGAGTGTTTTATATACATATTTTTTATACATACATATGTATGTAAAAAATTCAAGAAATTTTCATATAGATTTTGAAAATTTTTTTCAGAAGTATTAACATTTTTTTAAGTAAGCAGTTTTATAGCCCTTTCAAATTTAGTCTAACAATGTGAAAGTTTCCAGTGGCCAGAAATTACCATTGATTTTTTTAAATTGGTTTGGTCGCATTTGCTGCCATATAACGAATAAGCTTAATTTTTTTTTTATACGGCAGAAAGCCGCAACACCCTTCTTGAAAAAATATAAAGAAGTTCAAAATTTGTGTCAAAAATTTTTATATTTTTTCTAGTTTTCTGCAAAGCTTTAAAGTTGGATTTATATAGTTTATGTTAAAAAATGAGCTTAATATTAATTGAAAATTCTTAAAAATAAATTCAAAGAATATAAGTAGCAAACTATGTCATATTTAACTTTACGTCGAAATTTTCTGTGTTTTTGGCTCATACCCAGCAAGTAAAAAAATGTACCTGCCTAATTCTCATAAGCTAGCAAATAAAAATAAGATCAAAAAAACTGCACCAAATTACTTGAAAATACAAAAATAAAGCAGGATTTAATTTAGAGGGAATAGGATTTTTTGTTGTTGACTTAACTCATTTCCCTTACAACACAATACTAAAACACATACATAACATAAGTACACTCAATCACATACGGAGCGGTGTATATCCATACTCGTACATAAGTATTTACAGATCTTTTCACGTAGCATGTTCGCGCTGTGTGGCGCATGTGCAGCACCGCCACAACAAACCTGTCAATTGGCGGAAAAGGCCAACTGTGTTGTAAAAGTACAAAAAAGACGTAAGCAAAAAATTAAAATGATTTAAAAAACTTAAAAAAAAAATGTGTGAACAAGAATAAAAATTTCGTGTTACACAATTCGTGCAAAAAATCAAAGTAACTTTCACACACTCATACACTCATGAAACAGACACACACGTGGTTAGGTATTTAGTAGGTACGAGTATAATGGTAAAAAAAAGAAACTAACACAAATGGTAGCCACAAGCGCCTGACCCTACTATTTACTACATAGATCGCCAAGCGACGACAATTGGAGCAATGTTGCAAGCCAGCTTTTTGACTGCCACCACATTCGATTTCCAACTATGCATGTGCCTGGTCTAAATGTATTACTTTGTGCATTTGTTATAATTTCTGTTTTTATGGTCTTTCCTGCCGACACACGATTTGACTACACGACAAGAACAGCTACATACAAACATACTCATGTACAGACATACAAATGTACAATATTGGCAAGTATGTATGTATGCATTATATATAGTTTATTAACATTCCCGACTTTAGCCAACCGATATTCTTATGCAATAAATAAAAGATCATGGCGATGGGAGTCAAGTCGCTATTGTACTTTTTTTAGTTAGAAGCCATATTGGTCACTTGTGTGCCACATGGCTCAGCGGCAGCCTCAGCAGTAGCGGTGGCGGCAAATGTGCAGACTGAGAGTCGTGTAAATCTCAAATTGTGACCAACTTAGTAGCAAGCAAATACTCACACAGCGATCGCTGGTAGGCAGTAAATAACCTTGAGTTGATCTATCCCGGCCGCCTGTGGTCTATAAATGGCGCATGCCTGGCGATCATAACTCGATCCATTTTTTTATATTATATTTTTTTATTTGGTAGCTTTGATTCTGAGTATTATCTTTATTTATGTATTCAATTATTCACACGGTACCGAATCTGTAGTGTTTAGTGGTTTATGTTTTTATTGTTGAAAATTTATTTCTTATCGCTATTTAAAACAAATACAGACATAATAAAAAAATATTCATTAAATAAATAAAACCGACTTCAAAATAATTTCTGTATACAACTGGTAGTTCTTAGTAAACGTCAATTTCATTAATCATTGTTGGTACACAAAGTACGTCACGTAATGCGACTGGTAAAGCTTACTTAATGCAATTTATTAAAGTGGTACTTGAGAGCTAAGCATACCGAAGTAATATTTTTTGTTTGTGATCAACGGAAGGCCTACAACAGAGGCAGCTACTTCACAATAAATGTCTGCAGATTTTTGCTAAACTGAACGTAGCTAGAATGTATCAAAACATTTCGGTTACCTAAGAGAGAATTCAATAAACGCTGGAAGAGGTTACACTTCGTTGATTCTGGTGCAGCATAAACGTTTTTAAGAAAACAAAACAATTAAAAAAGATATATGGACAAGCCAAAACTATTGCAAGGTTTCATGGCCAATATAGATAACTAAGGATCGGACACAAAAACACAAAAAAATATTTCGTAACGCTTCATATTGATATCGTCTTACTATTCCACTAATACTGCGTTTAGCGCCAACACACTCTCTGTGCAGAAGTTATTAGAATGAAGATGATGAATCAATTCATCAGATATTTTGCTGATTATCCAGTTTTTCAGACAAAGTAATTTCGACGATGTATACTGGAACGATTTTTCAAGATATTATTTCAATTTAATTAGACCATCAATATATACTTTCCGAATGTTCCCACAACAGCGCCACCTAGCGGATCAATGAATCGAAAAAAAAGTTGCCTTTCGTTTATGGACATCGGGAATGGGGACATAAATACAGAGTTTTTGAAGTTCCGATAACAGCACCACTTAGAAAATTTTTATTTGCAGATGTCGGTTGCTGAGTGACATCTTTTTAATTCCAAAGATCAAATATCAACACGAAATGGAGAATAAGTATAAGAAATGTATGTGATTTAAGATCACTGTTGAAAGACAAAATTGCAAAGAGAAAGTTTGCAAAATATACCTACGAATTGGTTTTATGAGAAACCGAGACTTTCGGTTATTGTAATCAATTTAACGATAACGGCAACTCCATAAAAGGTACAGCAATCGGTGAATGGATCCAAAATGAGATAGTACTTGTATAAGGAAAAATATATAGTTTTTTGTGGTTTTTTTACTCCGACAAGGTTGAAAGTTGATGTATTTTGGAACGATTTTCCTTGTCAAATTTGGTTTTGAAACAAACCGGTTTCGTCGTTGGCACAACAATTATATATTTTTGTATCGCACTTACTCCGGATTGACTTCGCGAGAATATCCAAAATCCGGAGTGTCTGGCATATTTCGGATTTGTTTGAACATCTTACTTTGCGAAGTTTATTTTTTTTTTATAAAAAAAACTTGACAAAGTAAAAAATCTCAAAGTAAAGTACTCGCAAGAAAATATTACTTTGGGTACATAATTTCTTATTATTTATTTATGTAATTAATAATCTAGAAATACATCATTACTTACAGACTATGTAGAACTGCCCCATAGCGAAAATATACTTTATTTATAGAATTCATTTAGAAGCTATTTAAAGTTATTTTTAGAAGAAGCAGAGTATTTAAAAGAAAATTGAGTTATTTCGAAGTAACGGAGCTTAAGAAGCGTAAATAGTTCGGACTCTTGCTAAGAAGAAAGTCTTATGATTTCGAAGATTTCTTTGCGGAATGTAAAAATAAATTGGTTCGAGAAGGAACGGAGAATCAATCTCAACACTTAAGATGATTTGAGGTTAATTAACAAACATCTAGCATTGTACGGAGGTATAAGTTCTACAAAGTTAAGGGATCGGAGAACAAATTGTTCAAAAATTTTCAGAATACGTTCGAGTCTTTTAATGTAACATCATTATAACTTCTTCATTTAATTTCAACAGGGTAAACATTTGATACACACTTATTAAATTAGGCTTCGAACCCGGATTTTTACATTATTTTACAAATTTATTAATTTAAAAACATTCATATAGCCCCAATAAAGTCAACTTGCAACGTTGGTGGCACCTATTTCCTTCTATTCCAATGACAATAGTAATTGATTCAAATGAACCGTAGATAAGCAATCAATAAAATTAAATTTTTTTCAATTTCACTCATATTTTTTTGTGGAAAATCTCAAAAAACGTAGCACAGTGGCACAGAAAATGTCAGACAACTTAGTGCCAAAGGATAATGGGGTAGTAGTAGCTAAGGTTTGGATTTAGCAAATTTTATAATGAATATTGCAGGCACTTCGTGACCAAATCATCGAATATTAAATTGCCATAATGACAGTATTGGCTTTCTTCAAGCTAAACTCTAACATCGTCTTCTTGTGTGCGTTCTCTTAGTTAGATAAGCATTGAAGCAGGCAACGGTAGCGGAGGACGCGATTGTGGAGGTGGTGGTGGTGGTGCCACTAGACATTGGCTCAGCCACATTGGCTTGACCCCCGTTTCGTGGCATGACGACCCAAAAGCGGCGTTGAATTTGGCGCGGACGTTAATGTTTAAGGCGGATGCTTGGCTTGTGTCTGGTGAGATGATTGGCTACTCTTTGATCGCCGATCAGACTATAACATCAGTTATGCTAACGGTCTTGCAAAGCTGCGCAAAATGGTGCTGGCAGCAACAACACCAACTACGCTGCGTTACAGCAGCAGACAGCATGCTGCAATAGTCAAAATCAATAATATTGCCATTATGCACGCTTTGTTTTTGCCTAGACCCATAAAAGTGGCAGAAGTCGACTACGTTGTATTTGCTTGTGTGTGTGTGTTTTTTTTTTTATTTTGCACTCTGACTACATTTTGAGCAAATAATTCGGCAGATTTGGTTCATTGCATATATTATTGGTTATTGTTGGAATTTTTTTATTACTTTAGGTGGTTAATGGAAATATTTGCTATACTTTTATTGCCATTATATATTGGTGCTACCATTTTGGTTATTGTTAACATAATCGCTGTGGCTTTCCATTATATCTGGGCTTGCCTTGTTTGTAGGTATTTAATAAAAATGGAAAGTTTAAAATTGTGCCCTAAATAAATATATCAAGAAATTTAACGCTGGCTAAGAGTAAGTAGTTGCTAATTGCACTTTTAAACAAATATTAGATTTCATTAAAATATAAAATAAAAACAGTTGAAATTGTGGCATTTACTCGCTTATATAAAGAAATTGCTGTAATAAAAATTCCCTAGAAATTTCAATACTGTCGATTAATTCTTGAGTGGTCGTGAAGTCTACATACATACATATATGTATTAAGTTGAGCATTCATTCAAAAGTGTAAATAAGGGTGTTGAAGTATTTCTGCTGAACTACTTGTCTAAGTTCCACTATCAGTATAAATATATAAAGGTATAAATTTGCTCCCATTAATCACAACAAACGCTTATCCCACGGCAATCGATATCTTGGTAAAATATTGTTAGTTTTTTTCGCCAATAGTTTTCGAAGCACATTCGGCTAAATTATCTTTTGATCATGCCTGATTACTGGCAGTCTCTCAAAGCAAGTTTAGAGAATCTATGCTCTGTCTTAATCAGTTGGGCAACAAGCCACCTCAGCGAGCACCAAACCAGAACCATGGAATGCAAGGTTTCCAATAAATCGAGTCGCCTGAAAACATTCTAGTGAACTCTAAGGCTTAAGTACCAAACCTTTCCTTTCGTTATTCGCCGGCTAAAGAGCCCAACCAGAGTTTTATCGACCGACATTGAAACAAATTATTGAAAGTGCCTGATATTTCAAAAAAGATTTTTCAATTCTGGGTGCTAAGAATTGGAGTTTAATTTCCTTAAAAGGTACCTTAATAAATGGTATTTGTGGGACTAAAAATATTTGACAAATATGTTTGCAAGTGAATCAAAAATAAGTTTTATACCTTAATAAACTTTTTATGGAAAACCATTTATTTACTTTTCAACTTTCACATGTAGTGAATTATTAAATATCAGACAAAATAAATAATTAGTTACTTCAACTCAATAGCTATTTGTAATAAGATAAAGTCCTGAAGGACATGCGCGGTCTCAATTTCAAACGGAGAGGTCACGTTATTGCTTCTGTCAACTCGATTATATTACAGTATGAATTAAATCCTCAACAAGGTATCAATTCACTAAGTCTGATAATGAAATGTGTAGAGAAGCAGATACTTAGATGCTTCATATTTTCAACTATCTGAAGTTGATTCCGGAAGTAAGTAGTGAAGCTGAGCTTAAGTTTCTACCGCAAGACAATAAAGTAAAATAAATTTCTTTACTGTTATACGAAAGATGTTTAGAGAGAATCATTTAATATTTAGCAATTTCTCTAAAAACTCATTCAAATAAAAAATATTTTTTATTCTAAACCAAGTACGTAGTCTTTTATAAAACTTGATGGGCATAACTTCTTTGAGCCCCGATTACAAATTTTATGATCTCCCTTTCTTCGGGATTTAGTATCTTCTACGGGAAGGAATTCTCTAAATACTTTATGAATTGCTTAAATAATTGTTTTCCAACCAGAAGTTTTTTAAATTACTCTTTATATCGCCTTTTTCTTTTCTGCGAGTTGCTTAAAACGTTTTCTTATGTGGTTTTTGTATATTAGCAGTTCATTAGCTATACAAGCCATTCGGCTACGTATTTTCCCTGCAGCATTTTCTCTATATTTCCCACGAGCTAACAATTATCTTTCCCACATGTGAATACTACAAAATATTCGACTGCCAATGCTCTAATTCAATGAATATGACTAAGCTTCTGTAAGTTCGAAGAAAATTTACTTTCATTTTCGTTCATTATATAATTTTCATATACGAAAATTTGTCTGGTTATTAGGGTGATTGACTCGGTTTTATCAAACCGGTTATCTTCAGGTATTTCATAAATTATTGTACGGTTTTTTTGAAATCGTTTGGTCGAATATCAAATAAATCGGTTCTTTTAATATACAAAACCGGTTTTTTACCTAGTTTTAAAGCCTTTGATAAATAATAGAAATAGGGCAGCTCGTCGACTAATTTCATATCTATTATATTTTTTTTTTGAAACGGAAACTACAAAGTGCTTAACAATGAGATGAGTCCTTATATATATTAGAAACGTAAAAACGCAGTAAATGTATTTCAGAAGGTTTTATATATTTAGACAAATGTCATAAACGGACGGCAAAACCTTGAAAAATTGTATAACGCCTTACTGACAGTAAGTCCTTCCAGCTCAATGTGGAATTCAGAAATTTGAAAGCCTTGGTAGCTATAGCTCTTAAATAGAATAATAATTGGTATTATTGTTTTTACTCATAATAAATAAATAAATAAATAAATAAAATTTAAGACTATGTATGAATTGAATATTATTGCCTTTCCTCGCTTTAACGTTTTTATTTTTTGTGTTTGTCTTAAGACCAATTAATGCCAACTGGTCTAAAATTGTGACTTTTGTCTATTAGAAACTGGTACTGTTTACTGAATTCATTTATATTCAAAAGATTTCTTTCATAGAAATAATTGCATTTAGCTACATGTATGTAAGTACATTAATGAAGTTTTTTTCTTACTTAGAACAAGAACCGGTTTACCCGGTTTTTTCTTGATTTAACAAAAAAGTCGAATAATCATACACCCTAGTGGTTATTTTCTTACGTTAGTAATTGAAGCATATTATTGCTGTATACCTGTTAATGGAGACTTCGAGGCATGGCAAAACGTACCTATAAAAAAAATTATGTAAAAAAAATTTTGTTTATTAGTTTGAATGCCACAAACCGTATTTACACGTAGTATACCTTAATATTTTGATATATACTCGTAAAATGTATGTACTGCGTCAGCGTTTGATTGATCATTTTGAGTGTTTTCCTTCAAAGCGAGCAAAGTCAGCGGGTTGCCCTTAAATGAAAGTAAAGGAATTCAAGCGTTGCAAAGGTTGCCGCCAAATCTGTCGACTATTTACCATAAAAAGAGTTTTCGTTCATACTTCATTTCAAACATGTCCATTCATTTCTATTCGTCTGCATAAGAAACTAATATTCCGAGGGGAATAGGGAGGTGATCAAAGGCAAAAGCATTAGTAAGTGCGAGCGAAGTGAGCGTGCCGTTATGTAAAATAGTGAAATTTTCCAATCTCTAACACCTCCAAACATTGCCAAGATTTTTGATTGAGATAAAAATGATGGTTGACGATGAAGGCAAGCAACAAAAACCGTTCATACATATGTATTGCAGCAGTTGCAATATTTGCTATCATTTTTAAGGCGTTGGCGTGCAAAAAGCATTTCTTTGTCATAGCATCACTTGGTAATGGAAATGCGAAAATGTTGCCGTCACATTTCACAAGCACAGTAAATAATAATAGTAAGTATGTATATTACTTTTATTTGTCCACAAACAAATATATTTATCGAAATATGTATTCATTTTATGTTAGCCTTGCCAGATGAAAGTCAGACCATTAGTCCAATGAGTAAAGTGGCATTCAGACAGAGAAAATTAACAAATTTTCTCAGTGTATTTTGAATACACCAAATTTACGAACTGCCGCACTTAAATCGAATATCGATTAATAAAGCCTTCTATAATCGGCTATTAAGAGATTCAAACTATGATATTTGATTTGGGAATAATTTGAAATAGTGAAAATTTCAACAAATTATATACTTACTGTTTTAACAAATACAGATACATAAACCTCATATAAGTATAATTTTTGAAGTTGAAAGTAAGTTCCAAAAATAGTGTTAATGTCTATGTATTGACCTACTTTACAAATAAACCTTAAAAATGTCCGACTAACATATTGGCTTATTATAAGAATAATTTTTATTTCGACCTTTTTTTTTGTTTTAGTTTCAAATGAATTCAAAATTAGTTTAATGTCTTCTTTAGAAATCAATCTGATAAGTTTGCGACTTACATATTGGTTGATTACGGACCAAATTTTTATTTCGGTTTTTTTTTATATTAATTTTAAAGGGATTCAAAAAGTTACTAAGATATTTCTTCAACTTTCCAACTTTTCTTATTTATTGCTAAGTTGCACTTTATATTTAGTAAAGTAAAACTTAACTCTTTAATCAAAATTTGATGTATTTCATTAGATTATGTATGATCGAGCGTGGTTTTTGAAGACTAAGCTCATTCAACTAATTTTAAGGCGTCTTAAAGTGAAGATTCTTACACCTTATGATAAAATATTTGACAAAGTATAACCCATTTTATTTATAAAGCTCTTTTACAGTGCCGGGATAACTAACGCTCGGGTAAGTTATTTAGCAACTTTGAAAAATAAAATAAATAAATAAATAAAAGTAACGAAATACTTACACGAACGAATAAATATAATACATGTATATCTTTGAACTGCCTTCAAGTACCAAAATAACTTACAAATATTAAAAACCATTATTTATATATCCTTTAATTTGAAAATAAGTTCTGCATATTTGCTATGTATAAAGTTTTATTTGTAACAATATAATATATTCAAAACATTATAATTATCATAAAAAAAAAATTGAGTCTGAAATATGTCACCGTTGTTGTAGAAGCTTGTTCATAAATATGTATTCAATAACCACTAAAATAAACAATGAAATAATCCCAATGACTAAGCTAGCGCCAATAGGAATTTTTTGAAATTTGTTAATAATAATAAAGCAATGCCGACCGAATTTTTTTTTAATTTCCTCTTAATAATTTTTCGAAAAATGGAAAATTGAAAAATCTGATTAATGATCTTAATTCGAGAAACAAAATGCAAGCAGTTATGTAAATATAGTATTGGCTACAACTGAACGGTGTAGTTCGTTATTTCACAAATCGTACAACTTTTCTGACCTCATAATTTAGATTAGCCTTAAACTTTTTACATAAAAAAATTGTATTGCTCGTTAACAAATATTTAAACTTTTTTAATGTTTCTTGACCTTTTTAAGCGATACCCAACAAAATGACGTAAGCGACACATAAACATTTTTAATCGGAACTTGCTCTTTACCTTATTTTCGCCACAATAAAGCTTATCAGTTGAATGGAGCTTTGTATATAACTTTTACTTTGTTTTTCCTACAAAACGCGACTACATTTGCTACTGCCGAGAAATTTAAGAGAATCAATTTTCCTCCCCAAACTTTTTCATGTGTTTACGTTATTTTGGCTGTTAAGGCTCGATATTTTTACTAAATTGATTCTATTAGCAACCTTAAACAATCTTTGACCCACTTTGTAGAGAGAACTAGTTGAATTGTAAGTGCAAAATTAAATTAAATACTGGCAAAATTCGTGCTAATAACTGAAAGTGAATATGCGACATGCCTTTATGACTTAAGTGCAAAGGCAAACTTGTAGAGAGCTTTGTTTCTATACTGTTAAATGTATGGGATCGCAGCTCAAATGTTGCCCATACAACAACAATTCGCTACTGCTTCATTTATTTACTTGCTCTAAATGTTTTTATAGCTGCTTGTTGTTGTATCCCGTTTCTAGCTTGTTGCGCTTACTATGCTACCCGGCACAGTTATAATAATTATATGCAACTATGTATGTATGTATGTATGTATGCATGTTGCCAAATTGAAATTTATACACTCCAAAAATTTTGCCGAGGAAAGTATGTGAAGCTTAAAACGAATAAAAAAATCGGAGCAGCAACAGCAGAATCAAAGTAACGGGCACCATTAAACTGATCCACGCGTCGATGATGTTGTAAAAAATACCATTTCGAATTGCCACACACGCACTCACACAGATAAAAGTAGATACAAACACTTGTTTGCAAAAAATCGTAATATGAAAAAAATCAAATTTATATATTTTCGCAATATTTGCGACGCAACTCCACGCAACTATTGGCGGCACTATCGAATGATCGAATATTCGCAAGTTAGTACTCACTAAACTGGTCCAATAGTAGACCAATCTGCATATGTAAAGCTGCTAGTGTTCAGCAGTCCGTTGATTTCGCAAGTAAAAGAAATCAGCGCATTAAAAGCGAATAGCTGCTATCAGCACAACGGCAAACGGCGGCGACGACGAAGACGACATTGCGAAATTTGCAAATCGTTTGCGAATTCATATGTGGGACGGATGAAATGACGCTGCTGTCAGCTTATGCCTGTGGGCTAATTTGCATGGGCAGCCGGTTGTTTGCAACAGCTGCACCAATGATATAGTAGCTAGGATATCCAAAGGCTCGCAATGGGGTAGCACGTCAATAACTTATTGCCTCTTTAGTATTCCTTTAATGGCCATGGAGAAGGTTACTGCTTTGTTAGAAATAAATTTTCATTTTATAATGCAATGCGCGTTTGTATAACTAGAGCACATAAAACATTACTTACCAGCAGATTTTTTAGTTTCCAATTACGATTTTTTTTTCTTTTCGCACTTACCAAAACACAACAATAGATTTTTTTTTCGAATTGATATCAAACACAGATACGAAGCATATCAATGGTGATGAACAATAGAAACACCATTAATTCATTTCATGCAATTTCAAATTTGAAACGATTTAGCTTGAATTTGTAATGCAGTACATATTTGCAAATTTACGTAACAACATTGGCAGTGTTTAGCGTAATTTCATCATGACTGCGTAAAAGTAAGGCTGGATTCGCTTAGTCTAGCCGTAGTTACTTCACAACGACCAGCGTGCAGAGTTATTTGTTCCTAGCTTGGCTTAAATAAAAAAAAATATATTACATTATTTATTCTGTGCGGTAACAAAACATTTGATCTAATGAACTTTAAAAAGAGTTTAAATTAGTTCGTCGCTTCATATTTTTTAGACAGATTATTGCTAAATTTGTTTAAATTTAGTTTTCAGGTTCATTAGTGGAATTCATCGAATCACGTCAATAAACCCGGGTCTATTATGGTACGATAACCAATGGTTTTTTTTCTGCAGAGTGTTAGGCTTTTGCTATGCTGTGTTTTCCCGGAATTATGAAGAAATAAAAAAAACTCGTTCTTAATGCTTCGAAAATTTTTATTAAAACTTTAAAATTTTTCATGCAAACCCTTGACGGTTAGCACAAATGGAAGGATCCACAGTTTTATGCAGACTCCGAACGGTAGATATATTTTATGATAAATTTCATAGCAGAAATGCACTTGGATGTTACCATTGCTTGCCTAGAAGCGATCGCTTTTATTATTTTTTTTTCTATGATTTTGAACAGATTCTTTTTTTCGAGAAAAGAAAACGCAAAGGTTAGAAGTGCTTGTTACACTTTGTATAATTGTTAACCCCCGTTACATTGGAAGTGTGGGTGTTTTTTTCCTAATTCCTAAAATTTTCAAAAAAGGTGTTACTTACTTATATAAAGTGAAATGTAATTTTGATAGTTGAATGTAAATATGTATGTACGCACGGTGCGCTTGGATACGGTTTAACCCAAAGGTTCGTGCCCATCCAATTTCTTTTCATCTTTCTATTCTAGAAGCAGAATAGAGTAATTTAAGCTAAAAATTTAAATAAATCATGGAAGGAATTAAAAAAACTTGATTTTTCTTTATTTTGTAAAGGATAATTGTTCCACCAACGCCCGAAACGGTCGCACATCATTAATTTTTGGCTTAAAATCTTTTCTTACACACAACAAATAATATTTTAATTATTTTATTGCTCAAACGCTGTAATTTCATTTCAGTTCTCTGAAAAAAACGAAAATGTATTGGGTGTCATTTTCGATTTTTTGAGTTGTTACAAAGTTATAGTGCAAAAACTACGCTCAATACTTTTTTTAGTCTTATTTTTATAAGTTCCGATAGCCATATGTTTCGATAAACAAGTGATAAAAAAATTATTCAGCGTTTGCGTGCTTTTCATCAACTATTCTGTTGTCTACGTTTAAAAGAATTGGTGTAGTCACTTAACATAAAAACCAAAAAAAAACGCGATTTTTCGCGTTTTTTCAGAAAACTGAAATTAAATTACAGCGTTTGAGCAATAACATCCAAGCGCACCCTGTACGCCAATTTATGTTTATCACGAGTCGCTTAAGCTATTGCTTAATTGTGGAGTACTTTTGTGCACGATGGTTCGAAAAGAACTTAGTCTCATATTTAATTTATTCCTTATGTGGAGTGAAGTGATTTCAAGAGAAATACAAATTAAAAACACACACTCGCATATACGAAACCAGGTATCAAATATAGGGTGGAAGGGTTGGTGAAGTTCTGGCCCTTTTTCGGCTATTGGCCGCGGTTATTTATTATTTTCACTCGCTTATGAACATCATCCGTTTTTGAAGTAGAGTTATTATTCAAACATTGCGGAAATCATGAATGATGAAATTGTAGCGACACTGTAACAATGAATAAATTGGTATTGGAACGATTTGCTAAACAAGCGCGATACGCACATACAATATTTGCGCTAAGTTGAAGTTTCTTTACTTATATCGTTTTAATTTAAAGGATATTGAAATTGGTATACCCTTCATGAAAATGGTATATTAATTTTGTTCCGATGTTTGTAAGTTTCAAAAGGAGATGATTTAGTCCCATCAAAAATTATACTGAAATGATTAGGATGATAAGCTGATTCGATTTAGCCATGTCCGTCTGTCCGTCCGTCCGTCTGTTTGAACGCACACTAGTCACTCAATTTTTGAGCTATTTGAATAAAACTTGGCAGTCAGGTGCCTTTCTACAATTTATTAGACATTTTTGTCGGAACTGCCCAGATCGGACGACTATAACGTTTGTACGAGCCGATTATTCAGTTATTATATTTTGCTCCATAACTCCTTCACTTCAGCAGCTAGTTGTAAAAATTTAAAAAAAAAGGTCCGATATTATTAGCTCTATAGAAGTAGTGAAAATCATATAGATCAAAGAAATATAGCATATAGCTCCTATACAACCGATTGTTCAGATATCCTTTTAAGCACGAAAACCCCTCCATTTAAGCATTTAAAGATTTAAAATATTGTACAAATTTTAGTTATTATTAGAACTAATTTAGCAGTGATAATCATGAAGATCGGAGAAATATGTATAACATATACAGCCTTGGCCAAAAGTATTAGGCACCCCACTAATTACTGAATTTTTTTGTTTTAACAAGTGAAATAATGAAGTTTTATTAGTAAAACAGTGAAAATACAATGAATTAGTGATAATAACATTAATATTTAGTAGGTCCACCCTTCGATTTAATAACGGCAGCAATTCTCTTAGGCATGCTGCGTACAAGCTTTGCACATTCGTCCGCACTTATAGCGTACCACTCGTTAATTAAGGCATTCTTTAAGGTAGTATGTAGCTGCCTTAAATAAATTTTTATTTTATTAATTTAATAACCTAAAGACTTGAAATTTCTCACAAATATTTGTTATTATTGGTCTATTATAGCAATCAAAATCATATATGCATATCGAATAAATAAAACATAGAGCTCAAATACAATTTTTCCATTCATACTACAAGGTATGAAGCCTTCGGCATAGCCGAAAACAGCCATTTTTTACTTGTTTTCATACACATAAACCAAAACAAAATTAAAAAGAAATCAGAAAATATAAATTTTGATGTCCATATTTCCTTATCGCTCTGCAGTGTATTGCGATCAGGATTCATATCGCTGAAAACTTCAACGCTTATCCTATCGCGTATCTTATCGTTTTAATGGGGCCGTACTTTACACACATGCCACCTTTCTTTTAGCTTACCTGAAAATTATATAGCGTTCCATATTAAAAAAATATATGTACATATAAATTTTAGACAACAAATTTAGCCTTGAAAATATTTGAACATTAAATATTTTGTGATTGTTCTATGTCATCAAGGAATAAAGTGCATTAAACTTATAGTATTGGAAGTCACTTTCGTTACACATTTCAAATTAAAATAAAAACTTACAATGCTCTAAATTATCAGTTATATTAATTCATATTTAAAAAATAATTCGGGTCACTTTTGTTCAAAGTTCAAAATTAAAATATCTAAAATAAAACCAGAAATGTACTAAATATGCATGCAGCCGTATTCAGTTGATATAATATTTTAATACCCCCCATGGCATTTTAAATTAACCACAATTAATTTGAGCCTCAGTAAGCTCAACAAAGTAACAACCTCTGCGGAAATTTTCAGAAAATCTTTCTATCAACTCAAAACATAAATCAAAAATAGACACCTTATATATACCGACGGATCAAAACTAAACAATAATGTAGGGCTGAGTGTCACCGCCGACAACTCCACGTTACTCATAGCAAATTGTCCAGAATTTACAACAGTCTTCACAGCCGAAATCATTGCCATTTTATCAGCCATAAGCCTTGTGAAGAACCGTAGAGGTCAATACGGTATCTGCTCTGATTCCCTCTCGTCTTTGAACGCCATAGGCAACATAGATAACAAAGATTACTACCCGAATTTAATTAGAAAAATACGAATGGGCTTGCATCCTAAAATAATATTAGTTTGGATACCAAGCCATACAAATATTCCCGAAAACGAATACGCAGATCAAACCGCTAAACTAGCCACGCGATCACCAGTACATACAATCTGCAACTTAAGTCGGAAGGATATTAACAAATTCCTCAAATCAAAGCTTACGCAGGAAACAGCACGGCAGGTATGCCTCAATTTCCCAACATTTATCCACACCCAACCCTAACGCGACTGGACCTCACAAAATACATAAGATTAAGACTTGGCCACACAAGATTAACTCATCAAAACTTAATAGACCGAAATTCACATAACGTATGCGCACACTGCCAAAATAACCTTCCTCTTTCAATAAACCATATACTTTTCCAATGCGAATACTTAAATTCTCTTAGAACACAATTCTTTCAAACTTCTAACCCATTAAACAGCCCTTCAATACAGAATATATTTTTAATTACAAATTTTTTAAGAACCTCACGTCTATACTTCTCAATATAAATAGCTATACATCACTATACGCTATACATAAGCTTATACATATACACATTTACATATTAACTTCGAATTTTGCTTAAGGCCCAAGTAGCCATAGCTCTTAAGTTCTTAGCTTATATTTTTAATTAAAATTTACAATTTTACAAATTTTTAATTTAACTAGTTAAACCAATCAACTTCCTCCAATTAACTACACAAAGATCATGTTGTGTAGCCATGCACGCCATTCGCTTATTTGCCTGCGCAATATTGAAGCAAGTCCTAGTTGACTATCATACGGTGAATTTTCGACGTTTGTGTTATCAACAGATCGCTTGATAACAGCAAAACAGCAAAAAGTGCTTTATTTAAGATAGCAATGTCGACTGGGTAATCAAACTAATTAATGAGCTTTAATTTTTTTTTTTTTTTTGATATACATAACTATGAAGCGAGAGCTATTGAATTAAACAATAAACAAACAAATTGTTTGCATTCACACACAACGAGGAAAATGACAAACTATATGTATGTATGTAGTTACATATAAATATACATACATACGTGCGTACTTACATTGCAGTTTTTACTATACTTTTGTACACCAGATTGAATTTGTTTGGGCGAAATAAAATATTACTAAAATACTTTTGTTTTGTGAATTAGTTAGTTTAACACGATTGTATCAATTCCGTTTGTCTTAAAGAAAAATTATAGCCAGAAAAGAGCTTTGCTGGCGCTTAATAAGTGCATCTATACATAATATCGAAATTTAAGCACATTTGCAATGCAACTAGCCACTTAGCTACTAGTTGCATGAGCATACTAGTATACAAACGCTTGTAATCGCACAAAAATATTGCAAATCGATCAAACGGAAAATGTGCATTGAATACGTAATTTTCCACCACTCATCCAATAATACGTGACTCTACTCCCAGCCACAAGAAGTGGTGCCCGTTTTTTCTCAAACCAATATCACAGCAAATATATACATATATACATATGTATGCACAGACATATTTATGTTTGTAATACACATGCACACATGTACAGTTAATCGTATGTGCATGTGTATCTACATACATTCAAGTACATTCGTAGTATAAGCAATTACTCTTGTACTCAGTTTAGTAGCACATTAATTTTACTTCATCAGCTTGGCTTATCGCAAAATACCAAATTTATAATGCATGTGGAGCAATTATAATTTTTTCACTCCAAAAACCATTGGCGCTATAATTGTCAACTTTACACTGCGCCAACAATAGTTGCTGCTAGCGGTTATTTGTTGTTACCGTTTTTGCTATCAGCATTTTTGTGTGCGAACAAAAATGGTAGCATAACCAGAATCAACATGCTTTTTCTTACGTTCCTACATACTCTGCGGTTAAATATTATAGCGCAAGCGAACATTGACAATATTCGGTAATTCATTTTTCTTTTTACTAATGTACCAATATTTTCAACTATAGTGCGCTTCCTTACACAAATCATACTATCTTAAACATTAAGTAACAAAAAATTAACAAAAGTTAATCAAAATTTCAAACTAACTACAAAAGAAATGTCGCCCATTCCGTTTTTGTAAAATATTTTTTGAATTTTTTCTGTTTTGAGCAAAGTTTGAAACTTGGATTGATATGGTTTTTGTTGGCTAATGATTTGTTTTATTTGAAAAAGAATGCTAAGTTAAAAAAAAATATTATTATTCAAATTTGCCAATGTGTGGCTGTGCTATAGTTGTTCAGCGCAGTGTATGTAAACACATAGATATGTCTTAGCTACTGTCCAGCATCGATTTAGCCTTAGGCATTTAGTCATCAAAAATAACTGCTTAAGCTGTCATATGCTCCGCCACCCCCTTTTTGGAAAATGTGCTTTTTTTAAAACGCTAGTGGGCCACCTGTTGGAATTTGTTATAACTACATGTTGGTGCCGCATTCATTCAATTTTGTTTGTTTTATTTACAAAAATGCATGTATATATGTACATACATACAAGTACAAGTACAAAAATACATAATTTGTGTATTGGATATGTGCTGCAAGTTTGTATGTATGTGAATATATTGTTGCTGAGTAGCTGCCGCCAACATAACTCCACCCATAAATGCCAATTGAAATATTTAATGGAATACATTAAGGTAGAAACGATAACAGTGATGTTGAAAACAATATAAAGGAAGCTGTATGATTTACTATGATGCAAAAAAGTTGTAAAAACTACTTGCCATAATTCTAAGCATATACCAATGAATATATATTACATATTTGTAAATATATGTATATATTTGCATGCGGCTTAATTCAAAATAAAAACCCTTTTATGAACGTATATTAATAGTTTTTTGTACTTTATTAATGTATTGAGATATGTTGTCCTTCTAACAACTAGCCTCTAAAAAGAGAGAAATTTTTAGAAAAATATAGCGAGCATTTCCAAATTTTAGATTAAGTTTGAAACTTGGATTTAAAATGTTTTACATAAAATATAATTAATTTAAAGGTGCATACCTTGAATTTCAAAAAAAGAGCTTATTACTATTTATATACGTTTTAATTGAAAATTAATAAAGGTTTAATAAAAGCAGGATAAATGGGGAATGTGTATGTTTTTCCAAAATTATTAAACGGTATATTAGCGTGCACTCTGTCAGTTTGGGACCTCTTACATGTATTGTCAGTAATAAAAATTCCTAACCTGAAATAATAATAATTATACTTAAATATTTGGTTTGAATGATCATACGGTACTTTTTCTTGTGAGCAACTTCATGATGTTACCCAAATGGATGTATGGTTTCGTTAGTTAAAATCCCTTTCCAACATTTTTTAATTTAAACATAGTTTTAAAATTTTGCAAAGAATAAAAATCAACATTTTTGCATTCGGTTGTAGTACAGTTTTTTTATTTAACATTTTATTTAATCATATACAGTTCAATTTTAATTCGATATATTGTGATTTTTTTGACAGATTTCAAACAAATCCAAAATCGAAATAAAACTGAGCTACCGCCATTCGTATTTAAGTAGCGATTTGTTATTATAAGTACAAATCGCTACCACAAAATTAGTTTTCTTTGAGAAGAGTTGTTTTAAAAAAAAATATGGACTAACTACCGTCAGAACAAAATTAAAAAACTTATTTAATTTTATTAAAGAAAACTCTTATTTAAAAATATAAGAAAACAGAAAAAAATTTATAATTTTACTTAATTTTCATAAAAATGCTTTTAAATTTGACAGAATTATTCATTAAACATGGAATCTTATAACAACGATATATTAACATACACTATGTCATAAAATTTCTACGAATTAACGATGTGTTATGGCCAAATATATATTCGAATTTTTTAAAGAAATTATTTCTTTTTTTTAATTTAGTCACCAATGAGTTTATATAAAAAGCGAAATAGCATAGTTGAATGAAAGCAACACAAACAAAAATTAAAAGAAATAAAAATGAAAACTTTGACACTAAAAATTTGCACACAAATTTGCAAATCAAAAAGTTTTAACAAAATACACTCCGTCCAAGCTTACAATGACAGTGAAGTGAAATTAAATCTGAACTTGCGTCAACAAATGGCAAGAAAGCACTTAGCAGTCAACAATAGCGGTCACTAATGACAATAACGTAAGCATAAGGCGAGTTGTAATAAAAAGGAAAAATAACAAATTTTGGCTAGCCAGTTATGATAAAATCAGCAATTTATAGCAATTTGCATATTGAATATAAAATAAAAACTAAAACTGACAAGCTTTCAAATATATGTAGTTTTGGACAAGCATATGAAGATACCAGAGCAAGTGATATTAGAATTTTACACAATTAAAATAAAATTATAAATACACAATTGTACCCAAATTGGTTTTTACACAACTCGACAAGAGAGTTGGTATGGGTTTTTTTTAATTTTTGCAAAACATTAATATGCAAATCCGCTTGGTTGAATGTAAAACACCAAAAACTATAAAATAAAAACACAACAACAAGAAAATTGCAACAAATTCGCGCAGTCACAGCCATGAATGTGAAGGTAAAATAGAATTCGCAAGGAAAGTCGTTGGTTAGATAAGTTTTTTCGCGCTTCGCATTTTACACATATGTATGCATGTTTGTATGTATGTACATTGTCTATTCTTGTACGTGTTATGTGTGTTTTTGCGCGTTTTTAATGCGATGCAAATGTATGCATTTTATTAATTGTTACATTTCAAACAATAGTGACATAAAATTATGTATACCACCAACTAAACAAAAGTATACATGCAAGCACACGTACATACATAGGTACATATATGCATGCATATGTATGTATTAAATGGAAGTGTGTAGCAGGAAAAATATCGACAGCAACAACGAAAAAAACCCGGCTCAGCCAACAGACACTTTCGATTGGCCGCTTTGAGAGGGAAATATGAAAATGTAAATGAGTGCAATAACACCGGCAAATGAGTTGCATGGCAAGTTGTTATAGCAAAACGGTGAAACGAACAGGTGGCACTGTTGGCGGATATTCATATTTTTCTAAGTACGTACTTACATTATTGATACTTATTTTATATAAATGCATAAACTTAAATAAATGTATGTATGGGTGTGAATGGTTTGTAATTAAAACGGATATCGCCTTGCCAGCGAATGATATTACATCCAAAGGTGTCAACTTTGTTGAATTTTATAAAATAAACAAATAAAAACAATTCAAATTAATAGGGTTTGTTTCTCTTATGCGGAAAAATTTTAAATAGTTATATATTAAAAATGATATACGAAAAAATAAATTAGCAGCCTTAGCATCGAATAGTTTTGTTCGCAAAGGAAAATCAAAGCAAAATGGTTAAAAACTTTTAAAATTAAGAGTTAAATAAAAACTAGTCAAATATTTTGACAGAGGGGAATTAAAACACATTTTGTAATGCAATGTATACAATAAGCTCTAAAAAAAAGAAACAATATCAAGCACCTACTCATGATTTTGGATGTGAAACATCGAAGTACGATTTGGTGAGTTGAGGTTAGTTGAGCGGAGTGGAAAAGAGTTAAGGTGAGTTGCAATAAAATGATTCGAGTGGAAGTGAGGTGAGTTGAGGTTAGGTAAGGTGAGGTAAGTGTTCAAGTCGTTTAGTACTCTGTGGCAAAAAATCTTAGTTTGTTTCACCACACCGCAAAAAGAATCTAATAGCATTGAACGTCACGTATATTCTGCTATGGTGAAATAAGTCGAGAAAACTTTATAGCGAACAAGACTTGTAACTTCTTTTTGGTATTCAATTTTTGTGTTGTGTTGATTGCCTCATCTTTCCTAAATATTAAAGGATTTTAATTTTATAGTATTTGTACTCATTCTAAATAGCCATACTACTTTAGATGGAGTATTTTAGTTCAAATTTTGTGCCGAGTTAACTATTTCCGAACCAGTACCAAAACGATTCTGAAAAATTCCCAAACTCATATATCAACAAGCAGAGATAAAGGAACAGCTGTTTCGATTTGTTTGTATTTTGTACTACTTCCGAATTCGCTATAGCTTAAGCGTTACGGCTTACGCAAATTTTAGCTATAAATTGTATTATGCCGTGGAAATAGAGACGTTCATTTCCCAACAATTAAAAAAGAAGCTTAAGCAAACATTGAACTATATATGCTTGTATGCCATCTACACACAAATATATCATAATTAATAATTGAAGTAATAGCTTTTATATTAAATTTCGTAGGTATAACGACTTAGAGGAAATATAGACTTAAAAACACTTATTGAATGAGTGGAAATGATAATTGAAAAAAGGCCTAACGAAACATAAACGTAAATAAACGTTAACAAAAGTCAAATTACTTCTGGCAATAAAGCAAAGTTTGCAAGTTTCATTGTCATCTAACACCTGCCATCATCACTCAACTGTCAACTAAGTGCCAATAGCACGAGTCAAGTCCATTACACTTTGCACTAAGAGCATAATGGTGTTGTACTACAACAAACGTAAATGTGTACAAACATAACTATCATTTAACACCAATCACATTGACTAAAGCAAACAACAAGACAACAGATTTTTGAAGCGGAAATTTAATAGCATCGATATTTCTTAAAGCTGTATCTGATGCGCTGTAATAATATTTTTTTTTTTCTCTCTCTTTTATTGCTTTATTTTTATTGACACATCAGTCGGTAACATTTTACATTTCTCTTAAGCATTTCAACAGTGTGTAATTACTTTGGGAAGACAAATTAACTAAGGATAATTTAGAGAAATTAATTTACAATATAGTTGATATGGATTCAATATCAACTATTAGATAAATATTCAAAATTTTGCATTTCGTATATTTACCATATTTTTGTAAGCTCGTTTTCTTACTGTGTGTCCTTTATCAATGAATCAATGGAATACTAAACACGGAATCGGTGCCGAGATATTCAGAAAATCCGTATCTTTCGTTTTTTTATGCAGTGTAGTGCATATCAAAAGCAACAGCATTCAAATTGACATAGCTTGCCACGTATACTTATTTGTTCATATTTAAAAATTTTCTATTAAAATTCCGCCCATTTTCTAAAATAAACCATAAAAATTAAAGTTTTAAACTTTGTAGAATGCTTAAAAAAATACAAAATTTATATACAGATTTTGAACTTTTTTCTTAGAAGTGTTAACATTTTTTTAAGTATACAATTTTATAGCCCATGATGAAAGTCGCAACATCCTTCACAAAAAAATGTTTAAAATCAACGGTGGCTATGAACCACTTGGAACTTTCACATTGTTATACTAAAACTGAAGAAATCGAAAACTGTGGAATTATGACGAATTATGCCCTTTTCCTATGTTTTGTTGCATACAGAACAGAATGCTTTTGCACAACAGTTTCAAAATACATTTGGTTTCTGTATAGTATGTATATATGTATATGCCATACACTGGTGCCAAAAAAAAAAGACTTTTGGCCTTGGTTATGCATTCCATCGTTCATATCTTCACTATGATTGAATTTGTGTTTAAAAGTTTTATACAGGTTTCTTTGTTTTGATCTTGTGTTCTTAGCAAAAGCACAAACTTGAAACTTTCCGTTAGAAAATTAGAGAAATCACCGAACGATACACATAAGGTACCAAAATAAGTTGGCAAAAAAATTGACTGTTTTCATTTTATTTCCAATATTTTTACCAAAAAAGGGAACTTAACTTAAAACAAGGTTTGATGTAAATAAATGATTGGTAAACATTTATTGTTGATCCTATGGTTTGGATAACAGCGGCGCATCTTCGGGACATTAAATTCACGGGTCGTTCAAGCCTTGGTAAATTTGCTCCTTCAAAACGATAAAGAACTATTCGCGAACTAATATGAAGGTCTAGAGCGTTTTTTATTTTCTTGGATATGGCGAATGGCTGCGATTTTGACATACGAATGATAGGGTCGTCATGAATGTTCGTTTTTCGTTGTGTTCCCCGTTTTTCTTCGGTATTATTTGATGATTTAACTATATTTAACTATTTCCGAAATATTTTTTATGGTGTAACCATGGCACAATAAACAGGTAGTATAATGTTAGCAGCTGATTGGAGTTTTTTCTTATATGTGATCCATAACAAGTCAAACTTTGTTTACAAAACAATATTTGTTTACATTTTGTATAATTATAATTTCTAAGTTATACAAATTTTGCGTTAACGTGATTTAGTAACATACATACGCGTATGTACACGTGTATGTATACTTGGAAATGGGACATTGTGTTATAAAAGTCGGGGAAAGTTCGGGGCTTGTTTTTAATAACCAGAACATAGCTTCGGCATACCGCTTTCTGCAAACAGTTGTGTGCGTTCCTACCATTGAGTTTTTCATGCAAAATGTAGAAACGCGTTCATTTTGTTTACATTTAGAATTATCAAACACTCGAGTGATGGACCACAACAAATCAACAAACATACCCCAGGGTTGCATTTTCTTTAATGCTGTTACCTGTTTAATGTGCCTTGGGTGTAACCTTTTTTTCGATGGTTTTTTATAATTTTTTTTTTTCAATTTTGGTACAATGGTCGCGGTGATCCATTTCACAACACAAACTTCTTACTCAAAAGCGGGGTAGTGAATAATTATTATTCACAATACAATGCTGTACTTGTAAATCAGTTCACTTTGAACTGTTTTAAGGAGAAAAAAATTGAGTTTTTCACATTTGCAACGTTATGCGTTTTTTTTTTGCCAACCTATTTCGGTATCTTGGGAGTTAGTTCGCGTTTTTTCTAATTTTCTAACGGACAGTTTAATGTTTGTGCTTTTGCTAAGAACACAAGATCAAAACAAAGAAACATGTATAAAACTTTTAAACACAAGTTAAATCATATTAAAGATATGAACGATGGAATGCATACCAAGGTTAAAAGTCAATTTTTTTTGCCACCAGTGTGCATGTCTATGTAGTCAAATTGCATACATACAAGATTTATTAAAATGCTCTCCAATTGATGTATGACTTTCTGTAGTAAAGGAAATTGCTTCATAATTGTTTCTTTAAATTTGCAAAAATTGATTATTTTCATTTAATTCTTGCCTACTCTGCGTGTTTATAAAACTTAATTGTCGTTAATATGATATCAATCTTTTCCGCCTGTTTGTTAATTTCCTAATCTAATTAATATAAATTTATATTTTTATTTCGTAAATAATTATTTCAGCATGGCTGTTAATTGCAAGTGGAAACTACGCGATGCAATAACGCGACGCGCCAATGTGACGTACGCACGCAATGCGGTTGCATATATAAATTAGCAATATATGTATGTAGACTACATTGAAGCGCGCGCATGCGCAATCAGCCGAGCGTTCAAACGCAAATACAATAGATATTTAGTAAATAAGTAATACGAGCTGCATATACATATATATTATATGCTCGTACGTGCCTTTACATATATAAACATATATGTATATCTAAATATATATGGCCGCTGTGGTCGAGTGGTTAGCGGTGCGTGCTATTACTCGATATGCCGCTGGATTCGAGGTTCAAATCTCAGCAAGGGCCAGTAAAATCTAAATAAAAGAAAAATAGCGGTCACCCCTCGGCAGGTAATGGCAAACCTCCGATGGTATTTCTGCCATGAAAAAAGCTTCTCATAAAAATACATCTGCCTTTCGGAGTCGGCACAAAATTGTAGGTCCCTCCATTTATGGTAGAATATAAAGACGCACACGACATATGATATTCGAAGCTCGGCCAAGCACTGAGCTATATAGTGTAAGCGCCAAATTATTATTATTATTATTATATCTAAATATAAAGCAGGAAAAGTGTTGAAAGTTGGCGCGTAAAAAAAGAAACTAAAACTAAATAACATATAACTTCTCTTGTAACTCGTTTCATTGTTAATTGATAAATGTTTTATTAGTGTATGTATATGTATGCTTTAAAGTTATCAAAAAACTCGTTTTTTGGTAATGCATATTTTAATCTGAGTTGTGTTTTAATGTCAATTTTAACATCTAATAGAGTGAAGCGTTTTATTATCATCCATTAAGCATCGGTTTAGCAAAACCGCATCTCTCACTAAAGCTGTAAATAAAAAGGAGTTTGCGTACATGCACATTTGTATGTATGTTTGCACATACTTCCGTACTTTCTAGTTCGTACATACAGTTTTGTTGAATTGTACATTTCGTAAACGTACCAAATAATTCAAAAATATGGAAAATATGTGCTTGTCTGTAATATATTTTAACAAGAAAATAACTAAAATATAATTCAATGCGTTTTTTACAATAGAGACTTTTTTTAATACTTTTCTTCCAGTTAGCGCTTAACCGCTGATGGTGCAAACGGCCTTCAATAAATTTTTTGAATCTCAACACGAAATCTGTAATTTACTAGAGTAAAATGTTCGGAAAGCTCAGATTTGGCCACTACCGTCAACATTAGCCAGTTAAAATAATACTATATATGTAAAAGTGTAGTGCCGCGAATTGCATGGTAATGGAAAATGGTGATTTTAGAAACATAAACAATCACCAACTTTTTATTCTTGCCTTCAACTTGGGAAACGGTTCGTGAACGAAGAATATGTGGATGAATACTAAAAGAAAACAAAACTAAACTTTTAATTTTAGATAAAGTGAGTAAAGTTCCATAAACGTGTAAGTATACAAGTATATATATATATATCCATACAAATTTGTAGTTATCCGGTATAGTTATTACTTATCAGAAAGAAATTATGAATTATGAAATTCTTATTTCAAAATAAAATTAATATATTTTTAATGATAGGCAACCTCCGCTTTCATCATCGACTCGAGTAAGGAAAACTTCTAAGCAAACAGTTTTTAGTTTAAAATTTCAAGTAATTTAACAATTACGCAGTTCTTATACATATAACGAGAATTTTAATCCTTTAAGCTGCAGAAAAATTTAAAGATTTTTTCTGGCCCAAAATTTGCCCTAAAGAAAAATATACAAATTTTGCAAACGCTTCTTACTCTATCTCAACCAGTTTTTGTTATAAAACAAACTTTGTTATTATATTCACCCCAATTACATAAACATATTACATAATACATGTTTTAATACCGAAACGAAACTATCTTAGGCAAATTCCACTTTTATTTAGATTACTTCTACAATGATATTTACTTACGTGGAAATATTATTTGATAAGCTTTTATAATTAGTAACTATATTGTAAAGGCAAATATATTATCAGGAATTTGCTTGAATTCACAACTCATGTGTCAAAGTCGTTCCGTGAAAATAACTCCACTGATGTCATATATACCGTTTTCAGTAAAGCCTTCGATAAAGTTTGCCACCTTCTACTTATTCATAAGCTTGATCAAATTGGGTTTCAACCTTGTTTACTTTGTTGGATATCTTCCTACCTGCATTGCAGAACGCAAAGAGTCATTTATAAAAATGTTGCATTGAATGTCATTGTTGTGTCTCAGGAGTTCCTCAAGGCAGCCACATCGGCCCAATTCTGTTCCTGCTATTAATTAATTCTAATGTTTGCTGATGATATTAAAATTTTTAGATCATACTACTCTGTTGATGAGAGATCCTTGCTGCAGGATGATTTAGAAAGCATAGTTTTGTGGTGTAACGTAAATTGTATGCCTTTAAATCTTAAAAAACTTAAAAATATGTGCTTCTCTCGGAGAGTGACACAGCGGGCTTCTTTAGTGGCCATATTCTTTACCAAGTACATAATTTTGTCGATTTTGGTGTCACAATGGATCCCACACTAAATTGTAACGTACATATTAACATTACAGTCAATAAAGCAATAGGCGTTATTGCTTTTGTGAAAAGATGGTCGAAAGAATTCAGCGAAGCTTACATAACAAAAGCGCTTTTTACTACTTTATTTATACCGATACTGGAATATGGTTCTATAATATGGAATCCGCATTATCAGGTGCATTCTGACCATCTTGAATCGGTTCAAAAACAATTTCTACTGTTTGCCTTAAGACACTTTAGTTGGGATTCTACTCACAGACTGCCACCATATACTAGTCGGCTGAAACTTATTAATATTCCTACTCTTTCAAATCGTAGAAAAATGCTAGGCATAATGTTTATGGTGAAGTTGGTCACGGGATCAATTGATAATCCTTTTCTTTTGGCAAATTTAATTTCAATGTCCCTTCTCGTGTTTCGAGGCACTTTAAACCCCTTTTCCTGAATCAATGTAAAACAAATTTTGAACAGAATGCGCCATTCCGGTGTTTGTGTAAGGATTTTTTTTACTTTCTTTCCAACACCTTTGATGTGTCAGCTCGCTCTTTAACATCAAGAATAATGTGATGTCCTCCCTCTTTAATTGATTTGCGTTAGTACATAGTAACATTTCGGCCAGCTGATGAATTAATTTTTCTGTAGCTTAACAGTTTGAGATCTCGACACTTAACAAACTCTTTCTCGAATCGGCACAAACATATTTAAAAAAAAAATCCGTTCGTCATGCGGATGCACGAGGGGCGCATTGGTTGGGCGGGAAAGGAGGGTTATTATCATTGGGTTTATTATTATTTATTATTTTAATATGTTTATTTATATATATGTACATATATATATATACTTTGTTACTTTATATGTTTATTATTATTACATGTTTGTTTATATATGCACGTATTATAATTTACTCACGCATATTTAAAATTATCATAATTGGGTCAGCCGGTATGCATACATTTAGCCAACAGCTGAGAAGCCACAGCCAACAACTTTAAATGATAAAAGAACAGTTAGCATTAATTGATAAGTACGAAATAAAATCACGAACAAGCTCACATACCATATATGCATATGTACATACATATACATATAATCCGTAAATAAATCTCTTATTGTACGCACAAATTACTTTCGTTTTCACTTCGACGACCCAAAAGTGTGTTAAGTGAGAGAACTTGCAAATTTAATTTTCGAAAACAAAAACAATCATAACAGACTTGGCTTAATCAAAAGCAGTGGAGCTTGCAAAAAAGCGAAACAAAAAAGGTGAGAACAAACCGGTTATTTGGCTTGTGTGCTAATGCCGCTAACAGAATTTGTAGTTATTCTGCTTATAGTAAAAAATATACATATATATTTACACATTTATAAATATATACGTGTGTGCAAATCTGCACGTTATTTTAGAGTCGAACAAATTTATTTAAAGCAAATTTTTCATTTTCAATGTGCTGATTCTAGCTTCTCTAGAATATGTGAAATTTGTATATTATTTAGCCAATGAAAAAAAAAATTTATTAATTACCGAGGAATTTTCCTCAGAAGAATTTGTCAAGTCATGCATGAACTATAAGTACTTATCAGTACTTTTTTATCAGAAACCAGTAACATTCGTTGCATTGCGAAACGAAAAGCTTTTAATGTAAATACTCTCCAAAGTCACAGCAAAGTCTCTGCCGGTTGCAATCGGTGACATTTTTGCATTGTAGAGAAAAAATTATTTCATGACACAACTAACATACTACTTGCACAAAGTTACTTTTTTTGCACTATTTCTTAATGACTATCAACTCTTTCCATTGATGTCATTCTCTTGCATTCTAACTCTCTTAACTTGTGGAAAATTTAAGTTTCCCGAAATGAATTTTAGTTCTCTTAAATCGGATGAACAATGCGAATTTGAAATGATAATACAACAAAACTCTCAAACGCTTTACTCAGACTGATAAGCAGAAACAATAGCAAGATAAACTCATTCTTATATTTACATAAGATTTAAATTTGAGGGTATCTGTATGAAGGTATTGGTGATAAATCAAAGCAGATAAACTGCATACTATTTGGTTCAGAAATATAATAATGTCAACTTCATATGAGAACACTCCGAAAATTTAAATTGTATGCAAGACAGCAAAAAACTGAACATAGCGCAAATTTTCAGCATTATTTTTGAAAATTCCATATACTTTGTTTTGAAAAAATCAATGATTTTTTCTAGCGACCAATGTTGTGTGTGACCATGCAAATTTATAATGGAATACAATGTCTTTGAGCATCTTTAAGGTATTATATCTCTAATGAAGTCTTATAAACGGTGTTATCAAGAGCATTTCCGCTACTGCAATTAATATATCAACGGGAAATGCTGGTGTACATAAGAGTACATAGATGTAGAGGGAAAACGACTTACGAAAACGGAAGCTGCCGCCGCCAGTACCTTCTCGGACTGTTAAGTTGTTGCATAGCTTTAATTTTCTTCTCTGAACATAGGAATCTAGCATTCTTTTTTTTATACAACTTATAGGTTTTTTTTAATTCCTTCGAAAATCATTTGTTGTATATTTTCAAATCTATTTATTCCGTAATAAACTAACATGCCGGTATGCATACGACAAAAATAATTTTTTGTATGCATTTGGCTATCAAATAATTAAATAAATAAATAAATACTCGTAACACGGTACAACAAAATTTAAGATTTTAAAAATCCCCTCGCTTTTTAGTCTGCTTAATCCAAATCTAAAGTCAGAATTTTCGGATCACGCTAGGTTTTCTCAACAGTACGTGGTTTGTCCACAAACCGACATTTGTAAAAATAAATGCTAGCATTTTTTGTTTATCATTGAAAAAGTGAAACTGAAGATTTTTGGTGTCAAGTAATCATAATATAATATTTTTATTTATTTTTGACCGTATACATATGTTTTATAGTTCCTACAAAAAACTGGCTTATAGTAATTTTTTTTTTTTTTTTTTTGAAAACAAACTTTATTCAATATAAGTAGATTAGAATGCAAAAAATGCGCAAATTTGGAAAACATTTTATTGAGTTGGTAAAAAACAACAACAACCTAAAATCAGCTATAACCAGCTGAGGTAGAAGTATTAGCTACTTTGGTGAATATAACAACATCATCATATCAGACTTCTTTCCAAGACAAGCATTAGAATTTCCACCTTGTCATTTTGCGGCAGTTGTGAGTAGTTGGTTATCAACCAAATCAGCTTTTGATGCTCTGTTCATGCTGTAACTATTCGTAAATAATTATAAAAAAAATGTCAAAGAAAATGTTAAAAAATGTACTATTAAAAACTTAAATTTTTTGCACTACAGCAACATCTGTATGAATTAAAATCTTAAAATAAATATTATATTATGATTCCTTGACCCCGAAATCCTTTAGTTACACTTGATTTATTTTTACAAATGATGATTTCTGGACAAACCACGTACTGCAGAGAAAACTTTGGACGACCAGAAAATTCTGACTTCATATTCGGATTTAGCAGATCCAAAAGCTTTAGAAACCGTTGAGAAACCCAGTGGTAGCTTTTGCACATTGTATAGTGTAACTAATTATTTGAAGAGAACTTCAAAATGTATGTTATTTTCTGTAAAAAATACGCCAACTAATTCTGGTATCCCTCGTTCTTGTAAAGACGTTTTATTATGATTCATTAGCTTGAGCAATTGCTAAATGTAACAAACAGAGTTTCTCTTCAATCCGTTGTCATGCCCTTGCTATAAGTTCGTTTCTTAAGTCCTTCGTTTTCAAAAAACCCAAAACAAGCTCACTTTCAATCGTACAATTCTAACATTATTTTCACGTTCACTTTCAAGCGTGCTCTTACAAACAAGACATTTACTTCTCTCTGCCTTTACTAACGTTGCTCCCAATCATCAACAACAATAACAGAAACAGTAATAATTCACCACGAAAGAAACGAATTCCATTCACTGAGATATCGCAATGAATTAGTTCAGTTATTCATCGCAATCAACCCGATCGGCTGTAAATTTTTGTATTGTCATTCGTAGCACAAGAAATCATCTTAAAGAGATTTGCCTACTCTCCGTCAAAGTGTTTCGTGAAATTCATTCATTCGTTCATTCATACATTCATTCATATTTAGCACAAGCATCGCAAACGAACGAACACACGAAGAGACAAATCGGCTAGCGAGCAATAGTCAGAGCTTTTACAACACTTTGTGGCACTTCTTAAGCGCTGCAGCTAATATCATCTCGTCTTGCGCTAGTCTATCGCTGTTCCGTGGTGCCGACTGCAATGCTGGCGCTAAAGTGAGTGGTAAGCGCTTTCAATTTTGCCTATTCTTCACGACACGCGCTTATGGCGTTTGCGTTCACGTCGACGTTGGCAACTCACAACATCAATATTACTCGTATACGAGTATTGCATTGTTATTTCAGCTGGCGTCTTTGTCGCAGTGGTGCCAGCGTTCGCAGTTACGCCAACTAACTCTAACCATTCTGCTGCATTTGCACTGTAGTTCATTCGCAAGGTTTTATATATTCGTCCATTCGGCGTGTGGAGCTCAGTTTGGTGCTTAAGCGCGGGGCGTGTATCTCGTACTCTGGATTAGCTTGCTGTTTGCTTTGATCTCGTCGCAGTGGATTAACTGTAATATTTCTATTAATTTGGAGCAACTTGCTTTGTGTGTGAAGCAAGGCACAAATGTGTAGTGGTTATGGAGGAAAAAAATTAAAAAACTCATTAGTGCCAAACCCAGCGGATATCCTCGAACTACACACGTTTTAAAAAAAATAAAAAATTTTTTCTTTTGACAAAAGCCGAATTTACGGATTTATTCAGTGCTTTTCAATTAAGAAAAAATTGTACTAATATAAGGTGTTGTTAACTGCAAACGTATACTTTTAATACCAACAACAGGGTCATTTGTGCCAGTGGATATCGCCTGTCTCGCTGAATAAAAATTTTGGTTTAAATTTTACATCGAATATTCTGTGACCCTCCAAATTTTTTGCCTAAAAAAAAACCAAAAAAACTTGGCAATACGAAGAAATAACCGAAGTTAATTAAACTTTCGAAAACTGTGTGTGCATTAACACAGTTGTCGGAACTAAACAAAAGAAAAAGAACTTTGTTCTCTGCTAAAAAAAAATATAATGTATAATAGAATGTCGGTCAGGTGGAAACTGAGTAATGGATTACAGGTGGCTGCCACCCTGCTGGGTCTGATTGCACTTATCACGGATACACAAGCAGTGCAAGCGGGACGCGGCACCGGACAGCGCGTTAAAGGTAAGTGTTAAATGGCGGAATTTGTTCATAGAAAATATATTTCAAAAAATTTTAAGTCGAAACTGAAGTGAAATAAGTGATCCAGTTAAAACCTGATACAAAGCTAGTAGTTATTTTTGTTAGTTGAGAGCTTATTTTCAAACGAAATAAATAAAACAACACTAACGCACTCAATCACGGCATGCAAAAAAATATTTATTTTATTTAAATCTAAAAGAAAAATTCTAAATCAGATTACAGCTCAGTAGCAAAACATAGTATTTATTTGAAAAAAAAAAACTTTCTAGGAAACAGGAAAAGCGCCGCGATAAAAAAAAAATTAATTTACATACAAATACAAGCACAATATACGCAGCCTTTATCCACTAAATAGAAAAACATTTATTCATCGGAGTATGTTAAATGAACTCGTTTATGATAAACTGTTATCAAGAACAATTTTTATAAGATGCTGGCGATTAATGAGTTAGTATTTGTAAACTCGTTGAATGCACATTGAAGTGACTCTAAAAACTGCTGCTTATCAGAGCTACAAAAAAAAAATTATTTATATGGTATTTAAAGCAAACTTTGATTGAAAGTTGTACAAAACATCAGACAATCTGCCGACATTCGATTGCACTTTAAATAAATATTTTAATTAATTAAACAATTTATTTTCTGTAATTATAAATATTTCCCAAAATTTTATTTTTCCTACAAAAGCCTCAAATTTCAAATTATCATGTATTTAAAAGAAATAGATTTTAAACTCATTTAAGCTTCGCAAGGGCGCTGGAAGATATACGAGCTGACAAATGCAAATGATAAAATGCGTAAATTAAATATTTTGTTATTTTTTTTTTAATAAAAATATAACACACCTTTTTTAATTTTAAAATGTTTTGCACAATTAATATAAAAATAAAATTTTCTATACAATACAAACTTATCTACGATTCGTTGTAAATTATTAGGTACAAAATATTCACAAATTTTCTTAAATAGTTTTTCATATCACATATTACATAAGCCCAAGCTTGCAACTTTATGCAAAACAAAACAAAAAATATAAAATTTTTACAAAAATTTTAAATTAAAAATGTTAAGCATTTTTTTTCAGAGTATGTTGTTTCGTTGCGCATTTAATACGAGTATATGTATCATACTAAAACGTATGCTGGATTCGGTTAAAAAATAAGACATATTCTTTTTTAGTTTTTTGGTAAAGTGTTAAATTTTTCTTTTATATATGTACCATAAATATATTATACATCGATTTTTATGATCTCAAGGCCGAAATAAAATAAGACACTTAAATAATATATTAGATATTATATTTTTTTATTGAGGCAATATTTTGACTTCAGCCTTGAGCCCATTAAAAATCGAAACATTTAAAAGGTCGATAGAAAAATAACAAAAGATCATATGCAAGGGTGAGCACGCCTAAAATGCATGCTTAAATTAGTAAATAACTAAAGCAAACAGAATTGCGAAAAACACAAGCAAGTTTAAATAGCGGCAGATCAATTGCTCTTGCTTGTAGTTGGTTTGTTTAAGAAAGATGGAATAAACGCAACAGTCCACTCGGTAAGCGTAGCACAGCATGTAGTGTTTTGGCTCTGCAACCCCGAGGTCCTTGGTTCAAAGCCGGGGAGCGGTGATGAAGAATAAATAAAATAAATTAAATTTAAATTATTCTGATGAGGAGATGTGGTGATATCCTAAATAGCTGCTATAACTTATGCCACAAAAATATTTGTTCTTTTTTTTTCAAATGAAATCTAACATAAACTTGCCTCGAGCTCAATAAAATTGTCAATTAATAAAAGAAATATTAAATTTTAGATTGATTTCAAATTTTTATTGAACTAACTTTGTTGTAATTGCAAAATAGCGGGAATTAATTTAAATAAAAATTAGTTTGAAAAAATGCATAAATATCTGGGGAGCTTCTAATTTGCAACGGAGCATAAGTGTAATAAAAAAATGTAAGAAACGCTTAACTTGGTGTATGGATATTTTGAATGATTGAAAATACCATATGTTCATCATTAGCTTCTCAGTTAAAAAATTTGTTTATGTGTTATTTAGTTTAGTTTTGTTGTTTAGTGTAAATAACAATAGAACGTTACCTTATATACCTGCAGCTGATGCATTTAGTAATTGTTAAGTTTTAAAAAATGTAAACCAAACATACATATATTTAAGCAAATTTATGGATTTTTAAAATGAAACCAAAATCAACACACTTTTTTTTTATAACATTATATTTTTTTAATTAATATTTTAATATGTATTAAATATTTAATAACAGTTTAGATTATTTCCTGGACTAAAGAACAAAAAAAATGTGGGTTAGCCCACTTCTACTCTCACGGCCTCATTTTGGAGTATGTATATAGTTGGAAAAGTGCCTTGCGTGCATCTACATATATATGTATATATTCCAGCTTCATTTCACGTTTGCATGCTTAACAGCACAAAAAATTTTAAAGCGCTGTTACATATTGTGCGAAAGTTTTATACGCGCTTTTTTTTTTGAACTTTTCTTTGTCTAAGCACACCATAACTAAAATCAAAACATGCGTATCAATGTGAAAGAAAAAAAGAAAGGAAAAGATTAAACTTGTTACACGAACTTTTAAAGTAAGTAGTGAATAAAAACATATGCAAAGTGAAAGAACCGCCTATAAAAATGAAAGTTATAAATGCGGTAAAAAAGCTAGAGACGCGTGCCATTTACAAAACTGACTAAAAAATTTAATACCTAATATAATTTTGAAAATAATAAAAAGTAGTAATTGAGAAAATGTAAAAAAATAATACAATTATTCACTTCTGCTCATCTGTTAACTATTAATCACTCACAATTAACCATTTTGAGAAGAAGATGTGCTGCCGTCAACAAGTCAGCAACTTGGCCTCTGGCGTCAAATCGGCCATTCAAACCATCTTTCACACTTCAACGCTAAGCCTGTTGTGCTAGCAATGTTGCTAACATATTTTTTGTTGTGGTTATTGTTGTTTTTATTTGAAATTTACCCGCTAATTTCTTCAACATTTTTAAAGCAAAATATTTCACTTTGAAATGTGTGATATGCGCATGCGTACAACAGCGTCAAAATGAATCTCGAGTGTATGCAATCAATTAACTGTCACTTTTGACAGCTGTATCAATGTTGCACCGATTTCTCTAATTTATGCCTTGATTTGATGAATCTCTGTTGTCACCGAATGCTAGAGGCAAAATTTTTGCAAAACAACACGCAAATTTAAATAAAGAAACAAATGTTGTTTAACACATTAATCTCTTACTCATCAAAATTTAATGGCTACTGTATTAAGCGCGCTCTCTGTGAATTATTCATATGTACATATGTAGGTATGAACGCATGCAAGATTTAAATATGTGTAGTTGTAAAGTTGTATTGATATACAAAAAACGAAAGTAAAATCATAATTAATACTTGTAATGATTAACTACCACAAAGTTCGTTGCCTACGTCTATTGTTTGAGAGCGACAAGCGAAAAGCGCAGTTTAGCAAACAATATGAGAGAAATTTAATTCGCACGGCACAAATATTTGTATGTATAATAAATTTTTTTAATTTGTTTTTTTTTTGTTATTTTTAAATATACTCCGCCAGTACGCTTGTGAACACACACATATATAGTCGTAGTTATGCAGAAAACTGCAGCGCCTCATAAAGTTCGTTGCTTGAGTCTTTTGATTTGAATGAACAGCTGGTAACAAAGTTCGTTGTTCGCTCGTTCACTCAGTAGCTCACTAGCTAGTTGGTTTGAAAGCTTTTGCATTGCGTGATTTATTGCAATTAATCTGCATTTCAGTGCTAGTGTTTGTTTCATATTAATTAACAGCAACTGGTCATATTATTATATTAGAATTAAGTGGCAGAAATATGCAAAAAAAAATAAGTATATATTCGAGTATATGGTATTCACACATGTATGAGTGTATGCATATGATTTACAACACCGTATAAACATACATATATAAATGATATATAACAATATTCACGTGATTCAAGTTTGCATATCAACACATATTTTGGCTCTCACGCTCGGCGCTTCGCATCTTCACGAATACCTGTGATTTTTTTTCATTGTAAAAGTGTGAAAGCAAGAATTTTACTTAAATAATATTTACAATGGCTTATGAAACAAAATGATTATCCACGCACTATTCAAAAATTTTAACCTATAGTAGTTCACTTCAAAATGAAAGGAGAAGTTTTTGAGGATTTAGTAAAATTATCAAATACACAATGCAATGAGAATGTACAAATGGTTCTTAGATGGCAGCCATTTGAATTTTTAATAACTTAAAAGATATGAACTAAATTACAACAAATAACTTTGAAAGAAACAAAACAATTTTTTAATGCTTGATTCTAACCTTTAAGCTCATTTAAAACATATAACGGGCTGCTGAGTTTCATTATCCGAATTATAGGGATTTTTTCTTCTGTAAATGAACAACTCATCGTTTTAAGAACACAGCCGCGTAATGCACTCATGCGTTATCCGTTCAAACCTAAATAACGATATTAAGAAATATATTATAATTGGGGATTCAAACAAAACCCAATAAGGATTATATCGATGTTTTGAAAACCGATATATCGACATCAATGATATTTAGTTTTTTTTATAATAGTTCTTTTATGTTCCAGATCATATTAAAATTACGTTCTTAGAAGTATTTACTTGAATATCAAAACTTTGATTTTTAAAATATTATCTTAAATTGTGCCTTTCTAGAAAGAAAAATTTAAAAGTTGAAAAACCCAAAACCCAAAGAATAAAATGTTTATGAAATGTTAACAAATGTACATACATGCATTCAATTGGTGTAATAATGTAATTAAAATTCTACGTACACAAGTTCAGCTCAAACACTGAGCAAAACAAACAAAAAGCAAACCATTTTTTCGATGCTAGAAAACTGAAACTTAAATATTCGACCACGAATTTAAGAAAAATTGCATGCGGTCTTATATGAAGCACTTGCGAATTTTTCATTTTATGCACACCAACGCACAAGTCTTTTGGTGGGCATTCCTTATACACGAATATATGGACATATATATCTATGTATATGTATGTTCTAATGGTTACACACACTCGTACGAGGCTTATTGGCGAGTTTACCAGCTGATTGCGCCACCCGACAATAATCAGCAGCAGCAGCAGCAACAACCAATTTACCAGCTAGTCAAACAATCAGCCGCAATTTAAATGCAGACATTGACAAATGCCGGTCAGTAGTTGCAAACATGTATGCAGCAACAACAATAACAACAAACAATACAAGTTGGCTAAATAAGTTTATTACAAAAAAAACCACTAGCAACTACAGCGACATGTTGTCATTTGAAATGTTTTTGCCACCACTGCTGCTACTGATTTTGCTGTTGCCACTTCAGTCAGTTGTCTGTGATGTACAATGAAAATTTTTACCACAACGAATGCCAAAAGAATAACAGCGGCTAGAAAGCCAAAACAAACGCATAAAACAAAGAAGAAGTGGACGAAAAGAAGTCACAAGTGAGGCAAAAACAAAAAAAAAGCATGCGTGCAACAATTTAACGATGAACACTTTGCCACAACTTGAATGTACATAATCGCAAATAACTTTAAGTATAGATTTGCTTGTATTCGTGTGCCACTTAGCCAAGTTAAAGAAATTGTGACAGCAAATGAAGAGCTTGTGCGCGACAACTGCCACCAAAACAGCGACACATATTGCAATGCAACACGTTTAAGTGATATACGCGTAAAATAAAACAAAAATAAAATAGCAGTTATTGAAATAAAATTAGAACAACAATAACAATAGCTAACATAGCTGGCGGCAAATAGCGTTGACAGTACATTGCGCAAAAATAGCTCAAAGGAAAATGCGGCAATTGAATGGTGAATGGTGAATGGTGATTACAGCTGTTGGCCGTCAGTTGACTGCTGGCAGAAATTGCAGCGATGACAGCAATATACTGCAACAACATGCAATTTAGTCATCTTCATTCTTGCATTACCAGCACACACTACACATTTTTACTCAGCTTTTCATGAATTTTACAGTCTGCACATTTCTGCTTAAATTGTTTCCGCTAGCAATACTTATGCAAGAATATTTGAAAATTAAAGTTTTGCCGAATTTGCAAAATATAAAATTTATGTTCGCGGAACTTTGTTTCGCTGCTGCATTTATTATAACATAATATTCCCTATTAGTTGTTGGGGATTTCTGCTGAAATGGTAGTCCTTGGCAGGATGTTAATTGTGGCCATTCCAGCAACGTAGGCCAGACCGTCACGGGAACGTAATATTATTCTTCCTACGTTCTGAGTAAAGGTTGTCCGAAACTTCTAGAGCTTCTCGAACTGGCTGTCACCAATTTTATACACCAACTAAGTCTCAAACAACAACAAAAATATCATTCTTTTGATTTGTTTAAATATTAAGGAGGCAGTGTAGTATTTCTCCTTCCATTTAGCACGAAAACCCCTCCATTTAATCAAATAAAGTCTTGAAATTTTGTACAAATAATAGTTTTTATGGGAACTATTTTAGCAATGAAAATCATTAAGATCGGATAATTATCAAATATAGCTCCCAAATAACCGATATTTCAGATATTGTATTTTAGATCATAACTCCTTGATTTAAACACCTAAGGTCTTGAAATTTCGTACAAATATTTATTATTATTAGGACTATTATCGCAGTAAAAATCATTAGTATCGAATAAATATATGTAACATTTTAGCTCCCATACAATTAGTCCATTCATAAAAGGTATGAAGCCTTTGGCAAGGTCGAAGGCAGCCTTTTTAACATGTTTATTTTGATTAACCTTTCCAACGACAAGTTTGTTGAACTGTATATTTCTGGAAGTACCAGTGTTTTAATATTCTTTGTAAGCAGTAAAATTAAAATAAAGTTATGAGGACGCAAATACATACTTTAACCTATCGAAGAAGTTTACGTTTTTTATCCTTGACTAAAAATCCAAGTTGAGATGTGTCCTACGGCAAGTATTAGTTATCCTCTGCTACACCGCGCCAATGTGTATATACTTATAAACGGCAAGTATAAAAATACCATTTAACAGAGCCCTCTTTCTACAAATCGCATGTATAAAATACATATTTCCATGTTTGCAACCAGCCACCGAAAACATGACTCAATTACCGTCTTAAATGGCTTATGACGAGCACAAGCAAGTTGTCCCACCAAATTATACACAACGTTGAAACCTACAAAACAACATGCACGCACTGCATTGACTGCATTGTGGCAACTGAGCAACTTGGCTATGAAATATTGTCAACTAACTACAAACAAGCATGAGTTGAAGTTGTTGGCAGCTGGTTTGCAATTTGCGCCATATTTAATAAAACTAACGTGTTTTCAACATTTTAATTTGTGCTTCGCTTTTTTTATATTTATTATTATTTTTTTTTTAGCCAACAACGCCTTTCCGCTAGTGCCTCTCAAGCCCATTGCAGTTTTTAGCTATTTTAATTTCTGCATTTCTCAATTTCCTTCCTACTTGTCCATATGCAGTGCTTGTTGCATTTGTTGTGCACTTAAGCAATACTGACACAATTATTTTACCGACCAGCAATAATTTACAAGTAATATTTTTTTATTAAGCTGGACCAATGAATCATTAATAAAAGTGTCTTTCAATGGAATTTCGGCAAAACTACGTCAATCTTTGGCTGTTCAAAACACAGGTTTGTGATCAATATATTTGCTTGGGCCTCTTTACAAATTGGCAGCTTAAGATTTCTCAACGATTTAAAATATTTTAAATGCAACAAAACGGATATTGCCCTAGCCGAACACATATCCATACTTATTGAATTGAGTGTTGAGTTGTGACATAATTTCAAAAGAAACGATTTTTTTTTATCTAAATTAAAATATTTATGTTTTTAATTTTCTTTCGTCATTTTGTTGCCTTTTAAGCTTTGAAATTAAATGTTTTTTTTTCTGCTGGCTATTATTATTAGTTTCACTTATATGCAACTTGTCCCCATTTAGTTACCTTTTATATTTATATTTTTGCTCTGCCAACATCGACCCACATTTACTTATGAATGAATGAATGTATTTCTTTAATGCTGTGCGCAGTAGTTCAGTTATTTGTCTTGTTTCCATTTGAAGGTGATGTCAGTAGACATGGCGTATAAGTGACTTTTGAGTGACATAAAAGGCTTAATAGGTGCATAAAAACAAGTAGTAATGTATTTTGTATCTTTTTTTATTTTCCAAAAGTCATTGTCCAAATTTCTTACATTGGTGCACTTAAAATTATTTTTGTAATTAAGTCTTTTTTGTTGACTAACTAACAAAAATAATTTTATTTAAACTATAAACAGATGTAACCTAAAATTCTCTAGAAGTGTCCTACCACTTTAGTAGCATAAATATTAAGGGAATTTATTTAAACTTGGCCGATTGGAAATTTATAAATTAAGCGAATAAAATATATATTTCCTTTTTCAAATGGAATTATTTGCTTATTATAAAACCTTTTCTTTCTTGCTTCACACACTTTCGAATTATGTGCAATGATTTACAACACATTTTCTTTTATGCATTGTGTTTTTATCACAAAGTGTTGGATTATTCCCACCTTATTTGTCTTTTGTGTGAAAATTTCTATAACTACCACATTTCAGTTCATCACCCAGAGGCAATGTGGCCTCTCAATGAACTCCTTCAGATCAATATATAATATTCTTTTACCACTTTACTTCACTCTTATTTATTTTTTAATAAACATAACACAGGAGTTGAAAGCAATACATATGTAAATTACTTCAAAATTATTAAGCAAAATGCAGACAATACTTATTTGCATAAACTATGTTTTATGTATCAACGCATGAATGTCAATCAACAAAGAAAAATTTTTTCATCAAAATTTGTGTACATAAGTATATGGTATATGGACAAACAAAAATGTATTATGCAATTTCGTTGTAAGGAAATACTTCAAAAATAAATGAAAAGCATTTTAAACAACTTTTAAACAATTCACTGCTTGAGTCGAAATTTTTAGCATAGATATGTTTGTTGGAAAGGACGCGGATATTAAATTTATATGTGTTATGCCACACTAAGTCTCGACTTAAAACGAAGAAAAAATGGTTACAACTTTTTTTTAAAGTCCTGATTTTTTGGTTTCCGTTTTCAGAAATATTGAGCTTTTGAAAATATGTGCAGCTTGCAAAGATAGGAAGATAAAAATTTAAGTAATCTGTTGTCTACTGCACGTTAAGAAGTATATCTTAGCAACCGGAATCAAAACTATTTACACACTTTTTATTAGAAACATAAATATTTGCTAAGCATAAGATAATTAAAAAAACAAAATCTACTCCAAATCCTTAATACCATAAATCACAATTTTCTGACAATGTTTTCTAAGCGCTGACCAATAAGTAAGAGTAAAAGCTTAAATTAAGGCTTAAACTAAAGCTCGAACTGTCATTTAAAGTCCCTGAAAACTCAGTTTCTTCTTTTCAATAAATAGCTTCAAGCGAACTTCAGTTCAACGTGTAGGGGTAGTTTTTCAAAGGTTCACAGTTCAAACGTTAAATTTAATTTTAAGTGGACGCCTTAATCGTTTTTTGTTTATCTGCTTTAGCTTCTTAAAAATATTTTGAAAAAACATGCAAACTCATCAGATGAAGAGGAAAAGGTTGAATTCTCGTTTGTAACTGCACTGATCAGAACGAAATTGAGGCTTATGGGCAAGCTTTTTGTTCGTATTTTAAACGAACTAATTTATATTTACCTAATGCATCACCTGTTCTACCTAAACTGGGCGGATTGGACTTAAAAAGAAAAAAACATCAATTATCAATGGTTCTGTCATTTACGTTTAAAATTCGAGTGGAGACTTTAAGCGTCATTGATACTTATTAGAGTTATTAAATTTCATCCAAACACACATTTTTTGCGTGTAACAAATTTTGGACAATCTTTCAACATTTTCTTTATTGCTTTCAAAATGATTAGTCCATAAAAATGTATTTGAGTGGCAAACCCTGCGCAGAAACCAATTTGACTACTTATTAAAAACTGAAAATACAGCGGTAATCACCAAGTTGAACAAGTGACCTGGTACTCGGGAAAAGAGCAGTTTAGTACACTTTGCCCAGCTACCCAACAACTAAATCAACTTGTTGAATACCGCTCATATATTTGTCTAGCATTTAAACTCGTTGCTAATCATTGAATTCATTTTGCGACTGCATTTTAGCTTTATATTTTTAAGTATGCCAGAATTACTTAGTAATAAGTGGTTTAACTTATTGACTCGGTGTGAAAAATAATGAAGTAATGAAATTTCACAATCTCCTAAAAAAAATGTGGCCATTACAACATAGCAAAATGAATACAAGTACAAGTGCTAATGCACAAATTTAATACAAACACTCACACAAACACTTGCTCGTGAATATGAATTAATGTTAATAAATGACAAGTAATGGTTTGCTTACAATAAAACACTGTAAATGTAACTGTAACAGCAATACAAAATAACAACAATCAAATATACGTGGCGCATACATATGAGCACATTCACACACACATACTCGTATGTATGTACATATGTATGTGCATACCACACTGTCGGCCACAAGCAACTTCAATTATTGATTGGTACGCTGGTACGTATGAGTGATTAAAGCTACATTTGCGACTTAAACTCTTTGCGCAGCCATAACGGCTCGACTACAACAGTAGGCGGTTACATTGGTTAAACTTAAAAATTACAAAAGCAAATATTCGCAATGTGTGCGCACAGGAAAATGAGCAGCAAGTATGTAGTTATTTAGGTATAACAAGTAAGTGGCCGCTGTTGTTGTTGCTGTTGCTGTTGCTGTTGGCGGTGCGCTAACGACAGGCTGTCTGTGGCAGTTACAAGTAAAAATATATTGCCATGAATGTTCATATGTGCGTGTATGTTTGTATGTTTTGTGTTTAGTGTGTTTAGCTTCCAAAGCGAAATTGTTGCAAATGTTGCTAAAGCAGCACGCTATTAATTAAGGTATATGGCAACAAGCGCTGGTCTGTTGTTGTTGATTGATTGGTTTGTTCAAATGATTTTTTTATGTACATCGCAAAAATATACGTTTACATTTTTTCTCAATATCTTCACATTGTATCACTCTTTCTACTCGCTTTGCAACTGCTCTCAGCACACCAAAAATATATTCGTATAATTTAGCTGCCGCTCTCGCTAAGTGCTCAGCAATTGTTTAGTTTGTGCCATGTAGTACGCTTCGAAAAATATTTTCTTGGTATTTTGTCAAACTGCAGGCTTTCAATAGTTTTTATATACAATTGTATTCCCTTATAAATACCTCTGGCGCTATTAAAGCAATGCAATTAGCCTAAAGCAGTTATGCTCCATGTTTTCTAATCAAATTTAATGCTCTCGCTTTTTGCTTCCAGCAGATGTATTCAATTTTTATAGCAACTTTTTTACAATAACATAAAATTTACAGCTTAAACTGCAATTTTTTTGGGTAAAAGTTGTGTGCCTCTTATTTTAATCACCTTTTAAGTTGCCACCCTACTCGGGCAGCTCGCATACATGTTTTGCTGTTACTCATACGCCCCGCCCCGTCTTACTAATTAGTAAACGATTGGTGCTACGCACCAAATGCGGTTATCTCAAAACTTCGAGCTGGTATGGAGGAAAGCATGTAAGGAATTAAGAAAATGTAATCAAATCGAATGTTAAAGTTGAAAAAAAAACACTTTTAAGTTTTACGACTTTTAATGTAAAAATATTTGATTGTCCATTGACTATTTCTTAAATAACACTTAGCTGATATACGCATACAAAAAACAACATAAAAAATCTTCTTTAAATAAATTTAGTTTATTCAAATTATCGCTTATACATTTAAAATTGGAATGCATTGGAACGCTCATCGACAAAAATTACTTTTCGTAGACAAAAAATTACTTTCCAATAGATTATATTTTTTTTCATTTTAAATATGTTTGCTTCAGCTCGTTTGTTTTTTATAACCAAGTGCATTTGACTTAGTCAACTAAAACGTATTGTGCGAGTATGTAGGCAATCTTCTCTGTGCATTAATCTGCTTGAAATGGTTAATAGGCTTATTGTTGTAGGCAAAATGAATGCAGAGTAGTTTACAACTAAAGACAATATATTTGCAGTTGAATAGAGATGAACATTAAATTCGATATTTTACTTTTATTGGTTTGTACAATTTGAATTTTTCAAATGTGCTCGAAATCAATAAGATTTCTTGGAAATGACATTCATAGATAAACTCTATATTTGGAGCAACAAATGTTATGGCAACTTTTAGTTTATATTTTTTTGTGCAATTGTCATACTTTTTTTTTTAATTTTTCGGTTTCTTAAGTATCAAAATTTCAACGTTAAGAGAATTTTGCGAGTTTTTCAGTTCCCACAATATTAAAAAATTTTAACGTTCAAAAGTGATGTATTCCTTCCACTTAAACTTACATTCAAGCTTTAACTGTCTTAGCAAAAACTTATTTAGACAAAGTATCTCTAAGGCTATTTAATAAAAGATTATCGAATTTTCTGCTTCGAATGAGTTTCAAAGAAAGTTTCAGAAAATATAGTTTTGTACCATTACGTAGGTACGTATGGGCTCTGGTAGTCAGAACATAAGTGTAAGTTTAGCGCTTTTAAATCCTCGGTTTTTCAAAGTCAAAAGCTCAATTTTTTTTAAGTATATTGTGCAAAAAATGTCGGTTAGTTTAATTCGAACGCATTGTGATTTAATTGAGAAATAATCAAAAATTTATTAGTAATGCATATTTTCCTACATTGGTGCACTTATTATTACGAGATTGAATTTATAGATGTCAATTAAAATTTGGTACAAAATATTACTGCCATTATTGAGTCACATAGTCATTCATGTTCTCGCGTAAAAGAAGCAAAGTTATATATAAAATGTTATATACAGTAAATCAAATTCAATATCCTTTCATTTCCTGTTTCCCTGATGCATATAAAATAAGTTGTAATGCTAGCAAAAAACCAATATTCAACCCGGTAATTATTAAACATTATATACAACATGTGCACAAATATTTATAAATCCAATGCAAGCTGTTCAAAACATCGCATTTTCCAAGACACTTTGCCGAATGTGTTGGGTAAATAATTTTTCAATTGTTAAATAAAGCAAAACATGAGAAGTAATAACAATAAAAATAAACAACCAGAAGTAGCCGAAAAATTAGTCATAGCTACACCACATCGACTTTCAGTGCACGTCTAATCAATGGAATTCGCTTTGAAATTACATTACAAAAGAAACACAACACAAAATAAATACAAAACGGAAAAGCCGAAAATGCACTTAACATGGCACGACAGCTGAGATGATCCACTGCCAATAGCAGAGGTCATGAAAATAGCGAACGGTTTCCACCAACCAGTTGGCGAAATTCGCTAGCCAATAGCCCACAACAGAGTTATAAAAAAGCACAAATAAATGGCGTAGAAGTTGTGGTTGTGTGCTTTTTGTGTGAGTGTGTGTGTACGATGCAAGTGTGTCGTCGCTTGTAAACGTATAGATACATATGTTTATCTCCTTGCCTGACAGGCTTTTAGTCTTCGGTTATTCGCCTACTTACCAGTACAACTTGTTAACATTTGTTGCTATGTGACTTGAAAAGTGTATTGATGCAGTATGGCCGGATCGTTAACTTGCTGTTGTTTGGCTACAATTTTTAATAATAGCCAAAAGCAGATGCGCACGTTTTCTCTGAAGCACAAATATATTTTCTCAAAAAAAAGAGAAATGCAAGTGGTACATATGTACGTAAGTAAAATGGAATGCAAACAGCTGTTTGACAACATAAAGTCACAAGGCTTAATAAAGCAGCAATTAGACATTAAGTGTCCAAAAATGTGCACGCGCTAAAAAGAGCCGAAGTTGGGTTAGTTGTTTTGTTAGCTAGCTTACTTCAATCACATTTGAAGTAAATTGTTAAATATAAATATAGAAAAAAGACGATGCGAATTGCAAAACATGCAAAACTTTAATATTTAAAACTTGTTTATTGATAACTGCATGATGCGCATGCGCACTAAGCGGTAAGGAGTTTAAAAGCCGCTGGCAAAGTTTCTGTAGTATATACTTTTTGATTTCTAATTACGCGACGAGTGAAATTCATGGAACGCACAAAATTACAAGTTTCTAAATTGAAGGTGACATAACCAGTATTTTTGCGTATTCATTGCATGCGCATAAACGAATAAATGTATGTACATACAACTTCATGTACGTAAACACCGTGAATTGTGTTGCTGCATTTCACTTATCTATCGCTGATTCTCGAGGCTCAATTAGCGTTGATTGCGTTGAAGACCTGATTTCGCGTAACCGCCTTAATTGTTAAAACGATATGCACGACGAGTTTTCTTTTTGTGGTAAACCGAATAATATATATATACATATCACATATACAAAATTTAAATTTGAAAAGGAAACTGCACAACATTATTTTACTAATATTTAAAATATTTGCTTCTAATTACTTCAACTTATTTTCATTGAACGCTTGCATATCGTTGTAGAGCCAAGTTTTTGTGTGCAATTATAGTAATACAAATCTCTGTTGAACCAGTTACCAATTTTTCTTCAGAAAAATAGGTATTTTGTGACACACATACACTCTTGAATCATATTTTACACTCTTGAAGCTATTTCTTTCTGCCGCCGGAGCATGCTTATAGCATTTACTTTATTCTGCTTCCGAAAGGAATGTTGGTATTGCGCCTTAATCCTCAAGATTAATTATTTTTATTATTAATTTGGCGCTCACTCTTCTACTACTATATGTGGTGTGCGTCGTTTTTTATGTTGAACTACAAAGTGAAGGGACCTACTTTGTGCCGACTCCGAGCGGAAAAAATATATTTTATGAGAAGCTTTTTCTTGGTAGAAATACCCTCGAGGTTTGCCCTTGCCTTTTTTCAAGATTAAGATTTTATTGGTTTTGGAACGAATTTTCGTCATACCTTGTCAGAACGAAAAATGACACCGAAGAAGGCACAATGCCGAAACCGGTTTGTCTTAAAACAAAACTTGACAAGGGATGACGAAAATTAGTTCCAAAACCAATCACTTCACACCCTGTCGGAAGCAACAACAACTAAATATCAGAATATCATTAAGATTTTACTTGCCCTGGCCGAGAGTCCAATCTCGAACTCAGCAGCATATCGAGTTATAGTACGCACCGCTACCGCTAAGTACAGTAACCGAAGCGCTCTATAGCCGCAATTCATATCACCTTTAGAGATATGAGAGCTTTAATATTATTTTAACTGACGACAATATCGCAATGATTATGTTCCAGTTGTTGTTATTGATATTTGACTCCGAAACTTGAAAACTTTCTATAGCAACCATATATTCGACGTCGGTGCACAATCCCGGTATCAGGTTTATTTTATTCCTTGCTTAGTTCCTTAATTTTTGTATGGGACTAAACTATGTATGTTTAGTATCTCTCGTTATTCAAAGCTTAATTTAAAAGAATTTGAAAACACTAAAAAGTACAAATGGAAAGAAAAAAACTGTACATTAATTAAAATAATACAAATATTATTGATAAACAACGATTTTAATTTTTTTACGACTTTCTTATTAAAAATAATAGCTCAAAAACAAAAATTATGGCTAAAGAACTGTAGCAGTTTGTGTGTCATTGTACATAATTTTCTTTTTAATTTAAATTTATTCTATAGCCGGTATATAAATATGTATTGAGCCCTCCAACTTTTGATAGCTCACATATATGTTTATACTTATACGTGTACGTACCTTTCATATCTGCGGTGACAGTCTTTTAAATAAGCTTGAATTACTTGGCAGTTTATTTATTTTTTAGTTTACTAAATAGTATGAACAACAGTGGCTGCAACACCGGAACACACCCAAAATGCAGCAATTGCCACTGGCTGCTGCTGTACACAGCATAAACACACTTACTGCCCAGCCTATCCACCTACTTAGTTTCTATAACACACTACAACACCAGCGGGTTTTGAGTTTTTAAAAAACAAAAACAAAATGTATTTGGCAGCGAATACCAACAATACCGGCGTTTCAACTATGGTATTTCAGCTCTGTCTGCCTCTAAACATAAGTTCACATGCATTTGTTTTCATTATATGAGGCTCAACCTCCTTCACCATACCCTGACTAAGCCTTTTCACTTATCATAACGAATACATGTGCATATATTCAGGTAGTTTTTATTACGCAATTTATTGAGAAAAAGAAAATATTGAATACTCAAACATACGGTAATATGTGAAACAACAGTTTTTTTTTTTACTGCGTACATATATTTTGCTTTTTATATTCATAATTAATTTAGTTAAAGTGCAATATACTGTGTCGCAGACAAGTGTAGAAATTATATTGTAAATTTCCTGTATATATGTATGTGCCACCATTCATAGACTAGTTTGTATGTATGTATGTACAATTATGTGCAAATCGTAGACCACAGAGTGCCAGTGAACAGTGTTGATAAAGGAAAACTAGGAAGTCTCGATATTGTTGGTTGTGTGTTATTAAAACTCAGAGTGGAGCGATTTGACTGCCAGCTATTGGAGTAAACGACAACATTATTACACGCTCACCAGTACACACACACACACACAAATGTGTATAACTTCTACTCCATGCCAGAGTTGTAATCAGTCACGGACACATGTCCGGGGCACATTTTAAATTAATTTACTTATCTACTCAAGTGCAGATAAAAAAGCAGGTATATTCCGTTGATTATTCGATTTCCTGAAACATATCTAGTTAGCGATGTACTAAATAAGGAAATAATCGATAAATTTGCATACATAAGTAAATATTTTTGTTCATATGCAAAAAAATTGTAAATAATTGACAAATTTTAATAAAATATAAGCACTATACATACCTCTAACATCTAAAATTTAACAATAATATAACAACATCAATTAAAGAGAAGATAATTAAAATAAATTTTTAATAACTAAAAAACTTTAATCAATTGTTTATATTTCTGAATGTAAAAAATCGATTTAAAACTTCGTGTTTTTGGTATAAGAAATATCTCAAATGTTAAATGATCCACGGTATAGATTTTTATTTTTAACTCAGCATACCTAATTTCTACCTTGCTTCCGATGAAAACACTGAGTATTTGATAAGAAACGATATATTTGTATGTCACATACATATAAAACGAACTGTATGTTTTGTAATTATTTAAAAAAAAAACTGTAGATATTATGCTTTACAATTCTTAGCACATGTGAAATGAAATGTATACCCAAAAATATAAATGAGAATGCGCACCTGTTAAAGAAGAACATTTTCCTCCTTCATTTCGAAAGCTTTCTTGCTTTAATCGAATTTCATAGGTTTAAGCTCGGTACACATACTCGTATTTAGATGACTCACAAAGTTTTATATTGTCATAAAGTCATAAAATTTTAAAACTTCTAAGTTGTGTTATTTAACATTCATTTTCTATGAAATGCACACCTTGTGGATAACCAAATTAAATTTTTAAAAGATTTGCATTGTTTTAGCTACTACACAGTGAGAAAAGCAAGCACATTTCTTTAAACATCCTTAGTTTTTTGAAACAAAGTTTTACGGTTATTATTTTATAATAAATATTTTAAAAATGTATACATAATTTTTTTCAGAATTTTTTCCACTCCTTCATATTTTTGCAAAGCTTTAACTTATAAACTAATTAGCAAATAACAATAAACTCAAAATGTATGTCTAAAATGACAATTTTTCTCATTTTTTGACGCCAATTATTTACTTACTAGAACTTGTTCTTAAATTTGCTTTCCTTTGTAGTTTGTCGGTGAATTTATTTACTCATCTTCGATTTTTTTTTTATCATAGCTATTTAGCACAGAAAAGTATTTCTTCTTATTAAAGACAAAATATCACTTATTTTCATTTAGCAAATATTTGCATATCATCAGCCACATGTTTCAGCGTTTCGGTGCATTATTTTCTTCGTTATACATTTGCTGCATTGTATTAATCGAACGCTTGAAAAATCGTGTTTGTTTAATATCACCTTGACTGTCGTCTTTCATTGGCCTTGGCGTGTTTTTTTAATTAAAATTACTTTCGTAAAATTTACCGCTGAAATAACAGCGTCGCATTAGGAGGCAGCTGTGCTCAAACATACATTTTGCAATACATATTAGTGGAAAGAATTTCAAAATAAATATTTCGGATAAGAAATATTATAAATAAAATTGGTTGAAACTTTGAGGCCTCTTAAAAAATTCTGACTACCAGCTTAGAAACTTTAAATTCATATAACTGTCATTGAATATACATATATGTTCTCTATATATTTTCGTGTACAGGATGTACCAAAGTTCCATTAAATCTGTGTTAGCATTAAATTAGTATATGTGGTCTCATGCATTAGAAGTTTTTCTTAAAGAATCAATTGATTTTTGAAGCTAAATTGCATGCATTCCATTTAATACTTTATACAGAAGTGCAACTGCGCTGTGGAATCGAATTATGGAGTTAAAACATACATACATATATTCTATACTCAAAAACGCTAGCAAAATCAGGGACGGCATATTTCTTGATCTTATCGTGAATATCATAACTTATAAAATCCGACACCGAATTTGCGCTCCTTTACTGACAGCTGCAGTATGTTAGAAGCCGCAAGGGCGTGTCGATTTTTTCCATGCCCCGTTCATCGCACATCGCATTTTCTGGATGGCGGTGCTGGCAGCCTTTGCTCTGCCGAGGACATCAACCAGCCGGGCAGGGGCACCCTCCTAATTAAGGGTCCGGGCATTTCAAATGCATACCCTCAAATTAAAGTCCTTAAATCGTTTGCTGCGGCCGCCATCAAACTAGGGGTTCTCATCCGAGGCTTTGTTTTTCTTTTCATTGGCATTTGTTTTTACGTGGCGGGTCCCAATTCCTGCGAATAATTATATGGTCATTCGAAATTTTTACATTAATATAGCAAGTCGCCCCATAAAGTTCGCCATCTCACTGGAGCCCACTGGTATACTGAAAAAAAAATCAAATCTATTCTCGAAAGAAATCAGACTGCTGCAAATTCCTTTTTAATAAACCCTTTTAGCCAACAAATGACGATTCTTCATTTCACGAAACGCCTTTCTTTCGACACAAAAGTGAAATGTGTTTTATTTATTGCCTTTCCGTTGGCATGTTGTTGACATCTGCTTATAGTAAGTTGATTATTGGCACTAAAACTGAAATGAAAATGAGTTTGTGATTGAAATGAAAATTGAAATTAAATCGAATGGGTTTGATTTGTTCGGCACGAAACTAATAGTGAATGAGCGGAATCAGCTTGTCAAACTTAAATGTATGTACATATGTATGAATGCAATTTGTTGTTGCGGATGAGCGATAAATCAAAGCATATCAAAGCAAGTTTATAGTGCACAAACGCTTAAACATATGAACACGAACGAAAATGTTTTAACAAAGGCACTTAAACAAAATAAAAACTAAATAAAAGGAAAGACATAAAAAATAGTGTCAGTTAACAATGCAGTGCGCAATAAAAGAAAAAGTGCATTTGCTGCATTTATGCTTAACTAAAGAAATACTCTTAAAAATTTATAGATTGGAGTATAAAGAAAACGAATAAAAATCATTGTACGAGTAAATAGACGAGTAGTCAGCACGTCAGACGTGCAGCGTTTGCCAGCCAATGCTAACAAGCAGTGTGAAAAAGCACTCTTAGCTACTTTAGTTTTTTGTTTAGTTTTTAGCAAAACAAAAGTAATTTCAGAGTTATAATAGAAATCAATTGCTAGCAATAATTACAATAACAATTTAGCGAAGCGGCTTAAATTACTGTGGCCAATAGCGCATACAATTGTGCCACATACATACATACATACTTGTATATAGTTTGTACGCAACTGTATTTCACTGTTTTTCTTTAGCATGCTCAATAGTCTGCTTTTGATAAAACGCTGGTTAATTGTAGCAATGCGGCTGACGAGCGCACGCGTGCTTAGGCGGACTCGAGGAAAAGCTTGAAAAGTGAAAAGTGGGTTATACTACGCCAAAATTATTTCGCAGTTTAAAGCGTTAAGTTTTTTTTTCTTAAACTTCAGTAGAAGCCGGTGAAAATCAGTAATAATATGCGATAGACAAAACGTGACCTCCATACACTTTTCTCGTCAAGTTAATACCTCATTTTCTTTATTAAATACATTTTTTCATTCATAAATCTGGCCAAATTGGTCGTATCAAATTACAACAAAAAAAATGAAATAGGCGTGCTGTGTGCGTATTTAAATGATTGCAATAATTTGTAAGCATGCACGCTTCAATGATTATTTTTAGGCCTGCCCATTTGCTTTACCAGCCAGCTATCGCGAAATGCGGTGACTGTGAAAACGAAAGTCATGTCATGCAACAGTTAATACAATACAAATATATGTACATATATACCAATCAAGCACAATTGCAACACCTGAAATACTTATTTTCGTTAGGTGTGCCAATCACTTGGAATTTGCTTCGTTGTTGCAATATTTACCCATATCGATCGATCAATCGCATTGTGTCGGTATAGCGAAATCAAAGTCATTGCCAATTACAGTGACACATGAACTCGTATGTATATTTTAGAAGGAAAACAGAGCTAATTTTTATCTGCCTTGAATTTCGATATTACTTTTCTTATACCCAAAACCATATGCACTTTATATTATTTAAGCAAAGGATAGTATTTAATTCCAATAAAAAATATAGCTTAAAAACATTGACTCCATCTTGTTGTTTTTCAGCTGCAATCTATTGATAGTGTATTATTTTTCTCATTTTTGAAAATTCATTGAATTGAATTCTTAATAAAATTAAAACAACAAATTTCATAAATTTAAAATACACCGAATACGCAAATGAAATACAAATATTCTTGAATTCCACCATTTTCTATTATATTAAAACTTACTCTTTTTTAGAAAACAAGTATAAAAAAATGTCTTCTTTGTGTAAATTCTGATAATAATACTTAATACATATAATACCAATACATAATATGAAATAGGAAACCAATAGGGATATCTGCTCTGAACTATTTTTTTTTATGGCAAGGCAACCGCCCTTGATAAAGTAACCGCCATCAATTTGCCACATTCATTTGTGCCAACTTGATAAGACATGTAAATTCGCACAAAACTTAACTGAAGAAATTTGATGAAATTTTCTTTAATGCTTAGTTTTTTTGCGAAATTGAACAACTTCTGTTACATACTCGTACTATTCATTCTCATTTAAATGCAGATATAAAATTTTGCAAAACTTTTGTAACCTCTACCAAATTTAAACCAATTAAAGCATCAACTTGATGAAATACTTGCAAATAAAAAATAATAAAAAAAGTATTTGTGTTAACGATGTCATTTCGCATGTCCACAGATATAAACTCAAATAAGTATGAATGTATTTCACCGTGACCGCTACACACATTGTGAAATAAGTTAATTAAAAATTTGCAAAAATTTACAAAATTTGCAACACTGTGAAAATAACCAACAAACAGTCTATAAACATCACAGATAAGCAAAAAGTTAAATGCTACTAAAAGCACCCCAAAAAAAATATACACCATTGAAGTTACAATTTGAAAACTATTGTATTTATTTGGCTTTTTAATTATGCTATGTACAAGCATATATATATATAAAAGGTATATACTATTTATCTTTACATAAAATTAAAATTTTGTTGCAATATATTGTTCAAGCTTAAAAACTGTGAGCCATTAATTGTGGGATTACTTAAATGTTGTTATCTTTTTACTGAACTAAAATTTATTTAAATATTATTTTTGCCTTTTGCATACAAGTATATTTTTGGGATTTAATAAAGTTACTTTGGCGGCAAATTTATTAAGTGGCTGGCTGCGCTAAAATCGCATAGAAATGTTAATAAGACCAGCTAACAAACGTTAAGCTTGTTTGCCTTTACTCAACGATATGCCTGAAAGAAGTGTACATATACTCGTTTAAGCATACGTCGGCGTAAAGTCTTTAGCGACCGATGACAAAAACTCAGTCGCATTCGCATCAGCGAATTTAAATAAATAATCTTTCGTAAAAATGACTAAATGTAAATAGCAAGTCATGTAAATCAAAACTGCAATGTGATTTAAACAATATATCGAAATATGTTTTGTATTGCTTGTTCCGTTTTTCAACTTTTTTCTTTTTTTTGTTTTCAATTCAATTTCTAACTAAATAAGTATTAATAATTAAGTTTTTTTGTGAAGTTACTAATTATTAAAAAATTTCGCACAACCTTGATATTTATATTGTCACACACATATTGAAAAAAAATAAAACGCATGCGACTCTCGTGTCTTATGTACATATATACATATGTATGCATTTATGCGTGACATCGAATGGAAGCAGCGGACCTTCAAAGTGTTTAAGAAAGCATTGTAGATTTTTTTTTGTGGGCTGGTTTCCTGCATTTGCATGGCATGAGCTAATTAAACCTTGTGTCACTATGTTAATATCTTAATTAAGCACGAACGGTTTGTCGGTCCATCATCTGCAAGATTTTTCATTGAAGCGAAAATTATAGACATGTATGTACATTGTACATATCCCCTACATGTCTACAATTTTCGCCCCAAACACATCCTGGCAGCACAGCGGATAAGAAGCACGAGAATGAATCATCATGTCTGAAGACTGGATTTCCAATTCCGATGGACTCAGTAGTGTTGTAAAATTTTATTTTACATAATCGTAGTACTTTTGTGGGGATAACAAATTTAATAGTGGCTATACGGTCGACACAACTGTAATTCGAGTTATTTTTGAGACGGATAAAAATACTCGTAGATATACCACATTATGGCATTCAGTTCATCGACGAAGGGCTGCATACAATAATTCAAATATAATTTTAGAATTGCGAGCAGGAGGCAAGCATTCGTCTTACCATATTATGCAAATAAGGGCTTTCCCTTCGATTTGCTCGTTCATTCGTTTGTCGACTAAGTTTCGGCTAGTCTGATTTCGCATATATTTATAAGCGAATGCTCCTTAATCATATTTTTTCCTATTTCATAACTTAACTTCATTTCCTTGCAGCCTGACTGCATATTTATGCACATATACATAATAATACTAATAATAATTTGGCGCTTACAAAATTTTTCTCAGTGTTTGGCCGAGCTTCTTCTACAATTTGGCGACCTGTTTCATAAAACGGCTTTTCTTTGCTTAGTTGTCTTATTTATTCGAAACAAATGAAATGACTCAAAATATATTAGGGAAATACTCAGAATTTTAAATATTTCATTTATTTGCCATAATCAATTCAGTCAACAAGCACAGGCAGCCAAATACCCTAAATTGTTTTCCTAAATTATTCTAATGATTTTATTTGCTTCAAATCAGCCAACTATAACCTAGTTTAACGGATTTATAAAGTGCTAAAATTTAATTTAGTGTAATAGCAGTGACATTCGTAAGCAATGCGATAAACTTAAATATATGTGTGTGATATGTCTATGTATGTATATATATCGTTCTTTGAGCGCTAACAGCGACACAAACTCAAGAGTCAACAACAGCCAGAAAAAAGACAGAAACAAAAAAAAAATGATTTACAAAAAATATGCTGCAAGGACGACGTCGCTACCAGACAGAGAGGTGTAAACATACTAAGCCAAGTTTTAACCGAAAACAAACAAAAGAAATGAAACAAACAAATTTATGGTTATTGCACAGAATCAAAGCCCCAGCGAATGCAGCACAAATGGAACAGCGCGAAGTTCAACTAAAGCGCATTGTTGGCTGGCGAAGGTAAGGTGCAACACAGCAGCAGCAGCATGGCTGGGTGGCGTGTGGTTTGACACTTTAAATAAAATTTTATTACTTGCTCGTAATTGTAAGTGTATGTATGTATGTAGTTATATTTTACTTCTATTTTGGTTGAGCTGCTCTTGTGTGTTCAAAGTATATTTTTGTTGCACGAATTCTTGCCATTGTACTAAAGATAAAGTTCGCATTGACTTTTAACGAACGTAAAAAGCCGCACACATACACACACACACTCACCTTGCTCATAGTATTTAATGAAGTAGCAATTACCTAAATGTGGCGTATGTTATAAAAGAGATAACTCAATTCTTTGCAATTTTACTTACAATATTTGTTTATCTACAATAGTATCTAGCTCAGCGATAGTCTCACACAACACACCAGGTCCAATTTTAATTCATGCCAGAATTTAATTTTAGATGCTTTTAAATGTTTTTTTAATGGTCTAAATTACATTTTGGTTAAAAGTGATATATTTAAAGTTGCAATTTTTAAACCAAACACCTTAGACATCTACAAAGTTTGTATGTGTTTGCATGTGAGTTATTTTTGTGTCTTTGCAAAATAAACAAAATTCATATCTCAGTTTTGTTTTTAAGTTGCACGCTTTTGTGTGACGTGTACTTGTTCGGCTTGAATTCGACCTCAATAATTGTGTCATGAAGTCAAGAATATGTTTGCGTCAAAAATGGTGTCTGTCAAAAGCAGACCTTAAAAGTAAGATAATATTGTTATTGTTATCGTTATTGCATATTTTAATAAATTCTTTAAAACTGCACTTCTGCGGCATCAGGTAGGTGAATGATGCGAAATGAGTTTAAAGCAATTTTTATTACAAATATTTGCTGTAATCGATCAATTCGTGAAAACCAATTTTTTTTGTTTTTTTTTCTTTGAAACATACACAATGACAGGGTAACATCTAAACATCTAAACATTTTTTGCGCGCTGTTGGCAATGTGTATCTATTTCTATTTGAATTTTCTTGTTTTGTTTTTTTCTATATTTTTTCACTGCATACATATGTTGTAATTGTATATGGCTATCTGTTTCAAAGTTTTCCCTTATTTCCTTCACTTCTTTCGTTTACGCCCGTAAGCCTTTGCAGTTGTATGTCGAGTCACTTAGCTTGGATATGAATAAAAGTTATTTGCTGTGCTTTGATTACACTAATTTGCAAATCGTCCAATTTAGCAAACTTTACTACACACGTTTGTCTGTATTAGTTGAAATTGGGGGCATACTCGTATTTTCTACGTATGTATGTATGTAAGATTTTATGTTTTATGTAAGTGTTCTGCGTGCCAAAGATTATTTTTCTTTTTTGGCCAAACGAAAATATTTAAATCAAGCACTAGGAAATCGGTATGCTTCATTATGTTTAAACGCCACACTAGTCTGCATCCGAAAAAATCAGAGAAAGCGCATATAAAAAGAAACAAATTTTTATATTAATTTCGAACTAATGGTAGTAAAGGATTTTAATACAGATACTATTATATATACATATACAATTTTCAGCACAATTTTAGGAATTCGATAGAGTTTTCTATTTCCGCATTAGGGATTTTTTAAAATTTAAATGAAGATATGTTTTAACCCACCAGAGTTGCAATTAATATTGGCACTAATTTTATTATTATTAAGCAAAATATTTTCATATATAATTTATTTATGTTTTTGTATGACAATTCACACGCTTTTGAAAAATGTTTACTTGCAAAATTTTTTTAAGACATTTCTAAGTCAATTAAAACCTTTAGAAAAAATAAAAATTTAATTATTAGCCAATCGTTTGTGATTTTTAAATTAAATATTAAATACTAGAAGAAAAAATGTTTTTAAATTTAAAAAACGGATGGTTGTAAAAACTCAAATAAAAGAGCTTTTTTCCCAACCGACATAAAATGTACATATTATCATTTATCTGAATTTGCAGTGATTTCTAAGAATGTTGTCCGACAAAGAAGAACAGAAAAATAAAAATTTTAACTTCTATCACTTAAAATATTTTGTAGCTCTCCATTTCAAGTGAAAAATATTATTCGACGAAAAATCTTGATTGACTTTGTAGTTAAATTTTCGTTACGTTTTCGTTCTCAATATAAATATTTTTTAACGCTTTTTATCTCAACTTAATTGAGTCATCTAGAATTAGATTTTTTATCTAAGCTTAACTTAAAGTACGCTGTGTTCAAAATATAAGTATTTTTTATTTTTTTTTATAAATCAGTTATTAATTTAAAATGAAAAAGCTCATTTTACAACAAATATTCATCCAAATTACAAATTCCCTTTTTAAATTAGTAGATTTTTTAAATTACAGTTTAAAACAATTTAAGAAAAATAATAAACGCTGTTGCTTCTTTACATAAAAAAAAATTTCAATCAAGCAAAAATGTTATAAACGCCAAGGTCATTTATAACAAAAAAAAATTATTTTTTTGCAAACTTGTGTTATATGGTTATTTGTGTATTCTCTATTATGTATGTATGATTTTTTTAGTATGCATGTTTGTGCAGTTAAGTGTACTTTGTAGTGAATTAAGAGAATCAATTTGAATTGAGTTACTTAGAAATAAAAATTATTTGTATTTTCCAGAACTGCTTTATTTTTCAACTGTAATTTGATTGCCTTTCCCGCTAAAGAATTTTAATAATTTCACAGATGGTGCTGCAACCAGACAATTTTTGTTTTTATATTTCATATATCCAAAAACAATCGGTTGATGTTGAAATATAATTCACTAACGAAAAAGGAACCAGATACAAAGCTTGTTCGACATTTTCTTTGCAATAAATACAAATTTTCTAGTGGAAAATGTATACTCAAGACATCTATCATTAGGCATAGTTCATCAATTTTTGATGTTATTTTGTAAAAGAGTCCATTTGAGATGTAACTCCAAACAAATAAATAATAATAATACCAATAACGAAAAGCTTAAAAAAACTATCTAAACCGAAGGTCAGTCATTAATTGGAGGTCTCAGCAATACCGATCTCACCAAGACACACGATTGTCAATAACGCCACGAACCATACACTTCAATACGTGTAGAAATAGGAAAACATTTTTCTTTGTTTTAATATTGAATGCAATAAATTTAATCAAAAGTCTTAAACGAACCTATTATACTGTGATATTGCGTTTTTTTTTTATTTGTATGAATGCTCTATTGCTGTACAATAATTCATACACATTAGCTTACCCTTACAAATGTATATTGAATGCAAATTCACGAAACCAATTAATTTTTGCGGTTTGACATATTAACCACCAAATGAAATACATATCTGACACACAAACTCCACAATATTGCAAAATTGTCTAAAATGCTGTGCTCCTTATACCATATTGACTCGATCAAGTAAAAGAGCAGATACATACATATTTCCCAAAATTCGAATGTTTATCACCGCAGATGACAAAGTAATAAATTATTTAGTCTTAGTCACAGCTGGTGAAAAGTGAGTAATCAGAATTGATTAGAGCAGCAAAAGAAGAGAGTAAAAGCAAGCTCAACAACCTAAAAAAAACTTGCTTTAAGGCCGCCAAATCAGCTGAGTTCGTTTAGATACCTGGCAATACAAAAATTTGGCGCTATGTTGTCAGCGACACAGCTGTGGCTATTAAAAGCATAGAAAGCGTTTAATTGGCGTCAGTGGACAAAGCGCCTCAAAAAATAAAATAAAATAAATAATGAACCGCCGTCGATATCCTTCCAAGACATAAATGACACACAATTAAAGAGTGAGCTAGTTTTTCTCTTTTTTTGTTGCTTTTCTTTGCAGTCTTATTGTTTAAGCAAACATTTTGCTATGACATAAGTCAAGTTAGCGGCAGCGCAAACATATTTCATGCTGCCTCGCTGGTTATACCTTACGTTCTATTATGCTAAAGTCTATTTTCGATATCAATTGTATCAAGTTAAACAACGTGACATGAACTGATTTGTGGCGCATTTTTCGCTTGATCATTTTGACCAACGACGCGGCGGCATGAGTAAATGACTACTGTGTGCTGGGTGTTATATAATTGAGAAACAATGGCGCAGAAAACATAAAACAATCAGAAAGAAATACGAATTAAAAGCGCAATAAAAAGTTTAAGCAAGGAAAAATAAATAAATAATAAAAATAGACTGCATTTTTTTCATCGCCATTGTCCACGCTCGATTCGTGCGCATGCAACGTGCCACAACTGCTTGTTTGGTTGTTTTGTTCAAGCACCTTTTCTTCGCTCTATTTTTTTTTTATTTTTATTTTATTTGCGATGTAAGTGCAAGCAAACACTTTGAAACAAAAAGGTATGCCACAGCTAGCGAAACATTTTTTTATTGGACTTTGTAAGTTTCTTTTTCTTTTACAACGCTCACTACAATTTCTTGAACGCAATGCGGTGCAGTCGCACTACTAACCGCGTTCAACACGACCCACATTGTTGCCGCTACAATGTATTGTATACCATGCAACAGCTCTTGGTGGCTCTTAACTGGAACACAATAATGTTTGTATATATACTATATATATATTCATATATATATATATGTATGTATGTACAAGCTCACATCTGTCTACAAGTAGTCTGTTTTAGTCGCGATGCTGTTGTCATTATCTGTTGACAACACTTTTAATTTTGTAGCCAGTTTGTTTGTCAGTGATTTTTCTATTTGTCTGGTAGTAGATATTCGTCGCCTTGTTTTTTGCTTTTTTGTATATATTTTCTTTTCAAATTTCGTAGCCCATTTTAGTTTGCAGCTGCTTGCAGTAATAGCCACAAACTGAGCCAACCAAAGCATAAGAAGAAGTAGGTTGTAAATGTCTCAAAAGAATTTTTTAAATTAGTGAAAAATTATGGAAGCATTTTCAGCCAATTAAATTGATTATGGATTTTTTAATTTAAAAATGGCAGATAATGTAATTCGTGATGCTCATTTTATAATGTTTCTTATTAATAAACTTAATTTGCTAAAATAAAATGCGACATACAAAGCTTTTTAATGCAGTTTTTCTGTAGGCATATTTGGGTCTCGCAAATCATTTAGAAACTTTTATAGCAGCTTGAAATATTTGTGTTTATTAAGCGACAAGTTTTTAATTAAAAAATAATAGTGGATTTATTTTTATAATTAATTGTATTTTTTAGTAAATAAAAAAATGTTCCGTTAATAACATTAACAGGGCTCAAAAATTTAAGGCCAGAAATTGAATTGCATTACGCCGTTGAAGTCTAACTACCAAACTTTTATTTAAGGCAATGATACCCTCGAAACAGCTGCAAATTATGATTAAATAAGTTTAAGTAGCCATTTTAAATACTTTGAGTCGCTCTTAAACTCTTACGCGTCGTTGGAAAATACTTTAGAATATATACAAACACACCAAACTTTAGCCGTAATACTAACGTATGCGCACATAAGAAATTTAAGAGACATTTATTTGTTTACGTATTTAATTCGATAGAGTTATGGTTTGTAGAAAAAAATTGCAAGGCTAATATACAAAATATCTTTAATATTTTCCAAAATAAAGCTCATTACAACATTTAAAGCCTCTGTAGTAAAGGCTACATTTATCTGAATCGCTTTTTAACCAAGGCAAATTAAAATCATTTTTTCTACGACTGTCTTTGTTATATATATTATTGCCATACTTTAGGTTAACTTTAAGTTACTCTGATAGATTTTCTTATAAAATGTTTTTGACAAATTTCATCATGTAATAAAAATGCTGGTGTTTCACACTAAGCCAATTAAAGGTTGATAACATTCATATCTCTGACTGGTGTGTAATATACGTAACGTTTCCTATGCATGGTTGTCATTGCTTGGTTCTGCTGTTTCTGCCATTTATATATTTGGCTTTCGTTCATTATGAAAAAAAAAATTGTTCGACAATGGTTGAGAAGAGGTTCAACAAAGTTTTTCTATACTATATAAATTTCTTATACTTTTTTCAGGAAATTGCAAGTACGGCACAAAAGAAAAATTGGTTTACGTATTTTGTTACCAATATGATCAATACTAGTATAATCACAGTTCTGTTAATTCTCGTAAATTTGTATGCCCAAGTACGAAAAACTTTGAATCTCTTTTTAAGAGGATTGTTATCAAATGTATGTAAACTCGTTAGTTTTTTTTAATTGCGACCTATTTAAAATTAATTAAATTAAGAAAAGTTATTAAAAATTTTCTACAAAATAGTTTTAAGAATCAGCGTACATTTTCAAAGATACTGCAACACATTCAATATCCAAAAGCCAATTTCTAATTTCTTATATAAAACAGTCATACAAACGGATATGCTTTGCGGAAATTCACAAAAGATATTCTGTTTTTCTCTTTACTATGTTGTCATTGCCATTTTACATGAAGCCACTGTCGATATTTATAAACAACAGAAGAATTGAAATATTAAGCTGTTTTGAATTAAATGAACATGGCTATATTAAATTTAATTTTTAATTTTTTCGTGCAGGTAATTTTGTGAGTTTAGATTGTTAAAAAAGCTCTTTCTTGGTTTTTCTTAATGATTTTAATTTAGGTGCCCACTTTTTAATAGGACTAATGTTCGGCCAAATATTGTTTAAAACATTGTATATCGGTTGGACTCACGATTTTTTAAAACTGCTTGTCCTATAAACAAATATACTTTTGTATATTTTAAATCAATATTTGTGTATACATTTAAAACTAATGACTTATTTTCTCTTATTACCTTCCAGGTATGTTCACAATTTGCGACACAATTTAATCGTACGAAATAGTAAGTAAAACCTAACTCAATATACAATATTATAAAGGCTTCCAAATGACTCCGCATTAAAACCAGCCGTATCACATTTTCCAGCATGTGTAATGTGCTTTTTTTAAGTTGTTGTTGAAATCTAAAGAAACAAGCACATATGCACCGCTAACTTGTGTAGCTACAAATATAAATATTTTTGTACCTTTGCACTCACCCAATTTGTGTCACGACGTGTGTGGCATTTACCGCCCACTGCGTTTATTTGCTACTTGCAACTTTTTGCTTCTTTTGGAAACATTTTGAATTTACTAATGATTAGCATTCGAATTTGCCACGTCGTTAGCAGAAAATCGTAGAAACACACGCGAGTATTTATATAAAAATATATACAGACTACAACAGTGACTACATTAGAAGACCGCGCTTACGCATCTAGCTTATCCTTTGCAGCAACATAATTGAATACTTTTAAAGGAATATTTAATTGCGTAGAATTTTTTGGAAAACAAATTGGCAACCCAATGTGCACCAACAAAAAATTGAAACAAATTCATGAAAAACAGTTGAAGTCAAATGAGACAATGATATCAACAAAAATTTACAAGAAATCAATGAAACTCATTTCAGCCTTTAATATGACTAAGAAACATAATAATGATTTAAATAAAAAAGTTTTCTCAAATTTGGATATCTTTTCGTATTTTAATAAACCTATAGGAAATTATATTTTTATAATAGCAAATATAATTATTATATATAGTGGATGACCATGCCATATCATAACTCAACAATCCAATCTTAATAGTGGAATAGTTAATTTTTGTATGATTCCTTCAAAGAGTAAATTACTTCTTTGAAAGAAGCGAAATGAAACTAAAATTTTCATGACTAAGCATATAAACAAAATTTTTTTTAATTAGAGATATTTCGTAAAAAATTCGCGTCTCAAGAACATACAAAAAAAAATTGCCATCTCAGTAATGTCAACTTTTTAAGATAACACGTATTCGCGGATATATAAAAGAAAAACTTTTTTTGCGGGTTTCTCTAATTTATTACAAATCAAGTACTTCATCTTAGACTTACTTTAAAAAATTATTAAAAATATCTTACTTATAAATCATTGAATTTTCGAAGCCAATTTTTGTTATGTGTATAAGAAAATGTAATCAATGAGCAAACTTAAGAAAAAATTGTAGGTAACACGGTAACAATTTTTTTTTTATTGAAGTATTCTCGAAATATATACAATTTAATAGCTTCGCATGTGTTATTAGATCTTCTGTTATTCTATTAAAAGCAAATAAATAAATGAAATAGTTTGGAGATTTATCTTTGGCTATCAATAAAATTAACAATCGCTAGTGTAGTAGTATTACCAAATTCAAAAATATAAGCAACCAAAATTATTTTGTTTTTAAATTCTTGTTGGAAAATCAGGTTTAGTGAATGACTCTTGCGATCTTTAAAAAATTCATAACCGAAAACTCAAATTTATTTTGTATCTAAAAAATTACGCTGCGACTCATATTCACGTGGTTTCTTCCACAATTGTTATATAATTGAAATGCTCATCCTTTCACACACAACAAAATCAAATTAGCGTAATATTTTGGAAAAATTGCATAGTTTTGGTGTATTAAAACGCAAATCGACCACTTTTGATAGTCTCGTACAATAACGTACAATCACTTACAACTCAATTTAGTTCACGGTGACTGATAACCTACTTATTTTTTTATATAATTCGCAGGCATGTATACACACATTCAAACATTTTTGCGAATGTAATGAATCATTTTACATTTTGACTCCATGCATTCAAAACAAATGGCTTAAGACACAAATCTGTCGGTGACTAAATTAAGACATGCGAACTCAGCAATTGTAGCAAATAAAACAATAGCAATATGTAAAATATTGAACAATTAATTTGTCAACAAATGCAATTACCTAACATGCAAATACGAAACACGATTACACCAAATACACATTCAAACAATATATACTTGTATGTAAGGCAATTTCACATAGTACAATTATGATGTAAAATTTCTTTCACTCTAACTGCAGTTGTAAGTTGGGTGTTGCTTGTTAGCCAATGATTCGGCAACTAAATTAGTACTCGTACACGCCGCTACTCAATCAAGCAGCCAAGCGTTTGTGAAAAACACGCAAATAAATACGCTACAAACAAACAAAAATAAACATTTACTGAATATTGCACAAGTGCTGCTGAAAAGCAAAAGATTTCAAAAACCAAAATCTACATACGAAAGTAAATTGAGGCAGGAATGTATTGGTATAAAACTAAAAATCAATTCAAAAACCAATAACGAAAAATTTGCTTAAGCTAATTGCACTAATCGATGGTATGTAACAAAATTTAAAAAAAAAATCCCCTAGTTCGTACGTGAAATAGCAAGGCTATCGCTGTTGTTGACTTCCACACACGTATATTCGTATATATTTACTTTCGTTTGTTTATTAAAGACATTGATTTTTTCAACAGTGTACACATGTAGCTATTTGTTTGCAATAATTGTAAAATCGAGATAAAATTTAATTGTCAACGTTCAGTGTTGCAATGGGCCGAAATGTTTATATATGTAGATGTGTACTCGTATTTTTTACTCATTTTAATGAACCACCCACACACTGCTCTGCTAAGTCAAACATAATGTTGCGCATGCGTGTGTTATTGTCTTTTATTATTTCTATGTTACCACAATATGTATAATGAAGCGTAATGATTTTGGCATCATTATTTTCGTACATTAGCTTGACTAACATTTCCTAAGCTGTTGGTGGGAATAAAAAATGGAAACGGTAAAATTCACATAGGGGGAACAAGGTTTTTTCGCAATAAATTTACTTTATTTCTCAAGCTTAATGGAAGTGATGACGAAATTTTTACTTAAACATCGTACTCGTATTAGTTTTTTCAATTTATGACTCGTATGTTGTTTTTATATCAGTTAAACAGTTTGCCCACTAAAGTCAATAACTTAATATAGCATATATACCAACACTATCATCCAAATATAACATTTTTTACGAAATGGGAGCATCCTTAAAAATCAGTCCGTGTAAGAATTTAACCTGAACTAAAGCTCCAATTGTCACATATCGTTCTCCAACCGGTAATACAGTCAATTATTTCCTCGAGAGGTTAGTATAAGTCCAGATAACGTTAATAGGAAGTTGCATCTATTTGAGTCTTTCTAGCGTAAGTCTTCTTGCTAATTTGATTTAATACAGATTGACACTTAGACTTTTGACGTATAATTTAAAACAAACTCTAGCTTAATCTCTATAATCGAATTGGCTGAGCTTTCGATCCGCCTGGTTGGTGGCTTTTATTTGTGGAATTTCTAAGTATGAAAAACTTTTTGAAATATCTTTAGGACTTCTTAAATCTTTTTCTTGACACATTAGGTAGTTATGAAAACGAAATATGCATCTTTAATTTTCGAAACAGTGACATCGAACAGTGTGTAGCTTTACAGAACAAAAAAATATTATTAAATTGCTTTACAAAATTATAGCATCATCAGGCAATTATTTAAATAAACAAGTTTGTTTACAAATAAATTTTGCATTTATATTCGGCTGAACAATGGCTTTCTCATTTAAAACTTGCTTGTCGTTAATTTGGTATTCTGTTGTAATTAAAAATGTGGTTTCAGGTTTGCCGACAAACAATAAGAGCATCAAATCAAATTATTAAATAAAAAACTTGAGATTATACTTTCTATAAAAGCAGATGGCAAATGCCGGGCAAAAAATTGGAGGAGTGCATTGGAGTAGGTATACAAATATAAGAAGTAGAACCAGAACTGCAAAGAAAAATATTTTTAAGATTTTTTCAAACATTTATTGGTTGCTATAAATATGAAAGCATTTGAATAGCTGCATGTAAAGAGATCAGGTTTCTAATAATGCTCCGCTATTGTAGTGATTGAAAAACAAAACAAGAAATGGGTAATTAGGGGAAATAAAGGGAAATAAGAAGTGTAATTGCATTAAAAATATCAATATTTACGCCAGATTCACATTAATATGATTATAAATAATACTACCATTCAGTTTTTAAATAAATTATATTTTTATATAAACACAGCTACTTGAAATAAATGTATTTATTAATGCAAATTCTAGTAAGAGGATTTTTAATATTTAAATATCGCTTTAAAACACTTTGAACTAAGATTTATTTTTCGTAAATTTGTCAATTTTATTTAATTAAATATAATTCGAAAACATAACATTTAGAAAAAATTGTACTGCTTCTGGAAGTTGTCGAGAATTCTTACGGTACTCTTATTTATTATATCAGAATATCTATGTAAATGTATTAACACTTTTTCTTTTGTTATTCAATTTTTTTTAATTTATCAATCGGTTAGTTTATTTGTTGGCATCTGCTTACGCTGTCATTCAGATATTAGAAATGCTGAACTAAGCTTCTGATTCCTTTGATTTATTTAAATGTTAAGCCATATAAAAAATAAGTTATATTTATTTTATTATGGAAGAAAGTCCAAGTACTCTTCACAAAAAAAATATTTATAAATCAACGGCAATTCCAAGCCATTAAAAACTTTCACATTGTTCTACTAAAATTGAATGGATTATAAAACTGCATACTCAAAAAAAAACTTTCTCTCTTTTCTCTTTTCCCAATTTTCATTTGTTAACATCACCCGTTTCTAAGTATGTTCCCTATAATAATATTCCTGTAACCAATTTAGCATAGACAGTAAGTGTTTAACTAGGATTTCGCAATTGAATAGTCATGTTAAATTCAATGACACTAAATGTTTATAATTTCAGCAATTATTTTCACATATCATTTCTATTTCTCTATGTACTTAATCCCTCTATTACTCTTTCATTTTATAACTTAAAATTGTATATTTTTTTTTGTCATTACGAAATAACTTAATGTGGTTCCACTTATATAAATTTAGCGATCTAGCACACACGGACAGTAGCTAAGCTGCGCTAATATACGAATATATATTTGCTAAGCTGCCGAAGCTTGCAATGCAACGTCCAACAAAACAAAAAAAATGCCCCATACCAGCAAAATATGTTTGTTGACTAGCATGAACAAGAATTTAGATCTAGAGCGAGCGATAATTCCATCGATGACAGACACAAATGAGTTGCGGCTTAAAGAAAAATTGTATATACTTAGTTACGCAGACTGAAATGTTTTTTAATGTTTATATCAAATGTAAGTACTTATTTTGATTTATGTTAATCCAAAATAAATGCTTAACACGCTCTGCTAAATGATAAAAGCATATTAAATAAAATGTCGTGTGATGACTTAAATACTCGTAGATACATTTTTGCTAATTAAAAAAAAAACAATTTAAATAAATAAAAAAACGTTTCTTAAAATTTTGAGACTGGTGCATATTTGCTACCTTCGAAGTTTGTCGTGAATATTTTGCTTGAATTGTTGAAACTTTTGTTGAATAGAAGCTTTTGTTATTTTCTTGGAACTTATACATTTGCCGCTGCATATACGAGTTCAATTAAATATAACTATATTTAAATTACAATTGAAGTACAAGAAAACTTTGTAGTCAAGCTTAAACCTTGGTACTCTTAAAAATAAATTTTTGTTATTTGGTAAATTATTTAATTTTCTCACGGTATTGCGGTGAGTTATATGAATGGGAGTTCTAAATTCTTTCGTGGCAATTAGATAATTAATTTACTTTACCAAAAATTTTCAAATTTTCAATAGACTTTAAAACTCATATATGTTTGTATATCTCTAGTTTTAGTATGCATCCATACATACATACATACATACAAATGTGTGTATTACTTTACTACTATTTTGTAGCAACATTCAATCTGATCAGCCACAAGTGAGTTTACTAAACTAGTGAACTACGCCAAATTCAGCAGTGCCATACTTTAGCTTATCCCTCGCCATAAATTTATGTACATAAGTCAAAATAAAGATTTCTTACTTAGTTTTAACATTTTTAATTTGGCGATAATAACATAAGCAAATGTAAAAACATGTCTACGCTTATGTAATTAGTTAAAAAAAAAAAAAAAAATCAAGCAAGCACTCATATCAAAAAGCATAAAGCTTTTCATTGCATCTGTTTTAAATTTTTTAATTAGAAAATAAACACAATAAATACCCGAAATCTAGAAAAAGGAAGTTCTTAAAAGATAAAATGTTCTTTTTCCCAAATTTTTCTAAGGTCAATTGAATTTTGTTTTTTAAATTTGAAGAAACCAAATAGTCTTCAAGAATAGTCTAAAGTGTGGGGCTGGTAGCCATTACAACCTGAGAGATAGGAATAGATGCACTATCGTTTAGAAAATTTAATCCATGTACTTTTTGTAATTAACTACATACATTTTCTCGCTATACCTGAAGTCAGCTTTTCCAATTTATATTATTATTTTGATGAGCTTTCCCCTCTTTATACTCGTATCGACTGCATAGACTCTTGCTTGTATATCGAATCCTACTGACGAATCTCTGTCACATCAAAAGTTATTAACAATTTGCTACCAGGCAAAATTCTTTGCCCTTTCTCTGCTAAATGCTACAATAAAAGGAAGGGAATCTTTAGACTTTATGTGTGTTCCGATAAAGCAGTGGGGCCTCAGTTCTAACAATATAGATTGAACGAGTTGGACATTTTTGTAGTGGTGACGGCGTTGAGGAAAATGAAAGTAAGTAACCTTTTATTGGCCACTTTTCAGCCCAAAATAACTAACAACCACACACGTTTGCCATGTCAGTTCTACATAGATTTCCAGATATGGCAAAAATGAATTGTGTTACCATAATAGTCCAGAGATGGGTATTCTTTCCCAGTAATTTCAATATAAAGTTTACCTAACCACTGTACTATGAGCCATTAACGCCATTCAGAATACAAAAGGTGGACACATTTTATACGTTACCCAATAAACGTTACGAAAATGCTACGCTTTGTTATTGATTTCGAAATTTTACTTATCAATTAATTTCATGCACACATTTTGTTTAGTTCTTATTTCGTATTCAGCGTACGTTTACTTTTATTTCCCCATTAAATATTACATTTTCCTTAAATTCCATATACAAGCAGATGCAGATAACATCACTTATATGTTAGATATAACAATTTAATATCTGCTAAAAAATTCTGAAATTGTGCTTCAATTGGACGGAGTTAAATAGTACAAGGTTGTTTGCATAATTAAAACTGACATTAAAGAAACCTTTAACATTAATTACTCCATGCACTCAATTACTTAATGTATTTTATATTCAAAGATTGACAAGTGCCTGCTACTGAACATTGTAAAATTGTTTGAATTTTATTTTATATTATTATTTTTACCTGGGTTGGGTCGTACCCTGCAAAAAGTTCAATTAATACATAATATATGTATATATACAAATAAATCACCTTCAAATGATATGCAATTAAATTATGCGGAACATTGGACGAAACCAATACCTTAAACCGTAATATGGAATGAATTAATAGAATGTTTTGACAAAAATTAATATAACCAAATCACTGGCTAATGGCACATACTCTAACTGACAACAAGGCATTTATAAGTCAACGTTATAGGTAAGTAGGGGAACTGTGCATATGTTGCGGCATTGCAGCTGATGTATAAGTTATTTGTTAAAAATGGGCGTTGACATGTTTCTTCCAGCGTTTATCAAATAAAAACTATAAGACAACACTTAGTGTTGACAGTCAGCTGCCACTGCGATCAGATGTATTCAATACCTGATGCTTCCTTCGTTCGTTCAATACCATGTCAAGTTGACATATTGCCTGTTTTCTGCAACTCCGCCAGCTCTGCAGCACAAAACAACTGCGTCAGCAAGATTGTATGCTAACGAGCTGAACAAACGAAAGACTTAAGACACAAACGCGCCGAAATTGACGCCAACGTATTTGCCAAAAAAAAATATTCAAACACCATTGAAAACAAAATAAATAGTCTAAAGTGCTTAACGTAGCAGTAAAGTCATTTTTTGTTGGTTAAGCACTTACAGTTATACATGTGCGTGTGTGTGTGTAGTTATGTTTTTTAATTCAACTTCCACACAGGTGGGCCGGTAATTTGATACTAACACGTAAATAGCTGCGCGCAACGCCAACACCAATGCTACTAAATTTTAATAAAAATAAACAAAATGTAGCACAATTTATATTAAATTAAAGAAAATTAACCAAAATTAAATCGTTACTATGCAAATATCTAGCTTGAGCAGCAAAATATTTATTTAAAGATAAATACAAACATACACACATGCAAGTTGGCATGTTTACTAAAGTACTCGTATAATTAAAAATACCGCTCCTTTGTGCAATTATATTAAACCAAAAATAGATGCCAGCAGCTCACGCAAATTGCTACAGCAAATCTCACGCCTGTCACATAAGCTTAAGTGCTCGTACATAATGTGCAACTAACAGTTCACAAACACTTTAACAAAATACTATGTTGCAAACAGAATATAAAAACCTTACTCATACACTTAAAATAAACTTAAATGCGAATGTATGTACATTAGGACACCATTACATTAGCACATTGCCACTTTAGTGCGCTTACCAAAGGCCTTAAACCCAAAAATCATTGCGGCCAATAAAGCGCCAGCGTCTGCTGGCCGCCGAAGAGAACACTAAACTATTTATTACTGAAATTGTTGCGCTTTTGCTGTAAATTTTTTGTGTTTTTTTAAATCGATTTCTGTTATGATTTTCTATTAAGCAACCAATTTTCAATGCTGTGAATTGTATTTCAGTAGCTCCATCGCTGCTAAAGTGCTACTTTGTTCTTTTATTATTTAACTTTTTATAGTAACACTGCGACCGCGCTTGCTTGCCAATAGACTATTATACTGTTTACAATTTTCATATTTACTTAGGTTTTACACCCTATCGTTTCCATTATTTTCTGCAACATTTCTACTACAATTTAATGTGACTATAAATTTAATTGAAAGGTAGCAAGTAATTTTGTAAATCTAATTATGTGATAACTTTAACAGCTGCTTACTTTATTTGTGTATTTTGCAATGTTTTGTGCTGAAAGTAAGAACCTGTTCAATTATCGCATGAGAGTATTTTTGAAAAAAAAAACATTTAAAAAAATTGGATTATAATTTTTTTAATTCTATGAAACTTATATATGTACTTTTGTTGATGATTTTCCATAAATTTACACATCCAACGCATGCTTCAATTTTTAATTTCAACAAACTTATTTCCAAAAATTTACCATAATTTTCGATCACATAAAGCATCGCTTACTTAATTCGCACACTGTAATCCCTTAGGCGAATTTGGCTAAGCTCAACATAGGTCTGCAGCTGCTTCCCCTATTTATTATCTTGGAAACATTAAGTGCACCCAAGATTTTTACCGCTTGGTCTTCCTAAGACCTTCCTCTTCCTCTACGATCCGCAGCAGGTATAGCTATGAACATTTATTAAATGTTGATTAGACTCAATAAAAAATTAAATAAATAAATACATATTTCGAATAATTTATTTCTCAAACAATACAAGAGTTCTCTCATATGTTTTTGGCCAATTTAATGTTTCAGCGCTGTTGTTAAGATCTATGACTTTAATGTAATCGCCTCGAATCATCTCCTCCGAAACCGCACGATAAACAAATATCCTATCTGATCAAATTGTAGCTTTAAAAATTGCCTATAAAAGTATTATACAGGTCTGCGTGATTTTAAATATTTTTTTGATTTTAAACCTCTTATAAATTTAGAGATCATTTTGTTTTGTGATCTGATTACAAAAAAAGTGAATTTGTTTTTAAACTAATCAACCAAATAGAACAATACAATCTTTGTTATTTGATACATCTCTCATTACAGAAATTAATTCAATTTCTGGATTGGTAGTTTGACTAAATTAAAATTTTGCACATCCAGCTACAAGATTGCGCACTCAAATCTGTTTATGTATTTTGATAATCGGCCTTCCTGAGGATGATTTCAAATTGTGGTCAAAATATCGACAAAGAAATATCTTCAAAAATAATATTGAAGTTTTGTTAAATATTGGGCCTTAACCTTGTTGAAATAAATTTTCAATGTATTCAAAAATTGTTCTACAAATTTTATTTGAAAATCTATTTGTACTCGTTCAATATTTGGGACTCGCTTTGTTATCATAACCACTATAGCAATAAAACTTTCAAATAATTGAAACTAAATTAAGTATTTTATTGTATTTGTAAACATATAATATAGAAACTAAATATCTTTTAATATGTTTTTTAATTCGTTTACTTTCAGGTATGTTTCAGTTTTAATAATTCACAAAGGCATTAAAGTAATTACAGAAATGCGTAAGTAATAAATTGTCTATTTTGTGGAGTTTATATGAAAGCATTCACTTCGCTTGCGACTATGTTTTTTAAAACCAAAGGATGCAGTTCACCAACAATTTGATTGGCAAACTAAAAAATTTTTTTTTAACGACTATAGCAACAAACATTATAGACACTTTATAAATTACCAGCGAAAATCAACGACAAACAGACCAAACAAATGCAGAAATGTCCGCTTCAACACACAAATAAATTACACAGCATAAATTATTTCATTATACATTTAATTTCACATCGGCAATTCAAGTATTTAGTCGTTAAGTGACATTAAATAGTTTGTGTTTGTCTGTGAAGTGCCGCAAAAAAATTTGACACATTTACAACCGCCACAGGTGGCACACAAGCTTAGCGAGAAGCAATAAAATCAAAAGAGACGCACAACAACTTAAACAGAAGTCAAAGTTGTAATGGACAAAGCAAGTGAAAAGTATAAGAAAAATGAAAACTATGGTAATAGCCCAGACAGCCAGCTGCCAGCAGAGACAAGAAATCGCAATACAAATCAAAATACTAGGTCAGTGTAACAAGCACACTATGTAGCTAGAACACTCACACATGTGTGGCGCGTATTTATGGCATTACAGTAGCACTAGTGACTAGCTGCCACACGTATTGTACATACGCGCGACTGAAACGTGCCAACGTAAAATGCCAGATAATAAAATCTGGGCAGACTAACGTGCAGCACATCACATCACCATAAGCAACATCATGCAGCAGAAGCAGATGTAGAAGCAGAAGCAATGTGGCACAATGGCATGCTATGAAGCAGCGCAAATTGTCAGCAAATATCCACACATGTTTATAATTAAGTATACGTGCAATCGCGACAGTGTGGCCGTTGCATGCGCGCGAAATGCGCTTCATGTGACAGCAGAAAGTGAGGAGCATACGAAATGAATACCCTCGCTTCGACGACAAAACACGACAAGCCAGCCCCAAGCACACATGCAAGCGTACAACGAGTACGACTACTATGTATTCATATATTCGCATGCCTGTTATTAATGTGCCACACATAAGTATTTGCTGTGTTGGCTAACGGCCACATATTTCTCTTGTTTTAGTTTATTCTTTTCGCCTTATTATTGGTTTTCTATTATTTTCCACATCCTTGCTTTATTGTTTACTTTGTCTGCTTGATGCGAACATCGACTGGTTAATAGTCAAACAGTTAGTAGTAGCTTCGAAAAAATTGTTTCGACTTTTCAAGTAAAATGGTTTTACATTTTCTTGCCACAAAATGTGTCACGGAAAGTGTAAGTTACTAAGTGACGGTTATAGGTGTACACTACATGTGTATAATCGGGTAAACAACAAACACAAACAATTTCTTTCATTAGTTTTGATGAGCAATCAAACATTTTCAGCATTCAAAAGTAAAAAAAAAAATATTTTTATTGCCACCAGGAACATCACTCTTCAAATGTGTATGTAAAGTAATCCACTAAGATTCCCAAAAACAAATACGAGATACTCGGTCAGCCATTTTAAAAAGCTAAGTACATTCTGGCACAAAGATCTTGAATGAAACTTTTTACTACTAAACCTTTATGGCGATATCTTTTTTATAAAGTGACAAATATTTTGTTTATATTGACCTGATTTGAAAAATGATATCGCGCAGTTCCTACAAAACAGGCAGAACTCATAATATATATTGCATTGAAAACAAATTATATCACAAATTTGAATGATCCTTAAAAAAAGGTGTAAAAATGGTAATAATTTGCGAATAAGAAAACATTTCTGTGACACATATGTACAACGCCGAAACTAGTATGTCTCTAAACAAAATTTGATGGAAAATTTTAGTTAGTCGAATTTGTTTAATAAAAAGAACTAGTTCTGTCATTAGCTAAAAATGTGTAATTTTCTAATAAAAGTCATGGAGCTATTCTTAATTGACCTGGTTAAGAAATAATTTCAAACTATTTTTTCACGATACGCTCATGTCTTTTAAGAAAAATCAATATCTAGCTTTCAAGTTCGAGTCAATGTATTCTCTGAAAAAAGACGTGAGGGCTGAATATTTAAATTTATTTAGCAGCAGTACCACAATTTAATTGCACTGTGTAATTTTAAAAATATCTCCTTTGAAAGTGAATAAGTATGTTCCCAATTTTACATATTTTTCGCTGTGGCAATTCTCAAACAGCTGATGTTAAAATTTCCCTTTCGGAATGTGTGATGTCAATTTGTTTAAAATATTAATATTTCGAAATGTCTCTAAGGGGTTATGTACACTTATTATCTGGAAAAAATCGGTGTTTTAAAGAATTGAAGACGGGATTTTTTAATAATCAAACGTTTATATATGTCTGAAGATGTTTAAATACATTTTTGAGTTAAAAATGTGCCCATGGTTCTTGAAAAACCTTACTGACTGCAAATGGACTTTTTGAAAAACATCAATTTGAGATAATCGTGTTTAAAGTTTTGCACGTACTTGGGGGCATTCGGGAGGAGCGCGCTGTTGACAGCTGTAACTTTAGCTCAAGTGCTCAGATCTTTATGAAATTTGGAGAAACTAAACTTAAAAGTATTTTCGATTATTTCAACCAACACACGTGTATATAACCCCTTAATAGATGAAAAAATAGTAAAGAATATATTATGTTATTTGGTTTTCATTTCACAGTTCACAAAAGACTTTAAATCTAGTGTACAGCGAAATTGGCAATTCCAAGCACGGCTGCTTATATTTTTTTTTAAGATAATGCTGAAAAATAATTCCAATTAATTTCAAAATTTTGGTCTTTAAAATTTCAACCCTTATCATTTCCCCCAAAAATAATTGTGAAAAAGTTTAAACCTGTTGAAAGAATATTTCTTATTTAACACATGTGTTTTGTCTCTTTCCTTTAAAGACTCCTTCAATGAAAATACATATCAAAAGGACATATACGGGTATATATAGCTTTTCTGTCGCTCCAATTTTTTAGTTATTTTATCTCCAAAATTTTGCTTCAGACAGCATAAAAAATATCAATCCGGTTTTTCTAAATTTTGATATGTAAAAGCAAAATTTTAATGCAGTTTGTATGTCTTTAAGATAGATTACTACTCGTATATGCACTTAAGCTATGCTTGAACACCTTCACCCCGCATTTTAAGCGAATTCATCAACGTAAGTGTCAATTAAAAATATTCGTAAACTAAATTTCGTTCAATACAAATTACTTACCTACTTACTTGGCTGCACGCTTGACAAGAATTGCCATTTTACCGCTTTTCCTTTTTAGTGCTAAGATTTTAATTTCCTTTTTATATTATTTAGCAAAAATTGATTTTTTTTATTTTTTTATGTTCTGCATTTTACGGCTGCCCAGTCAATGCACTACATTGCCACCAGAGCAGCAGTTAATTTATGCCAGGCGCAGCACATACCTACGTGAGCTGCCTACAATATCACCAGAGCAACTTACCACATGCCACATGCAACATTTTACCGCCTCAGGTGCCTTAAGCACTCTTTGCTTTTGGCTCATAGCGTGTGCTCGTGGTGGTTTATGGCTTAAGAACGGCAAATAGTGCAATACGAAAAATGCAAAAATGTAGGAAATGTGTGCAAAAAATAAACAGTTGAAATATTCGATTTCATTATTGGTTTTGGTCGATTGGAAGGTTGACTAGATCGTTGGCTAGTTGGTTTGCGGGCTCGTGTGATTGCTTTGCTGACTATGACTGCTAGGCGAGACGACTAGGTAAAATTTATTCGGCCAGTAAGTTAGTGGCTGGCCTAGCACATCGTAGTGTTAGTCGTTTTTTGTACAGCTTGTGATGGTGAGCATTTTATTTCTTATTTATTTTGTGTTGCAAAAAATAAAATATATATATACATATTTTTTTTTCTTTATAGCTAATTTTGTATATATATTTTTACTTATTTCTTTTTTTTCCTGAGTAAATACAAGCTTGTCATGTGCTTTAGCGTCTTTGTCTTTTGGGCTTGCGCTCATATAAATTATTCAGTGCCAGTATGAGTGTTGCATGGTTTAAGAAAAGTATGCATACGCTGTCTGCAACTTAGAAAAAAGTACAAGCGAAATATATATATTTACATACAGTGGGAAGCTAAACTGTCCGGATGTTTTGCACTAAGGAAGTAAGGTAATGAAAATAATACAAATATAGGTATATTATCAGATATATGTATTTTTTTTTTATTTAATTGAACATTATTCTAAATTATAAAGCACAAAAACTCATATAAATTGCTTCAAAAAAATTAAAAAAACAAAAAATTCACTATTCGGACACTTTTGCACAGTACAAGAAATAATAATAATAAGACTACTTTCTGATGGTGATGCCCGGCAGATTGAACGTTTGCTACATAATAAGGACACCAAGACCCCGAAAAATGCTGCAAAAAGTATTGGTAAGGATGTCAGTTCCTGGACGGTTAGACGCGCATTAAATAGAATTGGTTTAGTAGCCAGTGTGAAAAAGAAAAAGCCAGCACTTTCCGATAGAAATGTGAAAAGACGCCTTCATTTCTGTAAAACCCACAAAAATTGGACAGTAGATGACTGGAAACGGGTTATTTGGAGCGACGAAACTAAAGTCAACCGATACCAGTCTGATGGAAAAGAATACTATTGGCATAGGCCGCAGGAGCGCATCCAAAAGCACCATGTGAAGGAAACGATGAAACATGGTGGCGACAGTATAATGGTGTGGGGATGTTTTACTTGGTGGAAAATTGGACCTTTGGTGAGAATCCAAGGTATAATGAAGAAGGAGGATTACCTGAATATTCTACAAACAAATTTACCAGAATTTGTTGACGAGAGTGCTTATCCAACCAAAGAAGTTGTTTTTCAGCAAGACGGGGATCCGAAGCACACGGCCAAAATAGTTAAAAGCTGGCTACAAAACCAAACCTTTGGGACAATGGAATGGCCTGCACAAAGCCCAGACCTGAATCCTATAGAAAATTTATGGGCTAGTGTGAAAAGAAGGCTGGGAGCATATGAAAACCCACCAAAAAATGTTGACGAGCTTTGGGAGAGAATACAACATGAATGGCGAGCTCTTGACCGTGATATCATCCAAAAGTTGGTGGAGAGTATGCCAAAACGAATTGAAAGCGTGATTAGAAATAAAGGCCTTTGGACGAAATATTAAATTGGCAACGTTAATTGGTTTCAACAAACAAAGTGCAAAAGTGTACGAATAGTGAATTTTTTGTTTTTTTAATTTTGTAATTTTTTTGAAGCAATTTATATGAGTTTTTGTGCTTTATAATTTAGAATAATGTTCAATTAAATAAAAAAAAATACATATATCTGATAATATACCTATATTTGTATTATTTTCATTACCTTACTTCCTTAGTGCAAAACATCCGGACAGTTTAGCTTCCCACTGTACTTGTGGTTATCTAGTTAAAAGTACCAAGCAATAGTTGGCGCACTTTTTTTTTATTTACACCTTTAATATTTGTTTTTTGTTTTTGTGTCTGCATGCAACATTATGCAATCCCAATTCAGGTCGATGTTTGTTACAATTTCGTGTTTTCAGTTTGGTTTAATATTTTTTGTAGTTTCCATTTAAATTTTTTCTTATTACTTTGGCGTGTACTAATATCTTATTCTTCTTTTTATTAGTCGGCACAACAAGCGCGAAATGTCCACTCTTAGACGTTAATTTATAGCGTCAACTATCCTCACGGCATCCGTATATCTCTCTGCTGTGCCATTATATGCTTTTATTTTTTTAGTGTTTCCCCTTACTACTAGGCCGCATTCTACCGGTCGTTTAAGCAATTTGTGTCTTAGCCACTTACGTCTGCATATTTGTGCCGTAAGTTTTATAAAATAAATCTCAACATAACTTCAGCATATTTTTTATTAAAATCAATCATCTTATTAGTGTCAATTTAGTGTGATTAAGAAAATTTACAATACTAATTGAATAGCCATTCGATTCGGTCCAATATTGCTCAATTGCAAATGGTTAGCAATTAATAAAGTAGCATAACAATCTCATATTCAAACTACAATGTTGGTGTGTTTATTTATTTTCATGTGTACAAAGCAATTTGCACATATTTTTCTCTTTAACTGCGCATTAGGGTGACCCACCTCGAAGTGATTTATATCATATTTACGATTTTTTTTTAGAACACATACGATAGCTACAAAAGAGCCTTTTCTGCAATAGTAAAATAATGAAATAATGAAAAAAAAAAACAAAAAATTAATTCTTTGAAAGAAAAAAATAATGTTCACTTATAAAAAAATCCTTGTAATTTATTGTTTTAACCGCTATTTCTGGATTTAAAAAAAAATAAGTGGAACGAATATTCTAAAATTTGTTTAAGTAAATAATATGATTGTGGTTTGCAGCAAATTTATAACCAATCCGTCGAATATCTTGATAACTCACTTATCAGCAATACTAAAGGTATTGTTCCCATAATGATATAGCTTGCATCAATAAACAAAACACTAATTACGAGTATATATACTCAAATTTACTTGAAATAGGTTGGCTGTTTTAATTTATTTACGGGTCATTTTTTATCACCAAGCCTCTTACTGCAATTTTGCAGTATATTTCTTTTTGTACAATAAAAATAACATTCACCATTTTTTACTGACGCTCTTTCGCAATTTCCAACTTTGTGGATATTAAAAGTAGCCAAAAGACAATGCCCCTATTCCTGGACACAAAAATGTATACAACCTTTTTTTTAAATTTAATTTTTAAACAAATTTTACTATTTTAAAAAATATTCCTGCATATATTGAAGCATATCTACTTATAGCATTATTATTAAAAATTTATAGTACGTTCTAATATTTTTTTATAAATGTTTTATAATTACATTTTTTCACTCAAAATCAGACACACTCTAGTGTATATAAGAATGTGTATGAAAATTCGTTTTTAGTAAATTATTTATGAAATAAGCACATTGTGCATTCATTCACCCAAACCAACATTTTCTATTTATCCTATAGTTTACTATTTTACTCTCTTGGATCACACACATACACATTAGCCATGCTATGTAATTTAATTAAGCCACATAATTTGTTATGAAAAACCTGGTTGACATGCGGCTCTATTGCTTACTATTATGCTAAGCTAAGTGCAAAAAGCGTGAATTACAAAAAATTAGAAACGCTGCAGTCAGCCTGTGAGCCAGTGAGCTATTCACCCGAGTTGTGCCAAGGTACAAAAATATGTCGCCATAATTACTCGTTCAGGACAACAGTAGCCGCATGAAGTATGCACTCGTAGTAAGAATTAATAAAACTACTACAGACGCAATTAAGAATCGTTGGTTTACTTATGGTTCGATATATAGATAATAGCTTTTTTGTGTGACTTATTTAGTAACAAGTGGTCAATCGACACTTGCCACTAAAAATTATGCACACTCACAGGCGTGAGCATTAATGTGAATTAGCTAGTTGTTTTTTGATTATACTCGTACGTTGTGCATACATTCACTCGTGCTTATATGTATACACACATCGATCTAATGGTTTCCACATTCGATTTCCTCATTTTACATAAGTATATGTTCCATAAATAACTGGTCATTTGCTTATCAAAACCCAAACTGGTCTCTCCGGTGCTAACTTTAATGCACGAAAAAAGTAATATTATTTAATTAATGGACGGCGAGTGTCTAAAATAGTTTAAATAGAGTTCATTCAATATTTAAAAGCACTGTAAGCGTAGTTGCCAAATTCAAGTATGTTATGATTGCTTCATTATTTACCGCAATTTATTCAGTTGACTTTGCTCTAATGGTTTTATTATTTATCTATTTTTATTCAAAGATCATAACGAAAAGCGACTCTATTTTTAATTTCTACAGAAGTTTTTTTTTTTAAATTTCATTTGAGTATTTGTATTTATATACATAAAATTGTATCAAATTAGCTTTGGTATAGCAAGAATTCCTTGGAGTATTTTTTCTAGAAAGTCAAAACTTTTAAGAATTTCGTCAATTGTAATACACATCTGACCTCTATAAAAGTAATAGTAATCATTCTTTTAAATTCAAAGTAATTTTAAATTCAACTGTTGGACTTTACATTTGACGTTAATACAGATTTGTAATGGATTTTGTGTATAAACACTTACCGTTTTGCCAGCTGTAGGATAAGTTGTGTGTACATAATATACTCCTTACCAATAGTGCTTCCAATTGAATCTTGAACAGAAATTTTTGCAATCGAGATTTGTGTCTAACAGTCATCTCTTGAGAGCTAATATAAGAATATTCTGGAAACTAAATATAGTTATATTTTAATACATTTGGAGTCATGCGCGCTTAAATTGCTGGAAAAGGCCCAATTATCACACATAGTTCGGGGCTCATTGATGAGCATATAATACTCAACCCTCCCTTCCAGAGGATATGCGTTAAAACTTCTAATAAGATAGGAGGACTCGCAACTGCAACCCAAAAGCACACTTTCACTATCAATGTGTTTTTAACCGTCAACGAAGTGCTTGAATACATTATATTCTTGAGGGGTAAACTTTTTTTTAAGCTCTATGTTGCTATTTTGTTCCGATAGAACAGCAAGCTTTAACAAATCCCTGCTAATAAAACAAAATTAAAACATATATTTACGTTAATATCCGATACCTATTGGTACTTTTGGTTGAATTGAACACTTTTGTATTGCACAGTACATTTTCTGCCTATTTCAAAGGGTATCACATCACGACTGGTGTTCAAATTAAATTATAGCCAAATAATTTCTCTGCGCTGCCTTTGACTTATTATGATATGCATATTAATATAATCAATTTTTATGCTATTTAGTTATGCGCTCAATTACTTGCTTTAATGATCTATCACATACTCAGTGCATTAGGGTGCTTCTAATTTTTTAGCTTTATAAAAATAACCGTGCGAAATTGCCATTTACTTAGCGCACTTATAGAGAAAAGGTGTCACGTGATTTTTTATTTTTTTTATTATTACCTTAAAAATATCAAAAATTGCAGCAGGTATTCCTTAGAATAGAATATGAAGCCGGGCAAAATTTAAAAAAGAAAATTGTTGAAAAGAGAATCACCCTAGAGTGCATACATACATACATATATATTTGTACATATTAAATTACTTAGTAAGTGACTAAAGGCGTTCTTAATATTAGAAAATTTAATAAAAAGTAATTATCGCAATCCGTGTGCAATTTTTCTCACGCTTGCACGCCAACACAATTTCCCACACAAAATAACGCTAGACACTTGGCGCTGTTTACGTGTACAACATATACACTTCCGCATACGAAAATCAGTTGGTGGTCAACTATTACATCATTTTAGCAACTTTTTCAATTTTTAGAATAATTAAAAGTGTGAGTCTTTAAGTATATGGGCGCTTCAATTACCACAATGCATTCAAATCAATTAAGTATATAATTTTTTTTATTATCAAACAACTTTTACCAATGCATTTAAGTCACTTACCTTTTTTTTGAATATCCATCATAGTAACAAAATCTAAACAAATGCTTCTTCATGCATGCAAACAGACACGGATTCAAACTTAAAGCAACAAACATACACAAGATTTAATTGCGCGCATGTTTCTCCTGCAGCCATACAAGTTCGTTTCTTAAGTCTTTCGTTGCATTGGCGCGTGTGAGTTGCGGTCACTGTGGCACTTTCAATGGACTTTTTTTCTCTTTTATTTTAGCGACGACAATATAATGCAGCTAAAAGCAAACACCAGCCTAAGTTGTGCAACTTCCTTATTTTGATTAAAAAAGCTTAACTATGAAACATTACAGTACTTGGTTTAATTGAGTGTTTATTTGTTCAACCACAAATGAAAATCAACTTACGCAAATGTGTTTATTTTAGTCGTTTCTGAGTGGTGTAAAATACCAAAATTTACTACTAATAAAAATTTAATTTCGCACGAAATCGCAATCCTATATTTACTCTTCGCGTTATTACTACGTAAGACATTGCTTATGACATTAAGGCAATTACACAAGCTTACTTTCGCTTCATCGCATTTCGCAAATTTTTATGATTATCATATAGTATATTTGATACTCTTAATAGTACTTTTATTTTATAGCTTTTACACTTTTTTGCAATATCACCGCCTCTAGCGTTTGCGCATTCTACAGTCCATTTGTCCAAACAGCTGATGGATCACAACTATTTTTGTGCTGCTATATGAAATTTAAAACAATTTCCATTTCTCATAGCTTAGTTTTAGTGTTTCTAACTGTAATGCATAGTATCGTACAAGTCAAATATTATTTTGTAAATTAGTGACTATAGCTGCACCTTTGCATCACATCTCCTCATCAGACATCTTTTAATTTAATTGTATGTATGCTTCATCACGGCTTCCCGGTTGTGGTGATCTCGGAAGTAGCTGCTGTAAATTCTTCCACTGAAACTGCTGTTATTTTATTCAAATAAAATGTTTCATAAACTGGCCTCGAGCTCAATAAATTTGTCAATTATTAATTTTCTTCTTGGGCATTATTATTATCAAAAGACTTTTGTAACACTTGCAAAAAATTAGTTTTTCTTTATAAAGCTTTTTAAATCGTTACCATAAAATATTTGTTACCCTGTGTGTCCAAGTTCAAGTTTTTTATGTGCACCAGTTAACGAATATTGTCACTGATATTCGGGTTTTTATTGAATAATCTGCGAACGCCCTTACTTTATCTTATAAGTATTATATAACGTCTTATATTATTCATGAAGTCCCATTTTCTTATATATTTTAGCCAGTTGGTCATCAAAAATGTATCATTTATCCCTTTGTCCAATTACTGTCATGCAAAACACAAATTAGGTGACTAGTCAGCATGTGAAAACTATATATACACTCCACACTTACTCTTACCCCTTTTACTATTCAACTTAAATAAACAGCATGTGAAAATCACTTTGTCATGTTGACATTAACTGATGACAAGCGTAATGAGAGAAGCGTCAACATTCAGTGGTCATTGCCTTCATAAGCAGCAACTGGTCATTGTTTCGCAGCGGTAATCGCTCAACGAACCAGTCTGTGGGAGTGGAATTAATTTTACGCACACTTTCATCTAATTTTCGAATATTTTCTTATGAGAAAATGAAAGAGCGTTGTACAGCTTTTGGCAGGTCAACGTTGAAAGCTGAATAACATAAATATTTTTATATGAGCTTTATATGAGTAGTAAAAGCCACAGGCACCGAAGCGAATGAATTTTCAAGAAGCGTGCGTTATAGACACACTTGCAACAAATTTTTTTTTTTTTTTGTATACACCTAATCGTATGATATTTTAGAAAAGATAATTTTCATTTTTGCAGTGGCATACGCTTTTTAATGCGTTTTTAAGTATTTCAATAAACAGCTTGGTATCTGTTGCATTCGCCGCATTTGGCGGGTATCTAAGGGGCATTCAATTATTGCACTTCTAAGAAAACATGCAATAGCTGCTGTCATAATAGTAAAGCACGTACCAGAATTTTTTAAATGGATTTTAGCGATTCATATATTTTTGACTATATTTTCTATTTTTACTTTAACCTCAAACGTAGTGCGAATAAGTACATCTTCAATTTTAATTTTACAAAGAAAGCACAACTCATTAACTAAGCAAGTAAAAAAACATCTGTTTTCGGCTATGCCGAAGGCTTCATACCTTTCATGAATGGAAGAGTTGTATGAGATCCATATGTAATATTAATTCGATATAAATGATTTTGACAGCTGTAATACTTAATATTTGTGGAAAATTTTAAATCTTTAGCTGATTAAATGAAGGAGTTATGGCCCAAATTCCAATATCTGAACTATCGGTTGCTGCTTAAATGGAGGGGTTTTCGTGCTAAATGAAATATCTGAACAATAAGTAGTATGGCAGCTATATGTTATAATTCTTGGATCTTTATGTTTTCACTGCTTAGGTTAGCGGTCTTTATTGCAAAATTTATATTTAAACAATCGCAATATATAATATTTAAACAATCGGCTTCTAACAACGTTATAGTTGTCCGATCTGGCCGGTTCCGACAACTGTCTAATGAATTATAAAAAGGCATCTAACTACCAAAATTTCATTCAAATAGCTCAAAAACTGAGGGACTAGTTCGCGCTCAAACAGACGGACAGACGGGCATGACTAAATTGACCAAGCTCTGATTATATCGGTATACTTTTTGATGGGTGTAACTCTTAACCATTCCCATGAAAGGTATAAAAAATTGGTAGTTATTACAAAAATTTACTTAAGGTGAAAATTTGTGAGCATTTTCAAATAAGCTTAATGAATGCCCTACACCTAAATATATTTTCTTCTTCCAAACCTATAATTATGAGGCTATCCATGTATGCTTTATTGTTGATTTAAATCGTAGAGGAATAATTCAACTTTCAATCTTTAAATTACATATACTATGTACGCATGTATCACAATCACGATTTGATTTACCCATGGCATATTGAACAGGTAGCTGCATGAGAAAATCCTATGTATAAATAATTCACTGTAGTTTCCAAAATTTAAATTATTCTCTTCTGCATAACTAAAACAATCGAAATATGCCGTACAGTTTCATTAACTCTTAAAACCCCAAGCACGAATATAATACTGTTAAATTTAAGTTTTAAGCGTCTGGGTGTGCTCATATTTGAATGGTATTATTACACTGTTTTTTTTTGCTTAGTAATTGTGCTTCTAATATATTTTTGCATTATACAATCGCTCGATGACCTTGCAAAATTAGCAAAAAAAAAATATGTAAACATTTGCGTGCCGTAGTCGACATCATATGAACAAGGCATGTGGACTAGTGATACAATGGCCAGAATTGTGTATGGATTGCTAGTAAAATTTTTATACCCAAGCTTATTTTTGAACTTGTGTACATGTACTTTAAAATATGTTTGTATGGAGGTTTTTTTGGCGAAATTGCTAATGTGCCGTATTTTATTAATTATAAAACAGAATGAGCTAAATTGTAGTGTAAAAGATCAGATGCCGGAAGTCAGGGTGTGGAATAAGACGTGGAATTCGAAATAAATTTCTGAAATTATTTTATCAAATTAGTACGAAATTGTATATTTAATACCTAAACACATAGAAGTGTCAAAAAAGAAACCCGGCGACATCACTTTGCCTAGCTGGCCAACTTCACGATGAAAAACTCACATAGAAATTAGCAACATTGGTCAATAGTCATGCCGTTTTTTTTTTGAGTTCAGAAAACTAAGATTGCTATTATTATTTTTTTTTTAAGTATAACTTACATAGTAACTTTGAACTCCGCGTTCCAATTTCAAATATTCTTGGTAGGAAAGAGAGAACCTCAATGATGGTCCCTAATTAATTTGGTTCAGTTCCAATTATTGCATCATGAAGATACTATCGATAAATGCTTATGAGCATATCAATTTGTATTTAAGGATATTTTGAATGTTTTTTTTTAGGAAAAAATCAAATAACAAATTTTGTTTCTTTAGGTTCACCATTACAAATTTTGTTTAAATAAGAAAATGCTGCGCTAATCGACTGTGATGATGGGCCAATGAGTGTAATTCTGCTTAGAAAATTATGCTGACAGAATTAGTTTGTCATCGAAATAAAAAATCGAAAAGTTGGTTAAGTTAGTTGCGTTGTCACAAATTAAAAAGAAAATAACTTTGTATTTATTGTTCTTAAATAAAATAACCAACACAGTTTTGGTGAATGAAATATTCTACGCGCAATTCTAAACGAAAATAACAAAAAAAAGACATATCACAAATTGATAATAAAAAATGTCTAGCAGTATGTATAATATTTTGAAAAGCTTTCTGAAATATTAGAAATAAAATAAGTGTGTGTTTAATTAAATAACACATTTGTAAAAATTTAAGTAAAATTTTACTTTATCATCTAAGTCTGCGAATTTTGAGGTTGTTTGTTTGCTTGCTAATCGGTTTAATATAGAAATTCTTACATTTTCTTATGATTATGAGAAGTACATACATTCGTACATATTTTTTCTTTCAAAAAATCTAATTTAGTGTAACAAATTTTGTTAAATTAAAAACCATTTAAAAAAAAACAAAGTTTAAAATTTTAATGAACCTTTTTTCATAATTATTGTAGAAATTTAAACTTTAATTTAAAAATTTTTTTAATTGTTTTATAAGAAAAATTACTCGAAACGAATAAAAATATATGCAGAAAATTGTTGCATCTGTGAGTTCACCAGATAACAAAACATACAACAAGTGCGATTACGTAGATCTTACATCGCTCATGTACGTCACGCCCCAAAATAAAGAACAACATGAAAAAAAAATCATTCATACCGCCAATCCCCTTGCCATAACAATGACGACAGACTTGACCCGCAAATCATTTGTATTAGTAATTTAGTGCTTTTGTGAACGCCAAATATGCTGCCACCACCACTGCTGCTTTTTAAGTTCTCTTTTTTTCTTCGTCTCCTACACGATGATTATAATTTATTGTTATAATATTTTTATATACAAGTCTTGTATCTATTTTACTATTTTTTGGTACTGCGTAATTGAAAATATTTGGCTTAATTTTGCTTCGCTGCACGCCTTTTCACTCTTTTGTTTTTTAACTCATTTTCGCAGCTTTGCCACACTCTAACATACAAATTACACATATGTATGTTGTTGGTTCGATATTTTCAATAAACATAATTGCAACACTTTTATAAACACATATGCATGTGCACTTGATAAATATGGATACCCACACATACATACATACATCTGTACTGTAGGAGAATATACTATTATTTCTTTTAATGAAAATTGTTTGTAATGCTCAAGGTGAACATAAATAACCAAATGCTGGTGTTGGAAATGCCCGTGACTGTTATTGTTTGACCGAGTTGCATGTTAGAAACTAGTTTAAAGTTGACCAATTACATCATTAATACTCGTACCTTTGTGGTTTTTGCATAGATATTTTTCTAGAGGAAATGGAATCGCAAGTACACATATGTTCAAAGTATGTATGTATATGTATCTTTTCGTACATTGCCCATGTTGCAGCAGAACTCTCTGCGATTTTATCAATTCTCTGAATTATTATAACCGAATAAAGAATAAGTTAATTAATTCGTTTAATAATAATAATTTGACGCTTACAATATAAACTTAGGGTGTGACTCCGAGCGCCGGAGGTAGTTTATAATAAGCTTTTTCATGACAGAAATGCAATAGGTAAACATTCAAATTCTAAATAGTGTATTATTCAAGTTTCATGTAAAGATATGTATGAATCGTTATTCATGGTAGGAAAAAATACCTTCCATATTATGAATTTTGAACGAAATTTTCCTTTTTTGAGAACTTTTTGTCACTCAGTTTGTTTTTTTTTTTTTTTTGTAATGAACTTTTAAAATTTTATTTTCTGAACTGGATAGAACTACGGTTATTTTAATGAAGCATTACAATGTCCTACATCATATTTATGTTCAATAGAGTTACCATAATATTCTTCGCAAAAACCATCGATCATTGCTTATTTTTGATGGAGAAAGTTCAAGTCCAGCACGTCTTTTAATTTTCACTGAAATGTAAAGAAGTCACAGCGATGTTTCCACGCCAACTACAAAAACATGAAGAGTAACAAATTTGATGTCTTAGCAGATATAGTACCTTAAAAAAAGTTACACATTTAATATCTACACTGCATCAGAAGACACAATCCCTCCTTACAACAAATTTTTCAAAACACCTTTATGATGCTTAGCGAAACATATTTTAATTACAAAAAAAAGATACTGTGCAAATACCAAAGCTTCGGAAGAACTATCTGATCAAAACTTAAAAAAATAGAATTCATGCACAATTAGCAATTTATAAAAGCATAAATTTACGAGTACTTTATGATGGCAAATTTAATTATGTTTATTCACATTTTCGAATTATTGAGAACAAATATCTAAATATGTATATATGTATATTTAACTACAAGTATAAAGCAAGCAATATTATTTTGAAATTTGTTGCAAATGATATATGTACATATTAATCAAATAACTTCGCCTACAAACACCCACATATTTGCAATCATTCATCTAATAATATGCAAAATTATTATTTCAAGCTTAATTGGTTCACACGCTATTTAAATTTCCAACGAAAAAAAGAAAACAAAGTAGTAATAGGTAATTGTTAAAATACATGCTTACTTGATTGCATACTTGCATGCAAATTTGGATGGATATGTATACATACTGACAAACATACATATTTGGCATTTATCAAGTTATGGAAACACGAACGACTTAGCCTAAAACCACTATGCAGCTTTGAACTTGAACTTGAAACCACTTTTACCAAAGACAACATCGCTTAGTCAAATAAAATGAACAAATACTTTTCCAGACGTACTCAAATATACATACAAATATTTGTCTATCAATATGTACGGCAACTGGCAACGGTAGCTGTAGTCATTAAAAAAATTGTCTATCAATACGATAAATAAATAAAGAAGAAGCAAACGTAAAATAAAAAAGGAGAAAATCATTTGAAAACCAAATGAGTCTACAATGACTATCCACATGTGAAGCTACAACATGCCTTTGCCTTTAACGGCTTTTGCCAATTCATACTCAAAAGTAGAAGAGATGAAAATGTGAAAATCTGCCCCACCAAAATAAAAGCAACAACAGAACACAAAAGAGGCCAAACATTAATAGCAGTCGCACGCACTAACAAATAAATATACGCACAATTTGAAGACTGACATAACATTTAACTCGCAAGAAGGTGTAAATAAAATAAGCACAATCATCCAACAATGATAAATAAGCAACGGCAGTTGTAACAAGAAGTGACAAACAACATTAAAGGCGCTTTGAAAGCAAGAAAGGAGAAGAAAATAAAAAAAAAACCGATGATACGTTTCAACTCAGCGCTCAACAGGTGTACTCGTATAAACAAAGATAAATGATGTATGTATGTATGTACATTAGGGTAAGTAGTTTAAAAATACATAGGAAACAAGTAAAGACGAGATTTTAAAGCTCTCATCCCCTTAAAATATCCAATATTGAAAAACATTATACCATTTTCAATCAAAAATTAGTTAGAGGTCGTTCAAAGCGCCCAAAAAATCATTATTAAAAAGAGATTAAGATAAATAAAACGTTATTATTCTTTGAATTTTTCTGAGGAAAAATGTGTGCATGGGAAACTTTGAATACCTTAAGCGAAATCGAAATATTTTTAATAATTAATAAATGGTGTATTATTTAGATACAGAACTATCTTAGAGGATGAGAGCATTAATAATCCGACTATATATTTTATAAACGACCCTAGTGGATATATATAAGTTGGGTTATTTTTGTTGTTATTGCTATTGTTTTGTTTTGCTGTTCTGGCTGACTGTTTGCGCCGTTGACTTGTGGCGACACCTAAAACGACGTCTTTTATTAAGTTGTAAGTTTACGAGACTTTTATGGTAAACATCGAGCAAAGGCAATTGGTTTAGCTTCTTACATGTTCATACACATGCATGTATGTATGTTACAATATGGTATATCCATCTACGTACCGATTTTTATGTATTAGGATTGTGCAAACGATTATTCATGGAAATTTACAAGCAAATGACTTTTGTAGTAAAAAATTAGTACTTCTTTCCACCTTCCATGATTATACAATTAGTTTTATTTGATTAATAAAAACGTTTTAAATAGTATTAAATTATAAAAACCGCTAAAATATATGTAAGTATGTTCCTGCTTCAACTTGCTCTCAATAAATTAATTTGTAAATTTTAAACTATCGCATATGCATAAGTATAAATGTGTTTAGCATACAATTGTTCAAGTATAAAACGATCTGCTCACGTATGCGTAACACCACTGACGCTTATTATTTCATTCATTCATTATTCGATTAAGCTGATATGTATTCCTTTATTCAGTGACTACTGATTGTGACGTTTTTACTTTTCTGTATTGTTTTTCTTAATTTAGTGCTTGCGCATTTGAAGGTGCTAAAGCGTAAAACGACCTACACTGTTATTGATACTTTTACATAAAAAATATATATATTTATATTAAATCCGTTGTATGGAAGTTTTTTAAGGAAAGATACAAACATATTTAAGGTTTTAAGACTTACGAAGTTTTAAGACATGTTTTATTCCATTCGAATGAGAGAATGTCAAAACAGTCGAAAAAAAGGAAAAATAGAAAGATTTGTTTAACAAATTTGTTTAAAAGTGATGATTAAAAGCAAATCATTATATTACTTTTCCTTTCTTGCCAAAAGTCTTATGATTTTATTAATAAACTTAGAAAGCAGAAATTTGATTTATTTCATACTACACATAAGAATTGGTATCATTTTTTTGTAGATTGAAGATTTGTAATACAAAGCGACCAGAAATCTATAAAAAAAAAATGTCTAAACTTTTGGCAAAGTTTTCTTTGTTTTGACTTTTATGAAAAAATACTTCTTACTAATATAAAAATCTGAAATTTTAATTTATTTTTTTAACTTAAATAATTAAAGTCACTTGTACCCTAATAAAGTACCTTATCCTTTGAAGGTAAAAACAATTAATTTTAAACAAATAAAACAGAATTCAATATGTACATATAGTATACTCCGAAATTAATTTAGGACCATATTTTTTCTGATAAAGCAATAATTCTAGGATTTGATTAACAGTATCCCTATTGGTACAATACATAATAAAAGAAAAAGATGAAAAAAATATTTCGACAAATTATTTTCTTTCATTTCTATAAACAACATACAATGTACAAAAATCCTACGGTGGATTCAATGCTGATTTCTTAAAACAAAAAAAACACAGTATTAACCGATTCTTCATATATTCAAATCTAAGGCTTAGATAAGGTAATTGTTTCGCAAGGACCAACAGTGGTAGAAAGTGAAACTTATATTTCTGTGGATTATTATCTAAAATAACATTTCCATACGAAGTTCAAAAAAAAAATGTATTTATTCTTATTATATTATAAAATTATATTATAAAATAAAATAGGCTTTAACTGAATACTCAAACTAAATATTAAAAACGTTTCAGAAGCACCGAACCCTTTATTTCGTACACCAATAGAAAAATTGCAATAAAACAAATATTTGTACTACCGAGCCATTTGTCTGGAAATAAATATTAGATTTCTATTCCCTATCCCAAAAACATGTATACTCGTAAACAAATTTTATTTATGAGTTTAATTATTTTATTTTAAATATTTTAAGGAGATTGGTGTTCGGCGGACTTCGAAATGTTTACGCACCGTTGAGAAGCATGGTGATATCTTTTAAAACCTCTATTTTTTGTTTTGCGTAATTAATTTAAGTAAATTTCGCGGCACAAGTCTTCCGCTATTGACCAACTATCACACCATTATATGCCTAGAATTGTTAGCAAATTATATTTGTGATTTTCCACTCAGATGATATTTTAAACTGAGCGAATTTTATTTGATAGTTTTGGTGTCATTATTCTTGAGTCAAATATTAAAATAATTATTATTTATAGTGCACGTAAACTTTTATTAAAATCTAATTTATTTTTCATCAGATTAGACTAGAGTCTTTCATAATCTCAAAAATATCGGAAAACACTGAATTAAAAAATTATATTCTGAGATCAATTATTTCTTTTGCCATTGATCAAAATTAAAATAGCCAGTTCGCTTTATTTACATATGTTACGTTGGGAATATTGTATATTTAATGATTATAAACCTTGTTCGGTTATTACAAAAAAATGCACAGCATTTCTGTTTTCAGCAGAAGCTTGTCACAAAAAAACATTCAAATACAAATACCAAACGGCTTTATATAAAAATGCATGAACTTGCAAGCACAATGGCGCCATTGTTTTCCAAAATCTTGCTGTCACAAATTGCACTAAAAACGAGCATCCATAATGGTTGTATTGAATATGTATTTCACACCATACGAGACACCTGACTATTTTGACTGTGGTTAGAGGTGGTGGTAAGCAGCGATGGCTCAGCAGCGCTACTGCTATTTAACTAGAACAATATCGTATTTTATTTAACTTTATTTTTTTTCACAAATATTTTCATTCAATTGTTGATTGTTGGCATCGAAAGTCATAGCAAGCGGCAAATATGAAAATGCAACACAATTTTTATTTTTTGGCCAGACTAGTAACCTGTTTGATTTTTACTACATATTTTGTGCGATGGTGACGCTTTGCCTTCAAGCCAATTGCTTTGACGACATCTTAAGTCGGCAAACGTCAATAGAAAAAGTTGTCCATGACATTTTTGGTCAACAAGTGCACAAATGTTGAAACAACATCCAACAGCCTGTCTTGGAAGTAGAATACATTTAAAAAAGACTGGCAGAAAAGGGGCAGACAATGCAATGCCGTCGCCAAATTGTTGCTGTTCAGAATAAATATATTTTTTTTTCCTCTGAAATTATTCGCATTCATCACGTATATTTGTAGTCACGTTTTGGTTCGGAATTACCAACATACATCTATGCATGCACAACAAATATTTTAAATCAAAATTCTTTTTCGGTACAATAAATCATGTTTTTTATGGCAAAAGTAATGATATAATTATGAAGTTTTTTTGCCTCTTTTAATTATTTTCACAGAAGGTCGATCAAGTCCTCATAAATCAGAACAAAAATATTTTTTCCAAATGTGACTTAATTATACCATATATTGAAATCTAACGGAATTCATTAAGCATTTTTGGTTTTTGGATCTGACTTTGCAGAGCATTGAGCGCATATTTCTATTAAATTATTTTATCTTGTAAGAAAATAATGTAGCTTTTAATAAAGATTAGTACACATATACAGTTTTACAATGCCAGATTTCCATTACTTTAGAAATTTAAAAGGACAATGCTTTTCGGAATCGTTCGAACATTAATTGTAAAATTTTTTGGGTTAAATTAAAATAAATATTTTTTTTTTGCACCAAAGTTTTACTTCAGTTTCCAAAAGTACTTATCGGAGTAAAGAAAAGTTCCATTACATGCACTCGAATTTTATGGTATAAATTTATAAAATTTTATTTTTAGCTTTCATCAAGGCACATCAAATAGGTAGTAGCAACAATTTTTTTATCATTTATATTGTCAAATTTGGTGTTTCGTTTATATAAGAATTCATTCAAATCAATTCAAGGAACATTTGCTTTTAATTATTTTTTTTTTAATTGTCTAATGCCGCTTCCTATTAAGAGTATATTTCATATGGAGAAAACTTGACAAAAGTGTCATTACAAACTATTAAATATACATATTGAATTTATGTTAAACAGAAAATCTAATTTTAATACTACAAAAATCTATTGCAATTACCAATTTTTCTACGAATTTTTACCATTTTTTGCTCAGAAGTAGTATCACACATTCAAAGTAGCAAATTATATTTTGTTTAAATGTCGCTGAATTGTCAATTATTCTTTTTTTCATTTTGGTATATATATGTACATACATATGCGTTCTTATATTAGTGATGTTTTTATATATCGACAAGGTCGTTTACAGACGGTTTGTGTTTAGAAAAATTGTCTCCACTTCGAACAATCGCACATATATTAAACTTATATAATTTCCTTAACTAAGATTAACTTTCAACTAAAAGGCATAAATTTTAAATGAAAAATATAAAAATTTATTTCTTTAAAAGTATGATGTTAATCTAAAGTTACTCTTGCCTTGTCTTGCAATTCTCATGAAGGTGCTTAAGTATGATTTTTACATTTTCACATTTGCACTGTAATTACATAAAATGCACCAAAATTGCTAGTTTTCACACCAACACGCCTACAAGTATACAAATATATAAATAAAGTTGTTAATCGTGTTGCATAAAATAATCAAAAGCAACAACCGCAACGGCAATCAGCACATGCAAATGTCAAAGAATTGTTACAAGAACCAAACTGACGCCAGCATTAATCACTAACACAAACACAATTTAATCGCATGCAATAGAATTTCCGTAAAGGTCACAAAGTGCAGTGGCATTGCTGCAAACAAGTAAACAAACGAACAAATTAACAATATAATTGCACACATTCAAATAAGTATATACATACACATACGAGTATTTCGAGGCATGCAATTACATACTCCGTATAGTATTCTTCCTCATTTGTTTAAGTTGTATTGAATCAAAGTTAGTCGCCATGAGTGTTAAAATTTAAGCCCAGCCTACATAACTTGACATTCATTAAAATAAAAATTACATATCATCATTAATCAAAAATCATATTGCACAGTTCGATACACGCATTTACATGCAAATACACTTTCAATGTTGTCGAGTTCATATATACATATACATACAAATATTCATGTGTTTGTATTTAAAAAATTAATCTCATACATCACAATGTCAGGCACACGTAATCATCTTCGTATTTGAGTTTGTGTGCATACTAACTTAATTGCATTAAAATCCTCTTAAGCGCGCGACACTAATACGATTCGTTACGGATTTAATTATGATTTTTTGTATTAAAAAGCCAACATACCTAGGTGATAGAACGTATTTATACATATTGTAAATCTACGTATACAAATGAGATATATACCCGCTAGGAAATTTTCTCCCAAAATGAACTTCAATAACTCTCCAAATGCTACAGCAAGTCTTAAATTAAACTATGTACGTATGAACGTATTTCGTATGAGTGCACACAGTCTGACGTTTTATTTTTCAATTTAAAGAGTATTTATAGAAAATAGGTTAATTTATCCCATGCACAGTATAATGGTTAAGCAAGCTGCTGGAAAAGATTTTGGTGCATAGTCATGGTCAAGTAAAATTCTTATCTAAAGTTGAAAACATATTTTTGGCATAATTTGCTATAAAATTTCTGCTTGGTCTACATTTTGTGCGACAAAAACCAAAAAAAATCAACACGAAAAAAACTTTCTTAAAAAAAATATTTTAATTAAATAAATAACATCAACAACTTTTTAAATGGTGATTCGACAATTCTCCAAAACATTTTTATTCAACGTTTTGAGCGAGGTGCTTGGCCTTCTTGGACAAGCTTGTAAAACCTTTAAAATGTTTTTTTGGGGAACCACCTTCAACACTGCAAGTGGCTTGAAACGAAATTTGTAGCAAAATATATGCTTCATTTTTACAAAAACAGAAAATTTCCATTAATACTAATACTTCTAATCGTTTTAACCTTTGATGGACGCCAATAGTTTAAGCTGTGGCGAGTGCAACAATAGAAAAAAAAATTAATTTTAATGTAAGAAGCCTGCGCAATTTGAAAAGTCACCTTACCTTTTGAGCACTCCTCGCATATAATGTTCGTTAGAAATATGTTGCCACATTTCATGCTTTTTAGGGTATTTTGAGACATAGTGTTTTAACATTAGGCCTATTATCATTGTTACTGGTAGAGTAAATTTTGTTACGTATTTATAACACCCGAAATTGAATTTGGTATTCTAGAGTAATGGTTACAAAGTTTTTAGAAACAGTGGCAACACCTCACATTTTGACAATGGGAAGTATCACATTTGACATAAAAAACGTAAAACGTAATCATACATAAATCAATGAAAGCAAAATTTTTTCCAGAAAATGTATTCCTATTTAAATACTTAGTTTCTCGCAAACATTTTACACGTATCTTATTAAATTTTCATTATTTTAAAGAATTTCTTTAAGTTAAAATTAAAGGAACATCTTCGATTTCGGTTGTCTATTAAATTAACAAAACAATGAGCGTAGAATACGACATGGTTACAAAATTTACTGAATGATGAATTTTAATAACACAGTAAATTTTATTACCTATTCTAGATCTAAAAGTATCGTTACAACATACATATAAGATTAATAATATCCTCATATTCAAACGCTAGCTCTTAGAATCCAAACGGATGCCAACCAATATTGATGGATGACAGTTAAATTCAAAACTGCTTTATAATTTTCAATATTTAGTTTTAAGTAATATAAAACCCTCCAATCACGATTTTTAATTTTTATTTCCAATAAACTGGCATATGGAGATTTTATTTTTTCTCTGTTTGGGGCCTCGTTATTATTCATCTTTAGACTCTGAATTAAAGATTTCGCTTTCCATACCTTATTACTTGCAGACTTCCTACTGGGTACTACGTTATTACAATATTATATTATTTTTTTAACTTGATTCAATTTCACTTGATTGTCGACACCCTGTTGTGCAATTACCATTCGCTTTTGTATTTATTAGCATGCGTGATTGGCTATTTGCAACGCTTCTCCCATAGCTTGTCGCTGCAAAGCAAAACTGAGTATTATTTAGTGCTCGCTCTTGCAATATGAACTATAATCGCCTGCTGCAATTTATTCATAACCATGTGTGGCAAAAAATTTAATGCAAATACGCTGAGGTATGCACAAATACGAGTACATGTGTTCTTTTGTTTTGCTAACATGGTTGATTGCGCTATTTCCCAGCAATTAGCAATTCATTTGCAATGGTTCTACTAACACCGTCAAGTGGTGCGGTAGTTCAAAAAAAAAAAAACAAGACAAGAATAAAAAAAGAATTCAGCTAAACTACACAACATATGGTGGGAGTTGTCAAGACTAACATACCAGTACAACTGATAATAGCAAATATATGCACATTCGCGTTACGGGCTCTAATTATGGCTAATAAATTGTATATAACAAGCATATAGTAACTATTTTAATTTAATAGACTCCATATGTCAAACAACACTCAATTTTATAGTAAATTTATTTGTTTTCTACTTTTTATATCATTAGTGTTACCGCCGAAAGAACTTCTAATTATCGTTTAGGGAAGCAGAAAAAAATATGTAGTTTTGAAAATGTTCTTACCATTGAACGAAAGACAGAGATTTTATAAAATGGTTTAAGTATCCCGAGATCATTTCACCTTTAACTGGTTATCAAAATTCAAACTTTATGGTAATACTAATAGGGATGGACACACGTTTCGACGTACTCACCAGATTTTAGGTAGGTTGCAAGCCTATCGCGTCTGGAAACGCACACCAAGGTCAAATTTTTCGAGTAGCTCCGGAAGTTTGGTCACAATTTTGCTGAAAGTAGTTAAATCTAGCTCGTTGTTTGACCAAGCTTCTCTTTGGAGCTTCAGCTTTACATACCCACCACTACGTTAACTTGCTTCCACATTTCAAGGATTTGTTTATATTCTATCAGGTTTAGCTATTTATAATTGAAATTTAATATCCAAAGTGGAGTTTGCAAATCACCAATATTATTGTTTAAATTCCTCGTCCTCGTCGGAATTTATCCTTTTAATTGATATATTTTATTTTGGTTATGTATTGAAAATATTTTTTAAATTGGTGTTAAGATAAGTTACAGAATTTATTAATATCGATTTTTGTTTATATCACAATGCTGAATTTTTTTAATATATTTTTTATATGTAAAGTTAAAGTTATTATATTTAATAAATATTTTTCATTTATTTGCAGGTATGTTATATCCACCTAACAGATTTATCGAACTTTACAAAATATTGAAATGAATGAAGTAGGACCTTAAATTTGTAAGTGCTATATTTTTCTTTAGTTTTATTTTGTATTTAATTTTCATTGGTTATCAATTTTTCTTCAACATTTAACATAAATATATGTTAGTAAATACTTTACGAACTACATGTAAATATTAAATCAAAACAAGTTACTTTCCGTACGCATTCACACCCGCTAGTTGGAATTAGAAGTTTACTGTATTGCGCTTATTTTTTTCTGCACACGATTTTCCATAAACACTTTTTGGTCTGACAGCTGTCACTCTAGTTGCCATTGGTGGCGAGCAAGTAATCGTTGACTTCAACTTAATGCAAGCAATCAATTAAATATCCAAAAGTGTAAATAATTTTTTAGAGCAAATGAGCAAAATTGGTAGGCGGTGAGTAAAAGTTGTTTGCTGGCAATGCGGAAAGTTTAAGAATTGCGAGCAAATGTGTTGCATAAATATTTATTTGTATGTATAAAAATTAAATTGAATTATTTTTAACGTAAAAAATAAAGGAAGGCCAAGAGGCTGGTCGTATTTTAATTCCTGGGTTATATGCTATAATTCAATGAACTTTAAATATTTTTTTTTCAAATGTATGTTAAGTATACTCAGTAACTTCAATTGGGTGCAATATGACTAACTATTATTGCGGTCATGATTACCGCTTTCTAGGTAGTGGCTCTATGTTAGAAGATAGTTTGTTATCATTTAAAACTTGCTTTAGACTTACAATATGGTTACTAAGCTCAGAGCATAGTGCACAGAAGCAGGTAGGTATCTGAAATGGCATATAATGATTTCCACACCCACATTTTAATTGCGACTATCTTTTTTATCAGCAACAAAATTAATTGGCTTCAAACTTGCTAAAATTATTTTAAAAATATGTTGCGCTTTACTATAAAGCAAATGATAAATCTGCTGAAAAACTTTTTAGGGATACAGATTTAATTTTTTATACACACATCACACAAAATAATTTTGAGATGTGCTGCTGGCGAAAAAATCTATAAAATATCAAACAAAAACAGCGACAGAGTTAAGTGAATATACATAAATAATTACATATAGCCGCAGGTGCCACATGCTTTTGCATAAGAAGGTGACTACAGGGTGACTAAACACATGAAATGTAATGTGCAGTTTTTCTACAATTTAATATACTCTATTCACAAATTATAGCGCAACCACATATTGACAGACTTGCGTACTTTATTTTTCTTCTAATTAATTTAAATTATTTCTCAAGTAAAATATGATTTATTCTCTAAGAAAAGCCATATACACCCATTTTTTAAACTATCTACAAAGTGTGCAATGATTTAACAAAATTTCGAACTTTTTAAAAAAAAGTTTTTAAAATTTTTTGCGTATGCATTTTTTTGGATCATTTAATTTTAGTGTGAGAAAGGGCAAGTTTCTAGTGTCTACAAGTTATCACTGATTTTTGACAATTTTTTTACCGGCAGTATCCTCCTTACAACGCAAAGCCGCGGTTATATTTTATATGAGAGGAATTGTGAAGAGCGTCCGTAAAAAAAATGTCAAAAACCAGTGTTCATTCGTATCCACTAAAAACTTGCACTTTGTTGTACTAAAATTAAATGAGCTACCTATTTGCATAACCAAAACAAACTTTTTTAAAAGGTACGAAATTTTGATGAAATTTTGAGAAATGTTTTCTACATTATAAAAGTTGTGTTTACTGGTTTTTTTAAAGATATGACGATGTTTTAATTGAAAGTTAACTTTTAATAATTGGGGGATATATATATTGCCCAAACGTGTCAATATGTGTTTGTGCTATAATTTGTGAACAGAGTGTATGTGTACGAAAATATTTTCCCAACGATTTGAAAAAGTTTACACACGACAGAATTTGACAAAAAAACACTGCGATGATATTTTTTTTTTAATTTTTCAATAGTTATGCATCGTCGCGTAAGCTAGGACGTAGGTCAAAATGCAGACGACAGAGATCTAAACACATATGCTGGTTTAATGCCAAGACTGAGGATGGACTTACACATTGCCGAGTCTTTACTCATGACTCTAGAACTGGGCCACGATCTGTGGTCTGTATTGAAGGTAATGGGGATAAGCCTCACTTTTTCTTGAGGGATATAATTGCGAAAAATAAAGGGATTGACCAGCCCTCTAACTACTTCAAAACTAGTTCGGAAATACAAAACTCTACTGTTTTATGTTGGTAAGCATAATGATTTTGCTTAACTCTGGACAACAGGTCACTAAAGAGTACCTGGTATGAGATGTTTGCCAACTTGTCCAGAATTCACTAATCATTTAATCTAAACGGAAATATATTAAGTTAAGTAGTATAACTTGATTGAATTGACTTTCAAGGACAAGAAGGGCGTGATGCTTTCCTTAACAGGTCTTGATCACTTACTTTTATATTAAATATGTATGTCTGGAGTATTCAGCTTATGAGCTGATCGAATGCCGCTCATAACAGCTGCAATCTTATACAAGAAAAGGCTTAGGTTTAAATTAGCTAATTAAAATGAAAATTAAAACTGTAAGGTTCATCTTTCTTTTACAATTTATCTCAGCATTTGCATCAGAACAACAATTTTTTTTGTACCTTACCCAACTTTTTCTATGATTTCAAAGATGTAAATAAGATTAAACGATAAAAATCGCTATCGCTTGAGTGTCATTTCTTTTCTACCCTCCTTTGATGACGGAAAACCGTTCCAATACAGATTAGCTAAAAAGATGTGCTATTTTTCTGAATTTGAGGATATCATATGACTTTAAAAATCTTCCTTATACACCTTATATTACAACTTAAGCCTCTCTTTTTTTACTATAGCATAGCGATGAGATGTGAGTAATAAAACTCGCAGAAGTTTAAAGTAATTTGTTTATCAGTAGTTAAAGATCTTTCGGCTTGATTGCATGCGACACAAAACAAGCGGGCATGCAAGCAAACATATTTTTTTTTTTTTTTTAATGCAAGAATGTAATGAATTTATATTGTTGCTTAGTGGTTGCAAGTTGTGCAATCAGTTTGAGTTCACATGCAAATCTAATGCTGCTGCTACTCGTACTTCTTGTCGCCATACCAACTAGCCCGACATTCGCCGTTAAATTTCGATGCACATTGTTGGCATGCACTCTCGCTAGCTAGTTAACTTGTTCATCCGTCCATCGTTGTCGGCTATAACAATCAGTCGCTCGCTGCACGGTTCAACGCGTCGTATGCGGCAGTTGAAATTACACGTGCTACTTACGAAGTATTCATACATACTAATTTGAGTGTGGCGCCCTTTAACGCAATAGACAAATGATTATGTTCTTGTTTCCATTGCGCTGATTACCTATTGTTTTCATTTGCATATAATAGTATAATGTATGCATGTATTATATGTGTGTCTGCTTATGGGTACAGAAATAAGTTTCTGAACGCAACCTTAAACTAATTTTCGGACAATTAAATTACAACACTTAATTTTCAATTATATGTGTTTAAAGCTAAAGAAAAACTTCGATTTTAAGGAAAAAATTTCAAATTGCTGAAAATTACCAATTTTGAATTTATGAGCGCGTTTAAGTAGAGCAAATTTCAACTCGATTAAAATGAAGATAAGGTATACTTCAAGTTATTAAATGGCTTTTAATAGTGTTTGTATTTTTTATTTTTTTTTTGAAAAATAATTTTTGTAAATGTATAGAATTTTCAAAATCTATTTTTTGCAATCTTCCTCAAATTCGAAATTCGCACTATTTCCTAGTTTCAATTACAATTTTGGAACGAATGTGCATTTTTGTCAGATTTATACTGCCAAACGAAAGCTTACTAAATTAGTTAAAATATAGAACTGAGTCCCTTAAGCCCAGCAGAAACGGTTTTGGAAACACAAAAATAAAATATTTTTCTATTTTTATTTTTAACTATATTTTTAGAAGCACACCTTCTGTGGCTTAACCAGACAAACTGCACTTTTAAAATGTTCACATAGACATGATTCCCATTGAGAAGTGGATGTTGTGTGATAATAACTAAAGTTAATTATATTTTTTCGCACGAGCGCACAAATTATGTCAAAAGCCAAAATGTGTATTGTTCATACTTACATATATACATATTTAGCACATCTTGCTTATTCACACTACTCACAAACACAAGCGTTCATAGTTTATGGCACTTTTTTAAGATTTAGATTGAGATTTTATTAATTTCTACTTCAGTGACTAATACACTCATTTATACATAATTTTACTCGTATTAGAGAGATGAATGTACGTTATACTTATTTATCTGTAATAAGTCTGCTAAGTACTACATTATGCACTTTATTGAATCTAATTAATCATTTAAATATTTTTTGAAATCAGAGTAGCATTCTCCTCTTTTACGAGAGGCATTTTTCCTTTTCCTTTTTTAAACACATAATCTTATTGCTTTTGTATATAGGAAGGTGCGTTCAAGCAAGCGCAGCATTTCTGTTCACTTTAAAAATTCAAACATGCCATCAATTTTAGTATGGAACCCATTTTTTTAAATCTCTTTAAACCAGCCCGATTAACGATATTAAAATATTGAAAGTTGTAACTCAGACTTAATGATAAGCTTTTTAAATTTTTTTTATTATAAAAGCAATTAAAACACTATGTATTATAATTTACAACGGGTTTTCTTGTATTGTTTGTATATACAAAGGAAATTGATTTTGATTAAAGGCATCGAGATTTCATTAAAAAGCTTTGAATGATATATATTTAATAATAGTAATAGTGAAACAATAAAAAATTTTAATTACTGCGAAAGCTGTTCTCACTTTCAAATTCCAATTCACCTCAAATATAACACACATCAATAACACAAAAATAAAAAATAAATATGTAAATCACCAAATGCCAGAACAATACCAATTTTTTGCATACGTAACAAATGCGCTAAATTGAAAGTTTAACAAAGCATGAGCACTACAACAACAAATTACATTTTTTCCACTTTACTTTCATTGATATTACAAAAAATAAGCAAAAGTCAAGCTACTGGACACCGAAACAAGATCATAAATAAAGTATAACAAAAATTCCAGTTATAAAACAACGGCAAGTGTAACAAAACAATGAAACTGAATACAATAATACCTGAGACAACTACAAGCAATTTTGGAAAAAAAAAAATGCATAGAGAAAAAAAAGAAATCACCGTTTAAAAAAGAAAACATCATAGCGAACTTGCCACAACTGAGGCAATGACATAATTCACAACAGTGCTGCTAAGAAAGGCACATGCGTAGCTCACAATACACCAGCTGCGCATGCGGGCACACCAAACACAATAGTGAAAGACGCAAAAAAACAAACACACACAGCTACATTCATGCGAAAGTAGTTTAATGGGCCAATCAATGGCAGCGAGCAATGAACAAAAATTGGGAATTGTTGAAGTAGCCCTGGCGAGCGGCTGGAAAGTGACCGTGTAAGAAAAAATCAAACGCACATATCGATAAATTATATGAACCATGCTGGACTGAAAAGCACTGAAGCTGCTTAGTAGATACCAAATGAAATCAGCTTCAAAAGAAAAAAATCTTGTATGGCAATAACGCAAGAGTTATTGAGTTGAGTTTTTATTAGTTTTCTTGAACTGTAGCGCAAGGTAGCAAAGTAAATTTAAATATAACTAAGCGTTGCAAATGGGCATGAAAATAAAATGAGGCGAAGTGGCTAAATTTATAGTACAACAAAGCGCAGAATGTAATTGCAAAGTTGGCCTCATTGTAACTTCATTAGCTTTCCTCTTTGCCCCAATTGGCACTTAAACGGACGTTTAACAAGACGCTGAAAGCGGTAGTTAGCCATTTTCAAACAGCTGGCAATCTAGCTGCCTAACCGTCTAGCGAAAGTGAAACTTATAGTATAGTAACTAAATTAGTTTTTCTTCTAATAGACCAGCTGAAGGAGAAGACTTCACTGAATAAAATGAGTTTATATTTAACCAGATTGGAGTGAATTGTGAGATTATTTCATTTTGATATGCATTTTTGGCAACGTAAGTAGACCGATATTTTAAAAGCAACCTGAAATTCTATGTCTCCTTACAAATCAATCTTATTGTACATATGTTTTCCTTGTAACGACGTTAATATCACAACTTATGACTACATGAGCCCATGATGAAGCTTCAAATTACATCAAATCCTTATAGATCAAAACTGCTTTAATTTATGTTTGTAACTGCACTGTATCGTGCATGTAAAAGTATTGCTTATATCAGGGCCGGCGGAACACTTTCAGCCCGAGTGGGTAGTGAGAAAAAGTAGTCTTTGCTTTTCTCCATTCTGAAATTATCTAAATTTTCCGAGTTGATAGGACTACCATAGGCTTCCGCCGGCCCTGGCTTAAATCATCTTTGACATTCTAGATGGATCGGTATTTAGATGTTCGGAGAGGTTTATTCCCAGTTAAAATACCACATGGACTGATCAAAAATTCACTGCATTCTGTATCTGTCAAAGCTTCTGATTGGCCTTTCAATTCACATTTATCGACTGAGTCATACATCTTTCTTGGATCTCACAGCCTACTGAGGATCTCACAGCCACTAAAAATTTCCTGGATCACAGGTTCACCACCTTCTCATACGATGTGAATACAGTTCATTCTGTGTTTCACCCTTGGATAGAGTTAAAGATCTCGAGAAAGAGACTTCTTTTAATTAACTACAGAGCTCGAAGTAGTCACCTGAAACAAAATCCAATATAAACACATAAAAACTTTCGTGGAATCGGTTAAAAAAACGAAAAATTAAAATTGATTGAAATTTGTAAAAATCATTTCCACTATCACTTTCGGTAGTAATACTTTTTTGAGTGATTGGTTTTTACATATTTTTGTATATACATGTATGTATGTATTTACATACATACATATACGTTCATAAGTAGCTAAGCATTTGACCAAGCAACCGTCAACTAGCAGATCACAAGCGAACGATTTCAAACAGGGCAGTTAATAGTCGTTAATGGAAAAAGAAATTGGGCAAAACAGTGTATAAAAAAGTTAAATGTGTAATCAACTAGATTTTCATACATCAAGTAAACTTTTACATATGCATGCAATTTCAGACATTAGACTGCCCTTAACCACTTTTACCAGTACTTTAAAACACATGCATACTTATCCAAGTAAAATGGAATATCACATCTGTGCCACGTTTCAGCTATCAGTTAATTGAGTTACTACAAATGATTATTTTGTGAAATGCCAAAATATAACTTTTCCCCCTTAATTTTGGCCACTACCTTTTAAAAGTTATTTGTTTTCCATTTTTTAAGTGAATTACGAAAGTATTATCATTAACTGGTTTCGTCCGCCTATTGACCTGTCAAGGTTAAAAATGTTCCAATTATGCGAGTTTCTTGATTATTTCTTTTTTGGTGAAGGCATGGAAGTAAAAATTATTTGATTAATTTTCTGCTCGGCTTACTCTCTAAATCTTTTTAACAGCTTGAACTTGAGCGTACTTATTCATTCGCTGACACTAAAAGCCAAAATAGTCAATTATGGCTTCATTTAAAATGCGATTTGGTTTGAAATTTTTCTTAATAGAGCCAATCAATCAGCGTTGAAATTAGTGTAAAATTGGTTTTTCGTGATAGTATATACAGATATATGTATATGTATGTATGTATGTATATGGGTTGATAGGGCTTGAACTTGCTGACCCGTTAGATAGGCCTACATTTAAGGCGGCGTAATGATTTTGAAAAAAAAATCATTTTACCGCTCTTTTAATATTGGAAATCAATAATGAAATCGTAACTTATAAATGGCTTTTTAAGGTGAATTTTTATTTTTCGAGTATTCCTGTTGAAGAAGCGAAATTTTTTTTTTTTTTTTTTTTTTATTTTACAAAAAAATAACATAATAATAAATTATTATATAAACTTACAAACTATCGCAGCGCTAGCATCGGAGGCTTTCGGCTGGCTTATGGCTTAGAGCGAGGTTATATACGTCGAAGAAGGTCGGAGTTTTTGAGATATTCGTATATCCTTGTTATGTTATCGACTGTGGGGTCTTTTAACAAATGCATAGGATTTGTGTTGGTAAAGGTTTGTTGTCTCAGGGTTTGTAGTGCGGAGCAGGATGACAACAGATGATTTACGCTAAGAGAAAGGTTGCAAAACGGGCATGTGCTACGTTCAGTGCCTTGAAGTAGATGAGAATGTGTGATTATTGTATGGCCTAGGCGAAGGCGAGTGTATGGCGTAATATAGTTCGTCGGTATAGAGGATGCAAAAGAAGGTTTGATACGACCGTGATTTATTGAGGAGTAGTGGTGGCTAAAACGACTCCAGTCTGATAATAGTTTGGTCTGCCTTTTTTGTTTTATAGCCCGATAGATGTCATTTTTAAAGATAACATTGGATGTTGTCGTTGGTGTGGTGGCCATTTCCTTAGCAGTTTTGTCGGCGTACATGTTACCTTGTATTCTTGAGTGACCAGGAGTCCACATTAATTTAATTTTTTGAGGGTGCCCAGTAAGAGTGTCTCGGATGTTGTCAATTATATAATTTGCGTGGCTACTTTCCTTTATAGCGGTGATGCAGGACATACTGTCTGAGCATATAACAAATTTCCCATTTGTATGGATCGAGTGAAGCATAGCATAGTGTATCGCGATTGCTTCTGCTGTGAATATTGAGCAGACAGAAATAAATTTAACATTGCCAATAGAGAGCAATTATCAAATTATTTTTAAGGAAATATAAGGAACCTGATGTGTCCAATGAGAAAACAAGGGAGCTCTGAACTAAGAAGATAAAATAGAGTATTTGTTTCACAAACATATCATTTAAAGATTTTAAATTATAAAACAAATATTCAGACAAATCAATATATAATGAAGTTTTGTTTTATGATATTAAATAAATTAATGTATATAGTCTCGCTTAATTTATTTTAATTTCTGGTGTCATATATATGTATAAAAAGTTGTGGTGACAATTTTTCTCGTTATCAACTCGGCGCAGATTAAAATATGTTAGACTAATCTTAGAGGAAACTTAAAATTTATTAAATTTATATGGAAGAAGTGTGTACTTTTCTAAGAAAGCAACATACGCGAGTATTTCTCTCAATTTCACTATGTTATGAAAAAATAAAAAATGCTTTAAAAGGTATTCGTATAAAACTAGCGTATAGTCTTCAAATGCACATCAGAAAGAGAATTATAAAAAGCCATCTAAAAATTATTAATATATATATTTGTGAAAATTAACAGCAGCACAAGCTACCAACAGCAACGCACTTTGTATTGCTAGCTAACAAGCAATAAAACAGCTGTTTGCAAGCAAACAAATGATATTTTCAGCACAGCTGAGACGAAATTTTGCCTTCTGTAAACAATATTTTTTTTTTATTCAAGTCATGTTCGCCAACGCGTTTGATGCGCTTGTACAAACGTTTGTAGTTTACAACCGAAACCTCTTCCGAATACTCATGTTTAATTGTATTCGCTGTGTGTGTTTACACGCTGCTGTCAACCTTAATTTACGAGCTTGTACAATTGAAATTTACGAGTGTTTTTATTGTCATTCGGAAGCGATACCATAATTACTTTTTTTTTGTTTGATGATTTTCTTTGATTGCTTTCAAATTAGCGTAAAATGTAAAGCGAAGTGTGTGCATTTGGTGCACAATTAAAATTTTAATGGGGTTTGCGTGGCGGAGATGTGAAATCAAATTAGTACTTTCGTAAAGTTTTTTTAAGCAAATTTTGATAAATTTCTAAAATAAAAGAAAAAAATGCATTTAAAACATAGTTATGGTAACGTTGTTGAGAGATTAATCTAACATATAATTTAAAAGAGTGCATTACAATAATTTTTCTCGTTAAATTAAGCAACAGTTCATAAACTTTGGTAGTAATTTGTCTGATATTCTCCTTTAAAGTGCAAAAATGTGTAATTCCAAGTGTATTTTGAAGGAAAGTTTTACAAAGCAAGATCCATACATTTCCAGCTTTTGTATTTTATGATGCAAAATGTTTGCAGTTTAAGACAAATTAGATTTCGAACACAATTCAAATCATCCATAAAAGCGAAGTTTGGTAAAACTTCAGCAATTAATAATTTTTCAAACGCGTCTCTTTCTTCGTTGCCAATAATTATTCCGAAAATGAATCGAATGAACGTTAGTTCAACACCCTATTAGCTGGATATTTTCTTAAAACTACTTTTCCTCATTATCAAAATAAGTTTCTAATATAAGCCGAGCCGAAGTAGAAATATCGGTATTACTTGACTCTGTCGCGACCCTGTGGGTGTTATTCTGAATCTTAATTATCCAAAGATGCATTAAGCTCGGTCTAGCAGTTTAGTGTATAAATATATTATACAGAAAATGCTGTTTTATAGTTAGTATTGCGGTTATTTCTTTAGCTTTGAGCATTTGTAAAAAAAAATCTAACAACAAATAAAATTATAGGAATATTTTACACTTAAATTAATTTTATAAAAATATTTTAAATCAGTCTCAAGAAAAAAAATACTGGTATCAAGGCACATCAAGGTAGTTGATAAAATATTTTTTAAACTTTAGCTTTTAAAAGCAAAAACAAAATACACAAAGCTATTACATTTTTTTTTAATTTTTATACTGCGCCTACCTATTGAATATGCCTTGGCTCGTATTGTATATGTATATTTCTTCATCAACGGCAAAGTATTTTTTCATGCAACATTAATTATGAAAATTATTTCTTGTTATTTTTCTTAAGAGCTGTATTCAAGCTTTTAACTAAAAAATGCAAATTTTTTTATTGATAATTTTAAGCAAATTTTTTCTAATAGTCATAATTATAAAATAAAAAAAAACTACAATTAAATGAACTTTTCATTTAAAAATATATTTAGTTATTTTACAAGTATGTACACAAATATTTCATCAACAATTTCGTTGTAGTTAGTTTCCGCAACATTAATAAAAGTATGTCACTAAAGCAACAAGCATGAAAAAGTGAATGTTAACGAAATATTCGAAATATAATTGAATGCTGTTAAATTTTATATGTATACTCGTATGTAGGTGTGCACTAAATTGTTCATTAACTGAATATTCAACATTTTTCCATTACTAAAATGAAATCAAGTTTTATAGTTTTGTTACCAATTCAGCATAGTTTTGCAGTTCAATATGAATATCTGATATTCATTGCGGTAATCTTACCGTTATCAATTTCATTTGTGGCTTTTTGAAAATATGTTGTTCTAAGTGGGAGGTAATTAAAACAAATGTGATAATAATAAATGCCATACATATTGTTTAAAGTCACCTAATTATTGCTACACATTCTAAAGTACTTAAAACTCATTTAATCAATTGAAACTTGAGATCTTAACAACTTAAGTACTATGTATATTAAATTAGCCACCCACTCTATTTTAAGTTCATTACAAATTAATGACAAATATTGAATACATAAATAAAACGTATATAACAAAAATATTTACGATATTAAGAAACAATTCCAGTCATTACTTATTTGAATGCCATTGCTTAGCTCGAGTTAGCTTAATGGGTCCCTCACTCATTCCACTCTTTGACTCGAGTGCTTACTCACACCAGTTCGTTGACGTAAATGGATTTGTATTTGTAGAGCTAAAACTGAAAGTGGCTTACGGCAATAAGCATTTTCGTTCCAGGCTACATAACAAAAGCATGACAAAGCCGTTTGCTGCACATTATGGACAACAACAGCAATAACAATAAAAACAACAGTAACCTTGTCAGCGGCGAACATAGAATAGCCAAAGACTATATTTGCATGTTTTACTTAACAATTGGCAGCAATGTAGTGAGGAAATAATGAACAAATAAAAATATTGATTGAAGCATAAAATAAAAGTAAGAGTGTAAACATATTTTAAACCCTAAAACATAAGTTGAAAATAGTTTCCAAACTGTATATACACTCTGTTCACAAAATTATAGCACAAACACATATTGGCAGATTTGGGCACTCTATTTTTTTTCTAATTACTTAAAATTATTTTTCAGGTAAAATATGGTTCATTCTCTAAGAAACCCCCAAAATATAATTTTTTTTATTTATTTACAAAGTGTACAAATCATTGTACACTGTAAAAAAGTTTTATTAAAATTTCGAACTTTTTAAAAAAAAGTGTTTAGAATTTTTTTGAGTATGCAGTTGCTTGGCTCATTTAATTTTAGTCTAAGAAAGTGTAAGTTTCAAGTGTCTACAAGTTATCACTGATTTTTGACAATTTTTATACTGACGCTACTTCGCATTTTCTTCCATATAAACTTTAATCGCCGATTTGCTTTGTATGAAGGAAATTGCCAGTAAAAAAATTATCAAAAATCAGTGATAACTTGTAGACACTTGAAACTTACACTTTCTTAGACTAAAATTAAATGAGCCAAGCAACTGCATACTCAAAAAAATTCTAAACACTTTTTTTAAAAAGTTCGAAATTTTAATAAAACTTTGTTAAATCATTGTACACTTTGTAAATAAATAAAAAAAATTATATTTTGGGAGTTTCTTAGAGAATGAACCATATTTTACCTGAAAAATAATTTTAAGTAATTAGAAGAAAAATAGAGTGCCCAAATCTGCCAATATGTGTTTGTGCTATAATTTGTGAACAGAGTATACGTTGATGCTTCATCGCTGCTTTGCACCCTTTTTATTTTCATTCAAGAACTATGTCAGAAAATTAAATTGTTTAATTCGAAAACTAAATTTCATTTTCTCAATTTCTTATAAAAAAAAAACTGGTCAATTGCTAACAAAAACTATTCATATGAAATCAAAGTACATGCTTTGTAGAAAATTCAACAAAAATGTTGTAAACATTTAAAACTTAAAACATGTAAATACTAAGTATGCAGATTTATAGCCTACTCTATTTAATAAAGTATTATGGAATTTAAAAATGATAAGAAATCATTGTTAATCTTGGAAACATTTTTTTCCGAGGGGTATGGCGATCTTCTTCTGTATTAAATTAAATGCAGTATTTCCGTACATATACAAATATGAAAAAATTATGAAATTCCGCCACTTCAAAATTGAAATTGCTTTACTACAACTACATATTCAAAATTAGAAATTTTAAGAAAAACATTTTTGTTGGCTTTCATCCTATAGTTGAAATTTGGGCAAATAAAAAAATAAAATACCTAAAAAATTGCTTCTAGCCTAGAGCGCGGACAATATTATTTAATGGTCTTTAAACAATTTAGGGCTGAACTGTACATATATTAATTGGCAATAATGAAAATGAAATAGAAGAAATATATTGTAGTGAGTCATTAAGTTGGCAAGGGAACAAAGTCAAGATATTTCAGCAATGATATGATAGTTTGACGAGCTCTTTTCAATTTGACGCTGTATTTTATAAAGAAAATATTTAGTTTGTGGTTTTGTTATATTTTTTTGACGCGCTGTAGTGACTGCTTTAATTTTTTTTACATTTTATAGGCAGTTCAGCTTGCCTAGCATACAGTGGTCATGGCTCAGTAGACAAACCCAGTTGGCTTTGCACTAATAAGCCAATCCAGCTTTGAGTGAAACTGACTAATAAAGGAACTGGTTTAATTTGGTACACCTTGTGATTTCTTTATATAAAACCACATTAAAGAACGATCTTCTTTACACAAGTTATTAACATGGAAGGCTATGTTAACTTAAATACAATTGCAACAATTTTATTATTCCATTTCAGCTCGAATCTATGAATTCCAGCAACAGAATACAGGTCAAATCAGGCAAATACTTAATTGAACAAACTAAACTTGTTATCATATTTAACTTACTACTGGCAATGCGAAAATCTACACCCTTTAAGCTTTCCTACCTATTAACATTTGTCTTTCTCTCTTTCAAGTTTTTTTTTTACATTTTTATACTGTATGCAATATTAGTGACTTTGCATTATTTGAAAGTAGAAATATAGATAATAGTTTTATGTTATGGTGAAAGCGACAAGGGGTTTTTTTGTTGAACGTCGAATTGATTTTAATTGCAGTGAACTTGAAAATATATTCAAAGGTTAATTAGATTTGACCACAGTGAAAAAGTCGCAATATTTTTGCGCGTTTAGAAAACATGTCAATTGTGCAATTCACTAAGAAATACTCAACAAATTTTTCAAGGCATGATGCTAAACACTTTTGCAGAACTAATTTTATACTACTTACAACCATTTCGGATTTGAGTTTATTCAAACCCCAGATGAAAAATTCAGTAATATATCTATAACATATAAGATAAATGACTTGTCCATGACTAGGCATACTTTGACAAAAAAATATATGTTGCTTGATTTAATTTATCTCTTTATTGAAAAAATTAGTGATATTTTTCCTGTAATTATTTTCAAATATTTTTCAAAACTTTCTTAATAAAAGTCATAAGTGATTGGGTCGCATCTTTAAGCAATCAGTTGTAATTTTTTAGGTGCTTGTACTACTTAGTTACTTGGACATATAAAAATTTTAAAGAGTCCTGCTATTTCCAGGGTTCATAGTTCAGCTTGACTTTAACAAGTAGTGAATATTTATCCTTTTAAATGACAGAAACTGTTGAAATAGTACTTTTACTTCTATTTAATTTATTGTTAAGTTGTTCCTTTCTTTAAGATTCCTATTATTGGTATGTTTACTAAGCTAGTGCCTACGTTTTTACTTATTTGTATATTTATAAATTATACATTGTAAATTTTATAAGTTTTCCAAACAAAAACCGTAACGTGTTATGAAGCTAATAATCATTTTATAGTTCATTTATCTGTGTTTGCAAATTAATACATACCTACACATGCACTTATTAATACCATTATAATATTCTGAGATTGTTTTTTCTATTGAGACTTCATTTGTTTAAATACAGTTTATCAATATTTTTATAGTGCCACTTAATTAAAAGTATGAATATATGAACTATTAAAGGCATTTGTGTTTTTATTGATACTTTCGTTTTCATATTTTATATTTTTCCTTATCTGCAAACACATTTATTTGTTAGACGGATTGTCTGTTGCCACTTCTTTAGTCTTAGTTAACACTTTACGCTCACTTTTTTTGTTTCTTGATTGTTTTTGTTGAGTACTCAAGTGAACATCTAACAAACTTTAAATGTTCGTAGCAATGAATTTGTAGTAAAGCGTTATGATGCCTGAAAATTTCTGCTATAAATTTATTAATCACAATAATAATAAAAATTTAAAGAATAAGAAAACTCTATCCCAATGATATAAAATTATGTGAGCACGCTACAATTTCGATAAGAATTGTAAGATTTCTTTTAAAAATAAAACTTAAGTTTTAGGAAAACTTATTGAAATTCATTTTAGTTGTGTACACACTTAAAAATTTTTAACTGTAATTTTAATTGCACTCAACTCAATAAAATAAAAATTGTCGCAAGTGGTGTGATTATATTTTTGAAATGGGGTGTATAAGATGAAATGTAATAAATAGCGGTGCATTAAATTTGCTGCACTATTTACTTTTTCAAAAGATTTCTAACTGCCACATCAATCATTTGCCAATTATTCTGCAGTCAGGAAGTTTCTTTAGTTTCGGCTTAACACTAGAAAGACTGGAAAATGAGGATCTTAAAAGACGGATAGGTCATTTGAACCAATAGCCTTAGCAAATAAATTATAATTTGAAATTAAAAATTATGTATTTGTTGTTAAAAAATAGTTTCAAGTTTTAATTTGCTAAAAACTTTTGTGTAGTTTAAAAATTTTTTTCAACATGCACTTCTATGCAACTCATGAACAAAATTTCATTTTATATGGGAAAAACGCAAAACCATCGGTAAACTTTTGCCGTTTATAACTTGCACTCTCAATAATAATCCTTTTATAAATTTTGCGTGTCAAATGATCCAAATGATCCAATAGGTCTTTATAGTATGTTGGTAGTCATAATATATATTTGAATATAATTTGAAACAATTTTAATAAAAGTCATGAAATGCGAATTTGGACAAAAAAAACAGTAAAAGATGTATTATCAGTCATTCTAGTGTTAAGGCGCACCCACCTTACTTAAATTTTTTGGATTACAACAGCAAAAAATAAACACATGAAAGAATTGCATTCTTCTGTATGTTGCAACTTGCCACACACAAATAAAGACGAAAACAAAAAAAACTACCATTGGCATACAACAAAGGTCAGTTGGCAGTAAGTGGGTGCATTGATTGTTTGGTGATGGTGGTGGTGAGATGCAGGCGGACCTGTTTTTATGGTGCATGTAAAATGTTAGCTGACTGACATTAAAATCAAAAGACTTCAGACACAAACTTGCTGAGAGGCTTAGTGCAGCTTACCGCTACCAAGCGCTTATGCGGCGTTATGGACAAATTCGAAAGTGATTTTTTACCGCTTTTTTCTTGCCTCTGCTGTAAAAAATTGTAGACAGTAGACAACATAATATTAGTGTTGTTATGAATAATGATAAACTTCGATAGCTGTGCAACTCTTTATGGTATACTCGTATACGTATACTTAAAACGCATGCACTTGCAGTCGAAAAGCGAATAGCAACAACAGAAAATGATGTTGCAGTGAATGCAGAAAAGCGCACTTCAGCGGCTAAACGCCATAAGCTGTAAGTATTGGCTGATAGCTATTTTCATCAGTCAATGTCAAGGATTTAATGTTGGCTAACATGCAGTTCGTCAAACGGTGTACGGTTGCGCAAGTGGCTCTATGTCTATGTGTACTTGTATGTGTAGACTGCGTGCAAAAAGCAGGTTACATTTTTCTTGTTTACTTTACTTTTTGTGTACATTTTTTATGTATTTCTTTACTGTTTATTTGACACCCATGACATTGCTTTCTTAGTTTTGTGATGTTAATTCTGCGTGAAAGTAAATTCGTATTTATTCAAAAAAAAAAAAATAATACTTGTCTATGCATGAATACATACATACATAAAACTTAAAAAAAAAGTGATAGTACAATATATTTCTATAAAATGCAAAAAACAAAACAATGAGACACAATGCGGCCTCTCTCTTTCTTGTGGTTTTGCTATGGAGGAAGAGATTGCCAATAAGTGACAATAAAATGCCAATCAAATAATGAAATACTAAAGGAAATAAAAAATATGCATATAATATTTGCTTTTATTTTACTGTTTGCATGTGTTTATTTTACTCTTGCAAGGTTTCATTTGAATTGCAACAAAATATCAAAAGAACTACCGCCCCAACGCTGTCAGAAGTAGTAAGCGCACAAGTTATTAAACTTAGTCATTTATTGAATTTAATTTTGTTATCCACAACAAAAGCACACTCTGCCCAACCCAAAAATTAGACAAGCTGAGCCCTACCCTGCCTGGTGCTGTCCGGCCCAGCTGGCTAAACTCTAGTCACCTTAAAACTCTCTAAATTAGTTTTCTTGTTTACTACTCGTATATGTATATTTTCAAGGCAATTTTTCATTATTAAGCTTAATTTTTCTAAAATTAGAATATCTAATTATTACCGATTTTTTTCTTCGTATTTATTTGTTGATTTTATATTTCTTCTTTTTTTTAATTTAAGCTGCCAAAGTTTTCGGCATTTAATTATATGCTCCAAAAACAATTGGAATTATGTAAACTGCCTCGTGCTGATTTTCACGCCGACAATGACACGCAAATTGTACGTAATGCCGAAATTTAATGGCATACTTGGCTTTACAGTTCTAGAAACCCATGAATAATGAGCTATTGAGATCTGTTTGCGCTAATATTTTTGGCTTTCAAAAAATCAAAGAAGTTTTTTGAATTGTGTGTTAATGCACGTAAGTTAAAACAAAACAATTAAAAATAAAGAATGTTAATTAATTGCAAAAGCCTTAATAAGGTGATAATTGTGCAATTGAAGAAAACCAATTTAGTATAAATATTTTCAAAATTAAACAATGAAGTTAAAATATTTAATTTAAAATAGTGAAAACATTTTATTTGGCAGCTCAAGGTGATAATGGAAGTTCCAGGTATATATGGCATGTTGCATATATAAGAATCACAATTGTCATAGTTCAAAGTTTTATACATATGAGCGTATCGGCGCCTGCATCCAAGTATAAAAAAGTCCTTGTTTATTATGTCTTCCCGAAGAATTCATGCTGACTTGGCGTAAAAGTTGAGACTTCTTCATTTCTGGCGATGGGAAACCTTGGACGAAAGTTGGTTTATTTATTTTTTAAAATCAATTTAATAGTTTTGTCAAAATTTCATTACCAGGCATTACATCTTTACTTATAACAATTTATCATGTGATTTAGAATATTAAAATACGTTTCCCTATTTTCATTGCCTACATATTTCTGTTGATACAATAAATCTTCACGTATGACAATTTATTTTTCTTTAATTCGATATTTCAATAAAGAACTTTTTTGGAGATAAGCAGTTTCTCTAACAAAACCATAAAATTGATAGCTAATAAAGATTTAGTTCACAATTAAAACATAAACAAGTTTTCATAAAAACAAATTTTTTTTGCAGATGATTTTAAGAGTTTAAGGTAAATGCAGAAGAGATTATGTAAAAAAATATTTAAGATTGCTGAACAATTACTAGATTGAAATTGCCTTTTATAACATTGAAATATAATAAGTTATTAAACTGCGAACTTAAAAATCCAAAAATTTTAGGAAAAAAATTTAAATTTTTATGAAAAGTCTTATTACAGAAACACAGACAGTTGAATATTCAACCGGAAAAAAGTACGTAGTAAAAAAAATCAAAAATTAAATTAGTTTTTTTTTATTGAAATTAGTAAGCTCAAGATTAAAATCTCGGTATTTTTGATGAATTATGAACTTAATTGTTATATAATATTTAACAAACAGAATTTATTTTATTTAAAAAAAAATTTACTTCACCTCTTTGGCACCAAGAACATACAGTCGCAAGTCTTTATGAAGGATTTCTTCTATAGTCAAATGTTTGTTATGTTATTTTCGCTAACCATTGTTTTAACAAACATTTATAACTTTTCGATCTTTAAGTTCAAAGTGAAGAAAACGCACGGGTGTGAGAAAAATAAACCCTGTTGCAAATCCTTTACAACTCGTGTTTATTAATTTATTAAACATTTTTTAATCTTACTTAGCGAGGATTCCTGATTTTCTTTAGGACTAAGGACAGAGCATGACTTAGCGATTCAACTATTTTTATAAAAATATAAGTGATTTATATTAAGTTTTAAAATTAAGTTGTAGATAAAATTTCACTTCAGCTTTCGTTTTATTATTTTAACGTATTTATTGTAATGATTAAGAATAGTCAATTCTACACATGCTCTCAACAATTTTTAGCTATTTTAACCGACTTTATATGTTTACTTCACATTTTTCACAAAGTAAACAATTATTTTATATATTTCTTCTTCCTCTTCCAGACCAAACACCCGCCGCTTCACACTTTACACCACGCATTGCCACCTCATCACCAATAGATTCACCCTTCTACTCCGCCTCACATGGCGTCGTGCAGACACATCCGTCACTGGGTGCGAGCAATCCCAGTCCGCTGCCATTAAATGGCAACAGTTTGGGTAGTGGCGGTCTGGCGAATACGCTTAGCGTTGGCAGTGGTTACCTTAATTCACGTGGCAATTTGCCAAAATTCAACACAGCACGCTATCCAGCAATTGCTAACACTGTAGTCGATCCAAATCCGCAATCACCATTCCGTCATTTGGATTTCTCCACAAGTGCCACAGCCGAACTGAGACGGAATCCAACATTATCAGCGCCAGATGAGTGTGCGCGTGCCTGTCGTGAGGGTGAGCCTCCGCGGATTTGTTACTATCATTTCACAATGGAATTCTACACTGTATTGGGCGCGTAAGTATACAACTGGAATATGATTATACGTACAACTGCAGGAAAATAAAATAAAATATTTAATTAGTTTATAGATTTATTGGGGATTTTTTTTTTGTTTCAATTGTTTTTCAAAGTTCTACCTAGAAGTTTTGCCCTTCCTTAGCAAATGAATCTTTCAATTGTAAATATCTCAGGTTCAGATGATTCAGCATTTATGTTACTATTGCCTATACCACACTATTTTAATTAAAGATTAGTAAATCTTTCAAAAAAGAATTGCTGCAGATCTCTAAAATATTAATAAAACCTTAGAATTGCTTAGTTTTTTTTTTTTGGAGTCTGATTATGTTATCAGCTGAAGATTATCGAAACATTTTCCTTTAAGAGAATAGCCAATTACGTTAATACATATATTATCAATGAAGAGATTGCAAAATATTAGTTTGTTATCTTTTTATTCACTTTATTGAACTTGTTAATGGAAATACATACATATGTTTACGTACATACATATGAACATACATGGAAGTATATATGGACTATCAATTTAATTGTTTCTGTTCTCTGTTGAAATAAAATATTCCATCAATTACGCAAATAAGTCTATTTTATATGGTTTGAATTTCTCTTTTACTGCAGTCATATATTTCTTGCGTCATAGCGTTAGTAAAGGCAAACTTAAAGATGTGCAATAAATATGCAATTAATAAAAGCAACAATTATTATGTTAAAATTTTCACATAAATTGCAAAATGAAGAAAATTTTCGCCTACAACATTATTGCAAACAATTGCATTGTCACAACAATAATGATTTCTTGGCATACCGCGGGAATTGACTAAATATACAAAGCAAAGAATTTTTAATTGTCATTAGTGACAAATTTAAATAAATAACAAAGGCCATAAACAATAGTCAGACAACAACGAAAACTATTCAAATGCTGAATGTGCAGACAGATTTATATCTTATGTTTACATATTTTCTCTTACTTTTTATAACATTTCCAAGCAAAGTCGCGACAAAAATTTATAACTCCAGAATTGTGCAGCAAACGAGCAATTTGTAATCACATAAATTACAGACATAAGAGCAACAGCTGTTAGTTGGCACCACTTTTGGCAGAATCGCAACTAATCGTCAGATAACGTGTCAGACTATATCAGACGTTAATTTCTATGGAGCAGAAGAGCTAAAAGAGAAAACTGGCAAAAGTATCAAAAGACAAGCAACACAAATAGTCAAGATAAATCGATGCTGCAATTTACATACTCGCATGTAAAGTAACTAAGATTTACTTATACATATCATGCATACATACATATGTGCATACATAGTTGCATACCATGATAATCGCATTTACATGGCATCGCATAGCGATTCACATCAACAGCAACTAACTAAGCATATGGAATTGTAAAAAGTGAGTGTGTTTAGTTATGCGCAAATGAATATGTGCCCCGCAGGAAAAACCCTTTTGTTTCGAGGAATGGCATATGTATAGCTGCTCATGGGAAGAGGGAAATCATATAATACATTTGTGAAATTTTGATTAAAAGAACCAAAATAGTTTTGGTAATTTTCGGCCATTTTCGTAGATAAAAAAGTTAGTTAAATTTTTCTGAGATTTATTGGTTTTAAAATGATTAAATTCTGAAAATAATAATTATATATGCACAACTAAACTTATACCATAAACTTTAAAACTTTTTTCTTCAAAATTAAAGCTCGGTTATGCAAAACTTATACATACCTTGAATTAACTTGGAGAGAAATTTGTTTTGAATTATATTTGTCATTTAATGTTTGAAGTAGTTTGATTTGTCTAGTTAAAAAGAATTGAAATTGAAATAAAATATAAAATATAAAAGCATTTCATATTTAAATAACTTTATCCAAGAAGAATTTGAAGAAAAGAAGTGGAAATGGTGTTAAATAATATTGCCAATTTTCAAAAAGGTTTTACTTTTAAAAAAGATTGCGCTTATTTAGTATAGTTTTTTTTTTTTTTTAATTCTGGGTTAAGGTGAATAAGGGATTATTAAAAAATAATTTAGAAGTCTAAACAAAATAAATGTTTACGGCGAAAAATTATTTTTAAAAAGATCTATTCTAGAAAAATTAATTAGAATTCGTAATCTCGAATCTGATTGTTAAGTTTATGTGCCCCAGCGGTTTCTGGTGACTTTTCAAAACTTCACATTTTCTCCATAGTATTTTTTTTTTCTTTTAGAACTTGTCTTGAAAAACAATCATTATAAAATATTTAGATGTATCGTAGGAAAGAGTTCTCGCCTTATCAAACTTTACGAATTACGCAGCTTTGAATAAATGTAGTTCAAACTCGTACAACAATTGACACGTTCACATTTTTCAGATACATTTCATGTAGCTTTCTTGCTGGGCATACATACATGTTTAAATAGTTTCATACATAGTATGCGTTTTTGTGAGCACATTTGTTGGTGAGGTATGTATTCTGTGGTTAAAGACCGTAGAAATTCCCACGACTGTTTACACAATGGCACGACGACAATTGATGGTGGTTGGAAGGCTGCGGCTCCAGAGAGTTGGTGGCAAGACTAATGCAGCAATAATTGCTGAAAGAATTTATGATTTGTTTTTATTTTTTTAAATCAGACACATAATAATTGATTTTTATTGCAATAATTTGAATTGGCGCACATAGCAGAGCCATCAATTGGGCGGATAGATCTAAAGCGTTAATAAGTTTGCGGTATACAAATATACTTGTATGTATCTATATAATATTCACAGGTATATAAAGCAATTATGTGTCCATAAGTTAGAATATCGGAAATTTGATATTTAATTGACTTCATATGCACTTGCTCTATTCGAAATCGACTTTTTTTATGGAAATCCCAAATAAATATACATTTTTAAACTTTATGCTTAGACTCAGACATTAATTCTTAAAATTGAAAGGTGTTCATACTAAAATTACGAACTGTTGCCCTAATCAGTTTTCTCTAACTTTTTAAACTTTTATTCACGTGATTTTTGCTTAATTTCGAACTTTATTTTTATAAAAAAATCAATATAAATTACACATACATACATACATACATATACATTAAAAAAAATTATTTTATTATTACATATTTTTAAATGTAATTTATCGAATACGGCAGCCTAATAAGTTTGCACTTGCCTTGTTTAAAAAAAAAACGTGCTTCTAATATTCAATAAAAGTAGAAGCTTATTTGTTAAATTTTCTGCTATTTAATTTAAATAGAGATTGTGTGTGATCAGAATATTTTTGGCTATTTTAAAGGCTACTTATGTGTTTTTGGAATATACAGATATTTAGCGTTTTACCGCTTTTCATATAAGCTTGTAGTAGACGTTCAATGGGAAGTGATAGGATAATATTGATTAAAATATATTGCCCTGGTTGAAGTTCACATACGTTATAGTCTGCAAAGCCACTCCACATAAGATTTAACTTATTGATCTGCAACATTGAAAGAGAAATTATATAACTCACACACTCAATTTAGGGACTTTTAAATACATTTGCTTTTCTGCCCTAATAACCCCGACTTAATTACAGATGAGGCCAGTAAACATATTCATATCCAGAAGTGGCTTACAATTCCATTTTTTATTTTAAATAATAAAATTTGTTATTGGAAGATAAAGTTTTAAAAGAATTTTATCAAACCAACGTACAAAACTCCCTAAGTCGCCTTCCATACAGCTACATAGGCTGTGTAAAACAGAGATTTTTGATCATTTGAGTTTTATTGCACTGTTGATATATAAACGGGGTAGCTTCTATTTTGGAGCATTTCCATTATTTTCTATTTGTTAAGAAACTTTTTTAGATTTGCAGTTTTTTTCACTGAATTATTATTTTTGACTAGGTAAACTATTTTAGACATCCGAATCGCCAGCACTCATTTACATTAATAACTTGTTCGAGTTTTCTACCAAGCCGAATTATTTCTATCGATGATTAAATTTGTTTTGACACATTGCAACTACTGCATTTATTTTTATTTTATCATCATATTGGCCCTTTTGGAAACATATTAATTAAGTCGTGGGATCGTTTTACTAAAAATTATCTATAAATGTTTGTTTATTTTCTGTTGGCCTAGTAAATGTTAATATTTTACAATTTTATTGAGCTCAAGGCCAGTTTATGGGAGAGTTTTTTGTGAAAAAACAACATCAGTTTTTAATGGTAGAAGCTATAGTAATATTTCGGAAATCACCACATTTCCTCATCAGACTTCTTTTTATTAAAATAAATAAATTTTTAATTCAATTTTTCATAACCACTTCTAGCGTAGCACAATATGTAGCGTATTGGCTCTGCAACTCCGAGCTCCCGGGTTCAAAGCCTGAGAGAAGTGGTTTTGAAAAATTAAATTAAAAATTAATTTAATTTAATAAAAAGTCCATAACTGGCCTTAAGCTCAATAGAATTGTAAAAAATTATATATGTTTTTGAGTCAATGTGCAGACCCTTTTTATAAGAATATTTTATAATTTTATTTGAAATTTTACTTTGTATGTTATTTGATTGCTTTCAGTAAAAGTGTCAGAATTTTTTCCAGGCATATATATATACATACATATTAATTTTTTTTCCTAAGTACAGGAATGTCTTAAAAAATATGTATTTTACTTATATCTTTACTCACTGACCAAAAGTAAAAAATTTAAATTCCACCTTCTTTTCCTTTTTATCTTCACATTGTATTCACTTTATTTACTCCCGATTTGCTGAATGAGCAACTTGGTTTTGTTCCACCTTCATGCACCATTCGCCACTTTCAATTAAATTTTTAGTATAAATCGCTCAGCAAGTTTGTTGTGCGGCAGTGCATGAAACGCCATAATTATGGGTCTAGCAGTTTTTCAACAATTTAATTACCATTATTTGTGCACCCAAACACGGAAAAGTGCTGGTACAAATATTATTTCATTAAAGAAATGCTAGGTATTATTTACTTATCTTATTTCACTAAAAGCAAAAATATGCGGTTATGCAAACATAATTTTACCTAAATTAGTTATAAAGTTAATGGAAAGAAGGAAAATAAAATGTTTAATAGGAGTTTCAATCTCCTCCCTTACTTAAACAAATTGTGGAAAATTGTTCATCCCAGCAAACGGAACCAGTTTGAAAAGTCAAATCGAAGTAGTTTAAAGTTCTAAGAAATATTGAAATAGGGGTAACTAATGGTTTCTACTTTATTTTGAATGACGATGCCACATGTCTAACCCAAGGCGTTATACCACCTTGAGAATTTAAAAAAATCGTTTTTTTTTATTAGCTAAAATACTTCCTTATAGTCCCGAGATTACGGAAAATATGAAATCATACACAATTTTGATGGTTAAAGTTGTTTTTTAATTGTTTCAAGCCATGCGCGTCTGAGTGACCGGAAGCATGTATGGAAACATGGGTAAAAAAAACCATCTTTCCGTCATTGTAATTTCGTAAGAAATCCATATAATAGCAAATTCCTAAGATACATAGATCATAGCCAGTGCATTTCTATTGAAGTCAAGAACTCGATTTCTACAGTCGGACGGAACTTCAATGTATACACATTAAAATCTTGATAAAAGATTTGCCTCACGGTGAATACTTTCTCTGCAAAAAAATTTGGGTGTCGATTTCGGGTTCCCAAGGTGGCGTAGCCCCTTAAGTTATATACAAATTTTATTAAGTTATACTCAAATTCTTAAAAAATAGAATATGGGTGTTAAACGGCCATCTCAGCGAGGACAAAAAAATTTAAAATAATAATTTTAACAGGGTTACCAAATGATAAAAAAGTCGAATAAAATTGATTTAAACAAAAGTTGTATGAATGGCATCTCAACGAGGTGAAGATCTTCAGCTATAATTAGAACAGGTCCTTGCCACAATTGGGATAAGAATAACCAGGTCTAGTTGTAAACCTGCTAAACTTGCAGGTATGAACACAGGTATTTTTGATATACATATGTAAGTATTTAGTATGTACATACGTAAATTAGAAGCGAGAAATAATATCAATAAAGTTTTAGGAAATTTTATATACAAAGTATGTACTCATATGGGTTAAGAATATGTGTTCGTACCTAGAATGTTTCGTTAGTGCTATGAAGAGATAAGGTTAAATATAATAAACTCATCTGATTTCATTTTTGCAGTGCTTGCCAAGTATGCACACCCAATGCCACCAACACCGTTTGGAGTCACTGTCAATGCGTTCTTGCCGACGGTGTCGAGCGTGGTATACTCACTGTGAATCGTATGATACCCGGCCCCAGTATACAGGTGTGCGAAAATGACAAAGTTGTTATCGATGTCGAAAATCATATGGAAGGTATGGAGACGACAATTCATTGGCACGGCATTTGGCAGCGTGGTTCACAATACTATGATGGTGTGCCATTCGTAACACAATGTCCCATACAACAGGGCAATACTTTCAGGTGAGTGCGATAGAAAAAAAATAAACAAAAAAATATTTAAACTAAGATAAATAAAAATGAAACAACAGCTATCACAAAAAAAAAATAATTCACCAACAGATATCAATGGACCGGCAATGCAGGCACACACTTCTGGCATTCTCACCACGGTCTGCAGAAATTGGATGGTATTTATGGCAGCATTGTGGTACGTCAGCCACCATCACGTGATCCCAACTCTCATCTATACGATTTCGATTTGACCACACACATAATGCTACTTAGCGATTGGTTGCATGAAGATGCCGCTGAACGTTACCCTGGACGCTTAGCCGTCAACACTGGTCAAGATCCCGAATCGGTGCTAATCAACGGCAAGGGTCAATTCCGTGATCCCAACACTGGATTTATGACAAATACACCACTCGAAATTTTCACCATCACACCAGGACGTCGCTATCGTTTCCGCATGATCAACGCTTTCGCATCCGTGTGTCCAGCACAAGTGACCATTGAGGGTCACACAATGACAGTGATTTCTACCGATGGTGAACCAGTGCAACCGGTTGATGTTAATACAATAATTTCATTCTCAGGTAAGTGCGGGGTAGGCTGAAGGAGGAAAAAGAAACGAACGTAAGAGGAGTTTTAAGTAAAGAAATTAAAATCCGTGATTATTTATGAAATTGCCTTTGTTTTAACTGCAAGTTACTTGTTTGTTTGCTACATTTTCTTTTGCTCAAATTTCATGCGCAGCAGAATTTAAAAGGTACATGTATTTGCATTAAGGTGCAAACGACTAGTATAAAAATAAAAAAATATTTTCAGTCTGCATTACAATATACACAAACGTATTGTAAATTAATCTAAAATATTTTTGCATTTCTTTTAATTAAAATGTAGACTGCAATTAACATATTTTAATAAAGTACGGCATGATCCTAATATTATAAAAGACATTTATGCTAAAAGTTTGAGATTGTATAGAACCAAGTTACAGTTAAAATTTTGAATAATTTTTATATGCTCAAAATCATTTTAATATTAAAATTTATTTGAATTTTCCATTCAAAATAAAATTATATTTACTGTTTAAATGGATTGATGATGATTGAATAGCAAAAACAAACAGGTAGAAGGATGCTTTAAGAAAAAAAATATTATAACAGTATTTTAAGAAACCTTTTAATACAATTTTCTTTTTTTTTTCTCTTTATTTATTTTTTAATTTTTTTATTGTGAGTGATTTTAAGTCATGCCTCAATAAAATTTGTTATCAGTTTTAATTTCTATCCGAAAAAAACATGTATTTATACTTAAACCGAAATGCAATTTTCTTTTTTCAATATTTTATGATGAAATAGTAAAACATTTCAGAAAAAAATTGAGAAAAGGTAAAATAATTCACTACATTTAAAACATACTAATTATAAATTATTTTCAATCATTTGCAAGCCAAAAATATTTATTTGTATATTTTCTGTTAAATTTGTAAAACTCGTGAGCCACCTTAATGTGCAGACACAGTACATAGCTGCTACCATTATTGATCACCGACTCCGCGTCGTTAATTTTGCACTAGATCTTAATATTTCTATAGACAAAACAATGCACAAAACTCATAATTAATGCAATCTAAATTCGAATTAAAACAAATAGTTTGAGCAGTGCGTAAGCTCGCCTTTAATGAACACTTTAACAAATTCATAATTGCATATTTATGCAGCACTGCGTACTTGAACTCAGTACAGTAAGTACAGTAAGCGCGGCGTTTAATCAAGTTCTGAGCAATTCAATGAGTAATAATTGCAAAAGCATTGACGCTATATCTTGTTAAATGCTAAATATATATATGTACATGTATAAGCCAAAATATTAAAATTAAAACAAACTAGAAATCGTGCAAAATAAATAGAAAACACCTACATACAAGCAGCATAATTCAACAAAACTGTGCTTCAAACATGCATTAACAAATAAACGAAAGCATAAAGTGCAAATGGGCAGACGTAATAAACTATTGCCGGTAACAACAGCACAAAAGCTGCGCTTTAGTAGTTTTTTACTTCTTGCGTACATATGTATTTATACGTGTTTATGCATATGTAAGTGCATGTGTACTCATTGTTGATATTTGCTCTAAAAAAAACCTAGCATAAACTCTCACACACACCTAGTTATAAATAAATAAATTACAAATAACAGCACGAAGCTGAATTATTTATAAGCAAGTTCGCACCATATACTCATTCGCTTAGATACTTACACATTTTTTTTTACATTACTATATAAAGTAGTGTAAATAAATGTAAAATAAAAATAAACGGAATAGAGTACGTGTATTTCTAAGAACAATTGACTAAGATTTGCTAGAGTATTAAAGGCCGCAGTTTAAAAATCACTCAAGACGTGAATCGCTTTTGTACAACTCTTTTATTCATTTATTTGTACAGTCCACGTAAGATTTAAAACACTACCACATAATGACAAATTTGTATATTTGTTCTTCTTTTTATATTTCTATTATTTTTCAATTGAAGTCCAAGTGTTTATTTTTTCTAAACTGATTAGCTGATGCCGTACACCTCCTTTAATTGCTTCAGAATTCTTATCTTCGGTTAAGTTTATTCTAATGAAATGGTATGCAAATATTTGCTTCCATTTGGTATCATCTCTCATCCATAAACTAATCGTTTTGTTTCTATGCCGGTTATTATATCGGACTGAAAATCAATAAGCTTTGTTGCTACATTCAAATCTAACCAAAGGCTATTTTTTCTGCTCGATTTTGATTTATCTGAGATCCCCTTCCAGCAACTGTTTGCCAACATGCCGAAAATATTGATTTCTGCACACGACACTGTGATATATGTACATACATTTACATTCATGGTTGTATGCTAAATAATACACTTAACTGAAGTCGCTAGCTTTTATTGCGCATAATTGCTTGCACAATTATCTGCTTTAATTGTTGCAATGCTCATTAGCGGCTCCTAAAGGTGTTTATCGCACCAATCCCACTTTCATGTTTTTGTTATTTTATCTTCTCTTATTCTCATTTATTTAACAAGTTATTTTTTCTGCCGGGCATTTGAGAAAAATTCAAAAAGTTTCGAACTAGTTATCTAATCAATCATGACAATGAAAAATGTATTTACTTTTTTACGAAAACCATAAACTCTTTTACAGCACTGTTATTAGTAATACTCGTAATCAAATGGTTAGTTGAAATTAAAATTTGGATTTTAAAGTGCTTTGAGCGTACTTTGGTTTTTGTGTAGTCAATAAGCACTACCTCACTAGTAATATAGTAATTTAGTAATTAACCGCACTATCATTCATTTAAGAGATCTTGCTGTATATCGCCATGGAAGTACATATGTAGGTAGATATTTATTACCATATGCTTGCGCTTAATTATAATAATAATAATAATAATAATTTGGCGCTTACACAATATAGCTCAGTGTTTGGACGAGCTTCTCTCCTACCATTTGTGGTGTGCGTCTTTTATATTATACCACAAACGGAGGGACCAACACTTTTTTGCCGATGCCGAACGGCACATGTATTTTATGAGAAGCTGGTTCAAGGCAGAACTACCATCGTAGTTGTGCCATTGAATGCCGAGGGGTGACCGCTTTTAGAAAAAATGTGTTTCTATGATTAAGATTTTACTTGCTTTGGCTGAGATTCGAACCTCGAGCTCAGCGGCATATCGGGTTCTAGCACGCAACGCTATTTTTTAATTAAAATATAGTTCATTTTGATATAAATAAAATAAATTATTAAAATATTTAAATATGTGGTGAACATATAATTTTCTAGAGCACTAATAGAGCTCTACGGCGATATGAAACTAATAAACGATTTTTTCGATTCAAAAATATGAGAAATCAATTAGAGCAAATTCAAAATAGGGGTATTCGGGATCTGTTGTATTTGCCTTTGTATTTTATAATTGTGGTTTTTATAGCAAATGTAGTAAAAATCCAACAATAAAATATACGTTCCACTTTAAAAACAACAGTGGAAGCAAATAAAATAGTTGAACCCTGCTGTAAAAGTGGTTTTTCTTTTGTAAATTTCTCACAGCTGATCGCAACAAAAAAGACGCGTTAGTCTAATAAATATATATTTATTTATGTGTATTAAAGTTTATCGTTTATCCAGCAATTTGATTTTCACAATTATCAGTAATTAAATCTAATATTTTCGGGTTTTCGTGGCATAAATATTACCCACTTTTGTTTATTCGTTGTAAAAATAGTAAATATTACTACGAATACAATAGATCCCGAATACCCCAAATATTTTGTATGACCCAATACAAGAGGCTTTCCGCTTAGAAATCTATAGAGATAATACTGTATATTTATTATATTCGGTCTTACCCAACGGCTTCTCTTTATTGTTAGTATTTATTGTAGTTTTAAACACTAATAAGCTTAACATTTTGTTTACTTGAGTTTTGAATTATAGCTTTTCATTTTGAATCAAACTGATGAAACGAAATTTAATGCAAAAAATTCAACAGATTTATATATGTACATATATACTTCAAGCACAAATCCACAGGTATTTTATTATGACCGTCAAAGAATACTTTAACACTCGCTTCATTAGTCATATTAAATTGTAGAAATCATGTTTAGTAATTAAAAATATTAATAGTCGCATAAAATATAGTTAGTACAGAATAGATAATTGAAGTGAATTTATTTATATTTATTAATAAATTTTAACACATTCCAATAAAGTTGTTTATCGTTTATTATCGTTAAAATATAATAGCTTACTTTGAAGTACATATTCACTGATATAGTATTTAACAATAATTTATTAAGGTACAATTTATTGACAATTATTTGATGAACTCTTTAAATATGAATACGAGGTCAACAATTTATTGCACTTCCACTGAACTTACAAAATCGTATTTCCTTTGAATGCAACAGAAGCGTATAACTATTGCACAATAAACATAATTAAAGTGTCAATCGATTTTTTTGTGAGATATTTAAGAGTTAGCATAATTAATCAGTTAACTTCTGCTACTGAAACAAAAATTTAATAAGATTCAAAAAAGCTTTCAAACTTAAATTTTTTATGAAAATGTCAGTTTTTTAATTATTTACAAGTTTTTTAAGCCTTTTTAATAACTATGAATTTGAGTGATAGGATGTAAGTAAATTTTCCGGTAGACTATTGCATAAAATTATATGATTTCAAATATAATTAGCTGTATTTATTACATACGTGGTACGTAACATATAATTGACATTTTTTGAGAATGTGGGCTGAAACATAATTTCCAAAAACATATTTTTCAATTATTTCAGGTTATCTTTAAATATTTGCATTAAAATGCAGTACTTAATACCATTGAATTATTTAAAAATTCTAAGAAGACACGTTTTTATTTATTTAAGTAAGTTCTTACTTGTAATTAAGAATACCGGAAGAGAGACATTAAACAACTTTGCCTTCTTGCACTTCTTTATATAGAAATTTCACTCTTATTTCCATTCACAAAGACAAGTTACACTTAAATTTTTTTGTATTTAGTATATTTCACAGCTTGACAGATAACTATGTGTTAATGGCACAAAGTTAATCAATCTATTAGTATTCTAGTTGGTTAAGAAAAAATTACAAAAATTCGAAAAGTAATTACCAAGGCTTACAGTGTGACTTAAAATTGCAGATTTCATAAAACAAGTATCTTATTTCTTAATCTGAATGAGAGTTAATCCTTATTGCCACTCTTGCAATAAACTAGAAAAAATTTGCTTTCATTGCTCACAATTCAAGAACTATTCGTATATATCTTATAATTAATCTATGAATAGCCTTTATTAGATATAAATCGAATTATTTCGGTTCTTATCGAAGATTTTTTTTTTTGTTAAGTGTAATAGTATGAAATTTTCGAATTTTTTCACAGCTGTGTACTAAGCTTTTGAAAAAGAGTTAATAATTGGAAAATTACAAATGTCTCAAGCTTTATTATAGTTTTGCCAAAACTTTGAATCTGTTAAAATATTAGGGGCAAATTTTTAAACCAATTAAGACAAACATTTTCCAAGTTTGTAAAACTACCAACTTTTATTAGTCAACTGAATTTTTCAGCTGTCACATTATCCGTATAGAATTCATTTTACAAACAAGAAATAATTAGAATGCTTAAACTATATACATAAAATCCACTTAATATTATTAATACTGACTAGTCGAAATGTTTATTGATATTATCTTTGAATTGTAAAATCATTAAAATATGCAGATAATTGACTCAATTTGTCATTACTCTTGCCTTTTTAATACATAATTGTAGATACTAAATAGTTTAACAGTCACAATGAGTATGCCAGGATTTTATTTCAGCATGCGCCAACAAAGTTGACTTTACTGAGCGGGTGTTATAATTTGAACAGCAGAAATGATAGAATGTGACCAGCTGCTTATTTGTAACAATTAAAAGTTCACAACACAATAATAATTGGTGAAGTCAGGGTCAAATTAATTAACCATACCGTGAAAAAATAAAAAAAATAAAAAACAGCAAAAGAATGTAAAAGCCACTAAGAGCATTAAAAAAAACGACTAATTCAATCAAATTTAATTATTTGCATTTTATTGCCTTCAATCGTTTATACTTTATATTTCCTAGTGGTTTGAACGATATCTCTGAATATACATACCAAATTTATTTTAAAAAAAAATAATTTTTCATTTTCAAAATTATGAATACATCTACAGACATATGCACATACTTTCAAATCTTACTCACCTACACTCTTCATTCACCCCTCTACATTGCAGGCGAACGCTATGACTTCATTATCAATGCCAATCAACCTGTCGGCGCTTACTGGATACAGGTGCGCGGTCTGGGTGAATGTGGCATTCGTCGAGCTCAACAGTTGGGTATTTTGCGTTATGCGCGCGGCCCCTATCAACCAGCATCGGCTCCACCAACCTACGATGTCGGCATACCACAGGGTGTGGTAAGTAAATAGCTTTTGTATTATTACTTTACCACCAAAAAATGTGTATTGAAATCATAAAAAACTATAACAACGGCATATATGTATTACACAAGTGTAGTGGTCATTCAGGGCATAGCCTTAACAATTTATTTGCAATTTATTTGCAGCGTGACTCAAAGTCAGTGTTTTATTTTTTTTTTCTTGTATGCGTGTTCGTATGTGTTAGGTGATTATCTGCCATTCAGATAACTATGATTTTGCGATTTGATCGTCATCGACACTGATTGCATATGTTTAAATGCCAGTCTGCTCGGTGCTATTCGCTGCCAAATACATGATATCGATAAAGGAATAACTAAATGATGTATCCGTTTTGAACTTATGACTAGATAATATTTTTTATTTTATAGGAATAACATTGAAAGTTTAGCTATTACGAAGATTAGTTTTCAGTACGGATTTGAGTCAATAGAAACCATACCATACCATTCATCAGTGTTTGTATCATAATTTCATAACTCACTGCGAAACTTTTGACATTACGGACTCGCGTTTTTGCATACGTCCTTTTTCAATAAACTATTGACTAAATTATTTTCTGACATGCTGCTAATGGATTTTATTCTGTAGCTGAGAAGTTTCTTGCCTAACAAATTCTTGCATTTCACGACTCGTCAAAATAAAAAAATAAAAAGAAGGAGGCTGTGTCAGAGACACGGCCATTAAGTTTAACGTAGAATACGCCATCCGATAAGACAGAAAACATATGTATAATGATAATTTATAATGATAAATAATGCAAGCAAATGAATTTCTTTATTTGATAGTTACTTTTGATGATATACATAAGCTTATGATAGGAAAATAGGATAAAAATGTTTTTAAATTATCAATTAAATTTCTCGCAAAAACGAAGTCAATGGTAGTTATCAATAGTAAAGATAAATGATAAATAACAGACCCAAATCTATTTGATTATTTGAAAGTTACTTTTGAGAATATAGGCTTATGATGGGAAAAATAGGATGAATATGAATTAACATTTAAATTTCTCGCAAAAACTAAGTCAATGGTTGTGTTATCAATAGTTGTGGCAGCATCATTTCGAATATAATCCAAATTAAACGTATCGCTCATAAATTTCGCCAATCTAGTATTTGAAGTGATTTCTGTGTTAAAATCACCACCAATAAGCAGTAGTTGGCAGCGCTTTCTCTGCCTTTACTCTACTTTAACTTGCCCGCCTAAAATTATGCAATACAAAGAAAGGGCTGCACGAGTACATTTAAATCGCCCAACAGCAAACACTCAACCAAACACCACACACATATTTGTGTGCATGTGTTTATACAATTTTCATTTGCGAAATTTAAATATTAGGAAGATATCAACCAACATGAAATGTATGTCAAACGAAAGCTAACATCTTCATTTGACTACAAAAAAATTTTTAAAAAAAGTTACCTTGCCGTTTCCTTATAATTAAAGAAATAGAGATTACAACAATAAAAACCTGACATGGGTGCCCATACCGTAAGGTAAGACGTATTCTACGCCAAAAAAAGCTCATTGCGTTATGCGGACTTCGCCCTTTATTAATTAGACCGGAGTACGTAGTAATCTCCATATACATATGTAGTGACTGTCAGCATATATTTAAAAAAAGTCAAACATATATAAAAAAAACAAATATAAATACATTTCAATTTTGGCTTGTACAAATTCAGTCAAGGGTTGTTATTTAGCAAAAGAACTAACAGGCAGCGTATTTTTTGTTGTTGAGAGCAGATCTGGTTTTTACACAATTTGCAAAGCATTCAAAGGAAGCCAAAATATAGATGCTTTGTATAAATGTACTAAATGGTTTAAAATTAAGTTGTTAGGATCTTTTTTTTTAACAAGAAAATAAAATTAAAAATGTGTGCTAGGAATATTCAATATTTTTCTGGATAGTGCAAACATTCTACATTTGTTTACACAATCACACAAAAGCAGCTTAGTTCAAAAGTAAATAATACTATTTATAATTAAAGATATTACCACTAAATCGTCAATAATACGAACTAAAGCCTTAAAAGCAATCAGCAATATCGGTGATTACTAACGGGTGAATAAATATTTTAGCTAGTCGCAGACGTGCATATAATTGATTCATACCAATCAATTTGTTAATATGTTAACGTAACAAAAAAAAAGTATAAGGTTATAGTTAGCAATTCGCAAGAACAATTGTTGGCGCCGTTTGAATATATGCATAATTACTTATGTTGTATCTAAAGCGCTGCAATATGAAACAAAACCATGCGCAAAAATACAAATATAAGCACAAAATAAAAGTGCTTTTAAACCAAAGCAAACAAAAAAAATTTAAAACACAAAATAAACACAAAAATCAGAAAACACCAAAATCAAGAAATTGCGCTTGCTAATGCCATTGTTTAAGTACATCAAACCTGGTCACTATGGAGGTAAGTCAAAGTTACTCGCATTCCAATTTTCCACCGACGCTTGGTGACTGTGTGCCTGAGTTTCAGCACGTTTTACCTTCCACTCCCCTATCCAACTACCATCACTCACATTGACTCACTCGAAATGTAAAAATCACGCACCACTTTTGTGCCTGCAATCACATACAGAGAAAATGTGAGTGGTAAGAAATAAATTCAATAACATTTATTTAAGCAAATATTGTAAAGAATTAGAAGAAGAAGAAGAAAAAATAAAAAGAAATAAACTGTACAGAAATAAACAATTGTGAAAATTCTGGCTTTTGTAAAGGCCGAGAATTGAAAACAAATGCCAAAGGCAAAATTATGATGTTAACACAAATATATCTTACTCGTACTTATATAGAACTTTAATTAGAAAAAATATGCTTCTATATACATATATGTATGTAATATATTTATGTAATACATATAGTACATATATGTTTTGTAAATGCTGTATATATGTACCTAAGTAAAGTATTTTTATTATAAGTTTTGCAGCTTAATCAAATTTTTTAAAGAGTTACTTAACCCACAACCCAAAAATACCCAAACTGATAATTGTATGCTTCAAACTTTTATATACTCGACAGTCACATTTCGTTTAACTGTTGACAGAAGACATATACAATAAGAAAGACAGCATACATTGTTAAATATGTATATAGTTTGGTACTAAACAATTTTTTTTCAATTATTCAGCAATCTTTGGATTGTGGATTTATATATTACAGCTTCGAACTTTTCCCTTGTAAATTTACAAAGTTATGACAGATTATGTTGTTCGATGAATCGCCTAATCGTATAATTTGAATTAATATTCATCCAAGGTGTAGTCTCTCCTACACAGTTTAAATACTAACAATATTTTGAATTTGAGAATTATTTGCAAAACATATAAAACATAAAAATACGTACTGTTAATAAGTGGAAATTTGTTAGTAAGATCCAAAAAGTAGGTACTTCTTATTTTTGACACAAAAAAAAAAATCTATAATTATTTAAAAATTAAAAGCATTTCTTGCTTCAAGTTTAATTGATTAACTCCTTTATACTTTGAATTCGTTTAAAAAATAATTGTCATTCATAAAATAATTGAAATCTCCCTTTGGATGCACCCACTTGTGATTTAGCTTGCATTCTTTCTTCAGAGACTTTAAGCTGGTTAGCTTACAATTTGTTTAGAGATTTTTTACATTATAGAAATTTTCCAAAAAAAAAAAGGAAAACGCATTTCTTACACAGTAAAAAATGACATTCGAACGCTGAAATTTGACTGATTGCTTTATCATACTACAAAAATATATACATTTTGTCTTTATGCTATATACATAATTTGTTTTGTATATAATGTTTAAAATTATTTAGTTATTGTTATTATAGTTATTCATTTTTAATAAATTTGTATACCCTCAGCTGTATAATAATAATGCTAATCAATTTTTCTTATCAATATTTTTCTTTACAATCTACCATTTCACCAACCAACAAACCAACAACCCCAACCAACAAAATTTCAAATACCCCAATATGTCTTCACATCTGAAATCGCCAAACAAAACATGCAAAACTTTTCGGAAACAACTTCACAAAAATTTAAAAAAAAAAAAAATTCGTTTCGATGTGAAAATTTGTATATAAAAAACCAACCATCTCAAATTTTTTTAATGCAAAAATGGCACAAATGTAAATAAATGCACACCTCCATGCTTACGCTAATTGAAAAATAAAATGTTGAATAAAAAAAATGTCAATGCGCCGAATTGATGTGAAAATATGAAATATATAACCCAAACTGGCAATATCACATCAAATGTTTGACAAAATCAAAGGTCATGAATCCTCTGGATGCTCAATGTAATACGCCAAGAAATGATGCTGTGTGCGTGAGTCAACTGAAAAGCGCATTGGAAATCGATCGTGGTCTTTTAACGGAGAAACCTGACGTGAAGATTTTCTTGCCCTTCCGTTTCTACGTTTATCGTCCTGAAGAGCTGTTCCAGCCCAACACTTACAATCGTTATTTGGGTATGCCTCAAAAGATATGATCCACTTTTCATGTTAAATTGTTTATAAAATCATTTAATACTTATTATCTGTTTGTTGTTGCAGTTGCTCCAACTGGCGATCATGTCATTTCACTTGTCGATGAGATCTCGTATTTGTCCCCACCAGCGCCACTGACCTCACAATTTCATGAAATCAATCCGGAACAATTTTGTAACGGTGATAATCGTCCCGCCAATTGTGGACCAAATTGCATGTGTACTCACAAAATCGATATTCCATTAAATGCGATAGTGGAAATGGTGCTAGTTGATGAAGGTGAGTGAGATAACAAAATTTAAATACATATGTAATTTCATATGTAATTTCATATTTTATTCGAGAAAATTATATAATAAGAAATATAAATAAAAATAAAACTTTTAAGAATGAGAAAATACACAGTACAAGTCTGCATTGAAAACAAAATCTAAATTTGCTAGTGCCTCAGAAAGCCAACTAGTAATCAAGTAATCTTACTCCTGGCTTCTTTTAAATAATAGTATAACGGTTATACATATAAATGTGTGCATGTATTTAGCAACAAAAATGTATTGCTAGAAACCGATCAGCATGATAAGTATAAGCCAAGTATTTACGGCAGCCAGGTGCCTCCCAACCGGATACAAACAATTGTAAAGCCATGAATTCGCTTATTAACTTTGTTAAACTATAACATATAAATTACATTTATTAGTATATAAATATGTATGTATGTATTTTTATAGTTCAACGGCAGCGGCACCCACGAGCCTAGATCTTATATTCAGCGCATATTAACGTTTATGGTAAAATCATAAAATCAGCAAATCGAAATGGTATCTACTATGAGAAAATTACAAAATAAAATGTTTGGCTAGCAAATCAAAAAATGGGAAAAACTAAGTCAAACCAACTATGTACATTAGTGTGGTCAAAAAATTTTAAAAATGGATAATTTAATAATCTCCTAAAAATATAAAAAAAATTTGAATTCTCTCGAAGCGCTCAAAAGTTCACAATTATGTATTTGAAATAAGAGAGAAAAATACTTTGTAAAAATGGCGTAGAAGCCTTGAGAAACGATTTTTAGTGCTCTCACTTGCTAGGGTTGTCTATATGAATAAATATTTAAAGGTCGCTCAAAGCGCCAAAATAATGGGCCCATAAAAAGTAGTTAATATTTAAAAAAAAAAAACATTACCAAAATGGTTAAAAAAATTGTTTTTTTTGTAAGTTGAAGAGAAATAAAGTTTCCCGATTAACAAGATATTGATTTTTAAGAATTTCTTACCGCGGCCGCTGTGGTCGAGTGAGCAGCGGTGCATGAAATAACACCGTATGCCACTAACTTCCGAGATCTAATCACCGTTAGAGTAAGAAAAATCTTAATCACAGAAAAAGTTTTTTCTTTTAGGGGTCGCCCTTCGGCAGGCATTGGCAAACCCTCGCCGGAATTTCTGTCAAGAAAAACTTTTCATACAAATCATCTTCCGTTCGAAGGTTGGCACAAAACTGTAGGTCTCTCCATTTGTGGTACAATATCAAAAAATGATAGGGAAAACTCGGCAAAACACAGGGCTATAGAGTGTAAGCGTCAAGCTATTACTATTCCAGAATTTATTTTTTTTTCATATAATATACTCGTACATATGAAGCTTTGAGCGTTTTGGGTCATTTCAAAAAACCAATTATTTTTATTCGAAAGAGCAATATTTTTTTTTCCTGGATCACCCTAATGTCTATACGATGTACGTACAAAACAGATAAATAAAAGTGCACACTCAAAAACGCCAAAGCCTTCGGCTATTTCCGATACTAATTCATCGTTGGGCGAAGTGCTCTCACTTATTTTACATTTGTAGCATAGGAAAATAATTGTTTCTAAATGCAGCTTTTGGAAACTTGAGAGTATACCAAGCCTACGCTGAACGTACGGTGTGTTTTGCCAGAAAAAACAGTTAGTAATATTGTTATAATTCGTATTAAAATTACTAAATCGCATTGTGTATGATATTCTGTTGCCGGATAAATGCATATTATTAGTGAATTTCCGCATTGTTTAAATATTCACATGAAGTCAAAAATAGCTTTTACTCGAAAATAATATCACGGCTACTTAAACAAATGCACAGTCACAGACTGACTTATTTTATGGTTACTTTTCATCAATATCAAGTTAATTTATTTTATAAGTCATTATAAGGATATACAGCTGAAATACATATCTGAAATATTCGGATAGGTAAAAAGGTTGAGCGATGTGCCAAGTAAGAAAATTGTGCTAATGGCCACCAACAGACGGCCAAAATGCAAAAAATGGCAAACCCTCAATGTATAAAAAACGTAACCATCAAAAGCATATCGGGGGCTTTTCTGGTCACTTGATAAATATTGCTTCTATATGAAGTTTCTGCGTCAAAAGTTAAAAGCTCTTTTCTTGATAAATTAGCAAGATTGGTTATGCTTTTGATAAATAAAATAACTGTTTTGCACAGTTTAACATATAATGTTTATGTAGAAAATTGATGATTTTTCGAAATCAATGCAACTAAAAAGTTGTATACAATAATCCATAAATTTTTACATTAAAACTAATGCTTTATTTTAGCATTAATGCTAAGAAAACTCAATGAATTTTACACAATTTTGAATCCAAATGCATATTTTTGTTTAATAACAAACAAAACAATAAAAAAATATACTTTTGAGATTTAAATTTTAAATAAATTTCGTGGTAAGTTTTTTCTGACATGAAGATGGCACGCGTGCCACTAATCCATATTAGGATGAATGCTTATAGCGCTTTAAGCCTAATTAAAATAAAAGAAGAACATAAATGCAATAAACATCATGAGGGATAACCGATTTAAGAAGTGTTCACTTTGCGATATTCTGCATTTTAAAATATGTTTGGGAGGCGTTTCTAAATCATGCAAGCAGAAAATCGATTGTGCAAATAGCCAGGCTAAAAGACCAATATCATCTTTTTATTACAATTTTCAAAAAAAAATTAAATTACTCTAAGGCTTATGTAGACTATAAAATAATTGGGCTCTTGAGGCTAGACTGGTTATCAGGTTATCTGGATATGTGATTCAAATATTTTTTCAGTTGTTTCCAACAAGAAAGTATATATGTATGTATGTAGTTTTTTTTAATTTCTTCTTGAAAACTGTATAAAATTATCACCAAGTAACCAGAATACCTGATAAGCTGGATGGTGTGAACAACCGCCTTGTATATTCAAATTTATTTTAATTTTCTCAATCAATTTTTCTCACATTTAGTTCAACAACCCAACTTGTCACATCCATTCCATTTGCACGGCTACAGTTACAGTGTAATCGGTATCGGTCGCTCACCCGACACTAGTGTGAAGAAGATTAACTTAAAACACGCTTTAGACTTAGATCGACGCGGTCTGCTGCACCGTCAATATAATTTGCCACCACAAAAGGACACACTGCCAGTGCCAAATAATGGTTATGTTGTGTTACGTTTTAGAGCGGACAATCCCGGTAAGTGAACAAAAGATTTAAGTAGCGAGTAAAATAGTATTTGTTTCGCGCTTTCTAAACACTATGAAAACTACATAAACAAAAGGCTAAAATAAAAACAAATACTTTGAATGTGATTTTACTGTTTTCAGGCATTTATAATTACTTAATCAAATTAAATAAATAGATTACTTATTTAAATTTTTGAAAACTATTTATTTTCTATGTACATATAACTGAAATTTTCACAATATTGTGAATTTATTAATTTTCTATTTCTTTTAGGTTTCTGGTTCTTCCACTGTCACTTCCTCTTCCACATAACGATCGGTATGAATCTGATATTACAAGTTGGCACAAATGCCGATTTGCCACCAGTGCCACCGGGCTTCCCTACGTGCGGCGATCACAAGGCGCCCATACCGATTAATTAACATAACCTTAAAGGTGCCAAATTCTTTCTAGAATTCTACTAGTATATAGAAAGTGAAAGAAATATTTAGTAAAAATATTAATATAAAAAGCCACAAAAGATAATAATAAAAGAATGTTTTGTACAAAGAAGTAAAGCACAAAAGCAAACAGCCTTCGAGAATATACATACATACTTACATGTGAGGATATGTAGCAAGAATTAAAAGTAAAAATAGCACTAAACATAAATGATGAATTGCAAAGTGAAAGCTTTCAAGAGTTGATAGTGAAAGTTTTAAAAGCTCAAACCTTAAAAAATACATCGATAAGTAAAAATCAAATAATAAGTAAAATACAGTTAAAGTAATGCGAAGACAAAGTTGATCGACAAACAATCATCCCAACAATAATTTAAAAACATTACATTTTTGCATTTGTATGAGCTTTACAAATAAATGATCAAACTTTTCTAACATAAGACTTGCGTAATACGCACACACATCCACTTTAGCAATGAATGATATGAATATACATACATATATACATACAAACATTGGAAAAAGACAAACATCACGATAGAGTTGAAGCGAACGAAAACTTGCGTCAAATCGGAGTATGAATATGAATGCCAGATCGGATAGCTATTTAAGCGAGCACGTCGATTTGTGCGCAGCAGTCATAAACGAAACCTATATCATAAATATTTTCATTTTTTTAACATTTTATATTTTTTTTAACATTCCTACCTTGCTTATGCTGCTTCCTTTTGTAGTAATTGCGACTTTTATTGTATTTAGTTCATATTTTTTAAGCTTAAAATGACTGTAAAATAATTAAGTTGCTTCAATATTTCTTTGTATCTTCTAGTGTCATTTTTTTGTCAACAAAATTCTTGCAAAACTTGTACCCTTTTCTTGCATTCTTGCCTTTGATTTTTTTCCCATAAATGTAGTCCTTAGTTTCATTTGAATGTAAAAACGTCCTTTCTACAAATGTTTATCACTGTAGAAATGTAACTGATAACGAAATAAGATCCGAAACTGTACAGAAATCCTCCCAAAGTGCTTTCGGTTTCACACAAGGTGGTGTATTTAAAGGTATCCCAATAACACTGCCCTGGCGCCATTAGGTGTACTCATACAACAATACCATGCACAAATATAAAAAATAGTATTAAATATGTACATAAATACTCTTATACGCACTGATTTGCCTATCTATATATTTAATGTGTTACACAAAGACATACATAATATACATACATATGTACATATAAAGAACAAAATATGTGCATACTCAGGTGCACACAAACACACACGCACACATATACATACACACAGTTAAATAACCAAATAATTATAGATTTGTTTGTAAAATATTTATACCGACTGTATGTAACTGGAGAGATGCTGAGATGAAAGTTTCGCTAACATCCGGTACCATCACCCAAAAACAAACAACAAAGTATACTTATACAAAGAAATAGGTACAGAAATATTACAACAACAAAACGCACCGAATTATTCTTTATAAATATTTGCTTAATATTATGCAAACATACATATAAAAAAAATCAAGAAAATCTTTGTAAAAATTATTTAAATTGTAATAAAAATATATTTGTAAAATAATTAAATTAATAAATAAATATAAACATTTTTAGTTAAAATATTGATGAATTTATTCTGCACAGCTTAGATATGCACATTTGATGTTTTTTCTGTTATTTTTTTTCGGAAAATATGATTTGATTTTTTATTAACATTAAAAAGAGAATAATAATCTTACATAATTTACTATATATGTATATATTAGCATTTGTAAATATTTTTATTATAATTAGGAAATTTAAGCTTTGAAGAACGCTGGATGGCGAAAGCAAACCAATTAAAACCAAAGTATTTAAACACAGGTAAGTATTTATGTTTTAACTTACATATATGTATGTATGTACTATGTAGTAAGTGCATTGATATGTACGTACACTGCGCTCAAAGTAATATTTGGACAACTAAAAGCTATACGAATACTTCGAATTATAACGAAAATCTTTCATATTGAAGTAATACATTTTAAAAAGTTCCACACAAACCCTCTTATTCGTACGGTAAAATTTTTTGTAATTATTTTCTTTCAATCTAATATTATTTCTCTTTTTTTTCCTATGCCTTCACTTCTTATTTACACAGGTCATGAATCCCTTGGATGCTATTTGCAATCGTAAACGCAATGATGCAGTTTGTGTCTCGAATTTGAAAAATGCCAAAGCTGTGGACAAAGGCGTTCTGGTCGAGCGACCGGACGTGAAAATATTTTTGCCGTTCCGTTTCTATGTTTACGATGTGAAGAATCTCTTTATTCCCAATTCGTACAATCGTTACTTAGGTAAGTTGTGGAAGTCCTTTCATCTCACTCTCAAATTTATGTAAAAAAAAAAGTAGCTAACCTTCAAGTATCTACATATTGATGTAGTACTGCATGTTTGCGTTAAAATAGCTTTTCGCATGAATTCATCTACGTAGGTAAATACATAATTATAAAGTATATAACTTGTGATCACGATCGACAGTATTGAGTAAATAAATGCAAATATTTATTTGTGAATAATTATTAAGCAGCTTGATATTGAAACTTTTTAGTAGCCGACGAGTTCTTGTGCGAATATTACACACGCCTTCTTATGTACATACATTCGTTTATTTTTATTTAAAATAATAAAATTATAAAGTTGTTCACTGCTTGAGAATTCCAATCACCTACATATGTACATATATGTAACATCTCAAATGTTCGTTTAGTTTAAACCTAAGTTTTTCGAACTGTAGTGCTTATCACAAATATTTATCACCTACATATTTTATGACAAGCTTTGACTGTTTATTTTCCTCTCATTTAATTGTTTTACTATACAATTAAATACAATTATTTCTCAAAAGAAAACTTTATATACCTTAGTTAGAAACATGCTTTACAAGAATTATACCCCCCAATTGAGTAAGCAGTCTCAGTCTCTAATATGTAGATACAAAAGTCACAAAATAAGGCCTCTAGTCTCAAAATAAAGTCTCGAATTTGAGACAAAAGAAAAACGTGAAAGCGTGGAAAAACAACAATCTCTTGCTCATTTTGAGACTTGAGATGAGACTGAGTTACTGAATTGTGTTGATGAGTTTTTTAAAATTAATATAGATTTTATATAAAGTTTGCTAAATTTTTAGATACATAAAAAACAAAAAAAAACAGTAAGTCGTCAAAACTTGTCAATATGTGGTTGTCGTATAATTCTGATAACCACAATATCAATATTTAAAAACAGTTCTTTTAATAATATTGGACTATATTGATTCAATTCAACCTTATTGCAGAACAAATAAATAAAACCACCAGTAGAATTTATTTAAATTATTGTTATAAATATTTACATAAATATACGTATAAACGAGGGTGGTCTGAAAAGTTTTCGATCTCAACGCCATTTTTAGTTGACAGTCGTTTAAGTACGTCGATGTGAGTGCTTTTGTGAAAATGGAAAATATTGAGTATCGGGCTGTAATAGAATGTATGTTTTTGAAAGGCAATACGAATACGAAAATCTAAGATGAGTTCGACTCTGCACCATTATTTACCACATTGAAATTTTGGGCAGCTGATTTTAAACGTGGCTGGGAAGACAATGAACGTTCAGAACTTCCAAAAACTGCAACTACTGACGATAGCACCGCTAAAGTTTCTCAAATGGTGCTATATAAATAGCAGAGGTTATAAAAATGTTCACAGAACATGTTTGTCATCACGATTTAGAGAATATAGGTTATGCCTTCCCCAAATCGCTATTCGCTCTCAGTAAATTTGACAAAATCATCTGTTTATGCTACGTCACAAATCCTTTACTTTTCGTTTGTATGCTTGCCAGCAAACTATTTTGTATGCTTAAATTCAAAGCCATAAAGTAATTTTATTTAAAATGAGTTAATAAACATGAAGTTCGCGTTATTTAATTATAGATCGCAAAATCTATTATCGATACGGAGCGATAAATCTTGGTTTCAAGTTAAGCTATTTGTGCCTCCCAACTCTACACTGTAGTTTTTTTTAAGGCTTCCAATTAAAGACAGCATAAATGAAGTTATTTAAATATAAATATGTTGCATAACTGCTTGACCATCCGTTTTACTCACCAGATCTAGCCCCATGCGACTTCTTTTTGTTCCCTCATATAAATACTGCGTTCAGAGGACATAGATTTTTGTCAAACGAGGAGACAATAACTTTCGTGAACAATTACCAGCGAGTACTGAACCGGTTAGAAAGATGGGAATATCGCTGGGGGAAGGGTGTAGAGTTACAAAGAAACTAAAAAAATATTAAGAAAAAATTTCTTGTGCCATTGTTAAGTCGGAAACTTTTCATACCACCCACGTATACTTTACTTATGTAGATATAAACAGTGTTGATATAACAGGTCGGAAGTATAAGGTGATATCTGCAAGGAGGGTTTAGAGATTTAGCTTATGAGATTTAATAAATGTTTTCGCTAAATCCCAGTCATCTTCATGGTGACGGAGATATAAATTTGACGTTTTATATTTCCAAATTATTTTAAGTTTGCATTTGACATACATACATATAAGTATGTTGCATTTTATTCTTTTGAATTTAAAGAAACCCAATATGGAGAGATGGTATGTTAAATATAGAAATATGTACATTCAAGAATAAAAAAATTAAGGATTATATCTAAATATGAAAATTGTATGCAACATTATTAGTGTTTTTTTAGCAAGATACCACTCATTCATGCTTGTTAAATCCCAGTTTGAATATACAATTTTGCAATTTTTAATTAAAAAAATACTTACAAATTAAACTTTAAAAAATGAATTAATTAATAATCAAAGCCAGCCAATTGCACAAAAGCATTTTTTTAAGCAAAATGCTTATAAATAACATACATGCATTATAGCAAAACTTTTGAATTAAATGTACAACAATGTTCGTATTTCCATATAAAAAGCAATTGGGTTCGAAATAAATTTGGGTTCTTTTATCGGAAGGTAGATGTCGAGAAATTGGGCAATGAAATCATTAAAAAATGTGCCCAAAAGTTGCAAAAAAAATTTATGCAAACCTCTTATTTCGAATAAATTTTAAATATCTAATAGTCAAGCTTAGATCCCTGCAATGTTAGCAAAAGACAAACTTCTTAAGTTAGTTGGTGTTTTGTAAGTTTTTTTAAGAATTTTCCTAAAAGTCATTGGACATTATTCTTTATGTCTCAATGTTTTTATTCATATATGTCATATTTAAGTCGTAAGTTGCTCCTTAAGCTACATAAATATATGTTTTTTTAGTTTCAAAATATTTTAAAATCTTTTTTTTTCAAATATAAAGCTTAAAGTACTTAGTAGCTTGACATTTCGCTTTAACAAATAAAATTATGTTATTATTACCAATACACAGTTTAAACGATTTTGTAAATAAATTATATTGCAAGCAACAAAAATTTGAAATAATCCCTTCAAATGTATGTAAAACAAAATACTACCGCACAATTTCAGGTTATTTTTATAAACTTCAAATAAGTTGGTTCCATTAAAGTTAATTGTATATTTATCAAACTAGAACTACATAGAACCAATTTACTTTGTTGGAAATTTCAAATTTTCTGCATACTCTTATTTACTTTATCCATTTTTGATTATAGATAGATAATGAGATTTTCGCCATGATCGATTTTTTATACATCCTTTGCATGCGAAAGTAAAATAGGAAAATAATCGGCAATGATATAAAAACATATAAATACCTAAATGTGTTTCCAATTTTGCATGGCTCATTTATTGCAAGCATCCATAAGATTTAAAAAGAATAAAATTTTAACTGATAATTGAAAACTTTCAGCTCAGCTCCACTTGTCGATGTCTATAGATCGATGCGTTCCCCGAACAGTAATACAAAGTCAATGAATTTACCTATTCTCACAATAAAATATTTAGTTCCTCCCATAACTAACTTTTAATTTTACACTTAAAAAAAAACAAACCATATCCTCCTATGTAAATTACAGTTGCTCCCAGTGGTGATCACTTAACATCGCTGATCGATGAAATTTCCTACGCCTCACCACCGTCGCCGCTGCTCTCACAAATGAACGATGTGCCAGCGGAACTCTTCTGCAATGGCGATAATCGGCCAGCGAATTGTGGCACCAATTGTCAGTGTGTACACAAAGTGGACATACCACTAGGCGCTGTGGTTGAAGTGGTGCTCGTGGATGAAGTGCAGCAAACCAATCTCAGTCATCCATTCCATTTACATGGCTCATCGTTTTATGTTGTCGGTCAGGGACGTTCGCCGGATCAAACAATCAAGAAGATTAATTTAAAACATACTTTGGATTTGGATCGCATGGGCATGCTGGAGCGTGATTTTAGCAAGCCAACACTTAAGGACACCATCGCTGTGCCCAATAATGGATATGTTGTATTACGGTTTCGTGCCAACAATCCCGGCTTTTGGCTCTTCCACTGTCACTTCCTATTCCATGTAGCGATTGGCATGAATTTAGTTTTTCACATAGGCACACAAGAGGATCTGCCACCGGTGCCACCGAATTTTCCACGTTGCGGCGATCATTTGCCTCCAATTAAATATTTTTGAATATAATGGGTCGCGTATAGAGGAAACGACGAAGGAGAGCGAGTAATGAAGCACCTATGTGGAAACTGCGAAGATGACACAAAGGGCGTCGTTTACGTGCGGGCGTGCCAATATACCTATTTTATTGTTTTTGTAAATAGCACATTTCCGCAGGAAACGCAACGAAAGTCAAAACATACCTACAAAATTACCCTTTCATATGCTTACTAGTAATTTTATTTGTATATTTAGTAGAAATTTACTACGCTGAAATGTATCGCTAAATCATTTAATTTATATTATTCTAAATTCGCAATACTCGTACTTTTTGTGCTTTTATGTAATTTAAATCAATCCTATTACTCTTATTATGTAAAAAAAAAACAGTTTTTTACTGTTGTCTTATGATTTGTAAAGACATACACACATATTTTTATTTCTCAGTATGTGTGTAGACATATTTAATGTACGATATTTGTATTTGTGTTGTCCAAAGTCACAGTAACTGACTTTTTCATAGTGATACTTGTAATTAATTACTAAACTATTCTAGTTTTTTATTTAAATATACATAAATAATAAATTTTCGCATACTAACTTGAAAACAAAAAAATACGCCAGACCGTTATATTCGGTAAGTTGAAGCTTCTTTTCTACATTACTATAGTTAACTTCTGAGTTGGCATGCAACAACTATGCATGAGCTGTATTTAGAAAAATTTATTTATAAAAAAAATTCATTTAAAAATAAAAGTAAAAAAAAGACAAATTTTCAAACGTTTAACTACCAAGAAACTTAATAAAGGTTTTTCAATAGGGACACAACTTCTTTGAATTTGAACTGAAATGTATTCCAATTTCTTCAATGTAATTTCGATATTATTTCTCTGACAATTGTCACCAGATTTTAAATAACATATATCTACTACTCGATTTTTATCCAAACCAGACATCTGTTTTGTTTATTTATATGTTGTTAAAGGAGTAAAACTCAAATCTCGTATTTTGCTTAACATTTTATAAGATTCATAACCTTTCAGTAAAAGTCCATGATTGTACAAGAAAAACAAATCTAATCCATTACTTTATGAGTTTTAATAAACGAGTTTAGTGACAGAATATAACAAAAAAATGGGCATTCATAATTATGCAAAAATGAAGCAAAAAGTTGCATAAATCTTTATGTACGAGAGCTTTAAAAAGTCTGTAAAGCAACCATTCCATATCTACTTAACGCCCATTAACTGATGAGATCTGCCAAAGAGGAAATTATTACAAATTAAAGCCATAATATCTTTTACAAATTGTACAAGTTTATTTTGAAAATTATGTTTATTTTCGGCGATAAGATTCTCTTCTGTCTCAATACATACATACATATGTACGTGTATGTCTATAAGGAAAATTTCGCCATTTGAAGAGATTCAGGTGGCACCCTTAACGACAAATGCGAATACCCCTAGATTATTTCCTCTGGGTTAATGGGAATGATTTATGATAAAAACAATCGGAGTATTTCTCGCGATATATAATTTTAAAGATATAAATTGCTTGACCAGCCAAAGTAGTAATAAACCATTGCATAGTAACGAATTCTTTTGGCGATAATTTGGTGTTTGTTTACATCAGCCTAAACTTATGGTAGCTCCAATTACTTTATTCGTAGATTCTAGACACATGCATACTATATTTGGGTAATATGGTTTAAGTAAGAGAAAGCTTGCATGAGCCAGAAATTAAATGTATCGCTAAACATGATTATGCACCGTTCTCACTTTTCCAAATAAAAAAAAAAATGTTTATATTTCAACACCGAATATGAATGTCCCCATTGAAAAACCATTCGAAAAATGATTTCCCTAATTTCTACTCATACATCTTTCGATATTTTCCTATATTAATCGCCTTCTACTATCGTATTCCTTTTACAGTCGCTTCGGATGCTGATCACTTGGTCTCACTGATCGATGAAATCTCCTATGTGGCGCCACCATCCGCCATACTATCCCAATATGATGACATACCGCCAGAGTATTTTTGCAATAGCGACAATCGTCCAGCGAACTGTGGTGAGAATTGTCAATGTGTTCATAAAGTGGATATACCGTTGGGCGCTGTTGTGGAGGTTGTGCTGGTCGATGAGGTGCAGCAAGTAAATATCAGCCATCCATTTCATTTGCATGGCACCTCTTTTATAGTATTGGGCATGGGTCGTTCGCCGGATATGCAACTGCAACGCATGAATTTACAACACGCATTGGAACTGGATAGACGTGGCCTATTGGAGCGCCGTTTTCTCAAACCAGCGCTGAAGGACACTGTGGCTGTACCGAATAATGGATATACAGTGTTGCGGTTTCGTGCCGACAATCCGGGTGTTTGGTTGTTCCATTGTCATTTTCAATTTCACATTGTCATCGGTATGAATATGTTGTTTCAAGTTGGCACACCACAGGATTGGCCACCAGTACCGCCAGGCTTTCCACGTTGTGGTAATCATATGCCACCAATAAATTAAATTTTCTAGTTAATATTCAAGTGATTATTCAAAAGTTTAAAATTTGCAATTTATGGTCCTTGTTGTATTGATTGTCGTTTATATGCAAGCATTTTTTTTTTATTTCCAAAAATTTTTATTTAAAAATAAAAATCTTTTTGGGACTATAAGGTTAATTAGTTAACACTGAATGTAATGTGTGGTACAATGATTGTGGCAATTCAAAATGTATACTACTTCTACACATTTACATACTTAGTCATAAACGCTATTGTCGTTGTACGAGATTTGAATAAATGTAAAAGAAAAATATAAAAAAGACTTACAGATGAATGTACTTATTACTCTGCTTTAACTCAGGTAAGCTGATCGTGTGTAAAATATTTATGCAATTGGAGAAATAACAAAACCAAAACACTATTATTGATTAAAAAACTTTAAAACTATTATTGATTAAATAATGAAGAGTGCTATTCAGTTTATTTTAAAGTTCTATATCCGGCTTAAGCTGATTCTTCGTCCTAGAGAAGAGTTATTAAGGCTTAACACAAGATCATTTTGGAATAAATGATATGTATTCTCATAAGTTTGCAATTTGAATGTTGGTAAAGACGCTTTCCATTCGCTTATACAATTTTTGCAGCACATTTTGTTGAGATTTTTGGACTTAAATTCAGTTTTAGATATCCTAAGAGACAGCAATTACGTTGCACTTTATGGTTATATTAGCAGTTATCTAAAGTACTGAGAAAAGCATGATATAGTTTAATGTTTTTTTTATGAGTTCTTAGTTGATGATGGATAAATAATTTTGGAAAGAAACTTTCGGAACTCTTCTGAACATTTAATATTTTGGATAATAAAAAAAACTTAAACGTACATACATATGTATTGTCAAAAATCAGTGGTATTACATAAACACTAGAAACTTGCACTTTGTGAACCTAAAATTAAATGAACTACATATGCAAATACATATCTGCATACCGCAAACAAATTTTTAAATTTTTTTTAAGTTGAAAATTTAGATGAATTTTTGAATAATGATTTATACATTTTTAATAAAATTTTAAAAATTTATTTTTATATGTGTTTGTTAAGAGAATTAACGATAATTTAGTTAAAAAATTATTTTAAACAATTGGAGTATCAATAAATTGTCCAAATGTGTCAATAGGTACGTTCGTTTACAATCTCCAACAGCAAAATTCAGTGGAATTGTTTTCTCTTCTCTTACAAAAGAAAAATATCCACAACAGTACGCGAACGCAAAATTTGCAGAAACTAGCAAATTCAACGAACAGCTGATTGAATTCTTGTCCGCATCCAAATATGCAAAATGGAAAACATTGCATTAGTGTTTTCTTGAAACATTCTACTAAGGAAACTTAACCAAACTAACATTTACTTGCTACTAGCATGTTTAATACTCATATTTTATAATTTTCACCTTTATAATTCTTAAACAATAATTTCGTAATTATGCGAATTGCAATCATCTGTTTTTGATCAGCTGTTTTGCTGTTGGCAAATTTCTGCTGGCAAAAATTTTTCCAGCAGAAACCAACAGCTTCCCCTCAAATTGAAATGTCACTTTGCTCTCTCAATTTCACCTACTTTGTTAGTTTTTGGCGTACGCGAACGCTAAAAGCTGATAGTTTTCGAAAACTTTCAATAATTATCCGTACCCGAACTTACCTAATACATATGTGTTTGTGCTATAATTTTTGAACAGATGGTAGTATTATACATACATATATGTACACTGTTATTAAATTTACAAAATCAACCGAAATCGGCTGTTTTAACAAAATCAATTTTGCTTCTTCGTTATATGGAAGAAAGTCCCAACACCCTTGACGAAAAAAATTCTAAGAAATCAACGGTAGCACCTAGCCACTTGAAACTTTCACATTCTTAGACTAAAATTTAATAGGCTATAAGACTGCAAAAGCTTAAAACTTTGATTTTAGGGTTTATGTTTGAGAATAGACTGAATTTTAATAGAAAATTCTTTAAAATTAATAAATATACGTGACACTCTACGTTGTTGTTGTTGTTGTAGCAGCATAAAACCTGTGACAGTCCTTGTCCGGGCATAAATCCGGGTCGTTCCGGTTTCGTAAACCCGACTGTCGTGGGTACGTGGCAAGCTACGTAATTTTGATTGCTGTTGCTATTGATATGCACAACACTGTATATGGACATTGCTGTCCGGTCAGACGATGTCGAGCTCGAAATATTTATATTCATGTACACTCTGTTTCCTGCTGCACGGTTGGATATCCCTGAATCAGAGACCTGAATTTGGAAATCCCGTGCCAGGTTGACAGGCACAAGTGGGAGGACTTAAAGTCCTACAATCTCGGGACAGGAGTTTACAAATTTTAGTCAACAGTAAAGGACCTGTCCAACCCGAAAGAATGGAAAAAAAATTTCCTTGCATAATCTATTGTAGTTCTGGAGATATGTATACCCATTTTGACCAAACCGTGCACCTGGCGTAATGAGTTACGCGAAAACTTAAATCGCGTTAATCTCAAAACCACATTTTTACGCCCTCTTTGCAACTTTTCTCAAATACTGTACCATTTAATTCAATAATTAAATATATAAATTATTCGTATAATTCTCAGGAAAAAGACGAACTAGAATTATTTGAGTTCAAGAAAATTTAGTATTACGTACATACATATATTAAACAACAAAAAATTCCGAAAAAAGAGCCAAAAAAATTACTTTTTTTTTTAATAATTCGTCACCATTATTAAGTAAATCATCGGATTAGTGTGATTGTAGTTCATCTTTTATTAGATGCGATCCCGGTTACAAAAATGTTTCATTTGTGCATTTCAGATACGTGAAACTCATACAATCGTGCCAAAAAACAGGAGGTGTCCTTTGTACAACGTCAATTTCGAACCCATCATGGAGGCGTATTTTTTTCATCTTTCTTGATGAATAAACCATTTTTGTAAACGTTAAATATTGTAGAAAAGATACCTTGGAACTAACCATACGTACTCCGAGTTTTGATATAAAAAAAAATTAACTAACGCTTTGAGCCAGAAAAATCGGAGGGGGTATTATACACACCAATAAATGGGATATAGTTAAGCCATTTTTTAAGTCAGGAATATCTTCTAAAAAAAGATATGACGCTTTCAAAATTTATTGTTATTAATCTTATCCAAAGGTATTTGAAAAAAAATTACAAAACCTCTAATAATCCACTGGATTGGTTACACGTGCGCAGGGAAACGTATTCCCAAACCTTTCCCGAACCATTCGCTAGTTGAGCTTGATGATAACCACTAAAGGGGTTGATGTAATTTACAGGACCTAGCTAATCGCAACAACAAATCATATATTAGTTGAACCAAGGGAAAATCCTTACCTAAAAAATATGAGACCCTTATGCCTCTATTATGATCAAAACTAGTATATAGTTGCCGCTCTACAAGCCAAGGCTACTAAAATCGTTCTTCGTACGATCTCAGTATACAGAAAAACTCAGTCATCACTGATTTTACTTTTTTGACTACTTGTCTCCATACATAATAGGGGTATTATTAGCTGTGCAGCCACAACCTAAAGCCAAACACGTTTACTTGTATATAACAAGTTAACTCCCGTCAACATAAAAATATATAATAGAATGCAGTGAAACATGGTAAGGTTTCATTAAAGAGGCAATAGAGAAAATAATTTAATAATGTACATAGGTACATACTTTCCTGATTTCAAATTATGTACTTAAAAATAAGTTATTTTTGAAGATAAAATTTAAATAAAAGCTTCACTTTATTTTACAAAAGTCACGATCTTAGACTCATTTTATTTTAAATCAAAAAGCTAAAAACAAACTGCACAACAGCTTAGAGGAAGTATGTTCTTGGTTTTCTGTATGAGAACAATTTTCGGTTGCCCTTGTGGTGTACTCTTTGCACCAATGGGAACTTGATCTTGGAGTCGTGGAATTGTTTGACGTGCACACGACGTGTTTTGCTAGCGGCGATAGAGTCTACCTTAATAATTTGGATTGAATGAGCACGCGCGCGATGACGGGCACCCATATCGCGATAGCACTGTGTCACAGCACCACCAACGGACAGATCACGGTATTCGCGGTACATGTTGTGTGTGCCAGAACGAGAGTCATAACGCAACCAAATGCCAAAATTTTTAATTTTGGTTGGAGAACTTTCGTAGACCTGTTTCAGCGATACAATTTCACCGGTGGTCTTCTTAAACTTCTTCAGTTGCCGTAAGAAATACCAGAAACGCGACTTGGCCACGATGTTATCCGGGGCAAAGATGCGCATTTTGTAGAGGGGAGTTTGTGGCTCCTTCTCGGTTGGCAGCTTACGGCCAATCACTTCGTATTCCTTCAGCTGCAATGAGAAGAAAAACACACATTAGATATAGAAACAAACAGCATTAACAAAATTGAGGTTAAACTAGGATTTTGACAGCTGCCTTTCGTATGCAGTTAAAAAAAATGCATACAGCGTAATTATTAACCAAGCTAAGAAGATAAATAAATCAGTTCCCGGCGATAGCACTCACAAATCACCATTTGAAAGCAATAAATGCACAATTTATTAAACAATGCATCGTGTCTAATCAGAGTTCAAGCGCTAGAGGCACGGATGAACACGTTGAGACACTTTATATGAAAAATATACAATTCAGGTAATTGTCTTCACAACATATGGGCGCAGCACTTCGAACTCTGCTTAAGCATGGTTTAATTCAACAATTTGTTTTAATAAATAGCCGAATATTGGACAAATTTGACGAAAATTACCTGTCCCTTGGCTTTCATTTTAGCAGCGTTCACAGAAAAGGAAGAAAAGATCACATCCAACTTCACACCATAAAATGTAGAGTTGCAACCACAATGACGACCCACCACGGTTGCATGTTTACAATGATATTCGGTTCGCCTTAAAAACGTTACTAAATATCTATACGGAAACTTGTTAAATACTGGAAAACAACGTTGTACAATATTTTTTTTTTCATTAAAATTAGGTCAACATTCATTTAGAATTTATTTATACCTTTATTAAAGCTGCACGTATTCTAGACGAATAGTTTTGGAGCCACTCGATTAGCTATGCACATTTACAGCAGATGGCGCTGTGGCATTTATTGTTTACATTTAAGAAACTAAAGTGATAAACCATTTTTATTTATTGAAAAGCCAAATTGATAACCTGGCATTGGGAAACTGGCCAACCAAATCAAAACCCCAAAAAAAAAAGCCAAATCGAACTTAAAATGGGAAAACGTGAAGGTAATATTTTAAAAATATAATTTTATCCTCCTTAATTATCCTTTTCGCATATTAAAGAACAAAGGCGGGCCAAGAAGTCTAAACAAGCCCCACCGTCTCCGCAGTCGTCCTGTACCTCAACTGCAAGGACTTCCCCAGCTGTAACGCCTATAGCACTAAAGGAAGAAATAATTTATGATTCAGAAATGATAGAAGTAGTTGACGTTGCTGACCACGAACAGGAAATTTCTATCACATCAATAAACTCTACACCTCTTCTAACACCACCTAAAGCAAACACCAGCAGAAGTACCTCGAGCAGCGGTAAGAAGTCGACTTCAAAGCAAACTACTACCCCTGCTCCTAGTAATAATAGTTCACCAGCTGCACCAGCAACTGCAAGCAATGGCGCAAATGCTGCAAACAATAAAAAGTCGAAGAAACGACGCGATAGCAACACTTCTAGCGAGGAAGAGCGCTGGCTTACAGCGATCGAAGCAGGGAAATTGGAAGAAATGGATGATGAGCTGAAGAAAATGAAGGATCCCAAGTTGATGACGGCACGCCAGCGAGCCATGTACGAGCGCAATACGGATAAGGAACCTTCGCCAGGCGGTGAACTATTGATGTCGTTGCCAAATGGTTATCGCGAAAAAGAAAAACCGCAAACAGCAGAAGATATACAAAAAGCACAGCTTAAGTCACAGAAACGTAAACAACAAGCCGATGAAAAACGAGAAAAAGATAAAAAGAAAACAATGGATCGTTTGTTAAAAAAACAAGACAGTAAGCAACGGAATGCAACTCGTAATAAGTCCACTAAAGTGACGCAACCGATGATAACATACCACAACACTTTGGATGGAACCTTTATACAATTGCCTGCTGGACATGAGTTTCCGCTTGTGGCGCAAGTAGCGCAACCGCCGCCGAAGGTGCAGCTTTGTGGTATTACAGGCTGTGGCAAACCCAAGGTATATAATTGCTCCAAAACCAACTTGCCCTTGTGTAGTTTCGCTTGTTATCGTAAGAACGTGCAGAACGTAAGACAAATAATGTGTTAAAGAATATAAAAAAAAAAAAAATCAATTGGAAGTCTTTTTTTTGTATTAACTGTGTTTATAAATTAAAACCATTTTATTTACACCAAATATTTTAGCTGAAGGCCATCGTTGCTAAAGCTGTGTCGTAAATGTAGCTTCTAATTTCATATTTTAAGTTACTTGTAATAAATAAATAAATAAGTTAAAAAAAAATTATGTATTTTTCTCACTGATTCAACAAAAAATTATTTATAATTTCCTGCTGTTCAGACTCGATGCGCTGCAAGTATTGATATTCATTGCGTATCCGCTCTAGTTCAATGTTTTTCTCATGGATTTTACTCTAAAATTGAAACGAGTTTAGAAAACAATTTGTAGTTAATATATCCAACTTATGTTGTTCACCTGGTAAACCTGCTGCTCTGCCTGACGTTCCTTGGCAATTGTTTTTAGAAGATTTTGTGTGCCGATAGCTCTTAATTTTTCTTTTTCCACATCTTTAGAAAAGTCACTTATGATTTTATGAAAATCATCAGCATATTTTTTAAAATCTTGCAATTTATTAGCGTATTCCAAACACTCCTCGCGTAATTCATTAGTTTCATTGGCAATTGCCGGATCTTGCACGCGCAGTCGATAGATATCATCAATGTAGAGTCCAACTTTTTGCAATTCTTCCGTCATTTTTTTATTTATCCAAACTGATAATGGCTGAAATGTTGTAACGGAATAATTGATTACATTATTTTATAGTGGATAATCACCGTACAGGGAAGTTTGATTCACTAATGTTTAGCACATTAAAAATTGCCATGGCAACCACATAGAATTGGTATTTCCGACCCGTTTACTTAACAAAAATCAGTTTACTTCCCAGTAGTTGGGTGCGATGAGAAAAGCATTGGAGAGATTTAGATTTGTAAGTACACATGTACATATGTACATATTCACAATGAAGGAAAAATAAGGTTATATTTGGATTCAAAAATTAATTTTACATAAGCATCAACGGAAATCGGTGTTTCTTTGTGATAATAATTCGTTAATAAAGGACAAAATGTAAATAAAATAGATTTTTAAACCGATATTTTTTTTAATTAGCTCGTTAATTCGAATTTTCTTTATTTGAAACAAGCTGTATAGATTTTGCGTACTAATATTTCATTCCAAAAACATCAATAGAGTATAGTGATCATACATACATAGATTCATATACATATATATTTACATTTGTTTTATATGAGAACTCTATACTGAGTTAAAAACCAAATTCGTTGTCACTGTGACAATTGTTTATCCCTTGGATACGTTTTATTTGTAATAAATACAAATACTACATCTATATAGCGGTTAATAACACATTTTTATAAAACTTTTACTTTTGAACTTTCAAATACATATACTACATCTATATAGCGGTTATCTACTACATCTATATAACGGTTTATCAAACATTTACTTTTGAACTTTCAGACAGTTATAAATGAAATATGTTAAACATCTCAAACGGTCGGTGTATGTTTTAAGAAAATGTTTGAGTATTGTAGGAAGAACTTTCTATTTATGTTAAAATGGTTGTCGTTTTTCTGATAGAACATTAATTTCGTATTTATTTATGCGTGTGCAAATTGTATAGGGAAAAATTGCTTAATACCATGTTAAAATCTTTGTTTTAATACTTAAGTCTGTACGACTTTTGCATACATATACATATGTATGTATGTATGTATGTATGTATATAGCACATTTCAAACATATGTATTTAAATTTGATTTTATGCGGTTAAGTGATGTAATAGTGAGTATAAAAAATTATATTGATACATGTACATAGAATTGTATATTAAAATCTAAACAAGATGAGCACAAAATCGTATATTACGGGAATTTGTATATTCGTATTCAATAGCAGTTTCTCATCTTTTTTCTTGTATGCATGGGATCGTATTTTGATCGCACTTCCTTCATATTCCTGTTTTTTGCTGAGTATCGTCACTTTCAACCGTTAATGACGTTATATTTTCGGTCCTCACAAAAACTATTTTTCTTTGGCAATTTATACACTACCGCCGCTTACATCCCTCCAAAGTTAGGGAATAGCAGCGCGTTATCATTCCACATATTGTTTCATGAATCAAGAGGGATTGTTACGTTTATTTGAACGCAAACGCGCCAAGCTGGTGCGTTCCTCCTCTTCGTCACTGGTATACTGCTGCATACCTGGAGCAGCAACCGCACCGCGCACTGATGAAGTTGCTTGCAACAACTCCTGATCGGGAGCGTTACGATTTTCATACAAAAGTACTTGCAATGTCTCCTCATATATGCGCGCCTCAGGAAATTCCACTTTAGTGTGTTTGCGATCAGTGGCATACACGATAGAGGTACAGCAAACTTCTGCTACTTTTTTACCATGACCGTAAAAAGACCAACAACATATTTCGCTAGGCCCAATGACATCCTTTATAAATAATATGCGTTCATTGAAACGTAATGATAATTTATCAAAAAGCTCGATATTCTTTAACAAATTATCATCGGATGTGCTGGTATATGAATATTTGTTGTTTTGACGTTGCACTACTAATATTACAGCAGGCTTCGACGAAGAACTAATCAACAACTGCTCCTCTTTCTGCGATGTAATCAATGGTATGCGGCAGATAGGTTTCGGTTCTTGATGCGCCAACAAAGCTCTCTCACATGACATGGCTAGCTCCGTGATGCAGTAATATTTAGCTTCGGCAAGCAATTCTGCTATTTCCTTATGTGATTCCGGCAGTGGAACGGTCCCGTCACGCAAGTAGTTCAGTATAGTGCCGAAATGGTTTCCACAGCGATCAATTAAAATCCAGCCTATAGTTGAGCAAGTATTTTATATTTAATAGCAACTTCAAGACCATCAACAAAGAAAATAACAAGGGTGTGACTAATGTATGTGGAAAAAGCAATAAAACAAGAATTGAATTTCTGGCACAAAATTTGTTTTCTCTTTCAAATTTTTTTATTTAAAATATCGCGCTTACCCTCTGAATCAGTTAGCACTTCCATACGACCGCTAAACATGGCACTTAACATAGTATCGTGTTTCGTCAGCGTTCCTATTGTCGTGTAATATAGTCTTCCACCCACATTTAGCTTCACATACTGTGACGAGTGTCCCTTTAGCAAAGTTTTCTGATCGCCCGACATTTTACTTGTAGCTACTAGTCCTGGTCCGGGAATAAGCTGCACTTTTCCAACGGCACCACTACCACTCGGGACTAGACTAACCCCACTGGAGCTTTTGCAAACGCTTTCTTTGGCGTTGCAGTTGCTCGACGTTATTATGGCGACTGAATCAATTTTGACGGTTGTTTAACCCAAGAGGTAAAGATCACCTTAAATATATAAATTGTAGTTCTTCAAAGAAAGCTTATGTGTTGTCCCACCAGTAGCCAATTCAGGCTACAAAACTTTTTAAAAGACGTTTTATGAGATACAAATTTATGTAAAAATCCAAGCAGAATAAAGCGAAATCAGATATACTGTGATTGCCAGATGGATAACTAGCGCTTGAATGATACTGAATGAGTGTGGCGATATGAGTAGTTAAGTACTCGATTACGAGTTTCGTAATTTAATCGATCGAGTAATTTATATATACAGTAAATTCTACATACAAAAATAGACACACAAATATTTCGTAAACTTTATGTTTCGGAAAGCAAAATATGTAATCTTATCAATCAGAAATAATGTAATTAATAACGATCTAAAGTTTCTTAGACGACTTTCCTGGTAACGATTTAAGGACATGATTATTGCATTTTCTCGTTTTCACGTTTTTTATTTTTCTTTTGTTTTTATTTAGATATAAATATTTAAATATAAATAAATAAATATATATAAACAGAGTTTAACTAAACGTTGTTGAAACCAAGTTTAAGGCAGCAATTAAAAACTTTGAACCAAAGTTACAAGTTTTTGTGGTGGTTGCCAGATGATTACACTGTGCAACAGCTAAAATCATCATTGAATAAAACTACCCTACAAGAACATGCTGACAGAATTACCAATCCACTCTCATTCATAAAATCAGCACTTACTCTCAGCTTACCGGTAAAATGACTGCCATGGTGCTTGCCAAAAAGAGACACTCGCGACGCGCTACGCTTACTACGGTTGCATATATGCGAGAATGAGACAACGAGGTTTCGTCTTTTCCTTTACTGACCGTCTGATGTCCGCTAAAATAGTTGTAGTTTATAGTTGCACAAGGGAGATAATCACCATTTAGGTTAATTTTGCATATGCGAGAAAGAAGCACACAATTAATTCATAAGAGTTTTGCAAATGGCACGTAGTATTTGGAAAACTCTGAAGTGTTAAGTTGAGGAAACATTTTAATCGTCGGGTTTTTATATGTAATAAGTTTTGAATCAAAAAATAGCTTTTTTAAATACTAATTATAAATAAAATAGGATTTTTGAATTCAATATAAAATATGAACGGAGCTCTGCGCAAAAGTACTCCAGTTATAATAATAATATAATTTTGGCGCGTACACTATATAGCTCAGTGTTTGGCCGAGCTTCTCCTACCATTTGTGGTGTGCGTCTTTATATTATACCACAAATGGAGGGACCTACAGTTTTGTGCCGATTCCGAACGGCAGATGTATTTAGTGAGAAGCTTTTTCATAGCAGAAATACCCTCGGAGGTTTGCCATTATTAAGACTTTGCTTGCCCTGATTGAGATTCGAACCTCGAACCCAGCGGCATATCAAGTTATAGCACGCACCGCTACCACACAGTTACTCCTAAGTTTATCCGGCCAGCGATATTTTTTGCAGGATGACCGAAGGACGCTTATACAGAAAGGACTTCTGCACAAAAATTAGTTAACGAAATATATTTTCCATTTATTTACCATGAGTTTGGTATTAGCTTGTAGTTTATCAATAAAACTTAATTGAAAAAATAAAATAAGTGTTTAAAAAAAGCATAACTGAATATTTTCAGTACTGATGGTTTTATAGGGAGCACTGACCCAGTAAAAAGAACGAGAGTCAGCAGTAGAGCTATAAGTGTGTCTATTCGGTAATATTAATGCGTTAGAGTGAAATACAATATCACACGTACACATTTGTTGGCATCAGTTTTTATATAGTGGCCCTAAGTAACTGATAGCAACTTTGTTCTATGTGCTGACAAAATTTTTTCAGCCACTGGCCATCATATGTACGGTAAATTGACCGGCACTGTTCTTGTAGGGTAAATGGAAGTCAATGACTTTTTCGAGTTCATCTCATATCAGGGAGATATCCTTAATTGAATCCTTGCACACAATATGTTGTTTAATTAGCTAAAGTTCTTGAAAAATATGCTTAGAAAAAACTCATATATGTACATATGTATGGCTTGTATGTTCTTTTTTTTTAAATAAGTACTCAAATTAGGTCTTTATGAAAAATTCGGTCGTGATGTGATTTCAAACACCGCAATCAATATACATGTACATACATACATATGTATTAAATATGAAAAAAAAATTAAAAAAAATGTATATCAGATAATTCATCGCTAGATTTCTTTAAGCAGTTATGAAGTTATTGTTAACAAAGTTAATATACACATGTGCGCTGGGTAATAAAAACAAGTGGTTTAAAACTTGTTGCAGCCTTTAAATTGAAGACAAATAAAAGTAAATATATGTATATATAACTGTTTGGTCCTTACTTTATTTAAATACTAGATATTTTATTTCATTTTATTTATCAATTCATTATGTATTATATGTATATTGAATTTATATATAAATTAAAATTAAACCTTTTATTAATGTATGCATGTAGGTTTTATCTGTAATCTGATTTACAAAATATGAAAATGAAAACTAAATTGCCTCACCGCCATCGCATTTGTCCACGCATATGTACATTAAATACCTTATGCATATGCATCTCGATTTTCATATCGACATGCAGTAACAAAGCAGTAATTACAGCTGGTCTGTTAATTGGCTATTTCGTTGGAATTTTAAGAGTGTAATGTAATTATAAAACAATGCCAAATTAAATATCCGCTGTATCCAAAAATATGTCCCTTGCTCCAGGAGCTCATTGAAATTTCAGTAGAGCTTACTGTTTTCCCTATTTTTATGATGTATTAAAATACTCCCTTTTACAGATAAATGTTGCAGCTTTTGATGCTATTGGATTAGTGAGGTTCTCATACAAAATGTATTTTACAGATTATCTGCGAATTTGGTACTCATTTTACTCCAATAGATAAAAATCCTAAAATTAGCAAGTTTGAAAAATATAATTCTCAAGACGAGAGTTTGCGATTTCTTATAAAACAAAACATATACATACTTTCATACTTTGTATCAATAATTGAGTCGCCGCCGCGAATACCATTGTAAGCGACAATCATCGGGAAATAAGTTTTTTTTGGCAATGCCCTTTTAATTATGAAAACAGAGATTTTTTATGTTCACATCAGTTATCAGATGTTTACCAACGTAATTGCAAATAAGAAAACCAAATCAAACGACCATATGTGCGCCATTAATAACGTTTTTTCTAAGTCTGAAAAGTTATAATTGTGTCGCTTACAACGCTTTTCGCGGTGACCATTCAAATAGAGTAAAACGAACATTGAAATCCACAAGTTTCTGCTGCTGTTAGCTGTTAACAAATTCCATTTGTAAATAAAATATGAAAAACTATTGATTTACGTCGAAGAAACCGCGATATTGTCGGCATCCACTGCTTCACTAGTGCCCACAGTAGTAATGCTATCGCAACCTTTTTGCCCTACAATGCTACCAACTGCTTCGGCAGCTTCAGATGAGCTACTACTGGCTGCGATATCCCGGTTTTTGGTTGTGGATAGTTCAGCAGTGGTCTGGATTCTCGCGTTGTTGGTTGAGGAAGTTTCCTCGTCAGTCTTCAAGCGTTTGGATTTGTTGGCATTTTCGGCTTCATTCGAGTTTTCGTCGGATGTAGGAGAAGCCGAGCGTTTAAGACATTCTCCTTCCTTTTGTTGTGCATTAGCCCCGGTTGGTGAAATTTTAGCGACAATGTCCTTAATAAGCACAATCTCATCGGGGTTTATTTTAGTTGGCATACCCAATATTTTAGATTTAAAACGCACAATAACGGCTGTCATATTGTCACAGCCCGTACCATCCCCATGGGTATTGGGAGCCAAACATGTATCAAAAAGCTACAAGATTTACCAATTTATTATTAAAAATTTATATCAATTCGGTCTAATATGAGATGCAAAATCTATTTTACCTCCTCACATATTTGTGAAATTTTCTTAGAATCATCTTTCAATCGTTGACTAATAAAATCAACCACTTCCTCACTAGACAAGTAGTTCCAGATGCCATCACAAGCCAATACCATAAACTCGTCCTCTGGTGTAATAATAAGTTTTCGCACATCCGGCAAAGCAGAAATCATTTGATCTTCAGCGGGTAGTTCCAAATTCTAAATATATATATGTAAAAAAAACTTGAAAAAATAAATTACGTTTATTTGGGTATAATTTTTTAACAACCATTTTGTAGGCGTGATCACCAATGGCACGAGAAAGGTTCAAACCACCGTTAACACGTCCATCTAAAGTAACACGACCTCCAGCTTTTACAATGCGTGCCGACTCCTCTTCGTCTTCTGGCTTGTGATCCAAACTCATGTCGATTGCCTTACCATTACGACAAACGACACAACGAGAATCGCCTGCATTTGCTACATAAAGATCTCGACCATTTAATAATGCAATTACAGCAGTGCAACCACTATCTTTGCCAGGCTCTTCTATCATATCTGCACAGAATTGCTCATTAGCAAGTACGGTTTCTTCGTCTTCTTCTGCTGAATAAGCATAGACAAAATTATTAATTTTACCTTTCTTTTGAATAAGGCCTACCTTCTTCTTCTTCAATTTCTTCTTCCGATGAATATACACTAGAATTCTCAGCTAAAAAATAGTCTAATCATAATAGCTATGCACATACATTAATACAATTATTGTATACCTTCTTCAACTTCTTCGTCTTCCGAAGAGTAAACCAAGCTATGTCTGGCATCGCCTTCTTCTGGACTTTCTGCTTAATCGTAGGATATTGTTTAAAATAATTTCGTTAATTAAAAAAAAAATTGTGAACTACCTTCATAGTCAGCATCGTCATCGGTGGATTCATCTTCGCCACTAACATCTGCTTTCTTGATTTTTTTAGATTCCTTGCTGGTGGATGTGATTGCAGCACTACCGGCTGCTTGCTTGTTTCCTGCTAATGACGAAGTACTGCCAATTGTGCCGTTCTGTATTCGCTTTGCTGCATCATTTGAACCAGAAACGGTTGTGTCCACATCAGCAAAAAGAGAATTTTGTTTCTTTATTGAATCTTTCTCCGACGACGATACACTGCCATTTTGTTCGACCTCTTTGGTGTGAGAAGAGTCTGGGCATATATCAATTGTGGTTGCAGATGATGAAGCAGTTGCAGCACCCGCAGACACAACAGAACCGTTGGCTGAAATTTTTTCCACAATGTTTTCAGATTTGCTTACTTCTATGTCAGTTGTCGTATTATTACTGGGCTTGCTTGCACTTGAGCTGCTGCTACTAACTGTAGAATCTTCTTCCGGCTCATCGGTATCCATTTTAGTCAAATTTCCACTGTTCGAAGAACTTGGACCAGATTCTGAAGTGTTAGCAACTGGTTTCGACGAAGAAGGGCCAGTTGCACTTTCAGCTTTGTGCGAAGAGCTTGGTCCAGGAACAACATCTGCGGATAGAGAGACAGACGCGGCGGCTGCTGATGTAGAGGAACCCTGTGGTTTGCAATCAGGATCTAATACGGCTTTATTTGTGGCGTCGGCTATTACTGCTGCTGCACGTCTACCACGCAAATATGGAGACTGTGGTTTAGCACCAGATGCCCCATCTTTTACACGCTTTAAAGACGGCATTGAAGGTCCTCCTTTATACTTTTCTAATACTTCATCTAAAGGTAAGTGGCTTTCTTCATGTAATTCAGCCAAATCTTCAAAATCCTCATCATCATCATGTGCATCGCTGTCATCTCCATCAAAGCCCTTTTCCCCAGCTAGTACTTTTAATATTTCGACCACTTGCGGTTCTAATAAGGTCTTGTCAAAACCCAAAAATGCTTCCTTTAAAGCCTTTTCAAATTCGTAATCTTTATATGAGGTTAACTCTTTGAGAAATTGTGGTAGTTTATCTGCACAATAAGTGGCCACTTCGGCACCTCCATGCCCATCATAAACGGCAAAAAATGATGTATTTAAATCAAATTTTAATATGGAATTGTGAGCGTCCTATGGTAATATACATATTAGATTGTCATATGATACATTTAGTATTTAGGTTACTTTATCACCGCTTTACCTCTTGATTATTTCGCCAGCCCTGCATAGAGCTTGCTCCTACAGTCAATATATCATTGGACTCGTCCGTAGACACCTTGTCCGTTTTCGGTTCGGATAGGTATGCACCCATTGCTACACTCAACACGTCAAAGCAGTTTAGCGGCAAAATTCACTTAGGTTGCAATATAAAATTGACTAAAATGAAAACGAATTCTGGTTGAGAAAAATCAATGTTGAAATGCCAATGTACAATTGGCAATCACTGCACACGATAGTGACGCCGGTATACAACGATATAAAAGCGGGAACTAAACTGGCGCAGCTAGATGTACCACGTGTAAGCAGCAAATATACAAATATTAATAATAAACCCAATTTATGGCCCAATCCAATATCAAATACCTACCAGTTTTACCCCTTCTTAAAATAATTGATTTTATTTCACGCCTTTACTCTCGCCCAACTCTTTGGCTTTTTACTTTCGCCTTTGGATTGCTTTCCTCGTTGTGTGTATCCAACGCCTTCTTTTGGCAACAACGCTTGCCCTGCTATCCCCTTGTGATGCTTCTTGTAGTTGTTCTTTTTTTATTTCAATTTTTTTTACTCTTTGTTCGCACCAACAAACTGAAAAAACACTGCCAATTGCAGCTTTTAGATGTTAATAACACAATGTTCACCTCGCGGCACGTAAATCTTTAAAATACTTTATGGAATTCGCTATTCTTTTAATAATTTTCAAAACTTTTCCAGGCGTTGACCTGCAGACGCAGACGTACTAGTGACAGGCAAGCAGCGGTGGCGGCGAAAATAAAATTGGCAAATTAAAAGGAGCAAGAAGAAGAAAAGAGAACCGCAAATAACGAAATAAAACACATAAAAAGCGTGGATACCTACAATTGCTGCCAGATCTTGGCGTTTAGAAAGTATTCAAGGTTTATTTTGCGCTAAATATAATGCTTTCAACACTTAGACGACTGCACTTCACGACGTAACGACAGCGAAATTTCCTTGCCTGCAAATGTCGTCTTAAAGCCAACTTCTTGAATATTTTGAAGACTTCAGTGACATATCCAACAGCTCATTTGTTGTTGCCACATTAAAATATTTCACTTCTGTAAAATTAAAATATTTTGTTCAAAGTGAAATTTTTTGTGCAAAAAATAAGTTTCAAATGATCGGTTATTATTATATATGAAATATTAAAGCTATTTTATGTCTTTGTTGGTAAAATAACGTAAGACTTGTAAAAGCCTTGAACAATTTTACATTTCACATATTAATGGCAGCACTACAGCTGCTCATTGTCGTCGGCAAAATTAGAAATGGTTTTAATTTGGCGACAACGTCAACTGCAAGCCTACTGCCGTGAAGTCGTGCTGTTGGGTAAATAACTGTGCCCATAACCCGACATTTCCACAAAACAGGCTGATATTCTAACATCTGTCATTTTGTTTTGTCAATTTTATTGAGTGGGCAGTTTGATGTCTTGACATAAACATTTGTAAGATGGCGTCAAACAAGTAAGTTCGTTTACAAGATGTCATGGTTCGTTTATGAAGAATTATGTTTTCTTTCCTCCCAAATACGTAAACATTAATATATGCAATAGAAAAAAACTCAGTTTTTGCTTCTGAATGAAATTATCTTCTATGTTGACCCCACGAAATTTACAGCCAAATGAAAAATTAGCTGTCACATAACAAAGTGACAGCTTATTTCATACAATAGATGCCAATGCATAAACGCTGACATGAAGAAATAAGCGGTCTCCATTGACAATATATTTTCTGACATCTATTTTAGGACATCAGCTATTTTCTGTGGGGATGTCGGGTAAGAACGTTTGTATTTTAATATTTGACAGATGCTGCCTGTCGTTGCTGTCTTCATAGTGTTCAAAGCATAACATAAGACCATTGTGTATAACAACAAGTGAGATATCTTATTTGTCAGTTGCTTTTGACAGGATACCTAAGATGGCTTTTGACAGGGTACCTAAGCTGGCCGCCAATATGTCGACAATTACGAATGGCCCGAAGTTGGAAAAAGCTGATCTGAAAATATTTTTGGGGGGGTTTCAATTTTTTAGGATATTTTACATATTTTGAGATATTCGATTAATATTCATTATAAACATAGATATAATAATATTGGGTAAAATGTTGAATGCATTTTTATAAAGCCATCGATAGGCTATGATATAATTTGAATCAGATGAATCATAAAACGTCAGGGGTTTAAAGTGCTTCATCGATTCTCCTCTTTTTCTTTGCCAAAATATCTACATAGGTCACTAGTAACCTCAATATCTCGAGATACGTCTTCAATCTCCGTAAAATAGAAAAGGACCGACACGTTCGGTAAATGTGCTTGTAAAATTGCATATTACGAATGCGGTTTGATAAGTCATAAACTTTTAGAATAAAATATACTTTTCGGCAAAAAATCATTTCTTTGTATTCCAGTTACTGGGTAATAATTTTTAATTTTTTTTGTCTAGAGTGAGTTTTTGTGTGTGCTACGAATTTGAAAACACGGTTGAAATTTTCTGAGACTACCGATTTTTTGGGGGGAATCCAGACACCCAGAACCCCTCCCCTCTATCCGTCCCTGCATTCGGGTAAAATATACGAGGAACGCCAGGGTTGCGAATTTACTTTGCAAAAACAGGTGATCTCAGCTGTTCCAAATTTTGACGTTTATCGAAAAGATATCTCACTTGTTATTATACACAATGCATAAGACACATGTTGCACTGTAAATGCGCCCTTAGCTCTTAATACAACTCCAAATATACATTTACATATACAAAATTCTCAAACTGAACGCAACTCATTCTTTAAAAAAATTGTTATGAAGGATTTCTGCAATGTTGTTGGAATCGAAAAAAGTTTAATACCAAACCAGTACTCCAATGAAATTCCATATTTCGAAAATTCTTTAGATTTTTACAATTGTTTGTATTTATGTCTTTACAATTTTATTTGACAAACAATAATCAGCTGTTCACAGAGATAAGATCAGTTTAAGACAAGAAATTCGGCGATTTAAGTTCAACTTAAGTGGAGCTTAAGATTTGGTTATACCGGTCTTTACGTTCATTTGATTATACAAATAAAAGGTCCATGCACGAACGTGACCACTTATTAGATAGCAAGGTAGCAGGTAGAAGTTAAAGTACTATTTTGGAGATAACCTAATAATTTTTCACAAAAATCAATTGGCGTTAAAACTCTAAAAACAATCAAATAAAAATCTAGCAGAATCGTATAGTATGATCTACACCACTGTTTCCTTAAAAATAAAGTGTAAGAAGATTAGAAGATTTTGAAACGAAATTTTTGAAGCGAATCCTCCAAAATTGTAGTTTTAACTTAACAATGAAAACTAATTTGTACATACATATGTACCTTGGTGAACGCTATCCACAGAAAGATAAAAGCTGGTAATATTAACCAAAATATGGGTTGATTCAACTGAATTCACGATCAATTCTTATCCATTACACAATTTTGTTTATTTTTTTATTAATAGTGAACCTGTTAAATCAACATATTTATGTTAACTTGAAAATGCAAGTGTAAAAAGCTAAAATAACAGTGATGTCTGTTGTCTAGAAAATACCAGTATTAGGTGTTAAAATATATGACTTTTCTATAATCTTGAAAATAAGAAAATGCGCGGTTTAAATTACAAATATTCTGTTGTCTTCAGAATGCCTGTGAATGCTGTTGAAATTATATTCACCCTTATCGTGAGTTTCGTTTTCGCCCGAAATAGTTCACTTTTCACTGTTCGCTTATTATGAGTTCCGGGCGGAAATTTTCCGCTTTCGAACATTGTTTCGCCTTATCGGCAGCACTCATTCCGGGCGAAAAAAGTAGCCATTTCAATTGAATTTTTTCACAATTTTTTGAGAGGCGAACAATATACACGGATTCCAAATGTAAGTTGCATCTGTTTTTATATAAGATATATAACAATTATTAATAGCAATTTTTTACATATGTAATCTATAATTCCAGGAGTAAAATAATCAATAAAGTTTGAAGTGAGATACTTTTGAGTAGAATGCAGGAAAAGCAAAACTTTAGACAGGACCTGACTAAAAGACGATTGCGCTAGCCCAATTTCATAATCCTTACCAACATCTTTTTGGTATCCACATCCACCTTCAGCGAGAAACCGCAAGCAAGCGCTGAGCTTAACAACTGGCGGAATGGAAAATTTTTGTTGTACTGGTGGTAACGAAGTGGTCAGCACGTCCAGTAAAACTTAAACGCATCTTTATTGACTCTGTAATATTTCAAAAACCTGAAAGAATTATAATTTTATTAATAGTTGCATGAATGTTCACCCATAATTTCTTACAAAGTCTCTGGCATTTCTAGTGGATTAGATTTATCTCGTAAGTGTCTTCTTCCTGCTCGTTAAAGCGAGTTTTCTTCATCTTCGAATAAAATTCTCATTGCAATGGAATACATTTTGCAAAATTACTATTTACTTTGTCTATTTGATTATTGTATAGTTTCATTAAACAAGTAAACAAATTTCAGAGTTGCAATTTACAATAGCCGAATTCAATTCGGGCGAATGAAAAAATTTCGGGCGGATTTTTTTCCGGGCAGAACTCACGATAAGGGTGATTCTGTTGTTTTCTAAACTTTAGTAATAACTGTTGAGAGAACAAAATACTGTTAATCAGCCCTATCGCTGAGTACGTCGTAGTACGATTTTCGTAGATTTTACGAAAAAAGCCATCACTGAGTACGGATGGCTGATTCGTAGAGTTGCATCGGTGATTTCATTCGTTGCGCAATTTCGTAGATTTTTCGATGATTTGTTACGACGTGTTTTGGTTGTCTGAAGGAATATCCACTTTATCTCAATAATTTATAATAATACAGATGAGTGATAAGATTGTGTGTATTAAATTTGATAATAATGTTTATATTTTTTAATCCTTAATATATCGATTTACTTTATATTTATTTTTTTTTGGTGTATCAACCGTATCAAAAAGAATCATGGCTGCTCCTCTGTAATAGGAAATTTCATATATCTTCAAAAAAAATCTCAAAGAAGTATAGGATGACTCAAATTACTTAAATATAAAATAATCATTACATTTTAAAGCAATTTTATGTCTTTGTTGTTTTCCATTTGAGTTCAAAAATTTTCACAACGCATTCGCATTACGTTCGGTTGCTAGAATAGTTGCAGAAAAATTCAGAATTTGGAGTGGATAACACCAAATTCAAGGTGGACAACGTTGGGACACAATTTTACACCCGAAACCCAGGATTTTGCATAGAAGTCCATTTTCGCATTTCGCTTTTCCTCGTTACTCATTTCCACTTTTCTCCATAGAGGGCATAGCCGTGACTTCAATGTATTCAAAAGTCCTTTCCAAATCACGGCTGGTAACCACCTTCCGCAAAAATCTTAGCACCGAAATCCATAATTTATGACTCTCATTCATTCATATTTTTAACAAATCTGTAATTTAAAACTGGTGAAATTATACATATACATATGTATGTGTTTCAACAACCGAAACTTTTTCATACAATGTGGAATGAGATTCCATAGGATTAAAGGTACATATATCATAAAGTTTTCCGCTGCATTTAAACTGTTGTTAAATTTTGCCGCCTCTCTTAATTGAAAAATATTATTCTAGCACTCCCAATGATATTAATTTTGTTTAATAAATCCAGAATAATGCTATACAATTAAATTAATCTGCTAAAATTTGTGTGATTACTTTGTGCCAGCTGAAGTCGAAATATCTAAATTTGTGGCAGCACTTTTTTTGAGTTCACACGGAATCAGCGATAGCAAATTTTTCGTATTCATAGCGGAGAGTTACGCTCCTTGAGAGAATTTTCTTTCATATTCCGGCCAGGGCACTTAGAAGATCGGAAATTTTTAATGTTTAAATCTCTTTATGCTCAAAAGGCTCCTATTTCTCGAGCTCTGATTGAGTTCAATATAAGGTCTGTACTCGTACTTCTCCAGTAAGAATTATCCAGTAAAGAAATTTCTTGGAATTTGACAACGTTCGCTCTCAGAGTGAAAAATATACCAAAAAGTACAAGAACGGAAAACCAGTAAAAACTTGCAAGTTTAACGAACAGCTGATTGAATTTTTGTCCTCATCCAAATATACAAAATGAAAAACGTTGTATTAGTGTTTTCCTGAAACATTCCACTAACGAAGCTTAACCAAAGGAACTTGTACTTGCTTCTTGCAAGTCTGATACCCACATTTTATAATTTTCGCCTTTAAAACACTTAAACAAAAATTTCGTATTTATCCAAATTGCAATCAGCTGGTTTTGATCAGCTGTTTTTCATACTTGCAAGTTTTTACTGGCAAAAATTTGTCCAGTAAAAATTATCAACTTCCCCTCAAAATGAAATGTCAATTCGCTCTCTCGATTTCCCCTACTTTGCAAGTTTCTTGCAAGTTTTTGCGTACAAGAACGCCAAAACGTGATAGTTTGTAACAATTGTTACAAACTATTGACTTCGAGAACACTACTATAGTCTCTAAAAAAAAAACGCTTTTTGAATTCACTGAATTTATTTTATAAATAGCTTAAATATACTTATTTTCATAACTGCTTATTAAAATTAATTTATGTCTACTTAGCCTATAAGAACTTAATTGTACTACTTGGCTTAAATAAATAAATAAAAATAAATAAATAATAATAATTTATTTTTGACGTACTCACCGATAGGGCAGAAAGACTAATATTTGATCAATTTAACAAAAATCTGTTAATTTAAAGGCAACAGTAGGAAATTGTTGACATTACTGATGTCATTTCTTTCTGTGTAGGGCAATTCGCCTGGTCACGCGTAAATGTCCCAACATAATATCATTTGTGAATCAACAATATACATTCCGTTACCATGGATCACCATGCAATTGTACGGAATCGAAAACTGCCCTTATATAAAAACGATACTTACTGAAATGCTAAGAGCTTACATTCAAAGCAAGTTTGTGTACTTGTATAATAGATAATCCAACTTGCGACAGAGCAACGTCAAGCAGCGCAGCAGTTGAAATTTCAAGGACGAATTCGCGAAAGTCACATGCAAAATTTGATTTGTAAATCCGCAAACAACTATTCACCTCCAAAGAAGAAATGCTATTTAAGGCACTAAGTATATGGGGAATGTGGATGTAAGACGGAAGCGGAAGTTAAGGTCCTGACCGTGAAGTGTGCGCTTGCATGCTGTTGCTCTTTCCTTTGCTACGCCTACAAGGAATTGCTTGTACAGACATACTCGTATATACATACATATATAACATATGTACATATGTTTGTGCATTAAGAGTGCTCAGGCCAATATTGGAAAATTTTATGTACATACATATATTCTGGTTTCATTGCATCAAAAAACTAATAAAATAAATTGTTAGCTTGATTTGCAATGCACTTTGGCAAATGAAGTAAACATTTTATATTCTTAATTTTTAGAAACAATGAAACCACTCGCTTAAATACATTAAAAAGAAAAAATACTACAGAGCTGTTTAACCTTCACCCATTCCATGAAGCATAATTAACAATGCTCAAAAACATCGGTACGCCTGATTGTTTTACTTCAAAATATTATAGTTTTTGTCCTGCAGCGGCTTCTTCGCTAATAAGTTCATTTAATGAAATAAAACAAAAATTCCACAACTTAGAAAGTTTGGACCTCTTTAATGTACGCACAAACATACATTATTTAAAAGAATATAGAAATATATACATACATATGTAAATATATATTCAATATGTACATGCACGTACAAATGAATGTATGGACAAATAGACATACATATATGTAGACTGATACTGAAAAGTACGGTTACTTCATTTAACATTCAAGGCAGCGAAAGTACACAAAGTAATTGTGAGCGTGTTAAAAGTGTGGCTTTGAACCGAATCCATTGAGGTACGGTGTTACGAATTTGTCAATATCTAAACTTAAAGCACAACTATGATGGAAATCTAAATTGCATCATTCTCAGACATTTTCTTCGCACAACGGGGAAAATAAAAAGTGGATTTGAAAGCGGAAAAATATTTGATTAAATTGTAGAGTTCCATAACAAAACGCTTTAATTTCTATTTAAAATTTTAAGGCAAATAAATAAACTAATGTGAAAGAGATTATAAAATAAAAATTATTTGAATTAATATGTAGTTTTTGATTCTTAAATGGACTTCTATGCAAAATCCAGGTTTTCGGGTGTAAAATTGTCTGCAAAAGTTGTCCACCTCCTCCTTTTTGAATTTGGTGTAATCCACTCCAAATTCTGATTTACCTGCAGAATTTCGAAAAATATAATAATATTTCGCTAACAGTAAAGAGCAAAGGAGCTTTAAGTAACTGTTAGCACCACATCATCGGCATATGCCACGACTTTGGCGCTCCGATGTTGAGGTTCAACAGTATACCGTTCAAAAGCAATGTAATCAACTTCAAAAATCCTTTAGAATTTCTGCAATGATACCGTCCTTGATATTATTGAAAGCGTCTTCTGTGTCAAAAAAGGCTGCTGTAGTATATTTTTTCTTAAAACGCGGGACAAAAAACTCTTGTTGTGTGTAGATCTTTCGTTCTTGTAACAATAATCTTCCGTTTATTGTTTTATTGTGCATAAAAGAGGTTCAATACTACGAAAGAGTTTTTCCAATAATTTTCTGAATTAATTTTTGAGTACAGCAATTGCCGCCGGCCATAAATAATAGAGTTTTATAACAACAACTTTCAATGCTTTAAAACACTGTGCTCTTCAATTAACAACTGTTTACCAGGATACATTGTCCTTCGCCGCGCATATACTTATGAAGCGACGAAAGTACGGCAGTATCACCGCGTTGGCGGCAAAACAAGAAATGCCAGTCGGGATAACGAAAGTCGAACGTGCCTACGTGCCAAATAATCTCTTATCTCACTGCGCTTGCTCAAGCAGGTTAACGTGTAACTTTACTACCGTGTTGCTGGAGAAGTATACTCAAGAAAAAAAAAACCGAACAAAAAGTCGTTGGAACGCACTAAGCGTCACGAAGGAAAACAAAAGTTTTGTGTTAAAGTCAAAATTTGATGATTGCATCCAGTCGAGATGTCAATGATGAACACACACAAACATCCTCATACGTACGTATGGATGTATGCAAATGCATGCAAATACAAATACAATGTGGCAGACAAGTTTTAGCTTTCCCTGTTGACCTTTAACGGAGCGAACGTGCAAGTGCGCGAAATATTAAAATTGTGAACTATCGCAGCGTTGGTTTGGGTATGTTTGGCTGGCGAACGCCGAAAACTTGTGTTCTGCTACACTATCTATGTATGTATGTATGTTCACATATGCATATGTGCAAGCAGGTTGGTACACATGCACATATCCATACATATGTATATATATAAAAGTGGGTGTGGAAATTGAATAGAATTCGTAGACGAAATTTTTTAAATTAAATCAAACAAAACGTGCACTATAGAAGATTTGTTTGTTGCATTTAGTTAGGTTTTTGCACTACTATTTTGCATGTTAAGGGCAGATGTTGAAACCAATGCTAAACAAGTGGAAATTTCAAGTGCAAAAATCTTTTTCCTTGTAAATTTTAGTTGCGTTTTTGGCACGAATTAGATCAAAGGTTACGGAGCAATTACAAAAGCTTAAATTTTTTAAAATTCCTTTTCTTTTGCAATAAATTTTTTTTCAAAGTTACAGCAAATGCTATAAACATTAAAACCTATTAAAACATGTTGACAGCGGTACGTTGAAAGATTTGACTATCATACCCAAGGCATACGGTCGTACGTATGTATGTATAAGTGACACTAAGAGTGCCTACTAGTTTTTTTTTAAATCTCCAAAACCGGGTTTTTACCAAGTTGAAAAGATATAGCCATTGAGAAATTATAAAAATATGGCAGCACATCGACTAATTTTACATCCATTATATTTTTAATGAAACGGCAACCAAAAACTGCTTAGCAATTATATAAGACCAATATATACATATTCAATACCCAAATAATTTGCAGAAAAAACGCAACAAAGGTATTTTAGAAGATTTTATATATTTAGACAAATGCCGAAAGAGAACAGAAAATCTAGAAAAATTGCGTAACGCCTTACTGACAATAAGTCCTACTAGCAAATTGAGCGAACGAGCATTTTCAATATCAAGTTTTATAAGAACTAAAGAAAAAAGTAGTTTGACTCCAAAACATTTAAGCTGCATTTAATTTTTAAAAGATTTCTTTCAGAGAAATGATTATATTTAATTATAGGTTCAGATAGCTTTTTTGTTACTTGGTACAAATTTTGAATGATTTATGAGATCTAATTTTATTTGTTTTAAACTTAATTCAAAATAATTTTAATTTTTTTTGTATATGTAGATATTGTTTTTTAATAAAGACTTCTGTTCTGATATTTTCGCTTTTAATTTTTAGCCCATGAAAATATTTTTATTCACATAAAAATTACTGAAAAATCTGAAAATTTTTTCTTGATTTAAAAATCAGGAACCGGTTTTTTCAAATTGCAATTTTTCGAATAATTCGAAAACCGGTTTTACAAAAAAGTCGAATTATCGAACACCCAAGTGCCTACCATTACTTCAGAAAATTTAAGAAACCGTGAAAATATCAAAACTTATTTTACAATATCCGGCGAGTGATGTTTTTTATGAAAATATCATTCAATAATTAAATTTCTGAATGAAATCAGTTACTTATCAAGCAAAAGCTTTAAGATTGTTTTTTAGAAAATTTGAGAAAAAATCTGATAGAAATCGAAAATCATACCCGACACTCTTTATTTATTCGTAAAATTTACGCTAATTTTGAGTAGCGGGATACTTTTATATCGCAAAAGATGTGAAAAAAATTTATATTTCGGTTTAATGGTTTAAATGAATTATATTTGGTACTTTTAGATTATGTTAAACATTTCGTCAAATACTGCTGTAAATAAATAATTATATCTTCTTTCATATCGCATTAGAACTGAACATTAAAATTAAGTGAGCTTAGCACCATTTCACTCTAAGCGAGCGATATTAAGCATTAAGAAATTCGAGCATACCTACGGTTGAGGTTTCTTAGAACCACGTAAATAAATAAAAATTGAATTTATTCACTCCAGAAGATCTGCGGTTCCAATCAGTCTTCTTATATTTGGTAAACAACTTTCCTTTCCATTCATGAAAGCTATGAAGTCTTCGATGTAGCCGCAAGCATCGTTATTTTTTACTTGTTTGCTTTCCATTTGCTCATTTCCTTTTTTAATCATTTCGCAATGCAATGCTTTAATATGCGAATTCGTTATTTCACGCTCTCCGTCACATTCATTGTCCTTTTTGCAGCGTCAAGTAGCGTTGCTGAAGTGCCTTTTCCTTATAAAATTTTTTGAGTTGACAAATTCGTAGTGGCTTATGAAAATGTAGCGACATTCGTACTTAAAAATATGTACGAGTATACTCTTATATACATACTTACATACACACGCGTATAAACATTCATATAATTGTACGGAGCTGCAATAACTCTGACGATCGCAAAAAAAATATAGATTGAAATAATATGAGTTTGTATGGATTCGCTTGTAAGTGAATATGTTTGTAAGTCCGTGGTAAATAATTCAAAAGATATGTAAGTGCTTTAAGTCATATTGACATCACATTCTTGTTGCATGCATGTACATACATACATATTATTGTATGTATGCGTGTCCCGTTGTTGTATGTGTTTAATTTACTGCCAAGTAATTTCTCTCGCAATTTTCAAGCACCTCTTGACAATCAAGTGATTTTTCGAGTTGCGCGTTTTGTCTGAGTTATAAATATAGATATATTAAAAGAAAATAATTGCATTTAATTTCAAGAAAAAATATATTTAAAACACATTGTTTGCCCACGCCGTGCTTTAAAATTACGTTGAAAGTAGTAGTCAAATGCGATACACATTTTTAGATAGTCAACAATAATCATTTAAACTTTACTTCGACACCTTTCTGATTGCTTTCTTTTAGTAATTCCATTATAAATTATCCACATTAGTTTTAAATTTAAATTCTTAATTCATTTTTTTTGAAAATAAATATTCTAGTGAATACCTCGGAATATTTCAAGGCTGGATCAGGTAGCCTGGGCGTAACCAACAAAAAGCGCGTGTCATATCTAGCAGTCCTGAATATATTTTTTTAGTTCACAGTTCAGTAGGTCAGTAAAGCGCAAGTTTCAAAAGATAAAAACATACCATTGATTTTCAATAATTTATTTGATGGTTGTCGGTAAAAAAATCGTAATTTTCAGGCACCACAAGGGAGCCACCTTAGATGGTTATATGAAGGCGCATGCAGCATCTGAAGTCTATTGCATGCGATAATTTATAGAAAGCATATTTATAATTTTTAAACTTGACACGTGTTAGCGTTTTTTATGTGTGTGATATGTCTTTAGAAGCGAAGGATGTGCTGCTACAGCTAGTTTTCGTAAGGTAACAAATAACATAAGAAACAACCCAATAAATTTAAAATGCAATTTCATATTTCAATTAAAGCTTATAACGAATTTTGTACAAACTTAAATAGTAGGTAAAGCCACATGTTTAAGAATTTTTTCTATCCTTGTTTTTTATTAAAATTAATTGTTTTACTTATGAATCTCCTTCATATTCTTACAATTCCCTTTACAATACATTACAAGATATTATAATACTCCTTTTACTTTTTTAATATATCTTAAATGCTACATAAATATGCAAACAATCCGCGTGAAACGTATTCTACATACATAACGGTTTGTCTTTTTGGCTTACCAGCTGCGGAGTGAGTGTCAGTAGCGAGCCACAGGGGATTGCTGCATTTGTTGTGCCACGTCGTGTGGCGATAACAAATTTTGTTATGTGACGCACGTGGCGACGAAAATAACAATTCACAGCTACAAAATACAAATATACTCATTACCGAAGATTTAGATAAGTAAAAGTCGGGTGGGATGCATGTATATATAAGTAAACTGCCACAGAAGTTTGAATAGTATTTTTCTTTATTATGCAAATATTATATGTTCCTGTGATTAAGGATGTCTGGAAAAAATAGGGGTGGGGGAATTGAAATAAAGTTTGTAGAAAATACACAAAAGTATAAAAGTACATAGTTAAACATTTGCACAACGCAGACTCTCCTTAAATAAAACGAACGTTTGTTAGTTATCAAATAAGATCAAAGCATTTGAAAGAAGTTATTATTTGAAGGAAAGGTAAGTACTTCCATAGTCGCTACAAAGTTGAAAGTTTATTTATTTAATTATTACAGTCATTTGACCTGACAATTGCAAAATTATACTATTCACAACAAGAAAAGTATAAATTTCATGCAAATTTTGAACATACATATACATACATAGTTCGGAAGGAAGAAGACGAGATCCAGAGTGCCACTGCTATTACGGGTGAAAGGTACAGGTTTTCATGCCAAACTTTACTATTTAATACCAGTGCTCCTCATTCGTAGTGCGGTTGGAAAGGACAAGTATGCAAAAAATGTATGCCAAGTCTCTGTATCTAATAGCCATTATTGTGCTGTAATTAAATATCAGCCTCTTGAAAATGTCGACGTTTTTTACTTCAGTTGATTGGATTATTTTGGAATACTCATGTGTATAATTTTAATACAAAGCTGCCAAAATCTTATGTCTTTACTAGTGTTAGGAAGTATCGATACCAAAGAACCCAGAAGTCGTTTCTCAAAAGTATCAACAGTATCCAAAATAAAAAAAATCGATAATAATTCCTTAAGGGTACTCGGTACTCACAAAAACTGGAAAGTACTTAGCGCTCAATTATCTCTTTGATACTTGTTCCTAGAGTAAATTCAAAGTACGTCACATTTTTTGCATTTTTCCATATGCAATATTTTTATACATATCTCTGTATGTATGTATATTCAATTAAAGTGGGTAAAGGAGGCCCACCTGTTAATCATTTTTTTTTTCGACTATTGGATGGCCGATGACGTTAACCAAATATTTATAACTCACAAAAGACACGGACCATGCGTGTGTTATATATTTGTATAGTAACAATTCTTTAAACTATATTTTATAAAATCCGAAAGAGTATTTCCTATTCATATTTCAATACATACATACATATAAGTATATTGGTATTTTTTTTACGTTTTAACTTAATTGTGCGTCACATAAAATGCATTCTATTGACGTCCATGTCAATACTCACCAAGTGTAGTAAATGTGCTTCTTGGTTCATGTTTTATTGTAAACAAGATAAAATATGCGAATTGTACACATGTGGCATGCAGCATGCTGTATGAAATATTGAACTGTTCATCGGTAAATAGCGCACACGTAACGAAATATCGGTGCCATCAGTGCGAAAGATTTTGCATAGATAGACGATAAACGACGAACCATTTTTGTTAAAGCCAAGCATTCTAGGCATTTTAATGCCAAAAATCGAAAATTGAGGCAGAAAAGCTGACAGGATAGTAATTTGAAAGTCAAAAAGTTCTGGCTGAATATCAGGAAGTCAAATTGCATCAGCTGCAGTGTAAAATATGCAATGCAAGATATGTTATGCTGCTCCAATTCTGCCGTACACATGCACTGTTCTTAGTCAGGAGGTACTTTTGACTTTGTTGTTACATACTTACATTTGCCACATTCCCGCACTACTTTCAAGTGCTAGTTTATTCATTTCGTTCAAAATGTTGTGCAACTACTTTACGCATCTAGTTAGGTCTCTCGTACAAATACGCAGTAGCGCGGTTCAGTTGATTCTTCATGCTAGCTGCATTTGCGGTTAAAGCGTCTTTACAGACTACAATTTGCTGCTGTAAAAATATTTTAGCAGCTGGGCTGCTATTGGCCGCAGATGCTGCCGTTGTTATGTTTTTTTATTAATGTCGCTTTTTATTGCGTTTTGCGTTGCATCTTTTGCTATTGCCCTTAACAATTTTACCCCACTAATGTTGGTTTCGTTCCATAACTGAAAGTCCAGGCGTAAACGCAACAATCATTGTTTGTCGGTTATTGTTTACATTGTATATCCCACCTAAGCGCATTAGGATGTTGAATGATAGAGAAATTACCGGAATTTTTGCTCTAAACACCAAAGTGTTATTAAAAATAACCAAAAATGATCTACAGGAATGCGATTTTTAAAAACAATTCAAATACCATTAACAGGTTAAAAATTTGTTTCAATTATCTTGATTGATATAAAATTTTGATTACTCAGATTAATTGATAAATCATACATTGTCAATTTCAATACTTATCGAGTTAAAAAACTGAACAACTGAATACGGAATTTATCTTTTAGTCAATTCGAGCCTGCAAATATCGTTGGTATTGCATAACTATTTTTCTGGGTAAGATAACTTTTAGAGAGTTCTCTAACTAAAATTGCTTATCTCTTTACTATTTCAATAATTCTTTATTTTATATGAATTATTTCACTAAAATTGATTAAGCAAAAAACACCTTATCACCAACAAAATTAAAAACAATTCTTTAATATCTTATCAGAAACCCCTAAATTAAAAAAAGGTTGCAATTAAATTTAAAAACAGTAAATTTAAAAATGAAAAAGTATAACTCTTGCGGAGAAAATTGCAAGCAAAAAGCAGGAAAATAGGCATTTGTCGTACAATGACATAGCAAAAACTTTAAATTGTCCGAAAAGTACGATGACTTATGTGTTAAAAAGTTTAACGAAACCTTATCAGTTTACCGAAAGCCGCACAACGGGTCAATATGTCGAAAGGTTACGTCCAAAAAGTGCGCAAAAGTGAAGTTTTGCGGTCTTATAAAAAGATTGTAGCACCCAATCGAAATGATAACCAAAATAAGAGTGCTAAAACACGTGCACGAAAATTATACAGTCAAGACATCCGTAAATATGGGTGTGTGGTTATGGACGATGAGACATACATCAAAGCAGATTTAAACAAATTCATGACGCTGAGTTTTATACCGCAATGAAGAGAGGAGGAGGCGCAGGTGCTCTCAAGTTAAAAATGTTGGACAAGTTCCCTAAAAATATTTGGTTTAGCAAGCCATCTGCCAGTGTGGTATGAAAAGCAAAACATTTATTACCACGGGCACTATAAACCAAGAAATTTATATGAAGGAGTGCTTGCAAAAACGTTTACTACCATCATACAACAGCATAAAGGCTCAGTTATGTTCTGGCCGGCCTTAGCATCATGCCATTACCGCCGCCTTGCCATGAACTCCCCAATTGCGACCCGTTGAAAAATATTGGGCAATTGTTAAAAATGAAAAAGGATAGTAAAAATGAGCAGCAGTTTAAACTGAATTGACAGAGAGCAGCAGATACCGTAACAAAACCCGATGTCCATCGACTAATGAGAGGGTTCACATCTAAATTGCGCCATTTTGTTTATAATAAAGGTAATTGATATGGGTATAATGTAGAACGCTTAATAAAGAAGTAAAAACGGCAACAAATTTTCTTCTACCTTGTATAACTTGGCTGTTATAACGATTTTCGACTGACTAAAATATTTTGTGTTCATTCTTAAAACACATCCCTAATCTGCAGCACAAGGCATGTAATACATTTTTTCCCCACACGCACACCAGTGTAAGCTTGTGCATTAAGAACACTTGTGCTTTCCGTAAAGTATTTTCTTTTTAAAAATTTATTTTGTGAACTCGCACTGGCGGCAAGCCATTTATAATGGTTATTTTCCATCACGTGCGTACACTTAAATGCTTTCCATTTTTACAGCTATTGCATTACAAGTACAACGAGAGGAGTGTCTCACTTTATTCTTCCCGTTTGCATTTACATATGTACATATATCGTTTTGTTACAGCTACTCTCACATTCTCTTTCCTCAACCACAATGTACTACGGCAAAGTGTATGTAAATTTCATTTTGCATTCTGCATTTACACGCTATTCCCACGCCCGTTTCAAGTGATGAATTACACGAATTTAACGGAAATCACTTTCGCATTCGAACACAAACACAAGCACAAGCACAGCATAGTTCATTTTTAATTCTGTCGCTTGCTCGCTCACAATGTACTCATACAAATTTGCATTTCGGAATTGAATTTATCTGGAAATGGCAACTTAAATAATAATGCATATCTGTTTTTAATACAGCTACACAAGCGCACTTAGAAGAAAACTATAAAATAATGGCAAACGACAGCCAACTTCAGCAAGTGACAAACTTTTAAATATTAAACATTTTCTAAACTACTTTACTCTGTTAAGACGCTTCGCGCGAAAGGTGTAAAAGTAAAGTTCGTGGAAAAACTATGCTGGTGAACGCATATCTTTTCTTTTCGTTTCTATGCTGGAATTGTTTAATTGTGGAATAGTTCTGAGAGATTTTCAAATTAAGATTCTTATTAAACTATATTTTCCTACATATCCACACAGATCTATTTGAAGTGAGTAACTTTTGAACAACGATTGTCTCGCAGTAATTATTTTTTGCTAACGGACTCTTTTAAAGCCTTTCAATTAGCCGTGACTTGTTGGGATTGTCACGTCATTAGCTAGATCTTATCAATATGCTTTTGAAGTTTGTGAAAGTATTAGTAATGTATTGATCTACTTCAATGAAATATTATTGGGAAAGCCAATTTAAGTCGCGTTAGCTTGATACCGTCCTTCTACTGTTTGGCGTAAGTTTCTAATCTTTGAATATGAAAGGGTTCGATTCAGCTACCTTTAAGAAGATTTACTGCATGTTCTATACAAAAAGTTCCGTGCGAGGGCGTGACAGTGCAACATATGTATACGAAGATGTATAGAAAATATGCTTATTATGATCTCTTCTGCGTATTCTGGCTCACATTTCGATCGATAAAGGAAACTTATTGTTTCCTTCCGGAAAAAGCTACTTAAACTTTCTATATAATGATCGCACGAAGTACCTATTATTAATATTATTATTTAAAACTTAAGAGCAGCGACCTCGATTGAAACCGGCAGTATTAATATTTTTTTTTTTTTTCAAGAATGAAAACTATAGCGCTTATTAAAATGTTGACAACTTCTCCTGCATTCATTGAATTTTCTTACTTTTCTCTTAAAATACAGGCGATTTTCAGAAAAACCAAAGTTACAAAATTTCCAAAAAAAAATCCAGAATGTGACTGTGTTTAAAAGAGGTTTCGAAAAAATCTCAGTAAAAAATTGTTAAAATTCAAAGGTAATGTCAAAAATTTGAAACTTGGTCATACTTAAGCGTCAGTTAGTCAAGACTTAACTTAACTTAACCTAAGCCAACCATTTATATGGAAAGCTGTGTAAGCGATAAGTCAACACTAAACTTACCGTAAGAAAATTAAGAATCTGTTGATTTTAGATTCTTAAGTTTGGTCCTTACGTAAATTGGGAGCCGTGAGAGCGGTGAGAGAAAGCGGCTTACCAGATCTTGACATTTACAATTTTTGAAAATAAATGTATGCAAAAACTGCATTTAAAACCAATTTATTTGATGTGGTAACATAGGCGGCGAACCGTCAAAGAGCTGAAAATAAAATTTAAACCTTAAAATGAATGGCGAAAAGTTAATCGTATACTACAATAAAGAACTGTACGATAAATTATAAATTCTGCAGTGGATGTAAATTGGCACAACAGAAAGTCTCTATTTATCGGGTGGATTTGCCACCACCTTTTCCTCTGACCAAGTGACTGCTTCTTGCACATTTTGTACATTTGTGCTAAACTTAAAAACATTCGACACAATTTAATTTTCCTTGACATTTTTTCAAGCAATATGCGATTCAAAAATAATCACAAAAGTGCTTTTATTTAATACTTTGTGCCAACGGAGGTATTCAAAGAAGAATATGCAACAAAAATTTATCATCAAAAATTAAGTTGACATGTTGAGTAATCGTCTCCAATTCTTAAGCTAAGTTAAGTTAAGTTAAGTTAATTTAAGTCTCGACTAACTGACCCTTTATAGTTTTTATTTGATAATGGGCCTCATTTTAATAGAAAAATAACGAAACTGGTGTAGTGTTAAAGGAAATGACAGTATAGGTTGTTAAATATAATATTCCCCTTCGATATTTGTATTTGGATTAATATTAACTGTGATAAGTGTGCTAGTTATTTTACTTTTTGATAGACAGTTCTAGGTTTAATAGACGATTTAGGAATAAAACAGACAATTCGCTTCTCAAAAGTAATTAACGTTTAATATTTCGAAACGCTTCAGCTAAACGCAATCAAATGGAGAGAATAAGAAAATTCAAATTACCAACATTTAACCAAGTCACTTAAAGAAGCACTATCTCTGTTCATACGCAAGACAAATATAATAAAAAGCAAACGCTTCAGTATATAGATTGACAGCTACACAAAACCACTACTAAGCGCAGCATTAAAAATTCAGTTAGCAGCCTTCAACTTGTATGCCAGCTGATACCGCTCCACCATCGCTGCAATGCATTACGCCAAAATACATAGGTTGCGAAAGCAGAAAAGCGCACGATAGCAATCTTGTGCTCAGTTTTTTTTTATGTACGACTACGTCAACGTAATTGTGTATATGTGTAAATAAACATGCACATAATAACTCCAAGCAGAAGCTAAGCTAAGCAATGTTGCATTACGTGTAAGTTGCCGTTGAATGATAGAAGCTGAAAACATAAACTTATTGAGGTTAGAGTGTCAGTGGAGATGCCTTTCGCTTTTTTAAGTAACTAAGTATTGTGCTTAAATGAGAAACGAGAGATAATGGAGGTGGCTATGGCGATGAAAGCGATTTTAAGTAGCCATTGCTGGGAAAACACTGATTGAAGCAACTGTAAATACATTAAACATACACACGTTTGCAAAAGTACACGTGCACGCTTAGGAGGGTGTTGTCCATTGGTCACTTTGGCTTTGCTGCCCCTGCCAGAGCGTATGCACAACATTAAAATGTCGCATTCAAATACGGTCATGTGTGGTGAAAGTATGTGAGTTAAAAAAAAAAAATCAAAACCAATGAACGCTTCTTTTCAGCTCGTATATATTATTTTGCGCTATTTGTTTATAGTCCGCTTTTTATGCTTTATGAGGTCACGTACGAGTGCCAACAAAGCACTCACATGCTCCATTGTATTGCAGTCAAGTTGCATTCTGTACCAGTTACGTGCTTGTGGCACACAGATGTCCGGTTTCATCAGCTGTCCGCCAAACAAAGGGAATCGCAAATGTGTTTATGGCGTAAATGTCACTTCGCAATGGGCATGTGGCATGCTGCATGCGATTTTCTACATACACACATTTGACACATTGCGGCACTTACTTCGAAGTTGGTATGCATTTGGACTCCATACGTGTCTTCTGCATGTTGCATGTACTTAGTTAAGTAGAAAATTAAATCTGATACTAAATATTTCTTTGTAAGGACTATACATTTTTATTAACACTTAAACCTATTCAGAGATTGATGATTTGGTTTTAAATTTTTTGATTGCTTTATTAAGAATGCCAACAAATATATTTTGGTTCAAACAACTGAAGAATTACGCCAAAAATGGCTCATCGGCGAAACCATTTCCCTAGAAAACATTAAAAATATCTAAACTCCTTTATCTCTTTCTGGTTTAATAAAATGCCTATAAATTTAAATAAAGGCATAACTCGAAACTCTTACAAATTATTGAGGAGATATGAAATATTTTTTTCAACTTTCTGTCAAGACTTATATTTTCGCGCAGGCCATATTTTTCTAGAAAATGGTCCGTTAAATTTTCGATATCTTCATTGTGAGTTAGACATTTGACCATTTTATGTCGTTATAAAAATATAGGTAAAAAATACAATCTTTTTTGAAATCTAGAGAACCCTTTTCCTCAGAGCGCCGAAATTTGATAAACATGGTTGGAGTAGGCCATAAGAAAGAAAATGATCATCAAAAATGAACGGGAAGCTATACGCCATTTCAGACTACCAAATTACAATAGCAGAACTAAGTAAGCTATAAATCCGCTTAAACATTTTTTAATTTCTTAAAACAAAAGTATAGCTGTTATAATTTTTTTTTTAGTTTGAAACTTTGATTCTCGCGTTTTTTTTTATATCATAAAATATCTATTTATGAGTATATAAATCTTGCCAAAAAGTTTGCTATGAAAAATACGAGAATAGCTACTACTACGTGAATAGCTATCTGAGATGTCATACAGAAGTGTATATTTGATTCTGAGTTTCTGATGCCCATTCTTCAAATTCGACTTAGCAACGACAATTCACTAAATCTCTTGCGTTTCGTTAGAATAAACAATAAGCATGCATTGGCTTAAGTTATTTTTATCATAAAAGCGAATGGGTGAATTCAAATATCCATAATTCATAGAGATCAAAACATTTTTTTTTTATCATTCAACACCTTAACTAGAAAGAGTTTAAAAATACAACCAACAAGGACGTTTGGCTTTAGTGAATACAACATTACTACAACAACAAAAAAACTCAAGTAAAAAATATTTGCCAGCCTTTGTAAAAGTTAGTTTATACATACTTAGTCAGAATTTTTTTTAATATTAATTATAATTTGAATGCATAAGTATGTTTTTTTAATTCAGCAAAGCTTCAATTCAAAATATTAAAGTCGCAATTTCAATTCAGCATTTCTTTTCCAAATTCTGAAGTTTCTATTTGATATACAAAAAAATCAAATTTAAATTCAGTATTCCAGAATTGAATCGGCACATTGTGTACTTGGTTCAGGTTTTACACTTAGCCTTCAGCAGTGTGTCTATGGTTATTAATTTTTATAAAAAGAAATCAGTAACAATGTTATCGTAGAGTGGTTATGATATTATCCGACTAAAACTAGCAATTTAAAAATATTATTTGCAACGTTCTCAAATTCTAATTAATATTTCTGAATTTAAAATAAAAATTTAGCGCTAGAATTGTAATTTTCTGAATTTAAAATGGCTATTTTCCATACTAAAAATGAAATATGTGTAGTGCTGGTCAAACGTTAATGCCCCAAATCATACTTCCATCAACGCTTTCCCAACAAATCTGATAATTTGCACAATCGTATTGGTTGTGCCTTCACAAAAAGAGGCAAACAACGCATTTTACATATATAAAGCGGCAACTTCCTGTACATGCATAAAAAAGCTTTTACAAATTCATTTCATTGCAAAAATCCTAAACAAATAAGTATCCGTAAAATGCTCGCAAAAATAAAGAAAAGCAGAACAAACGGGTTGAGTTGGCAATATCAGCAGCAAGTTAACAAACAAATAAATAAACTAACTCGCCATCGCTGTCGACCTCTTCCGCTTATGCGCACAAAGCCTTAAACAAATAAAGACAATTGTTTGTGCAAATCTGTACACACCCACAAGCATACATGCATATGAACATACACACAGAGTGGAAGCTAATACTTCCTCACGTACGCATGTGAATTGTTTTTATACACCAGTTACCTGTTTGTGTGGCAGCTTTCGCACTCGTTCAATTTTGAAACTTCAGTCACAGCGTTTGAAATTTATTGTCCACACATTTTTCAAGTCAGGGGCGACAAATAGATTTTCGGTTACTGACACTTTGCTGCCCACTTTTATTTTATTTTTTCATTTTTATCCAACAGCCAAGCAAAATCTATTGGAACATTTGCCTTTATGGGCGAAACGGCAGGTGGATAGTCGCAAAACAAACAGGCGTTTTGTTTTAGCTTATCTATGCGCTTGTTGGCAGCGATTTACTTGTAGTGAAAGGTGTGAACAAACTATTTGTTAGTCATTGCTTACATATTTAAAGAGCATAATCTGTCGAAAAGCTTAAGAGTACAGTGTGCAGAAACATCGAAGTATACAAATTTTTCGAATGCTTTAAAAAGGTTGGGGCAATGTAATATGGCAAAACTTACGTTTATTTAAACCATGTTGACTTCACATACAAAATTATAATTTTAAGAGAAATAAATATGAAAATAGTTCTATACAATTTTTTAAACATATATCACAAAAAAAAAGCATTGTATCTTATTGTAATGACAAGATGGAAAAGGAATAAATGTCAAAAACGCATGAAAATGAGATAAAACAGCTGAATTATAAAAAAATACATCAAGGAATTCCTTTCTGTTTCTTAAACACCACAATAGGCAAAAGCTTCGACAATTGTGTGCAATATCCGGAAATTCTCCAGAAATTACGTAGAAAAGCTTGAAAAAAAGCATGTTACATTGAAGAAAAGCTGGTGAAAATTTGCATGTAGCTCAATTTAATTTTTTTTCGAAAAAACAATAATATATTTTTAATAAGCATACATTCATTTCTAGTTCTTTCTCTTCAGTGACTCTACTTCCGCTTGTTGGTTAAGGCTAAGGCCATGACAAAAATTTCACCAGTTGCTTCTCTTCTTATGTCGGTTATTTATACCATACGAGTGAAGACAGTTCGTCCTACCCTCTTGCTGGAGGAGGCCACCTTTGCATTGTTTTTACATACATATTTTATAAGCAGCATTTATAGTAATTTTTTTCTTAGTTATGTTAAGTTAAGTTATGCCATATTATGTTACGTTATGTTATGTTGGGATATGCAATGTTATGTTAGCCAATGTTATGTAATGTTATGTTATGTTATGATATATTATGTTATCTTTTGTTATGTTTATTTACAGTATACTAGGATAACATAACCTGTCATGTGATGTAGTTCGTTATGGATCCCTTCTTGTACATTTGCAAACATAAGATGTCGCCGATTCAAAAACCGCTTTCTTAGTTTTGCCGTTATCCATTGAAACCATTTTTACAAACACTGTACTGTTTCCGCAAGATATTTAAATAGTTTTTCTTTTCTCGAAAAAAAAACGTTAGAAATAATAAACACATTTTTCACACAAATGTGAAGAAAATATCCATCTTATTTCATTAAACTAATTCCTCGAAGAATTCACTTCGATAGCCAGTGATAGTGTAAAAAATGCCCAACCTCGATTAATAAAATATAAACCATATTTATTATTATAAATGTAATAATAAACCATAATTATTACACCGTTTGAGAGCAAATTTTACATACAAACCAATCGATAGACACGTTTGACTTGTGAACAAATATAAAAGTTTAATCATGAGTCCACGTTGGATTTTTGATATCTTTTAAAAAACCCCGACGTTCCGAGGAAAACAAAACAAAAAATGAACTTTTACTATATATAGCCCTTTGTTTTATAAATACTTACATTGATTTCTTGTAGATTTTGCAATTTTTTCGTTTTTATCTAACGTATAATAATTTATTTACAATTATAGTAAACTGGAATACCGGGCGAACTTCGTCCCGCCCAAAATTTATTAGATATAAATGAAACACTTTTTAAACTCTGTTGTAAACGTATTTGATGCGGAAAATAAAACTGCTACCTAAATTTCGCATCCTTTTTCGTAGCTTCCTACTTTTCTTTATAATAATGGCAAATTTTTTAATGTTAAAAACGCAGCTTTTATGAATATAAAAGCAGTATTTAGTCGTCCCAGTTAATATGTATAGTTTTCTGTCATGCAGGTATAATACAACATGAATTTCATCAAAATGAGTTCAGAAAAACGACTTTAATAAACAACTCGACTCCAGCGCCACCTCGACAATTCATTCTCGAGTTATGAACGTTTAAACGTACGCAACTTACTTTTATACATACATATGTTATATAAAGAGATACAAGTTTTTTGTCAAATCAGACATATAAGTTCAATCCAGCGAATTCAGCTTTTTTGATTGTCTAGTATTTCACCGATGCCGTTTATAAAAGAACTTCCTTCATGAAATGAACTCATAAGGTAAACTATTGACTTATGCAGCGATCGTTTTCAAGGAGAGAAAATTCGACCATAGAATTAACAAACACACATTTGAAGCAAACAAATAAAATTTCGCAATTTAATTCATTAAATTTATTACTCTTATCTACATGCACACATTTTGTACACTCATACATACATATGTTATAGTATTTCAAACACTTTCTCGCCCGACACACAATCAAAACACTTTCGCCGTCAGCAACAATGAGTCACACAATCATATGCGAGTATAAGTAAAATCACACATTGCGAGTAAATGCACATGGCTGTGCAATGGTCATCCATATTGTTATTTTGGCACGTACTACACATGTCTACCTTGCATGCCTGGAACCTGCCTTAATGTCCACAACATACCACACCAGCTAGTCCAGCCATGCCGCCAGCCATATCGCTGCGCACACTGAATAGTTCAACCAAAAAACAAAAAAGTCAGCGTTATATAGTGGCCGATAGTTGTTCTCACCCTATAACGCTTTTACTGCTGCTTGTAGGTGGTTTTATTGCCTCAAAATTAAATTCGGAAGCTGCATATCCGGCAAATGAAGACAATTGCCGCAACTCGACAACAACAACTCGATGAATATTTCAAAAGAGGCAACAACAGTGAAACAAAAAAAAATAAACACCCAAACCATGTACGAACAAATCTGCTATTTATCAATATGGCATAGCAGCTGAAACGAGTAAAATTTGGCAGGAATCGGACTCAAACAAAAATACCATAAAAAGAGATTTCCGTAAAATTTATTGTGATTATTTTCGTGTAACGAACGAAGAGTGGAATGCATAAGTAGATGGTGAGCAAAACTGAAGATCGTATTACAATACTCGTATATTATTTGTATGAATGAAGTATTCGGACGTGCTTTGGTATTACTCCGACAACTTTAATTGCATGACCTGTGGCAAATTTACTTGTACTAAGTTGCCACAGAGCGGAGCAAACAATTGCGTGCAATGTAGTTAAAGATAAATTCTATACTAAATCAACGTGAAATCTTAAAATGAGTAGAGTTAATTTGGTGCATGGAACAAGTTTTCAGAAGAGTTTAAAATTTAATGTCCAATTTTCGTGTTATTGATCAATTAAGAATTTTGAGTATGCAGTCATATTAGAATAAGAAAATGTTTTTTCACAAGAAGCTGGTTGTCACAAGTATTTTCAACTTTACGAATGAAACGGTTTTACTTCCCTCTGATCAGAGGCTTAGCCAGAAGTAAATAACATTTTTACAAAAATTTCAACATTAAGGAAAGCTACGCGAACGAACTCCAGAGAGCGGACAACTACTGTACTTTCCATTGCTTATATTTTTTTGTTATTAATTATGTTTTTAAGTTAAACATTGAAATTACGAAAGTTTCAATTGCATAAAACTATAGGTTTTTGAGATTTTTTTATTACTTTTTCTTTTGGCATGTCTAAATGCCATTAAACGTTTTCAGCAACTACCCTTGCTATCAGAAATACTTTCGTTTATACTATTAAAATCGTAACGTCCCGTCATTTCGAGAGCTTGCTACATTCTTATTCCTAGCCAGCTACTAATAAAGGTGAGAAGGAAAATATATTTTCTACAGAAGCATTTCACAATGTCATTCAGTTAAATTGAAGTCTGGCGGTGCAAATAACTCTACATACTGGATATATTGATTACCAGAACAAAAAAGTACATGCAATCACAACACCAGAATTTACACTGCCTGAAGATACTCGTAGTGAACTGAAGCACGTCTGTTTAAACCCGGCAGCTTTGTTTGCTTTAATTTTCAAGGTTACTTTTTATTTGCGGATACTTTACATCAAAATAAATTTCAACATAATTTCACCACCGAACTGTATCACCGCTAAGTAATCAAAATTCGAATACAGACTATCCTCCATAGCATTGTCGGCATATGGTTCAACAAATATATCCATTGTTCTTCAAAATTTCTTTTTGAAACAATTTAAGTTGAGTTATGTATGTAAAGATTAAAAATGCCTTTCATGTCAGGCTTTCTATAAAAAAAAATTTGTAAAACTTAACAAATCTTAGAAAAATAAAAGTTAGAAACCTTAGAGTATTCAAAGGTTAAACTGCATGGGTGCATCAATCTTTCGGAGAATTTTTCTCTCGAACACTCCAAGGGTCCTCTAATCTGATGTTGTCATTGTCAATGCTTCTACGCCATACTTTAGGGCAAGCATAATGAGAGACTTATAGAGTGTTGGTTGTTATTTGTCGAGAGAGGTCTTTACTGCTCAATTGAGTACTCAGTCCGAAGAATCTTTTGATTTCAAGGCTGACATTATTATAGTTGTTCATGCATATTTCGGTTAATTACTGGAGAAAATTCGTCTTGCGTTTGCCTCGCTTCGCAATTAGCTTTATATCTCCATTCAGTTTACAAAATTAGAGCAAAGAGCGCAGTTGTTAAGACCTATAATATCGATGCCATCGTCGACACTATCAACAAAAATGTGCATGCGGTTTTGTTTTAGTTGTGCATTTCTTTTAGTTTTCATCAAACACGTCTTATAGAGTAGCCGAATTCTACGCGAAAATTAAAAAAAATATTTCGAATAAATGCTTTAGTAAGTCTTAAATATTATTTTATTTATTTAAAATAAAAATAATTCCATAGTAAATTTTCTCATTTTGATACAGTTTGACTTTCCTAACAATGAGTTTTCCGCTTTCCTTTCACAATGCTTTAAAATAAAAAATAAAAATATTTGTATATGTCCATACATTTTATGAGACACATTAAATTTTAATGCTAATGATTTCTTTTTTTTATGATTTCTATGAATGATTTTTATTTTCCTTTTCATATTGATGGAGCTTTTCGATTATAAATGTCCTTTGTTTGTTTATGCGTCTTACGACTGTGCTACTATCCAACACATTTCTCTTACTTTCTTCTCAATTTTATTGTTTTTTTTTTACAATATTGTCATTACTTGTGAGAGTGTACATAATTGCAAGGGTGATTTGTTTTTTTTTTACTCCTTTATTGCTACTACTACCGTGCTTTGCAACGCTTTTTTTTAAATAAATAAATATTGTTGTCCTCTGTTGTGTCCTTGCATGCTCAATGCCCACTCAATTTTGTGTATTTTCCTTAAGATTATTGTTATTTTTATTGCTTTTCCTTGTAGTCACACACACACAGGAGGTTCTCGCCTATCATTTTCTGTGATTGCTGTTTTAAGGCAAAACCTATTTGAATTTAATGTCCGGCGATGCGATTGACTTTCATAGCTGTGTTAATATCAGGCAAGTGGAGTCGCACAAAAGAAAACATATTCGTCGGTTAACCGATAGAAATTTCTGAGGACAATAAATGCAACAAAGGAAAGTCATAGCCGGTAAATAAAATTGAATCGCAGAAACCTTTAAGTGCCTCGTTTGCAAAGCCCTTGGCATTGTATGACTATTTATAGGCATATAAGTGTATATTATGTTCATGCAAACATACATAGACGCCTATAATAATTTACTTGTATATAAATCATTCAAATTTTAAATTTTGCGGGAAAATCGCATCTCACCAAGTCTTAGCAATTGATATAGTTGGTGTACAAAGCAATGATGGAAAGACATATACATTTGTTTGCTCAGCCTAAAAGAATTTTCCTCAAATATTAAATTATTATTATGAAATAACCTTAATAAAAAAATCGAAATTGTTTATCTTGTATATTATTAATGGCGCGATATATACATCTGTAATTGTAAAATATGCGGAATGCAATCATGACAGCATGAAGCTAATATTTTTTTACCAGTTTCTCATAATTTTTAAACAAGCGCAATTGTGTACAAGAGTAAAAAAACTTTGTTCCAATAAATCTCGTTTGTAATGGCTACAAAAATCCCGACAGATATAGGCATATGCAAACAAAATGATTTGAATATAAATAAAAATAAGTTAATGCGCGAATTCAGTAACTTGGTATTATTTCAAGTCTCAAAATGAGCTAGAGATGATTGCTTTTCCTCGCTTTCACGTATTTTTCTTTTGTTTTTATTTAAATTTTTTGTCACCAGGTCACTATTTAGAGGCTTTATTTTGATACTAGAGGCTTTATTTTAAAACTAATGAATGCCAACTGGTCTAAAATTGTGACTTTTGTCTCTATTAGAGAGACAAGTCTTGTCTGATTGTCCGTCTGTTGTTATTTGTACAAACTAGGCAGAAAAACCGACCTATGTAGATTGATGTATTTTCAAAACCATTTCATCTTCTCTTTCTGAGACAACCAAAACTTTGTCAGTTGCCTCTTTTCCTGGTGAGGTTATACCAAATGAAGACAGATCCATCTGCATTTTGTTAGTGGGCGGCATCGTATCGTTGCCCATTTTTGGATGTCGGTTTCAAGGTTCTTTTCAATTGACAATTAACATTATGCTTTTAACCATCGTATTGAAAAACTTGCATGAATATGAGTCAACTTGTATACAACTTCATTTGATCTTAAAAGCACGAAGAGTTCCTGCTCACTAAAAATGGAGCCACAGTTCATGTATTTCAAATAATAAAAGTAACGATATGACATCCTTCAAAAATTCCTGGTCAGACAAATTAATCACTCTGCATAAAATTTGGTGCAAATATTTTATTTGACAAATTAGAAGAATGTCTGAGAGGTCATGGAAAGCAAACCTACATCTATTACTTATATTCGCAAATTTCGAATATATAAAATATACGAATCACATAACAAAGTACTTTTAAAATATTATTGCGAAAAATGTAAAGAATTTGATCTTATGTATATGCATTTAGTCTTCCTTCTTTGTTTTCAGTTTACTTAGTAAATTAAAAAAAAAAGTATAAACAAATAGCAAGACAATCTTATAATATGGATAATGTGAGCTATTACTTTTTTGTTATACAGATTTTAATTACCTTTTTTCTAAATATCACTTTTTTAATTGCCGAACATAATTTGTTATTTACACCTCGACTCGATGCAACAGGCCGCAAATTTTAAAGGTTTTTATGTAATTTCTATGAAATAAAAAGCTGTTTTAACATTAAAAATTTTCAGTTGAACAGTCGCAAAAAAACTAACATCTGTTTGCTTCGTTATATTTGCTGAATTCATGAATCGAGTACATTACGCTCTCGGGCGAAACTAGGGTGTTCGATTATTCGACTTTTTTTGTAAAACTGGTTTTCGAATTATTAGGAAAATTGCAATATGAAAAAAAAAACCCGATCCTAATTTATAAAGCAAGGTAGAACCGGGTTAACCGGTTTTTGTTTCAAATAAAAGAAAGCTACATTATGTACATGTAACTAAATGTAATTATTTCTTGAAAAAAATCTTTTGAAAAAAAATGTAGTTTAATGCCCGATTTCAGTAAGCAGTCTCAGTTTCTAAAAGAGCAGTTGGCATTAAGCGTCTAGTCTCAAAATAAAGTCTCTAAATAGTGACCAGGTCATAAGCAAGTCTCAAAAAATTAAGGAAAACACAAATATATAAAATCGTCAAAAACACCTTTGCTGCGTTTTTTTATTACAAATTTTTTGGATTTCATATTTATATAATGGTCGTAATGGTCTATAAGCACTTAGTGGTGGCCGTTTCAATAAAAATGTAATGGAGAAGTGGTTATGAAGAATAAATATAATTAATTAAATAAAGAAGTCTGAGGAGGAAATGTGGTGATTTCCGAAATAGTACTATAAAAACTGTTGTTGTTTTTTCCAAATTACATCTCCAATAAAACTGGCCTCGAGCTCAATAAAGTTGTCAATTATTAAAAAAAGTATAAGGCCGAAAACAACAAAAATTCAAATATAATGGATGTAAAATTAATCGATGTCTTGCAGTGTTTCTATTATTCTTCAAATGCTATGGGTCCGAATAACAGTTAAGTTTAAGTCGACTCTAAATTTAGCATGCACTTTTTTGACAGATATCTCATCTAAAAGTATGTCAAAAAGCTGCTAATATGTTTAGAGTCAACTTTAACTATGATTATATCTTTAAAACTAGGTAAAAACCGGGTTTGGAAATAAAAAAAACCGATTTATTCCTTATTCGAAAATGAAGATTTCAAAAATAAACCAGACAACTTTGTATGAAAAAAAACCGGAAAAAAACGGTTTGAAAAAACCAAATCAATCAACCTAATACATACATATACATATCTGTGAATAATGAAGTGAGTTCCGGCTTACGACCAATGCCAATTTGCATATATAATCCATACTACTGCAAAACGCCACATACATTTTAAGCAAATATTAACATATTTCTTTCTATATACACTAGTTGGTATATCAATGCTTCGTTACACGTAAATAAACATTGTTTTAGATTAATTCCAATTGAACTATAATGCTTCGCTAGCACAATCAGCCACCTAACCGTCTACCACGGCAAAATTCAATGTGTTGAATTTTACAAATTTGCCTGGAATGTAACGTTGGCAAGTGGAGGTTGAAAGAAAATTGGTGTTGCAAATGGTATACGTGGCGTATGAGTGACAATGTAAGCGATTGGTGTTTCATTGGTTTCGCATGCGTGTGTGTACATGTTTAATTCAAACATTCCTATTAATTAACCCTTTAACAAGGTATATCGTTAAGAGACACTTTTAGAAATAGTCTACCTATATATTTTCATATATAATTTTGTCGATAGAAGTAAATAAGGTTTAATTCCTTTCTAAAAAGTTCAAAAGTTATACATTTTATAAAAATTTAAAAAAAATATAAAGGGAACATAAATGGTCAGAACATGTGAAACTGTCGGAGCTCTATTCTTTTTGGCGTCATTATACATACATATTTATGTATAAAATAAAATGACGAAATGGCAAAATTAAGTAACTTATAAATACCGGAATAGACAATTGATGAAATAATGAAAAAAACAAAGAGATGAAATGACAAATTAATGATGAAATGATGAAATATTGAATTGAAGAATAGACCAAAAACCGAAATGACAAAACGATGAGATGACGTAAGATGAAATAGATGACGAGATGCGGCAATATAACATTGAAAAATTAAGAAAGGAAAATTTTAAGAATGAACAAATATAGATACCAATAGAAGATATGCTTTTTGAATATATTTTTTTAGCTTTTGTCAACAAACAAAATAAAAAGCGAATTAAATTTTAGTTAACAAATCTGAAGGAAAATTGCGACTGATGTACTAAGAGGGTATTTAAGGTGCTCTGATTGCGAATTTGAGTTCAACAATTTTCCATCACGTACAGATTTTGTGTTACAGAGTACATGTTTTTTTTACTTTATGTTTCTGAAATTTTCGTATAATTTATACAGTAAGTTGAAATAAAAAAAGTCATTTTCAAAACAAGTAAGAAAAGCTAAATTCGGGCGAAACCGATTTTTATATACCCTCGCGATGTATTTTTGCATGTGCTGTGCCCATAATTTCATAAAAACCCCGTTTCTTTGTTTCAAATCGCAGCTAGTATTAAACTTTACTCAATTTCTTCCAATAAATACTGAAAAAACGAAGTTTTTGCATTTTTTAAATTTCCGTTATAAGGAAGTTGGGCGTGGTTATGGTACAATTTCAACATATATTGACGGTAATGATAAAGATATCAAGGACAATATGTCCACCAAATTTTGTGACGATACCTTACATCGTTGTTGAGATACAGACAGTTTTTCCTAAGTGGGCGTGGCAACGCCCATTTTTGAAAATTACATAAATACCTAATTTCTTAGTAAAAAATCGCTCCAACTACCGAATTTCACTCAATTTGTTTTAATAGATACCGAAAAATGAAGTTTTTGCATTTTCCAAAACTTCCGTTATAAGGCAGGTAGGCGTGGTTATGATCCGATTTCAAAAATTTTCTACGATAATAATAGCGATGTCAAGGAAGATATGTCCACCAAATTTTGTGACGATAATTAATACTGTGGCCGCTGTGGTCGAGTGTGTAGCGGTGCGTGCTATAACTTGAAATGCCGGTGAGTTCGAGGTTCGAATCTCAGTCAGGGCAAGCAAAATCTTTATAATAGAAAATGTTTTTTCTAATAGCGGTCACCCATCGGCAGGCAATGGCAAACCTCCGAGGGTATTTCTGCCATGAAAAAGCTTCTGATTAAATACATCTGCCGTTCGGAGTCGGCACAAAACTGTAGGTCCCTCCATTTTGTGGTATAATATAAAGACGCACACCACAAATGGTAGGAGAAGCTCGGCCAAACACTGAGCTATATAGTGTACGCGCCAAAAATTATATTATATTATAATTAATACTGTTATTGAGATACAACATTTTTCATTAGTGGGCATGGCAACGCCCATTTTTCAAACATTCATAAATACCTAATTTCTTAGTTCAAAATCGCTCCATATACAAAATTCGACTCAATTTGCTGTAACAGATACCAAAAAAACGGAGTTTTTACATTTTCCAAGAACTTCCGTTATATGGGAGGTGGGCGTGGTTATGATCCGATTTAAAAAATTTTCTACGATAATAATAGCGATATCATGGGAAATATAGTTTTGTGACGATACCTTACACCGTTATTGAGAAACAGAAATTTGTTCCTAAATGGGCGTGGCAATGCCCATTTTTCAAAATTTCATAAATACCTAATATCTTAGTTCAAAATCGCTCCAAATAATTTGCTTTAATGGATAGTATATATATATGTCTACATCAATGTCGATTATTTTTTGCTGTTACAAACAACCGTTATGCGAACCAAGTTATAATACCCTTGTGTACAAGTCCGCTCGGGTATAATAACGGGTTTTATTTACTACCACGGATTTAAAATACATTTATACTAAATCATTTATAGACATTTTTTTCGCAAATGCTGACTTTCGCTTATACTGTTGATCGCTTTCCCTCATAAGGAACCAATAGTAATCTCCCATCATTGCCGGATCTCATCTGCCTTGGTATCGTTGCTCAATTGTTAGGATGTCCTGGTGAAACCTTTCTCCTTGCTCATCGCTTACCGCTCCCAAATTTTCGGGAAAGAAATTTTAATGTGAGTGGAGGAAGTCATTTTAAGGAACAAGGGCAGCCCAATAGTGCTCGAGTAATTCGTTTACTAATTTTTCTGTTTCCTAAAAACTCCGAAACAATTGTTTTTAAACGACTCTTAGGCAGCCAATTCAACATTACTTAATGTTTGATGGAATTTCTCATCCCTTAGTTTTTTTTCGAATTCGAGATCCAACAAATATGACTTCTTTAAGCTGGGCATCGCTTAGTTTATGTATTTTAATGCATCTCCGTCTTTATCTAATGCTTTGACCAAATTTTTCAGATAACAAAACGTTTTTGGGATCAACGAGACGTATGTTCTTTACGTTTGTCTGGCCTGGAATAAATTGATCTCTCTGAGGTCACTCTTTTACTTTATCGAATGGCTTGCTGTTGCTCTACTGTTCCAAAGACACATACAAGACAAGCAATACTTAGTAAATCCGCCCTGAATACCTAGTAATAATCCAAAAAACAAAACAATGAGTTTGATACTTCATCTCTTACGGATAACACACGTATGCAACAAAAATGCTGTCTGGATATTTCCAACTGATTTCTATGTATTTAGGTGTTCTGAAAACTAAGGTTATTTTACAAAACGCAAAATTTTATTATAAAAAAAGGTTTTTTTGGGCAAACTTGTAGGAATTAATAATAGGTATAATTTTATTTTGATTACTGTTTTTAAATATTTACCATAACTATCATTAATTTATAAATAAGGAACTTACTTTTGCCGGGAGTATCTTCCCCCTGGTTTAGATATCGTGAGAAGCAGTTTACTTCCTACTTTGCCCAAGAGGATGAGTTGGTTTATTGTACCAATATTGAAGGTTTGATGGATATATTTAGATCTCATACGACCGACCCAGCAGAATGGCGTATTTTCATAGATTCCTCAAAAAGAAGCCTTAAAGCAGTTCTGCTTCACAAGGAAACCTACAAGAACTTGGAATTGATTCTTTGCAAACTAAAATATAAAGACCACGGTTGGCGAGTGTGCGGTGATTTCAAAATCTTGGGCATGGCGCTCGGACAACAATCTGGGTTCACCAAATTCCCTTGCTCTTTGTGTCTATGGGACCGAACAAATCACTGGACCAAAAAGTGTTGGCCTCCGAGGGAGCTTAAAGTTGGCGAAAAGAATGTCCTGCATGAAACTTTGGTGCCTCCTGATAAAGTTCTTCTACCACCGCTTCACATAAAACTGGGATTGATAAAGCAATTTGTAAAGTCACTTCCAAGAGATGGAAATTTCACCAAGATATTAAGGAGATGGAAAAAAGATACCAGGGAAGGTGGAGCGTTTCCATGATGGCAGACTACTGTTGGACGCTTCAAAGAGACCTTCCCGATGCTTCCCACAAGCGAAAATGTCCCGAAAGGAGTCTCACTGAGAAATAGAAATGTGTTTAGTGCTAACTAATTAATGCATTTTACATAATTTAATTAGTTTTGTTACGCAATTATAAATTAAACAATTTTTTTTTAAATCTTTTATATTTTATTTTAAGATGATAACTTGTTTAACATATACACCTACATTGTCAGAAAACGTGACGTTCTATGACAAAATTAAAGTTATTTTCATATTCAGCGCAGCCAAAAACATAAGAATTACACAAAAAAACCAAAACAGCTCTCAATTATTTGTTTTTTGCAGACTCGTGTAATTATAAAAACACCACATCCCCCAAAGTCTGCACTTACTGTGCGCTTCGCACAACAGGGCTAAAAAGGTACTTTCATACATTTATATACATTCCAGTGTAAAGGATTTGTGCATTGCCGTGTACAAGTATAAACAAAATATTTTAAATACACCAAAATATATGCATGCACTCATACCATACCAAGGATATACTAGTACACGCTCAATTGCAGACGAATTTACCCTCTAATAAATAGTATTTTATACGCGCAGCGTGCTCGATGGTGCGTGCTATTTAAACACCGTAACACTGCAAATTATCTTCATATGTACCTACATACATAACATAACTATATATTTGTCTGTACACATTATGTTTGAATTAGCCCAGTGAGCTGATATAAGCTTGTGTGTGCTAAGCTCGATTTCAATTGCTCGCCAATGCTGTCTTTGTGGTCTCCGAAATGCACTGGCTGCGGTATTGAATTCAGCTTTAGTTGTGTTAATTTGTGACCTTTTATAAAATACACATTGATAAGTTTGCAAATGTATTCAAATATTTGCATAAATGTGTTTGATTTAAGCATACTTAGATAATCGGATATCACGAATATAATAATAGCCGTTTATTATTCTCTAAAATGAAATTTTTTTTAATTGTGCTTTAAGTAAACTTGTGTGAAATTTGTGTTAGTTAGCGCACCATCAATTTAAAGGAAGTCGAAACTGCATTCTTTATAAGCGATAAGGCAATGAAGTCAGAAAATGAGGGGCACTTTTCTTGGAGGTTTATGGCAAGTTTGCAGCGATAATTTGCGTGAAGGTCGTTCCGCTGTTGTTACGGATTTTACCGATGTCGTACAAGAACTGATTTATCGAGAAACACTGGCATAAGTCAAAGAGAAAGGTATTCAGTTAATGTGGTATATTTCAAAAGAGCCTCTTATCTCTTTTATGGTAGTTGTATTGGGGATGATGAGGTTGAATCTGATGAACTTTCTGGTATTGATGTTAGCTGTATTCGGAACTCACTAATAAGTAAACAGGTAGAATTTTTTGTGTTTTATCCGTGCTGGTTGCGCTCATTAATTCGTTTTCACTTTTTTCTGTAGTTTTATAATCATCAAGTGTGTCACTTTTTGAGAGACTACCGCTGAACATAGCCCAACCCAAAGTGATGTCAGTAAACCGAATAGCTCGCTGGCTTATTTCCAGTGTCGCCTAATCCCCTATTCTCATAGGTGTACTAAAATAGTATTTATTAGAAATATTCCTTTCAAATATGTCGCGCACAAGAGTTTATATTTACTTACGGTACTTACGACATTAGTCTTTTTAAATAAAATACAAATAATATTTATTAGATTAATAATTCAAAGTATATTCTGCAATTTTGAGTTTTTACAAGACATTTGCGTCGCATCCGAAGTTATACAATTCAAAATCCATTACTGTCCGTTTTTTACAAGCGTCTCTCGGGTGGTCGTGTTGGTATTAACAGAATCGTATTTTTATAATAATAGTAGAGGGTGCTAGCGTTGCATTTATGGGACGTGACAAATATTTTTTTTTGTTTTGCCTCAAGACTCTTTGAACTATTGAACTATCAAACTTTTACCTTTTAGTTTTTTAGTATTTAATTAAAGAAGAGTACATAGAAAATAAATAAAACAAAATAAAATAAAAGCCATTAGCGTCTCTTGCAATTTTCTAAAATTTATTGATTTTAAATTTTGTTCTATTTGAAATAAAGAAAACCATTATTTTGTTGAGAAAAATCATGAAATTTTATGCAATTTTGACGTTTACAGTTATATTGAAAAAAATAATACCTAACACTGCGTTACAAACACCGCGTTACACACATTCTGTCCTATGAACCAAATATACTTTTTCAGAAAGGGGAGAAAATATAAAAATACACGTGTATCGGCGATTTTCATATACACGTCAGAATTTTTTTTTTTGTGTATAAAGTATTTTTTCTATATATTCTTTATATACTTTTATACATAACAAAAAAAAAATTTCTGACGGCCGACTAAAAAACACAAATTCAAGAAAGTAATTGGTGAAAATAATATAATATATTCTTTTGACATTTTCAAAGAAGTTTTAAGATATTTTTCCAAAATCTGTTATTACATTTGAATCTGTATAATGTTTCTGATTTTGAATTAGAAATATTTTAGTGAAGAAAATTTGATGTTCCACATTCATTTACTAAATCATCATTTATATAGAGACTATTTTTTTCTTTACTGAGCATAATATGTACATACGAGTATGTACATATATACATATGACATTTTCCATAAAGAGATTTTCAATATAAATAAAGTGTTTTTTTTCGAATCATTTACATTAATTTTTTAATCCGGGACTTCTTTTCTCCCCTTTTTACTACTTTAAAAATGCATGCCACAATTAAGACAGTGTGGCATTGGGTGAATTCGATGACATCACCTGTATATAAATCCACCATGGCTCAACCTAGATTAAGTGATTTACTAATGTTTCTCAAAATTTGATTCTATTATTTAGATCTTTATCCCTTTAGCACCTAATTTTATATTTTTTACGTTGTTTGTTTACTACTTGATCACAATTAAGAGGCCTTAATTTTGGACTTTATTTGGAAACTAATTACCGCCAACTTTTCTAAAAATTGAATTTTTGTCTCTATTAGATACTGAGACTACATATTAAATTCTCAAATATTTAATAAAAAATAAGCATTTTGCATTAGAAGGAAAGTATACAAATATTCAAATTTACATAATATACAAATATATACATATACTAGAAGGCTTGGCGAACTTCGTCCCGACCAAAATTTATAAAAAGCAGAGATCGAAAATAACCCTCACCACTTATTTTCATAGTATTTTGCACTGACACAAATACAAAATTATCAAGCAAAACGAATTTCTTACCGTTCAAAATCTATCTGTAGGATCATTTTGTGTTTTCTACTGTGAGGTATTTTCCAACTACTGAAATTTCTATTGCGAAAAGACACTTTGGCATAAACTTTTATTTTTAAATGTGTTCGTTTGCGGGTTATCGAAAAACAGAAAAGTATAAGTGATATACATAAGTGGAAAAATAAAACGTTGGACATTTATTTAGCAACATTCGTGCATTTGGTGCGAACAAATATGATATGTAGAAGATAGCGTATACATTTATGATACTATACACGGAAAATAAGTAATTTTTTTCTATATTTGGCATTTTTATGTATACATAAATTAGAATAAGAAATTTTAATTTTGAAATGGGTGTTATTCTATTTTAGTACATTTTCGAGTTAGTTTGATTCAAAAAATAAAATAAATTCTTATGCATATTGGAACGATTTTCCGTCATCCCTTGTCAAATTTGGTTTAGTGACATAACGATTTCGGCGCTGTGCCATCTTCAGTGTCATTTTCGTTTCAAAATTTGACAAGGGATGACGGAAAATCGTTGCAATATACATAAAATTTCCACCCTGTCGGAAAATCAGAAGAAAATCATGATAAAATGAATTCTCTTCATGGTTACATATAAGTGCATATGTACTATACACACACATGTACGATTATGCGTAATCACTTAGGAAACAAACTTAAATTTTTTTTTAGAAATTGAACATAAATTGTGTGTAAATTACAAATATTCATATTTTTTGCAAAAATAAAAATCACGCAACTGCAGAGTTAATTACATTCAGCCGTACTCCCAGTTTCACATTTAATTCCACAATGTGATTTTAAAAAAATCCTGTGAAAGTGGACTAGTGTGCTCTTAATTTCACAAATTTCTTCGCATATATGGTCATCCCTGTCACACATATCGGTTATCGTTGTGGCAATTCACAAACAGCTGCTGTTGAAATTTCCCTTTCGTATTCAGCTATGTATGCTTTTTTGAGAAGACATCAGCAAAAGACTTAAAAATACTCATATTTCAATGAATAACTAATACCGAAATGTCATAAATGGCTTCTACAAACATCAAAGAATATTTTAAAAATTATTCCAATCGAAAATAATTAAACATTCCCACACATTTTGTGATTTACTTTTCATTTCACATACACCAAGCATTCGGATTCAATTCAAAAAAATTTATTTGAATGTAAAATTGGGAGCACCAAACATGTGATTTCAAACCGAATCCACAGCGAAATTTGTGAATGTGTAACTGGGAGCACGGCTGATTACTATAATTTTTGGAATTTATTTTAACTACCAATAATGAATTTATTGTTTCCGTATTTAGTTTGTATCGTCTCTCACTTAAAATTAAATTCTACAGACACCCTAGAGTTTAATATTTCAAGTTTTTAAAAAAAATCTAATATTTTGCTATTTACAGGTAAACGACCATAGACCACATTGAAATTTTCAATATCTGTGTACATTTTTCCAAGTTTTTTGGAGATCTCTAAAGCAAAAAATGCATAATAGTAAATGTAAAAATTTTACTAAATGACACTTTTTTTTCACTGCGATAAGTGTCCCAAAACAACAGTAAAAGAAATTATATGAAAAATAATATTTCTCACTGAGCAAAAGCACTCACCCACAAAACATAAAATTAAAGTTCTGTTTTGTGCGAAATCGGACCATAAATAAATTTTTAGTTATAACCCGACACCAGCGTCTACTGTCGAGTTTTTCTCTCCGTAACATTTTTGCTCACCGTAATAATGAGAAGTAAAGATGCTTAATATTTTGCCTGGGCGAATTTTTATCTTCGAACTTATTATTCGAAAAGCCAAAACGTATTATACATAGCAACTACATACCCACCCCCTTTTGCGCTTATAAAAGTTATGTTTTTAATGAGGAAAGCGAAGGGAAACCGATTAAATGTACGGAATGTTTTCTGTTAACCAATCCAAATCCATACAAATTTTCCACTTGAATTTGTGCGGCCGTGAACTTTACGCTAAATTAAAATTTTTGTATACCCCAGTGAATAAAAAAGTTTGTGTTTCGGCCGGTTCAGTTCCTCACCTATGACATTTAGGCGCTTCTACAGGTGAAGTACACAAACACACACATACTTGCAAATACTTTCAAATGTTTCTGTTCAGTTAACTGATGAGCTGCCTACATAACTATGTACTAAGCAGATTCTATGAGCTTCATCGTAAGTGGGCGAATGTTGTGATTAAAGTAAAACAAGTGTAGGCGTTCTAAGGGGTAAGCTCAGCGTGAGATAAAATTAATTTTGATGTAATTCAACGCTGATTCAACAGGAGAGCAGAATTGAAAATATTTATAACAGCGGAAGAAAGGAAAATGTGCAGAGCACTTTATTTCGATGCTTTTGTTATTAAATATTCCCAATGAGACTTAAGATGTCATGTGTTGATATACATTTATAAATACGAGTATACTCAACAAAAATCGCTTCCACGATTTTCTCAATATTATCTATTTTGTGGTCTGTAGATATTGGTATGTAGATATTGCTCTAGTCGCTCAATGATTGAAATCAATGTGATTTAATGGATTCGCGTCAACACTCAAGTACTACTCGTAGTTCAGTTGGGCCAAGCTTTTTTGTAAAAAAAATATCGAACAAGCAATGCGAATAGATGCAATCATCGACATAGGTCTCAAATAGGTAAATTGGATAGCCACAAAGTGTCACGTGACGGTTTATATTTTCCCATGCGACGTTTGAGTGACATTCTCTGACATTTGCTGTCTATGTGAGTCGTCGCTTTGTCCTCTACTCCCGTTATACTCTTACAGAGATTTACTCGTATATAAAAATGAGCTTATCGTATTCCCTTTTGATTTTTATTTTCACACACTTTGTGGTTTGTTTTGTTATGAGCAACTCGGCGTCTGAGTAAAATGGTAATTTGAGTGGCACATGCGCCTTACCGTTGAGAGATGTTTTCTTAGTTATTTTAAAGGATTTAGGGTTATTAAGCAAAGGAATTTTTGCTTTGGTAAATTTGGATGTTATGTTCAGTGAATGACAATGAAAGTATTGGGTGTGTTCAAGTAGACGAAGCGATTTAGTATAGGGCAAATTATTTGAAATCAATTTATTTTTACATATAAAAGTTTGTATAAAATTGCACAGTCAATTAAAAATTATTTTATTTTATGTACAAACAGCAACCCTATTTCAGAATAAACCTAAATTAATTAAATATATTAAAAAATATTCACTTTTATTAAAATAAACTAGCTGCCAGGACTTTTAGGCTTTTCTAATATCTATGTATATATAAATATATATTATATTTCTTTTTATCCGCCATCCAATCAAGCTTTTTTGGACAGTCAGTGATTTTGTTTAAGTCTCTAAAATGCTTTATGCCGATTTATCAAATCAATTTGTTCTAAGATAAAACATTTCGAAGATCTTTAATTTTCTTTGTTTTCAGACCGAGACAATATGAAGGCGTTCTCTTCAAAAACCTGCCGATATTTTCAGACTTCGTAGAAATACTTAACATAATTTTTAGGTTATTCCACCAATCTTACAATTAACAAATGTAGTTTATATTTTCTGCTGCTTTAAAGATTTGATTACCTAAATTTCAAATGAAACATCACTAACATCTGTTAAAATTGATCTTTGATGTAAATATCTTCCATAGTAAGATCCCTTATCGCAAAAGTGGTCGTTTCTTCTAATGAAGTTTGCGTTAACGTCAACAAGCTGAAAAAATGCAAGGTTTTTGGTTAATTTTCTTAGTATTTAAAGCCATAAATCACGAATTCTACATTCCTAGAATATACTACGGACTTGAAGTTATGCTTCATAATTCATAATATAATGGAATTTATCAAAGTGTTCTCATAAGGGCATCTTTCATTTGCAGTTTAACTGGCGGATTATTTAATACTTAAAACAAATAATGGACATAAGCACAATTAGTGAGATCAGCTTTTGTCGAATTCTGTGAAATAGGCACAAACCAAACAATGGATTTTAAGCTTAAATTAAGCGTGTTGCCATTTCGACAAAGTTTCAATTAATACAGCTAAGCTACATACATAATCGTACCCAGTGCTTCGATGAAAGAATTTTATTATTATTTTCTCTACATTTTTCTTTTCTTTAACGTAGACGCTTAAGTGCTCGCGGCTATGGTCGCATTCAAATAACACATTTTTTATACTTTGATTTCAATCCCAAACATAGTAGAGTGCTGCAATGAGTGTAAGTAATGGTGAATTTAGTAAAGAGCTCAAACGAACAAATATTTGCCACAGACTTTTATAATTCGCTCTCCAACTGAAGTTTTCACTCAAAACGATTCACGACTTGCTTGCTGTTGCGCTCTCAGGCGTCTCGCGCTCTATTCAGAAATGTGTGAATATCCGAATCGAACGGTCGATGGCGTTGTAAGCGCGTTTCGTTCGACAACAATTTGTTGAAATATTTTTGTAAGTTTTTGTAGCGCTAATTTCTAATAGAAAAACCCCAAATTGTTGCAGTATTAATTTACTATGTGTAAACGCCTAAAAATATGGAAAACTGAAATAGTGACATCAAGCGTCTTAAAATCTAAAAGCCATTTACAAATGTAAAAACGAAAAGCTTACAAAATTGTCCTTGCTTATTGCAATCGGATGTCTGCTTTTTGTGTTTCAATTTTCGTAGATAGCAAAGGACGAGCAAAAATCATTATATCAATTAGTGTTACGACAAAAAAAAGCTCAGAGGAAGAAATAAAGTTGAAAAACGTTGAAACGCGCGTGTAAATTAAGAAGAAAAGTGAGAAAGGGGAAGAAGGACGCAAGGAGTGGAAGCAAACGTTTACACTTCCAGAAAAAGCGCGCTTGCACACATCTTCACGCTCACGAGCACGCACATCCACACTCACACAACGTGCAGCTGTGGGCGAACGAAAGTGAAAGCGAAAATTGTGAAACAGAAACGAAAAAAAACGAAGTTAATGTGAAGTTTGAATGTTTTTTGGGCAATTCCTTCTATGCGTAAAAGTAGAACAGAAAAATAGAAAATCGTTAAAGAAATGCAGCAAAATTCACGGAAGTGACCCGTAAATGCGACCAAGCGTAACACTATTAGGAGGTGCCTTGCGAAACAAAGTAAAATTCACAAACAGGCGACAAATTCATCGTTTCGACTGCTATATTGCCATAAAAATAGCCCCTGTATTGCCATAAAAATAACAAAGTTCCTTTCGTATGTCTCCAGTACGCGCTACAAATGGCGTTCGGTGCGCCGGAAACTGTGCAACACGCTGATTGAGATGAATTTTTAAAAAGCTGCACAAAAATAGAATACAAACTAGGTCAGCTTGCGAGTGAAGAGACACAAAAGGTGTGTATGAAAACAAAACAGCCATAAAAACATTAAGTGAATAGGCAAAGTGTGAAAGAAAGCAACAATGAAATAAAAAATCAGCATAGCCAAAGAAAGGACAAAAAAAAAAAATAAAAAAAAAACAAACGAAACGTGAAACCGAAAATTTCCTTCGAAATCGGCGCAGTTTTTCTGTTTGTATCAGTGTGCGCGCGTTTTTGAGTGAGAGTGAACTAGAGAGGCACAGCATTTACGCGACGGCTAAGGTGAGTACCAAATGAAAATTGCAAAAAGAAAGTGAACTTGTAAAATAGTATTTTAGGCGAACAAAATAAGAATAATATAAATAAACAAAAAATTAAAAAAAATATATATCAAAAAGCACCGAAATTACTAGCTTTTTTCGGTAACAAAAACATGTGCCCCTCGAGCCACAACTGAAACACCAAGTAAAGCGCGGGTGGGCGCTTTGCACGAAATATATTTGACAGCGGTCACCAGTATATACATACATATGTATAACTTTAGACGCTTTGTGTTGCATAGTTTATTTCGCACTTGCTAACAAAAACCAGTAACGCTTGTGCGGTCTCGTCAAGCTTGTGGTGAGGGGGTTGTATGCTTTAGAGATGCAAATTTTTTGGGGTCCTTTGTGTAACAAGTTCAGATGCTTTTAATTTTTTGTAGTCCATTTCTTTGAAAAGTCTGCGGTTTACATGGCAAAGAAAATATATCAGAGCTTTGCGTTTATTTTTAAGATTTTAGCGACACATAGGAAAACTATGTAGTTAAAAAAATCGACTTAAATTCACTTGTATGCCCGCTTTAAGGCGCGATGTAATAAGGATTTTCAGCGCTGTGTCAGTTTCAATAGCCAAACGTTGCCATTAATTGCTAATTGCTAATTTCGAGCCATGATTGTAATGGCTGCAAGATACGTGGATTCTTCATAGATCATAGTTACTGCTGTGAATACCTTAACAGAAAGGAAAGGGCGAATTTACTTATTTTCCTAATGCACACCCCACTTTCCTCATTTGCGAAAACGTTTCTGATTTTTAACGAAGTATAAAAAACATCGCTAACTCCATGACTCCTCTCAGTGTCATTAGGGCCACCGTTGCGTGGTATGGAAGAAAGATATCCGCTGCAAGTCAGAATATAGTTTTTGAGGGTAAACCAATATAGCGCAAAGTAAGGAGAGTAGTCGGATGGTGAGGGATGCGTTTTAATTAGGTAGCCAACATAAAAAATCGTTTGTTTTTATTCGTTGAGTTTAGCAAAGCATATTGTTACATAATATAACAAAATATAACATAACATATCTTAACAAAACAAAACAAAACATAACATAACATAACATAACGTAACATAACGTAACATAACATAACATAACATAACGTAACATATCATAACATAACATAACTTAACAAAACAAAACATAGTACAACGTAATTAACAAAACATAACCAAACACAACGAAATATAACAAAGCATAACATAGTTTTAAGCGTAGTGAGTTTAGGTGTGCTCGGAATAGTTGCGATGAGTGAAATAAGTTGTTTTAGTTACGGTATGATGGTTTTAAGTTTGGCAAGTTCAGTTGTAGTGAGTTTGCACCATTACATTTGGCCCAACTTCTGTCGCACATCAATATATGTATGTACAAAAGTAGAGAAGGAAGAATCCAGGGCAAATTCAATATTCGGTTGGCGCTGGTGATCTGTCTAATCGAAGGATCAAGTTGTAGGAAACAACAATATTCCCTTTGGCTAATTAAGAAGTGCTTTTAATGAACTGATTCTCTCTTTTTACAAACATTATTATAGGGAGCTGTTTCTAAAGCAAATGAAGTTGTGACTGGTGGTGTCAATTTAAATAGTTGAGCCATTACCAAATGTGAACATTAAGATATACATATGTATGTGCTGATAATCAATAAAAAAGTTAAAATCCACATTCCATAAAACATATATAAAAAATCCGAGTTAGGAAGCCTATCGCTTTCATCGATCACAATTTATTTTTAAGGATATTTGATCCCATGGTTACCGTTTGGGGAAACTTCACAAAATTTGCATCAAAAGCATTTCTGTAGCGTTTCGAAATTCATAGCACCAATTTTTTACAACTTGTCCTATGTTCAAAAAATATATATTTTAATTTTAAAGCATTCTTTAGTACTTTTTTCCTAACATTTTTTTATACAGAAAATTTTTTTTATGTTCCTTTAACTATTAAAAAATTAAAAAGAATTGTTAAAATTTTAAAAACCAAATAAGGGAAGTGCATTTTGAAATTGGTTTTTCAGTTTATAAAAATTATTTCAGAAAACGATAAGTGTTTAATATTGGATTAATATAAGAATTATATGCAGGACCATTCACATAGAACATTGCAGAATATCTATGTACGAGTATATTCAAATATAGTACCACCTGAATGATAAAAATGTCAACAATTAGCAAAATCCAACTGTGTTGCAAAGTATTTGACTTCTACTACATTTGACCACACGAGGTAACTATACCCAAAGAAATCGCATGCGTCTTATATACAAAATAGCCAGAACCTTATAAATCGCATTTAATAATTTCATTCGTTACCTTACAATACTCAGTCACTGCAATTCCAATTACATATATTTACATATGTATGCGTCTGTTGTTTTTGTTGTTTCCATTTAAAAAATATTGTCATATCCCAATTTTAGATTTGTTGGTTCTATGCACTGCAAATTGATTTACATAAGATATTGAGTTATGACGCTTTTGTTTTAAGTACAATTTGCTACATATACGTATGTATGTTTGTAGCAATCGGAGAGCGCGTAATAACAAGCTGTCAATGTTGTGCATGTTTGTGTGCGTGACTTGGCAAGTGACTAAGCTATTGAGTTGGTGAGCAAAGTCGAAAGCAGCATTGAGCAAACCAGTGAGAGTGTAGAACTAAATTCAAAATACGAAACGCATTTTTAGCCTTGAAATTGTAAGCTATGAAGATTCACAGCTCTTTATTTGTGTGTGTGTGTGTGTGTGTAAGTGTATACGTGTATGTGTGTATGTGTAATTTTTGTGCAAGACAGGAGGTAGTAGCTTGACGTCGTAGTAAAGAAAGAAGGCAAATGTTTGTATAAAGTAGAATCAGGATGGAACGTAAAAGACGGTGAGAATTGGCAAATAAAAAAAGGTGAAGTAAATATTGTTAAAAGGTTGCGAAAACACGAAGGGCTTCAATATACAGCAAAGGGTTCAAGCGCTTTGAGTTGAGAGTATATGAGACTAAAATTACATAATTAAAGCTAAAGTACGGTCGTCTGCGTTGCGAGCGATAACCAGAGCGCCATAGTTAACAAATTTATGTTTAATGTATTTCATGCAAACTACAGGTAATGAATATCCTAAAACAAAAGCGTAGTCGACCTATAAAAAAAATTTTTGCGACCTATAAAAAAATCTGGTGATTCATTCATTCATGTTTTGCTATTGTTGCTATTTGAATATAGAAATGCTAAATAAGTTTTGTGATTTGTGCCACATTTTATTTATTATTTTGTTACTCTCTTTTTTTTGTTTTGCTAATTTTTGTTTCCAATTTCGTCAACTTCCGTGAGCAAAGTCCTTGTTGCTGCTATTATCATAAATACATACTGCTTTTATATCTACACAATATTAACATTTTGGCTATTAATTTTGGTTTTTGGTATTTATAGCAATTCAATGAAAATACAGACACATTTCTTAAAAAACTACAGCTTAATAGAATATAAACTTTTATTAAAATTATAAATGCTCGATTGCTTTTTTTATATGATAAAGACGCGCGTAAAAATGTTGCCAAAAATCTTTAGGCATTTACAATTTTTGTATTGTTAAACTAACACCGACTGCGCAACAAAAGCGCACATTCCAAAACATATTGTAAAGGCTTTGTTTTATAAGTTCTAAATTGAGATGCAATTAAGTGAAAATATTTAAATTTAGCATAACATCTGAAACTTTTGAATGTAAACTGTTGGCTGATCTTAATTTATCAGTTTTTATTTTTAAATACAGTTACTCAAACATTAAACCATTTCGTGATTTCTTATAATTAATAATCCGTATGGCGTTTAAGTCAAAGTTTTGGTGTTTAAAAAAAATTAATAAAAGTTTGACACATTTACATAAAGTTTTGAATAAAAACTACGAAAGAATAATATACATAAGTGGCACTTATCCAACAAACAAAATATTTTTTACTCTGTTTGAGACTTTCAAATTAGTAAAGGTTTAAAACTCAAAAACCATACACTGTCAATATATATTGATCTAGCTTTGAATTTTTCCATCACCAATTTGGAAGAAGGTATCCTCGATTCGGTATGCTACATTTTTTATTTTATATACAATAATTCTTACGTTACCAAATGAGATTCCTTATATTATTTATATCAATGCCGAATGGTAAACTTTTTGAAGGTAATCTCAAGGACAACATGATTTTTTATTTTAATTTCGAAAAGAACTGAAAATCCTAAATCCAAACAGTGCGGTTAATTTATTTTCCTTATTAATATTTTGTGGAACAAGTTTAGTCAACAAATTTTTTAAAAATATATTTAAAAAAAATTAAATTCATAAGAATCTTCATTAATCTTCAGCATTTCTGGAGTATTTATTAAGTACCAATTACTCTTTGTTGTTTGGTATAAAACAGTGGTGCCTCGATACCTCAGGAACTGGTGGAGCATACTAAAATCTTTTATTCAAGAAAATCTGATACTTTTTTATTAGTATAAATAAGTCCAACGGTTACCTTCCTCCCACATAACCAATACGAGCCGATATTTTTGATCAGCTGTTGGTAGAAAATGGTGCCGCTGTGGTCGAGTTGGTAGCGGGGCGTGGTATAACTTGATATCTTAATAATAGACAAAGTTTTTTCTAATAGCAGTCACCCCTCGGTAGGCAATGGCAAACCCCTGAGGGTATTTCTGCCATGAAAAAGCTTCTCATTAAATACATTTGCCGTTCGGAGTCGGCACAAAACTGTAGGTCCCTACATTTGTGGTATAATATAAAGACCGCTCGGCCAAACACTGAGCTATATAGTGTACGCGCCAAAATTATATTATATTATGTTGGTAAAAAATATTGTTGTCAAAAATTTATTTAAAAATACCAGTTTTTTATGCTGTAAAAAGAGTTAGAAATATCAAAAGTGCCGTAGTTCAAACAATTTAAAATTTTGTTTTATACGATTTCAAGATAATAAGCCCATAATGTGTGGATACTCTAAAAGGAACCTTAAGATTAACATTTTCCAAAAGGTTTAGGCGAAAGTCGACCTTGCGTGTAAGTTATTGTGGAAATATTGTTTTGCAACCGAAGTAAATATTGCTACAAAGAGAATGTGGCCTGACACCACTTAGGCTACTTTAATTTTAAAGCACATAAATATATATTTATGTATAGAATATAATATAAGAATCTTTATGTAACAAAAATATCGATATGATAATATATCGGTCCACATAAGTGGGTGTACCCATGGAACAGAGCAAATGCCAAATGAAATGTGCATTATTTATGCGGATAGCATTGAAAGCGTAATGTGCAGTTCAAGGATATTTTTACGTTACGCAAATATCAGGCAATATACACGTAATGCTTGATTTTGCACACACACTCGCGCGCATTTGTATTAGCACATTCCCACACTTGTAGAATTATATCCGTTACAACGATTGCATGCATTGCAGCAAAAGCAATAAAAACAACTAGCTGCACACTGCTCAGTATGAACAATATTTGCGTGGTTCTATCCATTCAAAGCTGCAACATTGTTGTTGTGTACATTCATACATATGTGTGAGTGTGTAAGCTTACGGGCAATGAGTGAGTGTCCTTGATTCGGCAAATGGCAAACAACAGCGACACAATGTACGTTTACGTTGGCTGCCGAGGCGGCAGTAGTATTGATTTTAAGCGGCAAATGCCAACGCTCTCAATGGTCCTTACCACCATCGCCACCGTTAGGGCGCCATTGATGACGACCAACCGAGACTGTGTCGAGATGATGACGATGGCGGTGCTGCTGCCTAAATCAATGTTGTTGTTTTGGACAAACTTGTTGTACCTTGATAATACAAAAACGTAGCATAAGCGCTGGCGTTGCTGTTGATTGCGTATACGCCATGGAGAACGTATATAATCACATGCGATTATTATTATGTAAGTGTGTGTCCGCGTGCTCTAGAAGTGTGTTTGTGATTGTGGTATGTTTTTGTTTTTCTCTTTCGGATTGAGTTTGTGTTGATTTTTGATTAGCTTTTGATATTCTTACATTGAATTGTAGGAAATTGGGTGAATATTTTTTCACACATTAATAATGATTTTTCATTGAAGTGCTTGAGCTGTAAATATAGGATTTATCTATTAGCGAAAATAAAAGATATGCTATACGCGCACTGCTTTTCAATTTGTAAAGTTCACAGGGTATAATCGGAAATGACTTGATAAGAGATTGGTAAGCTTACCATTTCCCATCTTGTAATGGTTGTTCTCCATTTTTTCATTCGCTGTTGTCTTCTGAAATATAATATATTGTGGTGTTTGTTTTTTTATTTTTAAGAATTTTTAATTAAAAAAACTAGTTCACTTCCAAAGTTTAAAACTTTGTTTAATACTAAAGGAATTCCAATAAAAAATTTAAACTTTTTTCAAGCAGATTTGTAACGCTACAAATTTCAGTATAACAAGGTGCAAGTTGCATTCAGCTAGACTAGCGTGAAAACTAACGCGGAATAAGCAAAGACATAAGTATTTCTTGAAATTCATAACAAAAAGCCATAGTTCCATATGAAAGTATTCCAGAAAACCTTTTGTACTTTGACGTTCGATGAAAAAGCGGTGTGATATATGTGGTCGATAACTTTTTGAAAACTGAGAGGGTTAGGCTCCGGCATTGTTTTTGTAATCCATTATCATCCGATTAAAACTTTGCTTATTTTATTCGCAAATTTAAATTTGGTGTTCACCAGTTTTCTCACTTAATCATTTGCGCGTATTAACAAACAATTTTATAATTCTTTAGCTCGCTGCTTTTAAATGTCGTTTAAAGATCGTTTGCGATTAATAAAATTGAAATAATTGATTAATTAGAAAAGCTGAAAACATAAAATACATACATGTTTATTTCAACAGTGTGCTTCTATACACATTACTTACCCCTCTAGAAAAATTGTCTGTACTTAAAACTAATTGTAGAACTTGTGAAAAAATAGTAATCAGCTCTCCAAATTATTATTATTATTATTATTATGAAAGTTTTTTGAATATTTTTTAAATTGTTTTCAAAGCTTGAAAGTTTGGTTCCTCTAGTTTTTGTTACAAGTATTTTAATAATAATAAGAAAGTAGTTAAAGCTAGGAGGTTACAATTTTGAGATGGAGTAAGTACATATAACTGAACTTGCCAAAAAACATCAATACGATTCAGTAGTTAGTTTATCCAAGAAGCTGATTTTTCCTTCAAATACAAACATATTTGTGCAATTTTTGCAAACCAACTTAATTGACTTTAGCTGGTTTCACTTTTAACGCAATAACTTCAACCTTTCATGGACAAAATAAATCGCTTTGTTTAAAATCTAATTTTAAACTCAATTGAAGCTATTCCACTTAAATTTTCGTTTAAATTTATAGGAATGAATTGTTCAAAAGAAATTCCTGATAGAAATGAATGTTGAAGAGATCAATTATATTGAATATACCGATAACGCCAGTTACGATAGCAAAGCCAATGATGGTAATGATAAAAATGAACTCAGTAAAAACAAAACGAATTTGGCATATTATTAACGCAATTAGTTTCTTGGTTCCAAATTGGAAAGGAAATTCGTTATTTGGAAAGTGTTGAAATATTATTTACTAAGGTCACAGTCTCGTTTCCATCTAATTTGACGTTAGACTTAAATAATCATATGAAAGGTTTTAGCTCCAAAGATTACAAGAAACATTTTTACAAACATAAAAGTATGTCACCCACTAAAGTTTCTAGTGTAGCTGGCCTTAAATAATTGCATGGACATGTATTATTTGGAGTACAATTTAGTGTTTGTGTGAAATACAATATAATCAAGTAGGTACTAAATTATGCATGCTTTAACCATAAAAACTTGCTTTAGGTTATCAATCACTCATTGAATGTGAGTTGCCTTGTATGCATGTAAGCGCATTTGTATTTGTACTGAAGGATACTTTTTTTTATTGGTTATTAAAATGCCAGTAAGTGCCTCAAAATATTGTATAATAATCTAACTACATATTTAAATGGATTTCTTAAATCTAACAAAGGTATTGAATTATATAAGAATACATTTTATATAAAAAAATAAAAAAAATTTTCTTTTATTAAGCAATAAACTGCTTTTAATTTTATTAGTAATACAGTCAATAAAAATCATTCCTTCGTCTTTTGTCTAGAACTTAATGCAAATTGAAAAATCCTTACTCTCATTTTGTACTTGTAAAATGCGCTTACATAATATGTCCAACAGTACATCTACATAAGCAAAAATGTATATCTGCATGCCAATGTTCACTCATACCTCTTCCTTTGCTCCCTTGCCCTAACCATTTTTTATTCTAACATTTTTTTACTGCTTGCGCTTTTGTGCGCTAGTCAACTTTGTTTTTGATTTATGTGGCAATTTGTTTTTACACTGCAATTGTTATATAAAGACAGTGTGGAGAGAGTGAAGAGAGAAGTGTGGAAAATGCATGCAAATGCAATATCCCGCAAAGGGCAAGTGGCAAGTGAAAGTGTACTAGTAGCAAACATAGACTAAGTGTACCATTAAAAATACCAAATGAACGAAGCATGAGAGAAAAATCTACTCTTCAGAAAAATACACTGTTGGATTTGAAAACTATTGAAAGTTCTTGTGTGAGAAATGGAGGCGATTGCTGTATGCTTATAATATGTAGAAGTGCCGGAACATATATATGTATGTATGTATGTCTGCGTTTCAAATAATTTGGCAAAGATATGTTAAACATTGTTTTGTGCTTTAAACAGAATTATTGCAAATTATTATTTTTAAACATAAAATCCCATTGCTTTAACTTTATTTATCAAGTCAATAATTTAATAAGATATCATAAATTTTTCAAGCTTTAAAGAGAAAATCAGCATTATTTTGAGGACACATTCACTTAATTCCAGAGACATAAGTATTGTAAGAGAAAATAGTAAAAGTCAATCAAAATTTAAATTACTAGTAGTACGATAAATTTTTTTTCGTGTTATATATGTATATGTAGCTATTATTCAAAGAATTACATTAAAATAGTCGAGATAAGACAAAACTTATTGAGGAGGAGCGATTAGTTCGGGACTATTTCGGGACTGGATCGAGAATGGTTCGGGTCTATCTTGGAACCATTTCGGGATTCCAACCAGTCCCGAAATAGTCCTGAATAAGTGCTGTCCTTGATGAATTTTTTAAAACACCAACGTGAAACTATTAATTTTATGGGTCTCTGCTTAATGCGCTTACATAATAAAACATCGACGTTTCATTTTTCCTTCAATTAATCGGGCACCCCCCAGTTTTGCGGCGACTCCAAACAGCATGTGGCTTTCATCAAAAACAAATCATGGTTAATTTGATAGCTTTAATTATAATTATAATTAAGAAAAACTATGTGAAGCAATTGCAATGAGCATTGTATTGTTGCACTAAATATAATTATTTATTAAAGTAAAATTTAAAAATCACAAAAAAATCTTCAAAGAATTTCATTTTATTTGTTTTACAATATTTTTACAATATTCTCAGCTCGCTTCGTTTGGTCATACTAACGAATGCGTCCTGCAACTCATTTTGATTGACATTCCCTCAAATTGCTACATATCTTGTCTGTAAATTTATGTACATATATTCAGTCTCCGCTACTTCATTTCGTTTTACATTTTTATCTGTTGTTTGAAACTTTTGTTCTAATGAAGTTAATTTGATTTATGCAAACAGTTAAAGGAACGTTGTCATTTGATCTCCATGTACAACTGCTTGCAGTAAAACAAAATTCCATTATTTGCATAAATTTGCTTCCATATATTTTCAGGTCATTAACGTTAAAAAAATTATCATTGTCTGCTAGCAATTTCAGACAATTTGTCTGCTTACATTCTGACCACATTTTGCTTGTAAATTGCAAAAATAAGAAACCTTTGCCGTTGCCGTAGGAATTTTAAAACTAAACAAAAAGAAAAATGGCCAATAATATTAGAATTACAGTGGTGCTTACAAAATTTCAACATCAAACATGTATATGTTTTTAAGCTTAAAAAAATCGCATACGGATCTAAAATAAATAATTAATTTTTGTATGTGTCTTAATTCTTTGTACCACAAATAAGTTGTCTGACTACAAACAAAAATGTTTTTATGAGAAGTTTTTTCGTGGCAAAAAAAAAATCGGATATCTGCCTCAGGTCTACCGATATTAAAAAAAATATATTTGTGTCAACAGTATCAATGATATAATGTCGAAAACGATATTAAAAAGAAAATTAAAGGAAAATATATGGGTTCACTTAACCAAATCAGAATGCCAAATGTATTTTGAAATTTCAACGACCTTTAAACCTTCAACAAGGTTTTTAATGGTTTTTAAAAACTTTTCTCATAATAACTAGCTTCTCACATCTTTTGTGTGACCCTGGATACATTGCAATTAAATCCACGAATGATTTGATGATGAGCTATTCTGAAATATCTGTATCCATAGATTTTTCTAAAGTAATTAATGCGTTTTTAGAATTCAGCAGAAACTTGAAGTTTGACGTGTGCGAAATTAAGAAGAGTAGATAAGAATACAAAATACTCGCTTATTGACTTTAAATGTAAAAGTTTCCCGCTTAACTGCACGTAGTACAGAAATTCAGAGAATTGCGGACTTCGTCAGCATAATTAACTCCCTCTGAAAGTGGCTGCAGTGTCTAAAAAAAAACACGGTTCATATCAGTTTCTTATAAGTCTGCTTCGCTAGACATATTTATATAGTCACATAATTGTATTCAACCTTTTTTAAGCATCAAAAGAAATGTGGAACTTTACTATACCGTCCTCAGACAGCTGAATTGTATAAAAAATTTTGGCTTTTATCTACCATTAGTCATTCTTGCACAGGAGTTCTTCAAGCATTTAATGAATTTGAATTTTTTTTTCGCTCCGATATAAAAATTTCATAGCTAATAGTTAATGTGCAACTGCCATTCCGTTTTTCTGCTTAAATTTTTAGTATTCTCTCATTTTTTATATTTCCCTTCGTAGATTTTTTATGTGCTAGTTAACCGACCGTTGCACTGCACATTTTTAATCAGTGTCTGTTCTATGTTTGTGTAAGGCTGACCGACCGCGTTTTAGTTTTCTTGGTTCTTAGCAAAGACACACACACTCACATCACGGTGCAGATTGCAGCTGCTTTTTACGATTACATTGTGTATGTGTGTGCATTTAATAAATTGCGGCACTCATTTTGTTTAACTGATTTAAATTTACGATAATATTTATTTTTGCTCGTTACCTTAGACGCGGCAGATAGGGTTGCGGCGATAGGAGTTTTTCTTAAAGGATACTCGTATACGAAGAATATGCAAGAAAAACAAAAGTATTGCACAAGGTGAGCTAGGAAACTTCGATAAGACAATGAAGCTAGGGCAGAGAACGTATAACAATTATTTATTATTATACATACGTTCTCTGGCTAAGTTAAAGGTGGTGCGGACAGCGTAGTCTTAATAGTTCATACTGTATTTAAATTGCATCTTTCGTAACGATCACGCTGTGCAAACTCTTTATCTTTTGCGGAAACAACAGATATGTGCACAGTTGCTGTGCACCTAAAAGTTTGTTGGCACCAAGTTTTTAGTTTCATCTTGCTTGCCTTGCACGCTCTTTTCTTTATATTAGTTTCTCTTCGCAAAAACTTAAAGTCATTAACTGATGGCATCATAAAGTGAGGCATTTAATTAGCGCCTAAAGGTAGAATAATACTTTTCTTGGCATAAGATCTGAAATCAAATTTTCTTGAAACTTTTGTAGTAGAACAAAACTAGTTAAATGTGTTGGCCTCTAACATTTTTAGTGCGAAAATGGACACCAAAGCGTGTAGGTAAATGAGTTTATCAGAAAATCTGCTGGTATGTATAAAAGTATGCGTATGTGTTTGTGGCGTTGCTGTTTGAAAATATAAATTTATCTTAATGCTTGAGAGCAGCTGCTGTAAATTAAACTAGCCTTGTTTTTTTATCGGTATAATATTGGCAGATTTGTAATTTTCTTCTCAATTTTCAATTTTTTTTTTAGTTTTTTTTGTGTAACTTTGCCAATATTTAGCTTCTCCTTGCCTTTGATGTTGCTATATATTTAGTTTCCTTATTATATTTTCTACCCTGACCAAAGTTTTTTTTTCGCTCGCGTTAACTCTCACTTTCTCTTCCTTAGTTAGTGCAAGAAAAAAATTAAAGCAACAAATACAGCATGCTTGCTTGATTATTGCTTCTTCTGCTATCTATTTGGCTAGCTGTCTTACCAAGGTTTATAGAACTAGTGCGAAAATGGCAATGAAGTAATCGCAAAGGCAAAGGCAAAGTTTATCCTTGTAATTTTATATCTGTTCTTCTTCAAACAATTCCAATCGTTTTTGTTGCAGCACATTCTCATGACCGGTTATTGGCCTAGAGTCAAGCCTCTACATGCGCACATATAAACATTTGTATAATATATACGTATATGTACATATGTATATATTGTGTTTGTATAGATGTCACTCAAGACAAAAACATTAAAAATTATTACTCAGTAACTGGAATACAAATCGAATTGCATTATTCAAATTGAATTTATTTGATTTCAAGTTTCTTTGTGAATTCTCAGTTTGAGACAATTAAATCGACAAAAGCGCGAATGTACACGTGTGTTGTCACTATGGCGAAAATCCATGCGACAATTTCCTATTTCCAAACCTGAAGAAATGGCAGTGTGGTAAGAGGTTTGGGTCAAAATAAAAAAAATGGAAAAAACCTGGACTAAGTGTAAAGAGTTAAAAGGAGATTATGTTTCAGCTTTTTTGCCGAAAAAGTATATTTTATTCAAAAAGTTAAGGACTCATCAAGCCGCCTTCGTAATATGCAATTTTACAAACATATTTACCGATTTTTTCAAATCAGTGCCACGTTGCCAGTCACGGTCACACACACATCTCTGCCACATTTTTACTTCAGTTTAGGAAAAAATTAAGCATCCAGAAAAATAGATAGCATAAAGGTATTATTTATTTCTGTGCAAGTAGACGTTCGTTTAGACACTCTCTCTGCTACTATCTAATCGCCCACGTGGACGCTTCTCAATTGGTCGATTTCAATAAATTGTTCAAAAAAGTTAATTGTTTAATTGAATTTTTTCTCAGAAAAATTTAAAACTCATTGGAGTGGAAAGTGCTGCTGTTGCTTATATGGATGTTCTTATATAATTTATTTTATTTAGATTACTTTAACGCCTCTGTACGGTAAATACGGGGCTTACATTTAAAGATGTTAGTGTTGTTGAAAGTGTGTATATCCAAATTTGGAAAAAAATTTCAAATATAAAGCCTATTTCGATTTAACAAAAGAGGCAAGTCTCAATTTTACGAGTGGCAGCACTAAGAATAGCAGCAGCCATCTTTAACCTTCGTGGGTGTGCATATTTTGTCAGTATTCCAGCGTGATACCAAGCGTAGAACACCGGAGCATTTGATCTTGCCTTAGCATAGTATCAGCCACTTAATTGTAGTGCTTTCGATATTTTCCTCATAAAGTCGGTAATTTGTGTAAAGCAAAAACTTACAAAATTCTTATCACTGCTGAGTATCCATTTTTTTTAATATAACAATTTTCAACATATTTAATAAAAGTGGGAGAGAAAGTAAATCACACAAACCAGTTAAAGCAATTAAACTTAACACTTTACAATGAAATGGATTTTTGTATAAGCCAATTAATACGGTGCAGCCTTGTAAGTAAGTATGTATGTATATATGTATGTGTAATTCAAACCATTATACACATGTGTCAGCACATTACCTCCCTGTACACAAACATACATATCTACACTCATACCCTGCCAGAAAAAAGACAGTCTGAAAAATTAATAATAATATAATAATTTGGCGCTTTCACTATATAGCTCAGTGTTTGGCCGAGCTTCTTCTACCATTTGTAGTGTGCGTGTTTGCATTCTACCACAAATGGAGGGACCTACAATTTTGCATTTTATAAGAAACTTTTTAAAGGCACAAATACGCTTGGAGGTTTGCCATTGTCTGCCGAGGGGTGACCGCATTTGATTTCAACCACTTTCAAATATAATTGAAAGAAAGAACATTGAAATGACTTTTTTCACAACGGCAATAAAATGTGTTTATTTCCAGCTATTTTAAAACTGCTTTCTTTACAACTATTTTAAACTCTATTTGTTTTAAACCTTTTTTATCTATATCTCCTTTTTTCCAACTTTTTAAAAATGCATTTTATTTTATAGTTTGTATAAAATATATTTACATATGTATTTTTTGTTTTAACTAAGTTAAGATTTCAGTTAATTTTTTTTAAGATAAACTTAGCCTACCTCTACACGTTTTGAGTGTAATATAATAGAGGTTTTACTGCATATGTACATACTTCGTAAAAGTATTGCTTCTTTACCGCCTGAGTGACCTTGTGAATAACTTCCTCTGGAAGCTGGTTTTCGATACAAAAAGCATTTAATAATGATAAAGGAAGAATCGTAATATTTTATATCTCACTCATTTTATGGGCTCACCCACGGTCATACCTTTCAAACAACGGGTAAAAATAAGCAAAAGCCTTCAAACTTTTATTTCCGTGTGTTCTGTCGAGGTTAAAGTTCATAACAACGTCCTTGGACATGGAAAATAGCTTTAGATAGATATTTAGATATTTGTAAATATACTAGTAGCTACTCACATAAATTGTATTGTTTTCTTCGTTAATATTTTCGTCAACGGCTGTCAATTCGTCATCTGTCCTTATTGGAAATGATAAGTGAATGACACAACAGCCTTCTTCTGTTGGATGAGAGCTTTTATGAGTATGGTGTATATACTATACACATATCATGGATAGGTTTAGTGAGCAAAATATGGCTTTAAAAATTTCAAATGGATTCAATTAAATAACTTTCTAGTTTCTCTTCACTACAATAATTTTAAAAATATTTTTTATTACGCTGATTTAAATAAATTAAGATTTAAACTCGCAGGCTGCATTTGTTTCAAAGCAGTTGTTTTTCAATTACTTTTAAATTGGTTAAATTTTCAGACTGTCTGCTATTTTCCGACAGGGTAGATATTCATTTATTTAATTCATCGTAATAAGAACACTTTATTGCCGTTGGAAAAGAATTTATTTTGATGTTTTTTCAGTCAAATATATATTCGAAAGTGGTTGAAATCAAATGCAGAGTCGGATAATTGACTTGCTCATAGGACATAGTTATCATGTTAATAAAGTTAGTTGATTACAAGAAAATAGGAAGAATTTAAACCACTTGTAGTTGGAACAAAAGTACTTCTTAAATTACTTTTAAAGTAATTTCATTTCCGACAGGGTAACTACAAACAATACTTCCACTCCCTTACGTAAACATTTTTTTCCTTTATTATTTACAACCAAAAACCAAAAACGTTAACCACAACATAAAACGGTAAACACAAACAAAAAATGGGTGAATTCGAAACACACGTCGTAATGAAGAAGTGCATGTATAAAAGGTAATTATAAGCGATTAGCGAACAAATACAAACATATTGCGCTTGAAGTGGTTTATTGGCGGCTAGCAGTAAATGTTGCAAATAGTTCATTTATACAAATAACAATAACATCAATTTGAGAATTATGGCATCTTTCACACGCGGTCGATTAAAGTGTAAGGGTCAACATGGATAGTTGTTGTTACTGTGTTGGCATGATGAGTGAGTAAAATTGATAATTGTTTATATGAAGCGGGTGTTTAAATGTATGTATACTGCTTTGATTTTTATGGAATGTTTATGTTTGTGGAAAGTTGAGATATAAAGCAATTCGCACGTCAATGCAAAGATTACGGAAGTGTGGTTGGAAAGTCGAATCAGTAATTTGTATGATTTTTTAATTTTGAGTTTTTGATTTTTAACTATGTACTATATATACTGTTTATCAATTATGCACAATATATTGGTAAAACATCGAAGTACAACTTTCGTCTTTCTCTGGCCACCAGATCAATCAATCTTATGTCATAGTCAAAGTGCATAAAAATGGCGGCGAAAATTTAAGTTCTTTTTCATCACACATGTCACAATTCATTTCGAATGTGGTAACAGAAATATTTAAAGAAATATATATAAGTATATGGACCAAAATGTGTCAATAAAAATAATGTTATGTCCATGATTATATTTCTTTCTTTCTACTGAATTCCGAAAAAGTTGGTACCCCAACATAGGAGACTTGCATCCTTTCACGACTATTCGGAAGCAAAAATATAGAGAAAGCTTTGAGCCCACATTTATGGTTATTGAAGCATTTCGTCATACGCATATTTAAAAGCAATACATTTAAAATGCGAGAATATTCAAAATTGATGTTTTTATAATTTTCTCCGTTTAAATATTTTAAGCGCAAATGTTTTTAATTAAGCTTTTAGCCATAAAATTGTGTTTTAATATTTATGTTTTATAAACTTCTTCATGCTGTTGATTTATTTTCGTATTTATATTGTTCTGACAAATGTACATCTGTATGTATTTCTGTTTCATATGTGAGCATAATTGTTTCAACTCCAACATAGTTTATTTACATACATACATACTCGTCTACTTGCTCCTATGTAGTTATGTACGATTATTGCGATATTTTCTCATTTCTTTGTTTGCTGTTGTCCTCTTTGCTTTGTTTATGGCATACCAAAAGCATTGTTCATTTAACTTTCATTTTCGTTGCTTTTTCATTATGTGGCACTAACTATGTGTACATACTTACATACAAACATGCATCGTATATACCTTACGCATAAATGAATGCATTCAAAATTTCATTCATTGTTTATATTTGTATAGTTCTGTGTTTTTATTCAACTCTTTGCCATTTCTTTTTTGCGGAGGATGCGAAGAAATATGGTTGAATAAGTTTTCTTTCGGTGAAACATTTTTTATGGTCTGATTTCAATTTGTTTTGCCAAATTTTAATTGAAGTGATCAAATGTTTGCAGGTAGATTTTTAATTGTTTTTTGATTAAAAATAACTTCGTACAGATGTGCGTAAATCAAAATATAAATATGCGGAAGAATTCAATGTACCACATTCATTTTAGCCGCGTATATTGTTACATCTCAGGCTAATCACTTCAATATTGTTCGAAGGTTTTTGAATTTATTTAGTTCAGTACTTATTATCATAAAATAAATAAATTAAGATTATTAAATTACAGGATAAACAAAGATCAAACTCGCTCTTTTGAATGAAGACAGACATTTAAAATTATAATAATAACATTTGCATAGTTTATATGTTTGCGTATTTTTTAGGCTGAAAGTAAAAAAGATTATTTGAAAATTTGGTATAATATATTTACGGAATTATAAGTATTAATATTATTAAAATATTAGTCCCATACTCAGAAATCTATAAGTAATTGGAAGTGAAATGCAGTATAAGCACTTTTTATACCATTCCTAGAAATGGTATATTAAGTTTGGTCGGATGTTTGTAGGTACCAGATCAATAGGAGTTAGACTCATTTTTATAATTTTTTAGGCATTTGTCGGAATTGGCTAGATCGGATGACTATAACGTATATGGAAGCCGATTGCTACAAATAATAATTATTATTGGGACTATTACAGCAGTCGAAATCATTAATATCGAATAAATATAACATATAGCTTTCATGCAATTCGTTCATTCATGAAAGATATGCAGCCTTTTTTTACTTGTTTATCTTCTGTCTAACCCTACCAGACAATAAAGATGACAGTATAACTAGAAGTGACTAAACGGCTTGGAAAATATGAATTTTTGTTACGATCAGAAAAAAAAAAGTTGGCCAAGAGCTAATTACCTTAACCTTAGTGGCTTTAAATCTGCATAATATACTGGATGATCAGTATTTGGGAAGACAATTCTTTGAAAACAAAAATGCATTCAAATTGGAGGTATATTGTTGTATTTATTGGTTAATAAATACTCTCATTCTACGAGTATATAGCCATATCAGTTTTTTAGTAACTTCAGTATAATCAGACTGAAAGTTATGAAATTCTGCAAATTTAAAAAAATTCTAAATTTTTTGCAAATTATTAAAAAGAAATATCCGAAAATGTACATATGTATGGACCTCTTTCAACATAGAAAATAATAAAAATTAAACGGGTTTTAAAACGATTCATTACGATTTCCTTCAACTAGATAGTATTTTAAAGAAAGAACTATTCGCTAAGCGACATTTAAATAACTAAAAATAATTATTTGGCAAAATTTTGAGTCAATTTTCAGACCTTAAAATGTATTTTGTATTGCGCATTTAATTGCATAAAAAAGCTAGAGAGAAGTTTTAACTTTTTTTATTTTAAAAATTCACATTCACACAACACAATCAATTTGTCTATTTCAGTCAATTATGTAATATTAAATATTTAAATGGTTATTTTGTAAAGACTGAACGATAATACTTCTGCACACTCTGTTTTGAAGATGCATTCAAAATTTTTTGTTCAGTGGCTAAATACTCGTATTAACAAGCAATTTAAAATGTTCAAATATTTACCAACAGCGACCACCATTTCACAAACAATTTAAAATGTTGAAATACTCGTAATTACAAGCTGCCATTATTTTTTAACTAGATCTAAAGAATTTTTTAACTATCCCCCAAATCTTGTGTAATTAATCCCTAAATTCCCTCACAAAAGAAAGAAACAATAGTCCGTGCACAACGATCAACGAACGAAAAATTCGCACGCATACGTTTTTGCATTTCTATGATTAGCCGATAGCAAGCCAAAAACTACAAGTGTGCATACCACTTTAAAAAAATATAAACAACTTGAGCGAAAAATGTGCAAAAGCTCGTAGTTTATTGCCATAGATCTTAAAGAACAGAGTAACTTAGCCCTGAAAATGAATATTTTACATTAAAAAGTTCTAAATATGAGCGACTGATAGAAAGTTGCCAAAGTACGTGTTTCACCAATAAGACATTTAAAATCAAAGCAGCAACCATTTCCCCCATCTATACATAAAAGTTATCATATACAAAACGGTGGCGTTTTTAAATTATATACAAAATATTTTTTTCGTTTGAATTTTGGAACGATTTTCCGTCAACTTCAACAACTTCAACAACAACAAAAATGAAAATATTATTTTCGTCGCTTCTTTTCTAATTTGTTGCGAACATTTTAAATATTCATTTCATGCACATTATTCTTTTACTGCCATTTCCGTGGCAAGCCATCACGCAAAGTTCACTTAAACCAATTTGAAATTTGAAATCGCGAGGAACTCAATATATGTCACAACATGATAAGTGGATTATTAGCAAAGTTGCAGGATTTTCCCCATCCGTTTAGCATGGCGTAAGAGTAATGTAGCTAAAAATGCTTAGAAACGAAGATCGCTGACTTACGAAAATAGGTTAAACCAGTCAACGCGAAAAAATTGCATTCTCTGCATTACTACTACTATGGTAACTCCAGCTGGGCCAAGCACAAGACCAAAACGACTCTGTTTCAAACGTAATGCAAATTTCTTAACAGTGTAAAGTGTAAAAAATGAGATTTTCTGGCTCAATGTTGGGATTGACAGACAACGATTGGTGGTGAAAAGTGAATGTCAGCCAATCCCAGGGTTGCAACAGCGGAATGCGCGCACTCGCGCTACGCTTCAGTGTACTTGCTGCATTGACTCCACAAGCTATGCTTTGTTACTTTGTTGCCATTTGCGATGTTGCAGAAACATGACAATACATTTCAAATATTTTGCCACAATTTCAGCAGAGTGTCCTGTTGGCAAAATTGTAGCTGGAAGGCGAGCGCAATGCTGCTACGGAGTGGAGTGAAGTGTATGTTGCCTGGCTGAGCTGACGGTTGCGCAAGTTGATGCTGATGACTATAAGAAGATACAGCAATTTACTATGTTTATCCAGTGGACGCTGCAACGAGCGGCGGTAGTAGGTAGAGAGCCGCTAGAATATAGAGCACAGCTGCAGGTGCTTGCTGGACAAACCTTCGCCCAGGTCTTTTACTTTTTTTTTTTTTCGAATTTTACTTTATGTTGCTATGCAGAAAACTATAACCGTTTGATTGTTGAGTTGTTGCCGCAGTGATGCTCTGCTGGGCGCTGCATTGCACTTTTGTTGTCAATGCAAATATGCCGGCTGAGGGCAATCCGAAACTTTGCAGCCGGAATGCTGCAACATTGTGGGAGTTGTGCCAATAGAGATTCGCATGCACATTATGACAAAGTAACGAAAGGAAAGGCGAGTGGTTTGATAGTCGTTGTTTTAGTGACGTTTGTTCTGCGTTCAATTAAATGAAGTTTTGTGCGAACACAACAAGCACCGACGGTGCACCCAATCGTGTTTGCTTGTAGTGAGCCAGCCAAGTTGCACGTACATATGTATGTAACTGGTCGCTCGGGCTCTTCACGTGCTTGCACGCGGTAAATTGCAAAGCTGAGCTGATGCATAAAACAGAAAACAGTTATAGCGAAAACAAAAGCAAACGATAGAGAAACAAAAAGGACTTGCAACTTGCAGCTTGTCAGTGATTGCAACGTTTTGCTGCATAAATTGGATGTTTTGTATTTTTTGCGCATAGGTAGCCGTTGTCACCGGTCAAAGCACTTTTGTTGTTGCTTGCATGCACTCTCATACATACACGCCGATATTGCTGTGTACCCGTATAGTAAACAAGCGAATTCCATTTGCGCACAACATTGTTATCTCTCCTCTTGGATTTTGGCCGTTACCGTTTGTTTAACGATGGCATCGCAACCAATCTCCATATCAAACATCATATGTGTATGTATAACATACGTTAGGCAATATCAATAGCTGGAAACAAGCTTTACAACGTAGTTTTGAATCCTTGCATGAATGCTCTTTCTGTTTCTGGTAGGTATATCTTGCCCCTAAATATAGAAAATGCTTAAGTGAAGAAAGTTAATAATGTCTCATATTAAATCTGAATTTTGAGATTATCTTAAATTACAGAATACCCGCATAGGCACTAACATTCAAAACCCAAATTAACTCCAAAAAATAAAAATAATGGTTTAAGTAGATCATACAGAGTTAGTGAAATAAAAACTTGCCTTATAGAATTTATCTCGTTGGAGCAGACAAACATTAAAATATAAAGCTTGCACTAGTCCGAAAGTGGTATGGCGTCTTTGTTCGACAGAGGGTGAACACTGATAATCCGAACGAATTTTGAATGGCTGGTTTTTTGATTATTGTCTATGAAAAACTATTTTTGACGATGCCCTCATAATTTCAGGGCAACATTTTTTGGCAGCATCTATACAAAAAAAAAAAACAAGCAAAAAAGGCTATGCCGAAGGCTTCATACCTTTTATAAATGGAAGAATTGAAAGGGGGCCATATGTTATATTTATTACATGTTTTTAACTGCTTTAATAGTAGCAATAATAATGTATATTTGTGGAAAATTTTAAGTCCTTTGCTGCTTAAATGAAGGAGTTATGGCCCAAAATGCAATACCTGAACAATCGGTTGTATAGCAGCTATAAGCTGTATTGATCCGATGTTAATGATTTTCACTGCTAAAATAGTTCTAATAATAAATAATATTTGAACAAAATATCAGCCGATTAAATGAAGGAGTTTTGGATCTAAATGGAATATCTGAACAATCGGCTGTATGGGAGCTATATGTTATATTTCTTTGCTTTTTATTATTTTCATAGCTGCTTAAATGAAGGAGTTATAAAGCAAAATATAATATCTGAACAATCGGCTCCGATATATGTTATAGTCTTCCGGCATCTGACTGCCAAGTTTCATTCAAACAGCTCAAAAATTGTGACTCGTGACTAGTTTACGTTACGACTCAGCTCATCACTCTGATCATATCGGTATACTTTTTGATGGGTCTAATTCTTATCCATCTGGTACTTATAAACATCGGACAAAACTTAAGATACCATTTCTATGAAAGGGATTAAAAACGAATTTGCTGATACAATAAGTTGCATTTTTTAAGGCTAGAGCAAACGTTTTTGATTATCGCGTCATCAGGCCCTGTTTTTTTACAATTCCAATTTTTTGTCCAAATTTAGTCCAAGACTTATCTATAAAAATATATATTCCCGCAAAACGATATTTGGCTACGTACATATGTATGTGAGCATTCTCGTTCAGCTAGATTCAAATAATCTGTTAACGATATACGTGCAAAGGTACGCAAACAAAATCTGAACTCAAGCAAAAGAATTTCTCTAAAATTTGTTTCTACTTCGTCGTTATGCAGATAGTTGTTAGACACAAGCAAACATACACACACGCACACAAACAAGCGCGAATTTATTTTATCTCTACGCTTCGTTCAGGTTATGCTCTGCTGCAATTGCAACGCTTGCTATACGCTATAGAAAATGATGTTTTCGATTTTTATGTTCTCCTTTTCAGTATGCTTTGTAGCGTTTGTGTTTTATTTTATTTTATTTTTTTTTGCGTTTTCATTTTATTATGCTGTCACATAGAGAGCACATAAATCAAACACTAGATTTCTGCTGCTAGTGACAATGCAATTTTTTGTTTTTCATTTCACCTCTGCATTCGCAAAAGTTGTGTTTTTATTTTTAAGGTTTTGTTTATTTGTTTTTAGTGCATAAATATGTGTATTTGTATGTTCGCATGTATCTAGTACCACTTTTGCATTTAACGTGCGCTTTGCCAATTTTCACACTTCGCACGTAACTCTTTTGTATAAAAGAGAAGTGATTTTTTCGTCCATCGTTCATTTTCATATAGTTTATTTTTCTATTTTTTTATTAATTTTTTTTGCGTTGACTTTCTGCAACAATTTCTCATTGCGTTTTATCGGTGCTTTTGCGTCGCATTTTCATATTTTCAACAACACAACTTCCTTTATGCGATTTTGTAAATTTGTTTGAATGCGATTTGTGCAGCTTACTTTGAGCAATTTTTTTATTATTATTTTCTTTTGCAGTTGTTGTTGCATTGAATTGGCAGCGAATTTTCCATTTCACATGCAGCAAAAATTGAGTTTGATAGTGTTATTTTATGAAATGAAATTTTGTATGCACATTTGGGAATTGTGAGTGGATAGAAAGTTTAGCTAAACTGTTGCGTATACGCAATGGGGGACTCTTTACAAACATTTTTGCGCATATGCGTATACATATGTATGTATGTTTGTGTGTACGTATAGAGTGCAAATTATATTTTGTAGGGTTGTTTTATACACATATTAATTTTTTTGTTACCAAACCAGTTTGCGATTGTGATATGTATGTGTGTGTGTACAGTAAGCAAAATTTTAAGATTAGAAGTATATTTTAGCAATTATATTCTTGTGTTGATGCTGGTTCATGACTCGTACTTCACTGTATTTGCTGTAAATTGAATAGCACTCAGCTCACCAATACTTCGTTTGGGCTAAAATTATCCTAAATTTTTAATAGAATACTGAAAAAAAAAATTATGAATTCAATTTTCAGTGCTTTAATAGTCATAAAAATTATGCTTCATTTTCGGTTAAAACCCATTTTCGTTCCAAGGGAATTTTTTTCTAAAATTATTTTATTGGAATATGAAGAATTTGCTGTTTCACCTTACCAAATACCATAAAGAGGAGAATGAGCTAGATCGGTGCCAGTGACAATCTTTATCTCTTTTATCATTCTTATATGACACTGCAACCGAAAAAAAACTTGTTAAAAGTTTAAATTTAACACTTTAACTTTTTATGATTCGGGGCTTTGTTTTTCTTTTTAGAGAAAATGAGTTAAAGTATACTTATGTTGCAACAATAATTTTGAACCGCTATGAATTCAAAATATAGTTATTTGAATGTGCGATTTTATATGTTTTGAACTCAATCTATTTTCATCTTCAATTTTTATAAAAATCAGTATTGAAAATGCTTGTTAGCTTAATGGTTATGATCTTCAAGATTAATTTTATTCGATTTTCGAAAAATCAAGATCTCAAAGGATCCATTCCAAAATTTATGATAAATTGGATAAAGCTAGTTTGTAAAAACCAAGTTAACCCCTAGTATTTGTATTCTTTTCTCATGCACGTACCGAATTTTATTGAGATCAGTTTGGGCATTTAGTTCGTGAAGAAAATTAAGTGCTTATTCCAACATAACATTGCACCCAGATCAGAACAATTTGTATTTAATGCAAACATTTAAAATTTTTGTAATTAATGTTGAGTTGTTGCTCACTTCACAAACTCCGGTTAGACTTGAATAAAAGGCAGATCAGACAACGAACCCACTCTCTTGCTAAATAGTTTATTACCACTTTGTAATGGCAAAGGTCTGGACTTTTTATCCATTTGTATAAATAGCTGTAAGGTTTTTTCTAGTCTTTATAGCCATTAAATATTATTAAAAATGCTGTTAAAAAAGTTATGTTATTTGAATTAAGAATTTTTAATATTACACAATAATGTATCTATCGTATATACGAGTATAGTGATTTCGATTACCAAAATTCCAGTTTCGTTTTGATTTCAAAGCCTTTAAAAGAGAGATGGCAAAACTGCAAGGCAAATTGGCTAAATATTTTTCTATGTATTCCACATTTTCTACGTTTCCTAACATTCATTCCAAGAAATCACTTACCGAACTGTCAGAGATATTTACACTCGAGATTATTTGTTGAGCAAAACTTTGAGGCGAAAGAGCAAGTGAAATGTCTGCCACAACAAAATGTTAAAGCTAATAACAAGCAAGCCATTTCAAATTTTTGAATGCTAGTGACAACAAAGATGTCGAGAGATTTATGAAAAATCAAAGAGAGATTTATGAAAAAGCAAATTTGCCAAAAAACAAAAAGTAAGTGTCACATTTGAAGCACCACCAAAGGAACATAAGAAAAACAGATTGAACAAAAAGTCGTGATTGGCAGAAAATCGTTGAATAATAAAAACACAAGTACATTTTAGGCGCGGCATTAAAGGACATGGCATGCGAGAACAGAACTTTGAAAAGAACTGAAAAATTATATTTTAAATTTGAGTGAAAGATTAAACAAGATAATCTCCAGCAGTTACTAACGCAAAGTAATTTTTGAATTTTGACTACCATGTATAATAAAAAAATAAATGTGCCAATGCATATTCGAAGCAGGCGTAATTTTGTACAAGATATTTTTTTTTGTATAATTTTTGCGTAGCGTTGGCTACTCTTTTTAAACTATCTGTCTGACCCTTTGCATCGTTGCTAATTTGTGTTTTAAATTGTTTTTACATGTTAGCCACCTTACCTTGACATTTAATTTGTCAAACTGTCAACTCCAGTCTGGGTTATGCGATAATTTTTTTATTTGGCTTTTGTAGCAATGCAAAATTTAAACCGTTTATAAAAATACTTTTATTTTGTGTCTGTATCACGCCTTAAACTGTGTATTTCAATACCGGTAAAATATATTGACTCTATTATTTGCAGTATTTTATAAATATTGTAAGAGTTCTAAAAAAACGTATTAAACAAAAATATTTTTTTTTTATTTATAAGCTTTTTTTAAGAATACTCCATATCTATTTTTGGAGTTTTATGTTCTTATACTAATAAAGTGTTGATAAAAACAATTGCTTTGCTTTTGTAGCTCGTATGTACACATACATATATCTCTATAAAGTAGTTATTTTCTTCTTTTTTTGACAGCTTTTTCGAAAGCTTTAATTTTTCATTAAGGATCAAGTATCATAAATATTTTTAAATTGAGCGCTATTAAGCTTTGAAAGTTTCATTTAGTAAAATTTGCTACGTAATGCTAAAACACTATTTTTTGTTCCAACTTGTAAATGAATAAAAAAAACTCCCTATCAGCTGTCCAAAACAAAGCAGAAAAAATTTGTAATTCTTACATTGACTTTATAGTGACTATAGTTGTTTACTTACTTTGATTATAAGCTGGTAAAAGAATCTGGCTAGTAAAATCAAAGATCAAAGTATTGCATTCCAGTTTATAGGTCACACCAGTGTCTTTACAACACTGTTTATTTAAAATAATAATTTCGTTGCGGTGTTTTAATCGATATTAGCCAGTATTTTTTTCATTTAACATTTCATATTGCGCTGAACAGCGATATTCAGCCAAACCTCCACGTATAATCCTACAATGTTAGTCATTAATAGAACACTCCTGCATTTGAATAAATTTTTTTTACTATGCGGTATTTATCACGTAACAGTATTTACCAAACATTCCGATACTTAAATCACTGCAACAAAAATTGGTATTTTTCTTCCATTTTTATTTCGTTTGCATTCCTCCGCACAGCCCACAGTTTTTCTTGCTGATGTCATGACAGAAATAATCGCCCAACCAAATCAAAAGTCATGCTGTCATGACACGCATAGGTTATTCCTACCACCTCCTCTACTAATCTTATTTTCCACTTTCTTATCTCACAGGTTGGCGAATATAATGTAAGCAGCCTTTGGCTGTAACAAAATACTTTGCTTTATCTGCCAGGAATGACAGCCAGTTATGCTAGCGATTCGTTCTTTTTTCTTTGTTTTCTTTTTCTATAAACGTTAAGTTGTCCCGTGAATCCTTATTATATTGTTATAATAACTTTTTCTTTTTTGACACTTGCAGAAATTAAGGCTTTCGCTGCGATAAATGGTACATTTACTTACGGGTTTTAGCCATTTGACTTTTTTTACTCACACACTAGGTTTAATATTTTGGCACACGTCGCACATATATCTACGATATTCTATTTCTAATTTACCCTTATCACAATGAAAATCGGCGAAATACTATAGAAACAAAGAAATAAATATTTTGGCAGCCGGATTAAGTGCTACAAATTTGAAGGATATAAAAGTGGAAGTAAGAATACGAAAATTTTCGAGGGGAAATTTTTAAGTCATTTTAATTTTATTTTATTTAATTAAGATATGAGGGTGTACATGTAATGCTTTGTGTCTTTTAAATACATCAATAGATGGAAATTAAAAATATTGTTATAATTGATACAAACTTAAATCTAGCAATAATTAATTAAAATAACGATAGTTACTTATGACAGTGAGAAGTTAAAAGTAAACCAAAAAAAAAATTCTATGTAGACAATGCGATCTAATTTTTTTTGCCGCTTCTCGTCTTTGTTATTTTTGCGGTTTGATAAGCTCCAAGACACATATTTTACTACTATGGGAAAGTGAATACTAGATTGACGATCGCACTTAGGTCTGATTTTTTTTATTTGAGATGTTTTTTGTTGCTAATTTCAGTTACGTATTCCACTTGTAAGAAGGTACGTCGTTTTAAAAAATTGTTTAACATAAGTATTCTCAGTCCTATTCTGCATTTCGACTCGAATTTGGCAACCTTGGTATTCTGAGTTATGATCAGTATAGATCAATGTTTGAAACCTACAATTTTATGTATTATACATTGCGATCGTGGCTTCCCGGCGTAACCGAAAAAGTCCCTTTTATTGCAAAATCGGGTTAATGCAAAATTTGACATCTGTGGGTTTTAATCATTCGAAATAATGTAAATAAGTACTTTTATATTGAATATTGTGGCTGAATTCTCGACATTTACAAATCAAATAACTGCATTTTTCATACAGCTTCAAAACTTTAGGGCTCGTTTTCTCGAAAACAGCTGTGAGTGACTTTTTCGGTTATGCCGGGAAGCCACAGAAATAATGTTGGCGGAGAACGATTCGATTTTTATTTGCGTGAAGTTCTATAATATAATATTCACAAATATTTATGTAAAACTTTTTGTTGATAGTTGATGATTTTTTTTTAGTTTTTTGTGATTTAACAATGTTCTTTGATATGTTTTCAGGCCAAAAACCACTACACCACAGCAATATGAATTATATAAAAAACCTTCTTCAGATGGTTTGACTATTTTTATTTGCGTAACATCAACGCGCATACTTATTGACTCATCGGAAACTAGCCTTCGCATAAAAGGTCCGCTATTATTAGCTCTATATATGTAAGTAGTGAAAATCATATGGATCAAAGAAATATCACATATAGCTCCCATACATCCGATTGTTCAGATATTCTACTTAGCACGAAAATCCCTCCATTTAAGCAGCTAAAGTCTTGAAATTTTGAACATAAAAATCTGATAAATATAATATATAACAGCCATACAAACGATAGTTTAGATATTGCATTTTGGGCCATAACTCCTTCATTTAATTAGCTAAAGACTTGAAATTATAGCAGTCGAAATCAATAATATCGAATAAATATAACATATGGCTCCCATAGAATTCGTCCATACATAAAAGGTATAAAGCCTTCGGCATAGAAGACAGCCTTTTTTACTTGTTTTCTCTTCGCTCTGTCAAATTTTATCCAGTCAAGGCAAAGCTTTCGTTGCATGTCTTCGAGAAAACTAGATAGTGACTTTGATACTGTTGACTGACCCATTCCGATATTATAATCTGCACCAACTCCACAAAAAATGCCAAAGCAGCCACTACGCGATTCAGCGGAGATAACGAGTTTTATTCCACAAACGTGTCTAGGATAAACTTGATAGCGTCCTTATTAAGTTTAAAGTTTCTTTTTAGAATCTTAAGAAGCAAATTAAATTAATAAGATTTTCCACTTACAAACTCAATTCTTTAAGTAATATCGCCTCAGCTATTGATAGTATTACGCGATTATATTTTCATTTATTTTATTAAAATATATAATTAGTTGGCCACAAATTTGTATCTGTACGCTTTGTTATGTTTAGTTTCCTCACATTCCAAGGCAAACAGTTGATTTCGAAAAGGTTGGGGCTCTTCCTCTTTATTTCTCGATTTAATCATAACTCGGAGTACAAAATTTAAATTGGTGCATAGCAGAGTACGGGAACGTAATATAAATGCAGAATAGGGCTAACTATAAGGTTAATGAAAACGATACGCCTGCTAAGAAGTAAGTTCATTCAGAAACCGCATGTGTATAAGTACTAAGGGGACGATTGACCATAAATCACCGCAGCTGCCTTTGTTTAAAAATAAACGACGTCTTTTATTTGCAGTTATAACGCAGGGACTAACATCGAAAATCCTCTATATTTATGTGACCAAAAAGCCTAATTGTGTGCGATTATTTCCTTTATTCTTTATTAACTTTACTCAAAGTATTTTAACGTAAGTAATTTTGGGTTAAGCAAAAAAGTGGTGAAAGTAAGGTATATAACAATTGGTACTTTGAGTTTATCACCTTGAGCGGTGCGTGCTATTACTCGATATGCCGTTGGGTTCGAGGGCAAGTAAAATCTAAATCATACAAAAGTTGTTTTCTAATAGCGGTCACCACTCGGCAATGGCAAACCTCCGAGGTTCTTTCTGCTACGAAAAAGCTTCTCATAAATTACTTCTGCCATTCGGAGTCCGCTCAAAATTGCAGGTCCAACCATTTGTGTTAGAATGTAAAGACGCACACTACAAATACCAGGAAAAGCACGGCCAATGTTATGTTAGGTTAAATTAGAGTGGCTGCCACCGCGCAGAAAACACGGCGGCACATTTAGGCTGAAAATAGAGAAGCCCGTTGTGAAACCACTTGGCCAAACACTTAGCTATATTGTGTAAACGCCAAATTATTATTATTGCTATTATTATTCAGTGTGTCGCTTCATACAAGTAATTTCAAAATACCACATGTAAAGAAAAATATGAGATTTAATTGATAAAAGTACTCATTTTGGAGTAAGAAAAAATAAATACAAACATCGAACGTGTTACATAGGTTAATCAATTCAACTTTATCAACAAATTTTAAGTCTTCATGTTTGCAGCTTTTATCAAAAAAAAAAATAAATGACAAAAAACCCTACTGGCATCATTTGCCTAATTAACACAAATCTGATTAAATTCTGGTTTGTAATAATTATAATAGTACTTTTATTTATTTTTTCTTAAAATAAAATTTTTGAATGTATCACGAAATCCGCTTAAAAGTTCGCACAGCCGCGTCAATTTGGCAAAGAGGAAAAATAAAAGACAAAATGAAAGGCAATCAGCAAAAATCGCACATCTAGTGGAAAAAAATATATAAAATGTATCTTAAAACCGTAAACAGCAAAACCACAGGAGCGCAATCACGCCAATGCACAAACATACTTACTTGTACATACATACAAAAATGCGCGTGAACATGACAGCGTTAATAAAAAAATGCGTTTGTATGTGTGTGAGTGTGTATTTGCGTTGGTAAAATGTGCAATGAGCAATAAGCTTGTGCGCTTGTATTGAGATACTTAAAATTAAATAATCGCAAAACCGAGGAACATGAAAATATTAAATGCGGGTTATGAGTTTGTGAGTGTATGTGTGACATGTGAAGGCAAATAAGCGATATACGAGTATGTACATACATATGTATGTATGCATGTGAGTATGCATGTACTAACATAATTATGAGGAAAGATATGTGCATACGCAAGCGTGCGGCTGGTAATAGCAATGCAGCCAAGTTGGCAAAGTGGCTACGGCAACAAAAGCAAAGTTCTAGCTCTCATTCCACTTTTACCCTTTCAATCAAAAGTTAGTTTGGTGCAGCTCAGCACTCACTTCCGCCCATTTAAGTTTGATGTTTTAGTAATAACAGCCGCAGCAGAAGCAACAGCAGCTGTACGAACTTCTACGAAAAATACCAAATAGAAACAAAAAACATAATAAAATAGGTACAAATATCTCTTTCAATGCTAATCTACAGCATTGCCAACAACAATTATGGCCACAATAACAACAACTTGTAGAACTACTTAGCTGCACATGTGCAGCTGGCACGCGTAGTTGCAGCAGCAACTCTGCGATCCTGGCGAACTTGCGGTTGTAGCGCTTGGAAAAGTTGGCAGCTACTTCGGCAGCTGCCACATCAAGTGAAGGAATATATTTCATGAGAAGCGCAAACTAGAACATACATATGTACATACTCGTACATACGCACTTGCATATTTTATACATACATTGCACTGGCATAGCACATTCATCTCTCACATGATAAATTTACGTGTTTTATAGTTGCAACAGACATAAGTAAATATATTTAATATTTTAGTCAGACACATTAGTATGTGCATAAAATATACTCGAGTGTGTATACATACATACATATGTACATGTTTACACATCCTTACATATAGATATATATTACATTTCAAAATTATAGCCGAGTGGCAAGTTTTTTTGTGCAAATTGTGGTAAAAATTCCCGTTGAATATTAATTGTTTTATGTTGAAGTTCTAAAATGTCATCCGAATTTTTTTAATAATAATTATGAGTGAGAATCATATTAATGTACTTTCGATAACTTTAATTTTAAGATTTATGTATATTGCAGAAGCTTTTTTACACTTATTATGAGAGAGAGAAAATGTATAGGTATCTGAACTAGTCTCGAAATAGTACTGAAAAAATTTCGGCAGTTAAGATTTAAAACTTTTTTTCTCCCTCATAATAATTATGAAAAGATTTATAATATAATTTTTTTAGTAAAAGTCATTGAAATCTTAAAAATGGTCATCTCGCTGATTACATGGTACAACAAAATTTAAGATTTTGAAAATCCCCCAGGTTTCTCAACGGTTTCTAAGGATTTTTAGTCTGCTGAATCTGAATCTGAAGTCAGAATTTTAGGGCCACCCTAGGTTTTGTCTACAGTACGCGGTTTGTCCAAGGCTTCCAATTCCATCCTTGTCTTTTCGCGGCAGTTGTGAGTAGGTGGTCATCAACCCAATCGGCTATGGATGCCCTGTCCAAACAGTTACGTGACGTAATATAAACAATTTTTTTTTAATGAGTAAAAAATGTATTATTCAGATTCGGATTCAGCAGACCTAAAACTTTAAGAAACCGTTGAGAAACCCAGTAAAATTTGTTTCCTCTTGTAGAGTGTAATTATTATGGAAATAATTTTATAATATAAGCCCAAATGAATATATGTATGACTCTAAACATAATAATTTTTGAAAACTGTTTTCTATTTTTTTTACAATATTTACATCTCTGGCTTTTTTAATTCAAAAAAATCTTGAGCATGCGCTATACAGAAGAAATTAGGGCAGAGCATCAGTTAACATTTTAAAAATAGTTGATTCCTACTAAAAACCTGCTCTACATTTTACTAAAATTTAATTGGCTGCAAAACTAAACTAGACACTGTTTTTTTTTTGTAGAAAACATTTTAAATATCGATTTTTATTTAATTTGTTAGAAATTATATTTTTGCAGAATTAAATAGAATTAATTGGAATATAATAAAAATTGAAATAAATTTTCAAATATGTTTTTTATCTTGTGCGGTTATAGTTTTGAGAAGGGGTATACAAAAATAAAATTTTATGCATGCCACTCATTCCTACCGCTGCTATGCGCTGCGTCGCGTCAAATTAGTGCTGCACTGTGAAGCATGAAGTGGAGTAATAGTTAAAGTGGCAGCAGCAATAACAGCGACCACAGGGTGAACCATTAAAATTGCATCATTTAAATTTTGTGATATTTTTTTTTCCCGAAAATGCGACAGATTTGAAATTTTACTACTACCTTTTATTATTGTTCTGATTGTTAAGTCTTCAGTTTATGCATATTTAGTTTAATGACAGAGCAAAGCGAAATTATTGTTAGTTTTTAATAGAAAAGGCAGAAGTTTCAATCCATGCCTGAGGTAAAATATCTAAGAATAATAGTAGTCAAAGCACTAACTGCGCTCTCTGAAGTAAAAATGATGCTGCGAAAATTGTCGCTTATAATTTTTTAGTTAACGGCTAGAATGCAGGGAAAAGTTCAAAAAAGGTTGATGGATGTACACTCCAAATCCCAAGAGGTGCGTAGATCAGAAGTATTAAAACGTTAATTTCCAACCCACGTAGTTTATCTCAAGACTGCTGCTAACGTAAACCGATGCAGTCTCGACGAGTATACCCTCTGTTCAACGTATAATACAGTCACAGCTGCGAGCCACAATTTATTTTGTTGTCAGCGTTTTTTGGCAATAAAAGAAAATGTATTTGTTCTAAGAGCAAACACCCTAACTTCGGTAAATCGTATTTTATATTAATTTTCTGAATAAGTCGTCCCAAGTGCCATCTAACGCTCACAGTTTTATTGAAATATTTACCTTTGTACGCTCTAACCTCTAAATTTGACAATGTGGGATCATTTATACAGACTTCTCAATAACTGCACTCAGCTGTAACTTAGCAGATTTAAATTGAAATTTGTTTATTAAATTTTGAGCTTAACTTTAACAAATAAAATGGTTACATTTAAGTAAACTTATATACCAGTAAGTACAGCAAAAATATCTTATTTCAGCAGTTTTACGATAGACTATTTTAAGGAGGCAAAATAAGTTACTAAGATAAGGTTAGCGAGTCTTTGAGGACAAAAAATATAGGCTAAAATAGAGCAAATAGATTGTAATAAATGAAAGTTTAGTGTTCGAACCACCTCCTGGCGAAATACGTGACGTTTGTACCGGGAAAGGCACGACACAAATACGGTTGGAAGCTTAATTTCGTATAGGTCTTACAGCGACGGCTTTGGGTTAGACTCTATTAATGGTATTTCTTATAGGGACACCCTTGTATTTAATATATACGAGTTGCTAGACATTCTACTTTGTGTGCTGAAAAGCAAATGTTGCCTTACCAATATTCCTTGATTATGAAAATATATTTTAACAGTCTACTTATGCAGTACTTGCATTTAGCCATTTTATTTTACTTACTTTTGTTCTTTTGTTTTATGTTGCTTTATATTGCGGCAAGTTGACCATCTGCTACAATTTAGCCTTAAGCATATCCTCGATTAGTTGACCCATCAATTCGGGAACCCTATTTTCAATGCTCTGCGCTATTCAGCGACTACTCCTTTCATATGTTATAATGTGCACAACTTGTTTATCTCTTAGCGTTAGTATTAGTAAATTTTTCAGTTGCTTTAACAAACAGACAATCTGCTGAGAACTGCTTGGCTTATATTTGGTTTTGCTTCGTCTGCTAATGTGTGAAGTTAGTCTTATTATTGCAAATGATCTCAATAAACGTTTAACTTCAACTATGGTCCAAGTAAAAAATTTAAAATCATAAATATAATCAAGTTGTTTATCTAACTAATCTAACCAAAAAACTTCATTATTAATATTTTAATGTCTTTTAAAAAGAAGAATTTGGGCCTAACATCTATTTTTGGGGGACTCAAGATGAATGAACTTATTCAAAATAAGATGTTTTTGGGCTTACTCAGATCTATAATTTTTTTAAAAGAAATTTCGCATTTTCCTTTTACTTAATTTCACTATGATAAACTATTTTATTTAACAATGTGTCAACAGAAGTATTTAAAACAAACCCGTGCTCTTATTTTTAAAATAAAAAATTATTATCCTCCTATAACGCTTTCTTAATTGGCTGCTTTTGGGTAAATTATTTAAAGCGGAATATTTAATTATAAACATAACCTTATACTATCGTTTTGCCTTATAACTATTTAATTTTAATTATTTATGAGCTTTAAGGCCGATTGGTTTTATGAGAAAATTATTAGGAAAAAACAAAAATGCTGAAACTTCTACCGCTTTGAATATTGTTGTTTTTCGTAATAATTTTCTCAAAAAACCAATGGGCCTTAAAGTTCATAAATAATTAAAATTAAATACCTTATTACTTTATTAGAATATAAATTTAAGAAAATGATTGGACATACAATTTTTCTGATTACATTTTGAAGCTCTAATGCGGTTGAGGGAATTAATTATAATAATTTTTTATGTAATTATAACAGTGTTAATAATTTATATACAAATTAGTAGAAAGAACAAAACACTAAATATTTTTATTCGAATTTCTTTCAGCAGTCTACGCATGAAAACTGGTAAATACCAATAAATTAAAGTTAATTATTTTTTGGCTACCATTAACAATCAAGTTTCGCTATCAATAGCACTATCGAAATAAACTATTTTGTTTTAAGTAATATACATTTCAAGAACTTATCTTCTTTATAAACAATAACTTTGTTTTATGTACCACATTTCACACCTGCATTTTGCAACAAAAAAGTAGAAAAGTTATTATTCGCCAGTTTTGACTGTTATTCTTTTGCTTCCTTAATTTTAATTTCAAACATTGTAAAAAAATTTAAAAGTTAAGTTTTATTGTAATTCAGAAATTGCTAGAAAGTGTTTTAGTGCAAATTTTTAGAGCCTCATTTTTGTATAACATAGTACAAGCAGAAAGTTGCTACAACATCTTATTGTAGTACATAATTTGTTTGGGAGGAAAGGCGTAATAATGTCCGAAAAAAATTTAAAGATGTTGATGGTTAATTAACCTTTGTTTCTAATGTTCTATGGATATTACAATTTTAATTTCCTCAAGCTTTAAATCAGCATTTTGAATTAGACGTAAACAATCCTTCTAAGAAACGTCAAGCTGGATGTTAGAAAATTTGTAACTCTCTAAGCCTTTGATCTTTAAAGTTTTGATGTAAAGAATATATATCCAAAAATGTATTTCCCCTAAATTTAAAAAATAGTATTCTATTCAAAAATGAAGCAATAGCTCTCTAAAAAGACAAAAATTACCAAGATTGGCAATAGAAAACGAATTCTTTTGTAATTAAATCGCAACTGCCAAGTGAGAAGTAAGAATGAAGTTTCGAAGGGATTCTTGCATACCACATCACCACTAAAAATTTCGTTACACACATACAAACATATAAGTTTCTAACCATCACTACCTGCACCTAGCCTTTGTTCGTGCCGGTCTCGGACTGTTAAACGAATATGCAAAGAAGCAAGCAGAATTTTAAGTTAAAAAAAATTTAAAAGTCGGAAGTGGAAGTCTGCATAGAAAACCACCAAGAATTTTGTTGCGGAAACACCGAAAGAAAAAAGCAAAATAACTATGAGATGAGAAAATCGAAAACGTGCAAACGTTTCCCATAAAGAAAGAAAAAAAAAGAGAAAAGACCTCGGATAAAAACAAAAAGTTAGAGAGAGTGCACAGAAATATCCGAAAATTTGTTCGCTTACATAAAACAATTTTAGAGCTAGTCTTACACAAAAGGTGCGTAAAGTATATATGTTCCTTGTCTAGGTAGGTATTTGTAAATGTGTATCCTTTAAAAACAAACATACGAAAAGTGCCCGCGCGGCAAAGGAGTTTAGCAAATGTGGTTATAAATCAGTGGTTTTAGGAATAAAAATGATAACTTCATTTAAACTGAGATATTTTTTTTTTAGATTAGTCCAAAGAAAAATGGTTACTCCTTAAATGTGTATAGTACTGCTTTTTCAGAGTATTATGGTGTTGAATTTTTATGAAAGTATAATTTAAAAGAAGAAAACTAACAAACGAAATACAATGATACAAAAACTGAAGTTATCATCTTTATACTAATCAGCATATAAATTCATTCAAGATAAAGCAGCTACTTTGCATGGCGCAGGTGTTTCAACCGCTGGCTCTATCACTTAAGTATTTGTTTGTATATTTGCAGATAGCTTTAAGTTACAATGAGAAAATTTTTTTAGATACATTGTCTGCACATAGCTAAGTGGCGTGAAGCATGGTGGGTTAAGCAGAGCAATTTTTTGTTTGAGTATGTATACATAAGGGGATTAAAAAAAATGGTTTTGAAAGTGTGTTAGACCTTTCCAATTCTCGTAAAGTACGGTGAAAAATGTATAATTTAAAAAAAATTTATTTCTTATTTTGTGGTGGCCATATGATTTCCAAACAAATATTCTTTTATTTACTTTAAGAATTTTCAATTAAAATTTAGTTTATATTCTAACATAATTTCAATAAATCCAAATTTAAAACTTTGTTGAAAATTAAAAAAAAGTTCAACGGATTTTTATAAACATAGATTTTAAACTTTTTTTTTCAGAAATGTTGGAATTTGAGTATACAGTTTTATAACCCATTTAATTTCAGTCAAGGGTGTTGTGACTTTATGCCATATAAAAAAAAATAATGCTTATTCATTATGTGGAAGCAAATGCGACTAAAATAATTCCAAAAAAATCCACGGTAATTTCTAGCCATTTGAAGCTTTCACATTGTTTACTAAAATTCAAAGGACTATAAAACTGCTTATCAAAAAAAAAAATTCTAACACTTCTGAGAAAAAAGTTCAAAATTTAATTGCTAATTTGTTGAATGGTTTTTTAGTTTTCTACAAAGTTTGAAACTAGATTTTATAGAGTTTATGTTATGAAATAAACTGAACTTTAAATGAAAATTCTTAAAAATAAGCAAATGAAGCGGCAAACTATGTATTTTGAGTTTGGTTGCAAATAAATCGGCCACCAAGTTAAGTGCTTTTCCTTTAAAAAAATTAATTACCTCTACAAAGACTACTATTGAAAATTTTTTATTTTTATTTTTATTTCTTATTTACCTTTACATCTAAATTAGGCAAAATCATACAATAAACACGCAGTAATGTATTTTAACTTCACAGAGTCCGAAAGCATAAAAAAAATCGTTCAGCTACTTCTAACTTTTCTTCAAATAATTTAGCATTTTAGGTGGTAAATTTTTGTCTACACACTTCTAGATTTCGATAGGTCGTAATAGAATTTAAAGAAATTGTTTGAATCACCCTAATGTACATACGACTACATAATGCTTATGCCTAATTTTAGTTTTTTAAGCTTCTACTTTTGCATTATCATATACAAAACAATAAAAATAAGTAGTCAGTGACAAGCAAGCAAGAATGCCATCAGCTCTTCGTCTATGAATAAATCAAATATTTCCTTTTATGCTGGCATCGTCCCTTTATAATATAGCTTGTTAACATATTTTTTCATATGCAGAGTTGGGAAATTGTTGCTTACGCGCTTTTTTCTTTCGTTTTTATTCTAAGAAACAAGCAAATACAAATTTTATTACGTCGCGTTTTAGACGCAAACACATGTTTATTATACCAGAATGACCTATATAAGTGTGTACATATGTATACGCAATGCTGCGTAGTTACTTACTTGTTTATACAAATACTTATAGGCAAATACATAGATGTGAATTGAGATAGCTGCGTGTTTATTTAACACCTAAAATTATGCCATGTCTATTTGCCTCCCGATACATGTGCACACATAAAATGTATGATAATTTATGTACGAAAGTATGTATACACGTACGCTTGTTTATAATAATTACAATAAATGGCGTAATTGCTATATTACGCATACGCCGTGTTGAGTCAGGTACTAGTTACTAAGCAGTAAGAAAGTTCTAAAGGTAGACGCAATAAGCTATGAGCACAATCATGCAATACAAAAAAAAACTCTTTCAGATATTAATTTAGATTATTTTGACTGAAGTTATGTTGCTTCCGAAATTTTGGCGACTCCGAACGGCAGATGTTTTTGATGAGAAGCTTTTTCATGGAAAAAATACACTCGGAGGTTTGCCATTGCCTGCCGAGGGGTGACGGCTGCTGAAAAAAACTTTTTATGATTGAGATCTTACTTGCCCTGACTAAGATTCGAACCTCGAACTCAGCGGAATTTCGAGTAATAGCACGCATAGCTGCGCCCACTCGACCACAGCGAACACTTATTAATTTTTAATTAAAGAACATAAATAAATTCTCAAACAAAAACTATTGAAACCCATTTTTTAAATTAATTTAAATTATTTTATAAACAAGTTCGTTATTCTATTCGTGAGCATTCTGAGACATAGCAAAACGTGGCCAATAACGTGAAAACTCAAGATTTATCAATACATGGAAAACTATGTTAATACGCGCATTTTAATTATTAGAATATTTTAACGCAAATCAAGAAATTTAATTCTACAGCTATTCGACTTTTATATGAAATTAAATACGAAAAATATATAAATTTTTTTAATATGACAATAAACATCTACTGTTTCATTTCTTTTCTATCATTTCCTTTGTCAACACAAAGTTTTTTATGACTAATTTTTATTTGAATTTAATGCGTAATGCATAGTTTTTCGTTTACTTGTTAGCCAACGGTATTTGCACGGCCTGTCATTTCTTTTGCCTGCTTGCGTCCATTGTTATTCTATATTTCTTCAGTTGAGACTTGCTTGCTGTTGTGCACCCTCTAGCTAGAGCCACTTGGCAGGCCGACTATTTCTTCCGTTTCCTTAATGCCATGCCATAAACGCTATCCACTGCGTTCTATCACATCGCTAACACTTACTCTTTGCTGGACAAACATTAGCACAGACTGTGTCAATGACTCGACAACTGTCATAACAGTCGGCACAGTTGACTGACATGTATTGTAGTATTTCCGTAAGTTGCGAAATGCTTTGGGGTAATTAAAAGTTAAGTATACGCAGTGTACACAATGTATGAAACGCAAAGCCAAAACAGGATGGCGAGCAATGTGCGCTATTATGAGTTTAAATTTCAAAGAGGACCATAAACTAGCCAAATATTTTGTTGAAAAATTTAGTTGATTACTCAGTCTTCAGGATTTTATCCTCTGATAGCATACAATTGAAACTTATTAAAGAACACTGCAGAAAGTTAGAAGTATTAATCAATTTACTTAGCTTTTTAAATAATTAATTTCTTTGTCTATTACACTTTAAAAAAAAAGAAAAGAATACGTTATTCATTGTGTGCTCTACCTCTTTTTTGTTACACATTTTGTTTCTCGTGTTCATTGTTTCCAGTATTCTTGTTATGTGTTTCCAAGAAAAAGCATGTAGCAAAAATATTTTCCCATTTGGGCCATTAAAATATGTTCGAGCTATTTTACTCTTCAAAAAGTGCTTTTGATTTAGTAACAAATTAATAGCGTATTAAATCGTTGTTTAAGTGACAGGAAACTTTATAAATAATAAAGTGTATGCTTTCATACAAAAATTACTATAAATTATAAATTTTTCTAATAGTCGAAGAAATATGTGGATATTTATTATAAATCTCAAAATCAGTTTTATAAGTTCGAAGTGACATATCTGTTCACCATGTTCCGTGGAGTTTTTTCAAATGGTTTCAATGCTATATCTATTTGTTCCAAGTTTAAGCACCCATTCCATTTTAAAAAAATTTGAGTCGATCTTAATTTTCTTCCGAATTGAATACTTATTATAACATTTTCGCAATTTCGTAACTGTTTCATTTAAACAAAGTCTGTGAAAAATTTCACATAGTACGATGTTGGTACAAAACTACTCGTATACTACTTGATTGGATACGGATTAAGCAATCTGATAATGTGACATGCCACATAACTGGTGCAAGTAAAGCTCAATCTCTCAAAATGCAAATTTCAATTAACCTTCGAGTCTGTGCGTTTTGTAGACATTTTTTTTTAAATCCTTTCTTACGTCCATAATTAATCTTTTTAGTTGCCTCACATTTGTATCCGTTGAAAACAAATTTTATGAGTACAATAGAAAAATCCAAACGGAAAAGAAAAAAAAAACAAGAGAAAACCAAAGAAATAAAAAAAATTACTGTATCTAAAATTTCAATGTGAGTGCTTGAATAATTATTTCCCCTAACATTTTTTTTTAAATCATTGAAAATTTAATTTATTTAAAAAATTTCAAATTTGCTTAGTGTTCGATTTTAAATTTTATTGAAACCTGTTATAGACGCTAGCAAAAACCGTATTAGAAAATTCATTGGGTTGTATTGAGAAGGACATCGGTCCTTAAATGTAATGCTTAATGTTTCAGACTCATACTTTTTTTAAATCCCTCTTTTTCCTTTAAATTTTTTATTTCACTAACTGTAATAACCAAACTGGTATGCATCTATGTTACTAAATTGCTTCCAATTTAAAAATATTTCTTTCATATTCAAATCTTTTAACGCAGAAATCAAGCGTTTGTTCTTTTACTGATGTGAATCAAAATTTATTTGTGCTTACATACAAATGCAAAAAAAGGACCAGACATAAAAACTGCAATTTTATACACATTCAAAGAAATGTACTACATCTGGCAGTGTAATTACTATTTCACATTTCTATACACCATGTGCATTGGATAAAACAAGCAAAGTGAACACAACAATAAATATTCACATCAAACTCCAGCCATTACAGCTGTGTGAATTCTGCTTAAAATAAATTTAATATAATTAACTATGCTCCAATTGCAAGCAATTTGTTGTTAGGCGTCTGAATCCATTTCAAAGGACCTCATTAGTTATATACTAACTTGTAAATGGGTTGAATGAGATGGGATATGCGCAGAGAGTAAGACGGAGTAATTTTCTACGAAGTCATAGTCATAGTATAAACAAGTACGTATTTGGTCGGTAAGCTATAATTTGTTACCAAGGCGCAACGCTGCAGTTCACTAAAACGAGGGAAGGTGTTTTGGGTGAGATTGCAACTACTTAGTGGCGTGGCTAAGGTAGCTTTCGAGTACCGACCATTTGCTGGCCACCTGCTGTCTACTGCCGCTTCTGCTGCTGCCCTCCCTAACAATAGCAAGCGGGCAAATTAGATATGCCGATTATTTAGGTAGGTCGTCCTGGGTCTACTGCTAGCATGCTTCGTCTCATCTTGCTGGGCATTTGTTGTCAGCCCTAGCGTTTCATTAAGAATTTTGCTTCTAAGCTTACATGCTGCCTTTTGTTGCATTTTATTTAAGTTTCTTTGGTATTTTCTAATTTTCTGTTATCCCTTTGAAATTTACATACAAGAGTATGTTAGCTAGTTCGCGAATTAAGCCTTACGCAAAATTTGCAGATGCGTTTAAAGCTTGAGCCAAACTGAGCAGAGGCGGAAATAAAGGTGTGAAGTAGAATATAAAATCTGTTGTAATGTTTGAAAGAAAGTAAAGAAAATGTTAAAGGTTATTAATTCTATCAGCGTTGCAAAAATAAAACCCCAGTAGTTGCACTTGTTTATCACCAAACGTGTAGTAAGATTGCTGCGTACATACTAATACATACACAATCCATTTACGAGCTGCTCTAGGTGATCCTTCTTAAGCCGGTAGAGCTATGCATCGTACACAGGCGTAAATTAGTGCTCCTCAATAGTGCAGAGATGCCGGAAATTGCTTTAAAACTCGACAAAATCCCTCATGCTCCTGCTTGCTTTGGCTCTTGTCTGAAGTCTGCGTCAGTTGTACATCTGTGTGATTACAACACCGAACTAAAATGAAGAAAAAAATATTATATCTATGGGAAGCAGTTGGCAGCCACAGCTAAACGTGTTGAAAAATGGCGTCAAAAATTAACAAGCAGAAAAAATGAAGAACATGAACAATAGGAAATGTCAGGTACACCAACAACACACAATGTCTCACTACTGAAATTGTTGATTATTTCGATGGCAAGAGGTGCAGTCTGTACGTGCTTCCTCAAGCATTTCCTGGCCGGGTGAATTTAGGCAAGACGAAAATAGAAATTGAAGGAAAGGAAGTGTAATGAGTAACAGTGCGAGCAGACAATCACTATAGAGAATACCGAAAAATTGTAGGCAAATTATACCGTAACTGTGGCGCAAACAAAAAAATGTAGGGTAGATATGAAAGAATGTGGTTTCAAGCGGAATGAAATGTTGGCGAAACAAATTGAAATCAAATGAGTTGAAGGTTGAATCAAACGTGTGCTTAGAAATAGAAGGTTAATTGTTGTGTTAAGGTAAAAGATAAAAAAACCAAAAACTGGTTCAAGCGATGCAACTAATTAGGAAGAGTATTGCCGCAAGGAGAGATAGTAGATTTGGATTCTAAGTTTACTTTGAAGTCTAGTTTACTCCTAATATCTTTGGTTTAAAGAAACAACTCCTAGTTCGTTTACCTCTTTGCACTATATTTCGCCTTATTAAACTAATTCAGTACTTTAATTCGATTTCACAACAGTTTCAATTATACTGTACAATAGGAAAACAATTCCCTCAAGTTTCTCAACGGTTTCTAAAGTTTTTTGAAACTGCTTTATCCGAATTTGAAGTCAGAATTTTGGGTCAGCCTAGGGTTTCTCTACAGTACGTGGTTTGTCCAGAAACCAGAATTTGTAAAAAATGTATTCTAAATGAGTAGAAAAAGTTCTGCTTAAAACTCCAATTTTTCGCACTACATCAACATCTGTATGTTGATTTTTTTTACTGGATATTTTATTTTATATTGAAGAAATTGGAAAAAACGGATAATTCGTGAAAACTGAAGTTAGTATGTAGCCAATTAAAGCTTGCACATTATTATACCAAAATTGAATGAACTACAACATAAATTTAATTGTTTTGTTCCAAAGTTGAAAATTGAGATAAATTATTATGTTATTTCATGTTATGGTGAATAAATGAGATTTTTTTTGTATCTTAATTTTCTTCTGATCTCTAAGATTTTTTTTTGTTTTTTTTTAGAGAATGAACTATATTGACTTTATTGCAATTTGTAATTCATTTTTGGTGAAACGAGTTGAAACTAATAATCATATTTAAAAGAAAAACAAAATGATTTGAATTTATCCAATAATTACATAAAAATCAAATCATCAGACTTGAACGAACACCTCTATCGCAACTGGCATACTGAAAGGAACTAAACACAATATACAACATAGCAACAAACAACGGATATAAAAAGGAGCTAGTGGATAAATTCAGAAAAATTTATGCAATTTAAAAAAAGAAGCGACAGAGAGCTAGACGAAAAAACTGGGACAGTAATGACTTATACAGGAAAAATGACATACAAACTTGCAAATTTTTTCAGAAAGTATAATATCCACACGGCGTTCAAAACTGGAAACAACCTGGGAAGGATACTTAAAAGCAGCACGAATGAAGAAGACCCATTGAACAAACAAGGCGTCTATAAACTGACCTGTGAGTGTCAATATAGCTATATATGACAAACAGGACGTACAGTAAGAACAAGATTCCGTAAACACATAAGTGACTACAACAAAAGGATACGGAAACCCACGGCAATACCTAAATCTAATTTTGCAAACCATTTGGTAAACGCAAAATATTCACCCGCAAACATAAAGAACCCCGGTAAGGTACTGCACGTACAACAAAAAGGACGGCGCCTAAATGCTCTTGAAAACATGGAAATATATAAACAAAAAACATTTGATGGGAGGATAATAAACGAACAAATAAACAGCAACTCTGACGCGATATTTGCACCATTAAGGCTTGTTTACAAAAAAAAAAAACAAAGAGGTAGGTAAACTGACAGATACCAACAAACAAAACAAACCTGCAATACCTAAACGGACTAAAATTACTGACTATATACCTGTTCTTACCGCAAAGACAGATTCGTGATAAAATATAGATTTTTGGACTCTAACCGCGCGAGACTTTAGGTACCTATATTCAGGACACTTAACATTTGCTAACATTTACGATTATGCACCAATACCTGATTGGCCAAATAAATGAAATAAATACGGAACAACAGACATAAACTGTACAGAACGAAATTTGACACTGAAGATGGCACAACGCCGAAACCGGTTTGTCTCCAAACAAAACTTGACAAGGGATGACGGAAAATCGTTCCAACAAATGTCATAAAAATTAATCTTGTAAATAAAAAACACAATAATAAAATAATTTTTTAATCATGTTAGAGATAAAAAATCAAAATTAGTAGCAAATAATTATGTTAATTGTAAGTTTTGTTTGAATAATTAATTATTTATTACCAAAAAAATTAAATTCTCGAGGTCTGTAATCTTAAAAAAAATTTTGTTTAACGAATTAATGAACTATGTAGTTCAATTTAAAAAACAGGTTTATTCTTTCGTTAGTTCAAAGGCTCCCGAAGCCTAAGATTCTATGAACGCCATTTCTTCATAAAAGGTGAGTGACAAAACAACTTTAGAAAATATTTAATGCAAAAAGCTCAACGAATTTTTATCAATTTAATTTTCGATATTTTGCCTTGTCCGTTTAACTAGTGCAATTGGAAATGTACATTTTCGCTCCAAATAATAAAATGAATTTTTTCTAAAATGTTGAGTAAAAGCGAAAAATGATCCACCCGCCACTGTGGAATGTCCTAGAAGTTAAAATGTACTTAGAATATTCACGAAGAAAAACTTTAAATTCGCGAAAAATGCTCTCGGTGTGAGCTAATGGGATTGTGTTTGAAGATTTCGTATTCCAAATAATTTCCCTCACTACAGTTGGTCAGACGCATAAGTCGTTAATTCTTTTCTCAAGCTTTTTTGAGGCAACAATAAATACGAAATTAATACTAATTTTACTTTATTAATGGCATAATTAGTTAGAAGGACCATCTTATTACTTCCAGCACCAGGAAATATTAATACTTAGTCCGCGATCATTAATTGATAATTTATTAAGCGCATAGCTTATCTCTCCAATGCAGCTTAGCTACTCTAAAAATCGCACCAATGAACTTTTACTTAGTTTCCAAGCAGTACACACATGTAAAGATAGTAGTCACTTCTATAAGAGCCAAGCAACGCAGCAAAATATTAGTTTCTAAACTACCTTTTAATGCGTTAAGCAAAAGCTTTCCAACGTTGACCGCCTCCGAGATGGCTAAAATCTTAATTAAAGTTACGATATTTCTAAATTAATAACTAATTGGTAATTAAAGGAAATGTATAGGAATTAATAATTAGTAGTAGAAACATAAAATAATAAAATATATGTAAATCAAAAATTATAATTTTTGTATACGAAAACTCGATCATGGACCTCACCATTGATAACGCTATTTTTCTAATTTTACAAATTTTTCAAAGATAATTTACCACCGGATAGAGCAACATTTTCTAGCCGACTAGTTTAGGTGCAAAAAGAGAACAGGTAGTTAACTTATTTTAACTATTTAATCTAGACAACATTTATTTTAAGCATAATGGCAAAATAATACTGACCCAAAGCTTTTAATCGACCCAAAGCCAAATCTATGAAATTTTAGTAAGCCCCAAATTAGTTTGAAAGTATTTTTCATGTCACAGCGGAAACCACATTTTGCAATTAAAATTATAACAAAATGTTACCCTAATCGCCAATATTTTGAAAGTTTTTCCGTCCCACGAAAAATTATTTACATATGCCGTAAAAGAAGCTGTGTAGCTTTTCTGTTAAGTCCCACGTGCAAGCAAAAAACAAAAACAAATGGTTCCTTTTACTTTCATTTCGTACTACCTTATTTACATAATGTACAATATAAAATAACATACAAATGCACATATACAGCAAACGAGGATATATGTATATAATGAGTGCTACCTTTTACTTTTCCATTATTATTTTGGTTAAATGGAAAACTTTTACTAACAATCCTCGTATTCCCATTTGTAAATTGGTTCGAGGTATGAAAACTCTTAAGAAACAACTCTGACAATTGTAAAAATAATAAAGAACAAAAAAAAAAATACAAACAACTCAGTAACAAATATGTATATATGTAAATTTGTATGTCTGTACATGTAGTTGCATTGAAAATGACAATATCTTACATCAGTATTATAATGTGCACATTCTCTTGACAAAAACTTACACAAAACTTTGAACATCTAATTGGATTGTTGTATTGACAGTTCAACCTTCATCGCGTTACTGTCACAGCGGGCTCCCGTGATCAGCGTTTGTATATGCATATACGTATATACATATATGTACGTATGTACGAGCACTATAGGTGCAATTTACATACATATACTTTTTATTTTATAAATATTTAATTGAAGCTGTAAGGAGTAGGGAGAGTTCAAGCAAATATTAGGGTCGTTATATCATACACCAAATTTGTAATTGGATAAAATGTGTCAAGTTTGACGGTTGTGTTTAGAAAATAGGTATTTATAATTTTTGTTTCATAGCCTGCCGGGAGGTAAAGTTCGCCAAAACAAATTAACGGTCTTTCTATATTTCATTTTATTTGGAGTTCACGGGCCTTTAATGATGAAAGCAGTTTTTAAAAAACTAAGGGTTAACTAACTCTTTTATATAAAAGAAACATCAATGGCAAAAAAAAATAAACTGGGATCCAGTTACAACCTTTCAAATAAAAGTACTTGGAGAATTGTTATTTTCGGAGTTTTTGGAAAAATTTCTGACAATAATTGAAAAATACGGACTTTTATTTTATTAGTTGAGCAATAACAGTTAAGCTTAGTCCTCGTAACAAAACTTGCAAAAGAATGGAAAAACAATTGCTAATAATAAATAAAGCTCTAATCCTCTTTATAAATATTCGTTAAAAGGAAGATACAATTTATAATAATACATACATAGAGGTAGAGGTCTTTCATGCTTACTTTACTCTTGCACGAAATGCACAAAATGTGTAAAATTACACGAAAAAATATTTATATGAGAATATGAATATAATATGACTTTTAAATGATTAGAAAAAATTCCAGCTGAATTTCCACTGAACAGTTTTTTATGAGCGATAGCCAAAGCTGCGACGGTGTCATAAAGAGAAAGTTTGCCAAATGTCGATTAGGGATTGGTGTGACAAAATGAAACACGAAAGCCGCTAAATAAGCTGAAGCAAATTTAAATGACAACCCAACTATACCAATTTTGACATCTTTCTCTTCTACTGTGGTACATACATACATACATACTTATGAGTATGTAAATTTGCAATTCAGTAAAAACTAAGCGCCAATGACTGCGGATTAGAATACAAACATTGGAGAAAAACTGTTAAATAAAAACAAAAAAACCTCGAAATTCTGCTGCAGTGCAGAAAAAGCTCGTAAAGTTTTTAGCGAATTTTTGGCGTTTTTTGCGTTTGGTTATTATATGACGAACAAGTTTTGATAAGCTAAAATCTAAAATACGTGCTAAATTTTTTTTAGTATCTAAGTCATGGATAAACTGCGGAAAACCAATTTTCAAATTTGGCTTGCACAATGTATAGCTTAGCTTTCGAATAGGAAATTGAGCGTAAGCGGCATGCGAAAGTTTTGAAATGTGAGTCAAGGAAGCAAACTGTAAAAAATCAACTAAATGTTTAAAATGTCAGTGGAAGCACGCAGCGGTCTCTTGCATTATGGTTGATATACAAATATTCGTCTACTTATTAGAAGATACAACTGGAAACTGCGATCATAATTGGTCTACTAAGCTGCGATTTTGAAAGCTTTTTGTGAATATTTTTCAAAATATTTCATACGTAGACAACTGTGGTTGTGTTATATTTGGATATTTGTTTTTTACTAAAATGGACTGTAAAAGTAGATAACTTTTTCTCTCTGTGTCCCTTTTTAAGAAAATGGTAATTTATTAGCTTTGTTAGACTATAGTTGTTTGAATTTAAGTTTCGATGACGACTGAAGTACAAAGAAATGGGGTTCCGTAGACCAGACGCAATTGTCAATCGGAAAGTACTCCATACCCTTTGAATCACCAGCATATTTAAGTAAAACACTGTACTTATTGCTGACTACTATAAACCGAAAATGTAGAATATATATATAAGTTTATTTAGCTGAAAATATACTAGTATGTACAATCTCCCAACTATGTAACGTAACTTTTTGTTTGAATAAATGATACAATCGAAAACTTTATACACGTTTTCCATTTCCTTCTTATCAAAAACAAAGAATTAAGTCTGTCTAACGGTCAACAGTGCGACATTGATAAATACCGATTAAAAACTTTGTGAATGGAAAAACTGACAACCAAAGAAGGAAATATTTCAAAATTTAATTATTTCAACGTTTTCAATCGCTTGAAAATTTCCCACCAATTATTACGCCCCTTCATAAAAAAATCTACTAGTGACCAAGTGGGGATGAAAAGACTGATGTAGAACTACTTCTATTTTCCATTTTAACTTTGCTACTAAATGAGAACTTGTTTGTGATTTTAAGAACAATTTACCGAAGTAGAAAGTTATGAGTTACTTTAACCGTATTGCCATCCATAGCAACTCCTTAACTTTACACCAAATTAAAATTGTAACACAGTAGAAAATATATAAATGCTTCATTCTCGCACGTAAATGGTGCTTGCATTTAAGTCGGGGATCATTCCGGAGCTTATACAGAATCGTTTCAAGTTTTTTTTAAGATTATTTAAATTATTACTTTTGATTAAATTGGCATCATTTTGAAGTAGTTCGAAATTAATCAAGAGATGGTTCTGAACTATTCTCTTATCTTCTTTTTCTTGTCCGACATGCTTTTAAAATAGTCGCGACAAAATGAATAATATAAAAAGAAATTAATTAATTAATGATTTACTAAGCTTTGCAAATATATTTATAAATAAAATTGTATGAATAAATGGTTCTCTTAGCATTTTTCTGTGATCAGAACTAAGAAGCTAAACCTAATCAACGAAACAAAAAATTCTTATAGTGTTATTGCCAAATTCATTGCATATTTGCCTTATTACTAAAGATACATTTCTTTTTCGTACTTTTATTGCTTTCATTTATACTACATTTACTAATGATTTAACTGATGCAATCACCTTTTAATTTCAAACTTTCCGCCTGCCCACTCTTTCACGAGTTCTGCACAGCTGTTGAGACAGCAAATGCTCCCGCTGCGTCGCCGACGTCGGGTCGGGTGAAAGTGTCATTGAAAGTTTTGCTAGCTGCCACTGTCACTGTCAATATTTGGTTTGCACAGGCTAGAAGCGTGCGACGTTTCCGCAGTCAGCTCGCTCTATGACATAAGAATCTGTCGCATTGTACTTGCAATGGCAACATTTTTCTGCTCAAATGCTCACCCGCCAGTGTCGTTTAATTTCGGCTTTTAACCATTCCTTTTTGAAATTGCTCTTGCTCAAACGCTTCGTTCCAGTTCTTCGTTAACGTTTTTTTTGCTGCGCTTCTCTTTTTGCATGCCACTTTTTTCAGCAGACAGTTTTCGAACACGATAACGACATACTTGGCCTTCACTTAAACCACGCCACACAACACCACACCACATCACCAATATTTACCATCAGCAAAAGTAATTCTGCTACATTGAAAGCAGGCAAACATTTTATAAGAATAGTTTATGTTTTACAGTTCCCAAGCGTGACGAAATTGTGCAAGAAAACGGAGCAAAAAACACGCAACAACAATTTGTGCAAAAAGCGGGTAGAGACGAATGGGAGGGTGGGAAGAGCAACTGCAAAAATGTCACAAAAATTGTTCAGCACAAATAGTTACACCGCTGTAGCAGTAGCGTAGAAAATGGGTTAAGCAGCTGTTTTCTGGAGCGCGATTTAACATCAGCTCAATTGTAGCTACTCATTTTTCGCTATTGTATGTATTCTTTGGCTGCTCGCCTTGACATTTCGCATGTTGTTGCTTTGTTTTATACCCAACGTTGCGTTGCCCTGCACCAATGTTACAATGTTACAATAACAATAACATTGCTTTGAGCTCAGCGTGACGTATGAGTAACACTTCAAATAAAAATAAAAAAATCATTTTTAATTGAACATTTTTTGGCACTCTCAGCTACTCGACCAGGCTATTGCAAAGAGCAAACAAAAAAGCTGAATCCCATTTGAGTTACATAATTGTTTACGCTTGAGGCGGTAACACTATAAATGAGTGGCATGGCAGGTTGGTGAGGGGGGGTGGGGGTGAGTTTCGCATAGTGAGCTCTTCATTGCAGGCATGCAGCTGACGTAAACCGACGGCAATGCGGGAAAGCAATAATTAAAATTGGAAAACACTTGAATCACTGAGGAAAAGCGATAAAAGTAAATTAGCACAAAATCTAGTAAATTCATTGATGTTGCTTATATATAAAAGTTGCCTTGACTCATTCGCTTTCTTTCAGTAACAATTTAGTTGCCTTTTTCACACTTGAGTTATTGAAGTAAGAAAAATTCTTTTAGGAATGTATTTTTGAATTTAAAGGTCAAATTTGTAATAAGTGTCTTTTCTGCGTTACATAAATTTGATTTAAAGAAACTATGTTCATTTTAATTAATGAATGCATTTGTTTTTTGCAGGAGCACCCATCATATTTACGTTCTCAGCTAGAAAAAATTTGTGATTTTTCGACAGAAAATTGCTTGATGCCGTTCTGGAGCCTGTAGGTTAATAATACTCTTTCGAAGAAAAATTGATGGGCAAAATCTTTTTCTTAAGTTGAGCAGCAGCCCAACAGTGGAATATTAATTAAAATGTATGCACTTGTATTATCTGGGGAGATACTTATTGCTGCAGTAAGGCTGTAGAATGATTTATTATTTGCTAAATCTCTGACTATAAATTCAATATTTTTTGCACACTATTCAGTGCTTTTACCTAATACCATTTTCGATACACATACATTTTTTTCTAACTTTTATAGTTGCTGTGATTTTTATAGAATTGCTTTATATTATTAACATATGCATAATTGTTTTTTTTTTAAGTGGAACTCTTTAGCCGCGACAAAAAGTTGAAAAATCAACATGGCGAAAACGACGAAAATTATGCTTTGAAAATATAGCGAATGGAATGGTACAAGCGAAAATTAAAGCCAATAAGCACTTGTATAATCGTATCTAAACTAACCAGACGTAAACATATGTTATGCAAGGTTATGATATCTTACTTTGCGTTGTAACGCTATTTTCACTAATTGATTTGCCTATTTCTCTAAGTCTGATTGAAGCTGCGTTTAAAAAAAGCTTGTTTCGGAACAGAAATAGTGATGTTACAGTGTGTACTTGTGTGTTGAAATAAATTGATATCGAATTTTAATTTCAAAAATTCAACGCCACAATATTTTAGTAATTGAAATTTAAATAGATTGCAAAAAATAATGGTATATAAAAAAGGAAATTGAAAAGATCTTCCTGTATTACGATTTCTACGGAACGTGTCAGACATTTATAGCAAAATCAGATATAAGGAAAACTGAAAAGGTAATCACCGGGCAGGCAAGCAAACATTGTCGCCAGAGCACTTCAAAATGAGGCGTGCACACATGGACAATTACATATAACACTCGTGTCACTGCGCGTATTTACCTATATGTTTTTATATGGATATGTGTTTATATATATACATATATGTTCACGCATTTACGTATACAAATATTTACTGTTAGCTTACCATGTAGAGTTATCTAAAAATAGCAAGTAATTGCTAGCAATGATGAGTGAATGAACTTTTTGTGCGCTTTACAGACTCATCCTCATTACACAACCACATGCCACGGTAGGGACAACAACTTAATAAACACATATACATATATGTAAGAGTATGAATGTATGTAAAAATCACAGTTGCAACTAAGCCACACTACCAAATGACGGAATGGTACTGCAGACTACAATACATATGTACATACATTCGAATATGCATACATGGGTATTACATAGTATAAATTGAATCGCCTGTGTTTGAGTGGGAGTGTTTATGTGACAGAACTAAATTGGAGTAACGTCTGTGACATGTCAGCCAGTCAAGCGTTTGTGTTGAATTGCTGCTAGTTGTTTTACTACTAGCTACTGATTATTTTAGTGTTTCGTTGGCTTTGTTTGCTACGTGCTTAAGGACATGTTAGCAGCGGCGGCAACTGACACCCACAAATAAAGCAACCAAGCACTTTGTTGTAGCTAAAAACTCCTCCGCACTCGTAAATGTGACATCAAAGCTATTGTATTTAGTTCCTGTACTTTAGTGTTGTCACTTGCAAATGCCAGTCGCGCGTTAGTTTCGCTTAAGCTGAAGTGTGTTGCCAAATATTTATAGTAATCAAAATTTTTGAGTGAAAATGGCTAAGACTTTTAAAGACAAAATAAATTAACTTATGTTTGTATGAGCGCTATTTGTATCGCCGCATGTTAGCTTAGATTAGTAATTTTTTTTTAATTAAAAGGAAATATCTAACAATATCTACAATCCGTGCACACAAGTCATTGCACAAACATATATTGACACATTTGGAGAATTTATTTATCCTCAAATTATTTTAAATTATTTCTCAATTGAAACATCCATAATTTTCTAACAAACACCATTCAAATTTGGTAAACAAATTTAGAAAACATTTATCAAAATTTCATCAAAATTTCGAACTTCTTAAGAAAATTATTTTTAAAATTTTTTGGGGTATGCAGATATGTAGCTCATTACTCTTTTTAGTGGCTAAGAATTACTACTGATTTTTGACTATGTTTTTCCTGCGATCTTTTGGAATTCCTTCATTATAAAAAAAAATTGCGGGTTTGCGTTGCATGGAGGAAACTGCCAATAAAAAATTGTCAAAAATCAATGATAACACGTAGACACTAGATACTTGCACTTTCTCAGGCTTAAATTGAGTGAACCAATAAGGTACATACTCAGAAAAGTTCTTATGACTTTTTTACAAACTTCAAAATTTTGATGAAATTATGTTAATCATTGTACATTTTATAATTAGTTTAAAAAATGGCTGTTTATGGTTTTTCTTTGAAAATTAAGCATATTTTACTTGAAAAATTATTTTAATGAATAGGAAGAAAAATAAAGTGCTCAAATCTTGCAATTTGTTGCTGTGCTATAATTTTTGAACGGAGTATATATACTTATATATCCATGCTCACATAATGATGTTCCCGCCGAATGTTTTTCAGCAATATCAGCAAGTAGACATTATATACCCGTTTTCAAAGTTATACGACATCGAGTATTAACAATTTTTAAAAATTTATATTTTTACTAAGTTTTCATTACCACTCAGATTCTTTCCATTTCAAATCAACCGGTCTGCGCAGGTCATATTTTTGTATTTTGATGAAAATGAAATATGTATTTTTTAGGTTGATTTTATGAGATACATATTTTTTCTTTTGGCTGAAAATTTTTTCTTCCATTTTTCGAAATTATAGTTTATACTGTAAATATCGATTTTTCTTGTAGCTCGCGGGAACTTTCTTTTAGATTTGCACGATTTATTGTTGAAACATTTCTTAGGAAAAATAATTTCATAAACGTTTTCTAATTTCTCTCCTTTCTTGTTAAACACAAGTATTGACAACAAATTACTCAAACGCATAGGCCTTCAACTTTATGGTTGAATAAAGCTCTTTGTATACAGCGCACTGATTACATTTTGTGCACGACATGTAAACAATAACAGGTCTTTATATATAGCTACACACATCCAATGTGTTCTTCAAATACATATTATTGAGAGTATGGGTATTGCAGCTACACATCTGCACCAATCCACGCATTAATTATTTACACACATAGTGAATAAAATCAGCAATGCAGTAAGGACAAAGCAAGTCAGCTGTTGCTGTAATGAATTTGTAAGGCTTACTAAAAGTTCAAGTTCAATGTTTCACACTTCCTAAGAAAATAAAGAAATTAAAAATGTTTTTTTGCATGATTTTGGCAGGTGCACGGATTTATATACGCGCAGTAGCCTTACATTAATTAGCATTGTAGTAAATAAATTTCTTGTTGTTTACTATTGCTGGCAGATAAACTGTGTTGGTATTTTTATATTCTATAAATAATAAATGTCGCATATTCAAATTAGGCATTACACTCATTTCTTATTTTTAATACTTAATCCTCTAAAATATGTAATTCTAGGAGAAGAGCTTGTGCGAAATAAAGTAAAATCTTTGGAGAAGTGAGCAGCAATGACTACTACGATGAGTCGTAAGATGACGTCGAAATATTTGGCGTTTTGAATAGGTTGCACTGTGTGACAAACTGTTCCTTACAATAAAATAGATTAAATAAGCAGAAAACTAAATCGATGTAGGTTTATATGAAATCTGCTGAAAATTAAAGAACTTTCTTGTGCACACTTAAGACTTTTATTTGTTTAAGAATGCATTTTGATCAAAATAAGGAATAATTCTGCCTTGCCCAAAATGGAATAGGTGATGTATTTAAATTTCACTTTTTTTACTGAATGGTAATATATTAATATTTAATATTGGTCTCAACCAGTGATTAAAAATAATTTTATTTTATGTACATTCAAATCCCGGAATTGTAGAAAACAGTGAATTTAATAGCCATTTATTTTTTTAATTTTGTATCTTTTTTAAAATTGTGCCTGAAGTGGATAAAGTAGAAAGTATCAAAGATAATTTGCCTTAAGTTTTAACGTGCAGCTAGCAAGTGTCCATTAATCGAAAGGCATAAAATTTATCAGAAGGCTTGGTAAAAGAAATTGATAGTTTTTGTAATGAGGCGAGAGATCATTTAACTTATTGTCTACAATCCAACCACCAAGTGTTAAGGCGTAGCAGTGCTTCTCCATTGCAGATTTTAAATGCAACAAATTTAGGTCCAGGTTTGAGAATAACACACTTAAGACTTTTATTTCTTTAAGATTGCATTTTGATCAAATAAGCAATAATTCTGCCTCGCTCAAAATGGAATAGGTGATGTATTTAATTTTTACTTTTTTTTACTGAATGGTAATATATTAATATTCAATATTGGTCTCAAACAGTGATTAAAAATAATTTTATTTTATGTAGGTGTATTTGCTTCTGTACCAAATAACATATGTATATTTGTACTTGAAGTATAAATTATTTTGTACGTGGTCTAATTTAAAGTTTATTTCCTTTTTTTCTTGAAAAGACCAATAAATACATACATGAATTACAACAAATCGTTTTTCTTTGTTATATTTATGTTTTTTTTTGTATACTTCTAGAATACAACGATTACAGCCCTGTTACATTTTTTGGCAAATTAAAAATTACGAATAAAAACTTCGTAAATTTTGGGATCCCGGGATTTCGTTTTAGGTTCTCGAAAATCCCGGTATCAACAAAATGCCGAAAATTTACATCCCTAGTTCCTAGGGTATTGTCATTTGTGTGTTGTATTGTGATTTATATGTTGTAAATTTCTAGCGTATTGTATTATTTGTTACGTTCATTTGCCTGAAAGATAGGATCAAGATTGTGATAGATTTAACGAAAATTAATTAAACATTTTCCGGGCGTGGTATGCGCATTCATATTAAGTCTTGCTTTGCTGATGAAGCCAAATTTTATCCTCTTTGAAATTTATATTGTTTTTGACTTTGCGAACTGCTTAGCCAGCTTTCTACTTAAATGAGTTTTGCTTAAGGCTCCACAGATCAATGCGAATTATTTGCCATTGTTGGGTGTTTTCCGACGTGAATTTACTGGGTTTGTTTTATAGGATAAAGCGATTTTCCGCCAAAATTGCGAATTTCAATTCATTGTTCGGCGTATTATGATATGTGTGGTTAAAACGTTGATGACAGAACAAATAATATATTATGGTCAAGGGATAAAATAATAGAGTTGAACCAAATTGGTAAATATCCAAATTTTTATACTAATAATTAAATCGATTTAAAAATACTTATTTCAATGATTTTAAATTAAAAGGAATGAAAAGGTAAAAAGGCAACCTCTGTGGCCTGGTGCGGAGCAGTGCACACATTTATTCATGCAACAAACTTCAGCATTGAATAAAATCAGCATCATGCTGGCGGATATTTATGAGTGCAATGATCGAACTTGTTTGTATCAAATTACTCACTTGAGCGAAAGTAAGTTCGATTTGAATAAAATCAAACCATATGAATTTATTCGGTTTGTTGTGCAGAAGCAGACATTTAACTCCGTATAAAATGTCGCACGATCAAACTTGTGTGCCATTATTTTGTGCTTATTTAGTAATACTTATATAAAGAAATGTGAATTAAATTGTTTTCTTTATATATTTTATTTTTCTTATCTTTTTCATGAATTATATATTACTTTTAAGTTGTATTTATGTACATATATGTATATGTGTGTATGAAAATAAATATAATTTTATTGTAATGAATAGATTCCTTCTTTCCAACCAAATTTCGCTTCTTCCGTCATCCAGTTTGTCTATCGTCACAAAAATTAAAGCGTTCATTTGTGCCTTTTTTGATTTATTCTCCATTAAAAAAATCATGTTGAGTTAAACGAACAAATACCCGAATTGAGTGAATTGAACCGATCGATGACTAAATCATTGGGCGAACACGAACCGCATGGTTTGATTGAATTAAAATCAACGAATTTGAGTTTTTCGAACAAGTTTGATCGCTTGAGCATAGAGGCATATATTCAGTACAATGATTATGTATGAACATTTTCCAATCACAAGTTGTAGATCTCTGATTGAAAGTGCCAAATTATTATGTTATCATATATGTGTATGTATATATAAAAATTAGAATATATATCCGTTGTCACATAGTGACGAATAATACGAATCGGTGTGCATACTCCTTAATACCCAAACTCAAAGGGTTTACCTTGACTGTATTCATAAATTTTTGTTTGTTTTTTTGTGTAAACATTAATTTAAATGTTAACAGATTTTTTTTTTTCTTGATCAAAGGAAGGAGTTATCGAAATATCAGAGTGTACATATAAAAAACAAATGGTTTGAAAATCGTTAAAGATTCATGCTTTTTGAATAAATACTTATTTACTTAGTGTGCGTTTGTTTCGTTTTGGCATCATATACATTTATTATTTTTGGCTTAGTAAGAGAAAATAATAGTTTTAACGTCATTGACTGATTTTTCCGACAAGGTACGTGCGTGAAAATTGTAAATTTGTAATAGTAAATGTTTAGTTATGAAAAATTCGTATACGTAAGCGCATATCTTCAATTTTTATTATGGACGTACGCGCTGCCATTTCATTATAAGAAGCGTAAGAGTAATATACTATGTTTTTTCTATTACTTCTTAGACTTCATGAAGAATTCATAGACGTTGCCTGCGCAATATAAGTATTACAAATAAGAAGAAGAAATAAAGGCAGAAAAGAAAAGGAGCACAAAAATCAAACCAATTGAATTAATATTATGACTTGGCAGCGGTTTGGAATGGCTATAGGTGTAATATGTGATTAAAAATTACAATTTCTGTACCTCATTTTTATCATGCAAGCAAGAATAAAATAAATAAAAAAGTTATTGACGTTGTCAATTTACAGGCGTTTGATATTCATTAAAGTGGTTCAGTAAAGTAGTCATTTGATAAGTTTTTGAACATTGAGAACTATCAACTGAAATTTATTTAACAATATGTAATTAATATACTAAAATATTTGAACAAAACAAAATAAAAAAACTGCAAGCGCAGACGTTGTTACATATTTTGCTTATTACTAGTACTTACTACTCATTCACAAGCATTCCCGCACTTTCCGCTGCACATCTGCTAGGATGTTTGCAATTTACGTCAACATCAACGACAGTTAAAAGTCGCCAGCAGCACTTGCCGGGCAATATTTTGAGAAAGAAATTGTTGATTTACTAAAGGCCGTCTAGTCAAGCAGCTACGTAGACAGCAACCAACCACTCCGATAAAAGACTATGCAGAAGCGCGCTCAAATACTTTTACGCATTTGGCAGCTGTGTGCGAGTGCCAAGTGGCCATAAAACTTTAACTCAACTCATAAGAAAACTTTATGAATTTTGCAAATAATACATCTAAAGTTTCACTTTGCTTTCGTATAAAAAGCTATGTAAGTTTACGACTCATAAATATTCCTATAAAAAGTGCTTCAGCAAGTTTTGCATGCATTTGTTGTAAAAATTATAATTATTTATCTTAACAACAGCTCATCCTTTTTATTTAATTTTTGTTTTGCATTTATTTTAAACTGACTTTGATTAAGACTCAGTGAAATTCTGTTTGAACTTTTTTCATGCCTTTACAATATGCTTTAATTTAAAGCGCTGCTTAAGAAGTAGTGAGAAAAATATCTTTTCATAAATTGAATATTGAAAGAGTTTTAATTTGGGAGAAGTGATTTTCACAATTTTCTTGTTATCAAAATATGCCTAATTTAATAGTTAAGTGTTCAATTTTTGATTGCATTTTACTTGTAAATAAATGAATCGAAAAATTTATATTATTTGCCTAAAAATCAAAAAACCTCACTAATATTATCAGTGCTATCATATATTCACACTTTTGGTTTTGTTTTTTAATTTTGGGAAATACGAATATTTTTTTAAATCGTCTACTAATTTCTAGTGAATAGTATCACAAATACAAATTTTCGTAATACGTTGGCTATTGCGCTACCGATCAAATAAGTTTTCCTTAAAATAATTTGTCTTTATATATCGTTTTTTTTTGTCTAATTTTATCTTAATCTGACACTTAATTCGAGTTTTCTGAATAACCCGACTTCAGCGTTGTCTGGTCTTATATGGTGCAGAAGTCAGGACGATGAGCAAGAAAATAATATGTGAACTGCATTCTCTGGCACAGTCTCTGAAACATCCGTGCCCACTTAGCACCTATCTACTTCGCCATGCGATCTGCCTATCCAAGCTTCGGTACTCGTAATGAGTCAGAAAGTGCTTTTTTTTTGGCGAAAAGAGCCTTCGTAACGTATGGGTCATTGAATTCTTTTGACCATCGTTTTACAAATGCAAAAAAACCTTTGGCTTTGTTAACGGTAACATTGATGTGAAGATTAAAATTAAATTTCGGGTCCATTGTAATTCCAAGATCAACAAAGTTAAACACTTGTTCGAGGTTATGTTTACATTGTATGTCATAAGGAGCTGGTTGAACTGCCTTGCTAGAAAAGCACATTACTTTACATTTTTTACGGTTTTGTGGCATGTTATTTACTTCACACTAGTTAGCCATGCTTTTATAGAGAAAGCTCGCGTGCTATGCTAAGCTCAGCCAAAATACCTAAGCGGGTTTAGGGTCAATTACGTAAATATGTAATAAGCCAACAACGAGCGTTAATTAACAAATTACCTAATATCAATAGAAGAAACATATTTATCAAAAATACCTTTATCCACTTTAAACGTGAATATAGTATGTATGAATGTGTGGGTGTAAACTGCCCTATAAGCATTTATTTCCGCAAAGGATGTTTCTGTGAGTGTTGCGAAAACGGAAGTGAAGCGAAAGAGTAAAATATTATGGACGGCGACAATGCGTTAACTGGCATTTGCTGCTGTGTATGAGAAACTCTTTATTGAGTAAAGTTAAAGTAGCGACAGTCCGATGGTCACACAACTATGGCCAAAAGTGTGTGTGTGTATGTTCAAATATATATGTACATACGTAAAATGTATAGTATGACAGTAGGTGCTTATGCAAGTGTACAGTAATATGTAGGTGGGCGTTGGTGCATGCATGTGTGTGTGTGTGCCTCATCGAGTGACGCTTACATGGCTACTTGTGGCTTTTTAATGTCGTTTTGATGCTCTCCCTTGAGTGAATACTAGGGAAATGACTTTACTCTCCTATCTATGAACACGTGCTGAAGATTCGCATGTGAATCTAGAATAAGTACGTGCGTATATTTGCTTCATTTACTTGTGTTTGAGTACATATGTATGTATATGTTTTGTGTGTGCGTGGGTGTGTTATGTGGTACTTAAATATATCTCTGTTAACCACAGCGAAATCCTGTAATAGGCATAAAACTTAATGCCTTTGTCACTTAATGGTTTTATGCTTGGTGAACATCTCCAACACACTCACATACTTTATGGAATTGCGCGTTTGTCAACACATCGGATTTGTATACATATGTCTATAAACTGATGTATATATGTATGTCAATGCATGTGATTAAATACTTGTTTACATACTAGTACAAATGAGCGTAGTTGTAGTGAATGTGAGCTCATTTTTTATAAATTTTTATCAAATTTCATCGCTAAGGCTCGATGTTACTTTAATGATTACTTAAAGTTTTTTTTTCGAAGAATATGCTTAGCTGATATATTTTTTAATATACGAGCTTTAAGGCCGCTTAGTTTATGGAGAAAATGTTTAAGAAAAAACAACAATGCTGAAAGCGGAAGAATTTATAGTACTATTTCGGAAATCACCACATTTCTTCATTAGACTTCTTTCCTCTTGGCTGCTGCGGGAGTCAAAACCGCAACAACATGCGCAATACTTAAGCCGGCAATTAAACGCATTCAGCTAAGCTTACGCTGTGTGAGCTGTTGTTATTTTCCTGTTTTCCCTTCACAACTTACTCCAATCAAGTGCGGCTAATCTGCCGCTATTTCTACTTGACTGTGTAGTTGTTGTTTGTAAAATTTCTATTTGTTAGAATTTGTTTGTATAAGGCCGGCTCATCCTTTAATACATTTTATTTGTTATTCTTTGGCCATATAACTATTTATTTTATTTATTTATGAGCTTTAAGGCCGATTTGTTAAATGGAAAAAGTTTGTTGAATAAAAGAAATTTGATGAAATATTTAATTAATCTCTTTGAATTATTCAGAACTCCGTAAATAAGTTAAAAATTTGTAAGTTTATTTAAAATAAATGTATCATTATATATATTCAACCAAATCTGCGAAACTAACTCAATCGGCATTCACATAATTTTTACAGAACAAGTTTAATTCTGTTACATTTTTGCAATTCAGTTGCGCATTCAAGAATACAATAATACTTTATTTGTAGTAAAAGAAAAAAAATGTACTAAATAGATGCTAATGTCTAGATACTTACAAAAATACGAGTACATAAACCTATTTGCCTGAATGGCACATATGTATTCGTAATGATTATTATTAACTTTATTGAAAGAATATAAATTCGTTATGACGTTTCTTAATCATTATAATTATTGGTTTCCTTATCGAAATCGATCAGGTAGTCGGTAATCGTTATCGATTCAGTATTTTGCCATAATTATTTTGCGATATTGTTGGCAATATTGTAATCAATACTAATATATTTTTCATTATCGTTCTGAACATTGATAGTTTTAGCGACATCGATATCGGTATCAAACTTGCCTTCGTATATTAGTGAAAACTTAATTCTACCAAAATAATTTGTTATTACAAGAAAATAAATTTTTTTTTTAAATCTCCGTAAATTGCAAGTGACCCTAAATTCCCCACTTAGGTTTTTCTGATCTCCAAAAACATGAACATAATCATCTTAAATTTTTTTTATTGCAGGTTTCTCTTGTCGTTTGTCACCCTTTTTATTATTTTTATTTTATCCTTTTATTTCTAAAAACCGTCCTTTCGGTATTTAAGTATTTATATACACATGCATAAAAACACTATACATATACGAGTACTTGTATAATACATTTGTAGTATGGATGTTGGTATACGAGTATATGAACTTTGAAGAGCAAATTTAGGCTGCGTGTTGCTTGCATTTAAAATTCATATGATATGACAGTGTGAATGAAATTAAGTTTTGAGTTTATATTAAACATATCTAATTTATTCTGCGATTCGTTTAATGATTCAATTTCAAAATATTCACAATGCCGTTTTGTTTGATTTCTAATATTTGTGAATAAGAATGTTTTTTTATTTATTTTATTTTCTATTATGGTCTACTGACCTAAAACTTCATAAATATTTAACATATTTATACATAAAAATTTATAACAAATTTATGCACCAAATATACCAGTATCGTACTATTTCAAAACGGACAGAGAAATACTAGTCCACAGTCTAGTGCACAAGGCATACATCTATTTGCAATTGCTGAAAGTCTGGTCTTTTTCGGACTAGTTCGATTTCAATCAGGAAATTCTAGTTGTAAACTAATATTTTGTCTGTTTAGTTTGGTGTTTCACTGCAGAGATAAAACACATTTAAACAATTTTTCTTTTAAATTATAATTATTTATTTCTGTTCATGAGTATCATATTACTGATGATGTTGGAATGAACGAGGTTCCGAGGAGCCCTTAGTGTTAGGCAGACGATCTGAAAGGACGAGCTCCAAGGACGCAGTGATGGGTCGGTTGTATAATACAAATACAAGCATTGATTGGTGGGTTGGAAAGGACTAGTTTCTAAGGCAACCTTTCAAAAAATTTCTTTGGGACAGGCCATCTGAATAAAATATATCCAAGAGAAATTTGAGATTTGGAGCGATTTTAAACTGAGAAATTGCGTATTTATGAAATTTTTAAAAATGGGCGTTACCAAGCCCACTTATGATAAAATTTGCATATCTCAATAATGGTGTTAAGTATCGTCACAAAATTTGGTGGACATATTGTCCTTGCCGCTGTTATCATCTTAAAATTTTTGAAATCGGACCGTAACCACGCCCACCTTTCACGTAACGGAAGTTTTGAAACATACAAAAAACTTAGTTTTTCGGTATCTATTGTAACAAGTTGGTACAATTTAATATTTCCTGCGATTTGATTCAAAGAAACTGTGGTTTTATGATATTTTGAAAAATTACCGACGCACCGCCCGTACAAAAATACAACGCGAGGGTATAAAATATTCGCCCGAATTATGCTTTCCTTACTTGTTTTATTGATATTTAGTAGAAGAAACGTTTGTTGTAAAACTTATCACATTATCTTATGACAATGTTAGAATGTTCTGGATTGTGGAAATATTTAATACTTAAAATTTTTTTTATTAATAATGCGAAAGCTTGAGGTAGCCAAAATTTACATTAGGCCTCATCTTTTGTAAACGACTTGCAAAAGAACACTAGGTACCTTATCGTATAGCGTGGAAAGCAACACCAAAAATAAGCGAATTGAGTTGAAATAAGCGGGTTAAAATAAACTCGCTTAAAAAATAGCCGACCTCATTGAAAGTGTTGGAAAGTGAGAAAGAGTGCTATTGTGAATTGGAAAATTTTGGCTAGACGTCAAACTAAGTAAAAAACTAAGATAGAGCACTTATAGGAATTACTCGTTTTGTTTTGATTTGCCAGCAAATTTTACAAACGACCATTAATTTTGACAGACTTGTGCTGTAAAGTGTACTCAAAATGTAAGAGAGTTGATTATAAGCGAGTATAGAATTATCCTAAAATTAAATGGAGAATGAATGTAACTTTCGAAATTTTGTTTAAAACTCTATTACAAAGTGTAACATTTTTCTGATTGATTTATATATTTTTTAATGTTATATATTGTTTGAAACTTTATTTTATGTATTTTGGAATGATTTTCGTCATATTTATTTTCGTTACTTATAAGCAACATATCTATATAAAACTGATGAAAAAAGAGTATCACGGAATTGAGTAATTTGTGTTGCTTAATGAAATATATAAACAACAATTTGAAAGAAAAAGTTGTGCAATAATTTACGCCATCGCATTAATGCTAAGAATTCAAGGCGTTCGCTTTAAATTTTTAATGAACGACTTTGAATTACAAATATACATTATTTATTTAAAGCGCCTGTGCTAATAAAATTTACGTGCCAGCCGCATTCAAGAGTTTTTATTAAAAGAGTTTATATAAATGTATTATATAAATGTTATGGAGATTGAAAATAAAAAAAAAACAAATAAAATACGTTTCTGCCATAAATACTCGTACATGCAAAATATAAAGATACCGTGGAAAAAAAATCCTAAATTTTGATTACTTTCAAAGTACTATTCGAGTGGCTTAAACCTTGCGTTTGAGAATTTTTGGAATCTTTGGTTCTGCCAACTTTTTTTAATGTGCTCACACAAAGCTTAGCGCAATTTCTTTTTAACTCTTGCATCAAGCAAATATGATCGCATTTGGAAGCATCAGAAGTTACACTATAATCGCCCAGGTTTTAATAGATATATTTAAAATTAAAATCAATAAATCTTTCAATTTTTACCGAGTTTAAACCTGGTAAAGCATCTCTTATGACTGCAATGAGCTTTTATACCTTTCATGAATATGGTATATTAAGTTTGGCCCGATGTTTGTAAGTACCAGATGGATAAGAGTAAGACCCATCAAAATGTATACCGTAATGATCAGAATGATAAGCTGAGTCGATTTAGGAATGTTCGTCTGTCTATCCGTCTGTCCGTTTGTTTGAACGCAAGCTAGTCATTAATTTTTTGGGCTATTTGAATGAAACTTGGTAGTCAGGTGTCTTTTTATAATTTATTAAACACCGTCAGAATCGGCCAGGTCGGTCGATTATAACGTATATAGGAGGGTATTGTTCAGATATTATATTTGGCTCTATAACTCCTTTATTTACATAAGCAGCAAGAATTTTTAAATTTTTGCAAGAAGGTCTACAATTCTAAGCTCCAAATAAGCAGTGAAAGTCATATAGATCAAAGAAATGTAACATATAGCTCCCTTAAATCCGATTGTTCAGATATTATATTTAGCTCGAAAACCCCTCCATTTAAGAAGCTAAAGTCTTCAAAATTTTGCAGGATTAATAGTATTATGAGAACTTTTTTACCAATGGAAATCATTAAACGATAGTTCAGGTATTGCATTTTAGGCCATAACTCCTTCATTTAATCAGCTAAAGACTTCCAATTTCGCACAAATATTAATTAATATTGGGACTATTATAGCAATCAAAATCATTAATATCGAATTAATATAATATATGGCTTCTTTACAATTTATTTTTAATTATTTTTAATTATTTAATTTATGATACAATTTAACATCTTTTAAAACTAAACAAGTTTTCTTTTTTTTTGAAAACTTTAATCTCTATTTCGCCTTATAAAAAATTTAATTTTTTTACACAAACACTGCATAAAAGTGTAGTCACGTTATCAACTTATATATAAGTATATTATTTATTGCGACATGAAAACCGTAAGATGTATATTTACAACGAATTGTTTAATCGAAAGTTCAAAGGTTGACAAGTAAATAAGTACATATTAACTTTTGTTTACATATGAAAATGTTGAATATACATATGTATGTATGTACATATATTTATTTCCGTAGTCGCGTGTCAGGTTGTGCTCTCTTGGCTTGCTGCCTAACATAAAAGTTCAAGAAGTTTCATTGACTTTGGGTTCAATGTGTTTCGCGCGCTTGTAGTTAAAATAGTTTTTCTTTTAACAAAACTTTTGAATAAATTCTCAATTATAGTATAAATTGTTTCCGTCTATTAAAAACTCATATGCTGATGAAAATTATATGTGTGTCTTTTCATGCTATAATTTACGTATTTGTATACACATATGTATGTGAATATGTTGTGCATATTATCTATGTACATACATACATACGTTGTAAGTGTAAAATTATTTTTGTCATCGTCATCGTTATCGGTCTCTCCATATCGTTATCCTTATCTTTAGTATGCATACTGTTTTTGATATTTTTCTTATTAGTATTGTTATCATTATCGAAATTATAATCAATATCGTAGTCGTAATCAATATCATAATCATTATCGATATTTTTATCGTAATCGTAAACGCAATCAGTATCGTTATATTTATCGTAACCGTTATTGATATCACTCCTCACAACACGCTTTTGACACTCAGATTAAGGGGGTATTTCCGTTTTTCAGGCTATAATTGTCTATTATTTTGAAAGAGTTTTTGATAGAAAAGAAAATACTACTCAATACAAGTCCTGTACTTCTGAAGTACGCCGTGCACAAATGACGGCACATCATACTTGGCAGAATTGCGTCCGTTTACTTCATCTGAAATCATAACAAAGTAAACTAAAAAATGTACATTTATAAAAAAACGGCGTCTGCTTGAAAAAAAATCGATTTTTTTATTTAGTTTTATATTATACAATGCAATAATTTTGCTACATCATTTTATCTAAATTTTGACGATTAATTTCACTATTCAACTATTGAATTATCTGTAACCTTCTAGAGAAAACTTGGCAAGAAACGGCAAAAAAGTGGTTTTGATAAAAACGCGTTAAAAATTTGCGCGGGACGTGGTATACTTTCAAAACTACTATAGCATTAAAATTTTAGACTGACATGATAGTTGTTGAATGAGAAAAGGAAATCAAAAAATTTCGATTTTTTTTTAACCAAAAAACCGGTATACCCCCTTAATTTACAGTGCTTTAAAGCACTCGCTATTCGTGGTAATTCACTTATTCCTTTTAGAAATTGTATTGCGAGCAGAAATGAAGAAGTAATTAATAATAATAAAAAAAACTAGAATAAAAAGTGACTATGCACCACTTAAGCTGACCTTGTGTGGCCTAATAAAGGTAACATCGTTAGAGCGCAGCACGCACCGACATGCAGCTAGCGACTTGTTAAAAGCAACCGAAACGGTGTTGTGGTGGTGGCGTTATAATAAAACGAGGCCGCCAAGGAAACAAGCGCGAGGGAGTGAGTGAGTGAAGTGAGCAAAAGTAAAGCGCAAGAAGTGAAAGTGAAGTGGACGACTAAAGTTGAGTCAAGGACCATTGACGCACCACTTTATTTTGTTAGCAGCAAACAGCAACAAATACAAATACAACTGTGTGAAAACGTGTATATTGCCAGCAGCTGTTGCCCTTCACGTGCCGTAACGCGCTATAGTTGTATGCACATATAAATATGTAATATGTAGTACATATACTCGTATACTAAAACGTCTACAGCAACAATAATAATATAAGCAAACGTGTAAGTATGAGTGTGGTGGAGGGAAATGTGAACAATGAATTGATTGACAAAAAAAAAAAAAAGAAACGAATGATGACACAATGAATGTGACTAAGTGAAAGCTAAAGTGAAGAGCGTGTGCAGAGAATTCTATTAGAAAACGCAATGAGCGTGGGTAGTGAGCAATTCTTATTGCATTGATGCCATTTGGAGTCACACTAAAAAGCGAGAGCGTAATGGAATTTGATATAATTGGCAACATTAAAAGGAAACGAAGCGTGTTCCTGCATAATCAGCGTGCCGGGTGGGCTAAAAATGAGCAGAAGCTCAAGTGACAAGGAAGCAAGCATAAATGACAGATGCAACCACACAAAAGCTTAATAATGAGGCAACAAAGAAATAAAATAGTATAGAAAGAGCAGGAAGTAGCAGACAACGCTGGCGCAAAAAACCAAAAAAAAAAAAATATTGAATGGCAAGTGTTGAATGGAGGAAACGGGAGAGGAGATACTGGAATGTTTATACTTACCTACACTCGTACTCCGGTTGTGAATGAAGATGTTGGCTGCGTAAACAAAACTGACATAATGCCCGCCAAGTTTGTGAATAAAAAAGTACAACAAAGAAGTTCATTCATTGACACGAGAGAACGAGAAGCTGAAGTAAGGCGATTGAATGACAGTAAGTAACTAGTTTTTTTTTTAAAGAGCGCTATGTATTAGTTTGAAAGTGCTTTAAGTTAAGTTATCTACGTGCAGTGCTTTAAGTTAAATTATCTACGAAATTGATTAGAATTTAACACTACTTTTGGAGGCTTTCCATCCGGCGTTTGGGAATTAAATATCTGCACACTTTTAATCGAGTATCAGCTGGCAAAAAAAATTTAATAATATGGTTAATTATAAAATCTTATATTTGACGGATTCGTGTTTTTGTTAAGTCTTATAATCCCAAAATAAAGATAATAATTTGGTGTTTGCATCATAAGCACGATTATCGCCAAGACCTCTCGGCAAAAGTGAATTCGAAAAAGCGTCGTTGCTTGGCAAACAAATTTATTCAACATTACTATAATTTTTGTTTTGAAATTACATACTTATGTACTTCTACCGAGAATTAAAAACCGATAAACTTCGAGCGATTTTTTAAAAAAAGTAAAATAATTTATAGCATGAAAAATTTTTATGTTTCCTAATATTTTTAGGTATGAGGGATTTAGATTAGGGTCAAGTAGATTTTAATGTGCTGAACTGTACAAATAAATAAATAATAATGTAATTTTATACTTTTATGGTATTTGTAGTACCTACATTTTTTTCTATGAACTTACTTTTATCTCTAAATTTTAAAACAAACCTTAAAAGAAGCACTACTCTAATCTCACAGTAACACTCATTGTACCTTCAATTTAAAGTGCTGTCGATAAAGAAGATTTAAACCGTAAGTAGAAACACTTAACTGTTCAACTGTATCCGTGCGATTGTGTTTGTTATGTGTGAACGATTTTGATTTTAAGCTTGCTAACGTTTTAGTGACCCTTGGCGCGAAAATTTATTTCTACATAGCACTTTCTGTATTTTTTTCTGTCCGTGAACACTTTAAGTCCATCTTTCCGCCCATCCAACAACTCATTCACTTTTGGCACTGACAGTGAAATTTTCTGCCAGTTTCCAAAAGTCATGACGGTGTTGTAGCGTAGCGATGTCTAAGTGGATTAAGAGCTGTTTGAAAGGCGTTTACAGAAAACAATTACAGCTTAAGGCAACTGCTACAGCAAACAAAAGTAAGCGCGTAAGTAGAGTAGAGTTGAAAATGTTGACAGCGGACGGAAGAAGCGGATTGACTAGATACAATTTAGTGGGGAAGGGTTGCTGTATTTGGTATTTGCATAAGTGAATATAAAAATGCATGAAAACGCTGATACTTTTCCACTCGTTTGGAGCATACGATTTTGGCAGGCAGTGCTTCTAAGAATATAAGTAGTAACAGTAAAATAAGTCAAAAAGTTCTTTTAAGAATTCCAAATGGTTTCTCATTTAAATTGGAGTGATAAAAACCTTTTAGGTCTTACAAGGCGGGATTATTCCATTTTATACCCCTTAGGGAAAAGTTTGGTGCCATTTCGATACTAAATAAAAATTGCCTAGTTTATTTCGAGGCCTGTTAGCTATGTCATTTCGGGGCTAGTTGGAAACATGAACAAGTCCCAAAAGTCGTCATAATTGCATCACCCTTATAATTTTAGGCTCAAAATAGAAATTATGCCTTAATTAATAATTGACTTTAGTATTTCATTTGTGTTTTTATGCTAGAAAATTTTGAAAGCATATAAATTTCTTTACTTGTATTTAAATAAGAACTCCGCTATACTTCCTCTTTTTATAAGATATTTTCCAACGAAAACTTCCTACAGTTATTTAATATCTTAATATTAATAATTAACTAGGAGATGATCTGGGAAATTATAAAAGTTCGTTAGATGATGCCTGAACATATTGTTTTATTCTAAAAGCTAGTTGTAAAAAGTTTTTTTATGTCTCTTATTTTTAAGCTTTCTACAAATTAAAATTCAGCGACTTCATATACATTGTTACAAGAATTTTATTTTTATTACATAAAATCGCTTAATACGAAAATGTGCGATTTATGTTGAAGAATATTTCTTAAAAATTAGCAACTAATAGATATTTTGGGTTCAGGTTTAAGAAATTTTAGAAATTACGAGCCAATATGTATTTGCATTAAGACTACTTATGTACATATATAATGATTGGAATAATCGGATATTTAGTTTTGCATTGAAAATCTTTCAAATTAAAGAGACTTTCAATTTCTAAAATTTTTCAGTATTGTATAGTGTTTAAATATACTTTTGGATGTTACATTATTATAAATAAAATAAAGAAAAAAAATATTAAACCCTTTTAAATTGTTTGCTATTTTTTTAAATTATACTTGCACTTGATTTTTTCTTCAATTTTAATTGTGTTTATCTTAAAAATAAAACTTTTTGTTAAAGCTGAAACCAATTATATAACTTAAGTAAACAACTTTGAAATAAATCCATCCCTCTTGCAAATGATGTAATATAAATTGTTAATATATCAATTCTTGTAAACAATAAAGGCTTAAGTTGCAATAAGGAAAATACACAAATCTTATCCTTTTTAAATTTTACCAGATTTTCTCTCAGCCAATGATTGTCTCATAAGTATATATATTTACATACTTATATAAGTGCAATAATATTTTATTATTCGATATTACAATGTAAGCTCGCATATTTTCCTAAGAAAATATTGATACGTTTACCCGTAGATAAGTACGTACTATGTACGAATATGTATTAACCCCATTTCATATTAATAACGCCACCAAATATGACCGTGTACAGCTCATTTATTAAGTTTTTTATAATTTTTCAATTTGGGTAGAGAGAAAAAATTTATAAAAAAATTAATAATAATTTAACAGACTCATTTTCAGAGTACACATTTTTTTTTAGAATATTTGTGAGTAGGCCAATCCAATTTAAGTATAAAATATGCATATTTTAAGTGTCTAACGATCACCGTTTAATATTGATAATTTCTTTATAAGAAAAATTGTGGAAAATCCTCTGGAAAAAATTCGTTAATTCGTAATTGTAAGACACTTACTACTGGCAGTTTTTTATAGTGAAATATTCTTTAAAACGGCACATTCATAAAAATTTTATAAATTAAAGAAATGTGTAAATTTAAAAAACTCAGTCGAGATTTTGGCTTGAATTTGTTTGTTTTTGTTAGAAAATTCGCTATACAAATATTGAAAAATATTGTTATTGTTAATGCAATAAATGAATTGCAAATGGTCGTACTTTGCGGCGTTATAAATATGAAATGGGGTATATAAATGTAGCTAACAATTTCCCCATTGGTTGTTCTATAAGAAAAGCTGAACACGTAGCAATGCAATGGCTTTGGGTGCTTTACATAAATTTAAAAATAACAATAAAAAAAAATCATATTTAACATGTACATACATACGAATGTATGTATATACCTAAAGGAAGTTGTACGGATACAAGTGTTACATATGAACACACACTCGAGGCTTGCGGCTATGCAGAATTTGTTTCACATTCGAGTGGTCGTTTCATATACAAACATAAAAATACATACATATTTCTTACATACTATGTATGGATGTTAAATATCTCTTTCCCCATTCTTTTTTTATTTTATAAGGGGTTTTTTATATACAAAAATACTTTATTTGAACATATTGATCATATTTTGTATGAATATGCAAACCCAAGACAACAAGCATGCCTACTGTCTATGTGTATATATGCGTATATACTTATGTATGTTTGAGTATCAATGGAAGCTTGTATGTGGGCATTGTGTGCGTATTTTATCTTGTGGCGCCTTAACTTTTTTCGAATACAAAATGCTGCTTATGCCTTTAACTTTCGTTGAGCTTTTTAAGCAGTTTTGTGTGCGACAAGAATACACTTAAAAAACATGTATGCTTGTACTTAGTTACGTAAGGATGTATAAAATACTTTGAACTATTTCCTATTTTATTTGGGATTTTTATTTATTTGGCCGCAATTAAAATAAATGTGGCCGATGGTATTGAAAATATAAATTAATTTAAAATGAAACGCTTTGGAAACGAGAAATTTTGGTTGGCAATGCGTTGGCTCATATTCGAATGTCACACACCAAGGAATGTATGTATGTTTATATGTATGTAACGGATGTATGCATAGTTTTGAAGAAGCCTACATTGCTTGGTATGCAATAATAATTTTAATAATATCATTTAGCTAAATTCTAATTAATTTTAATAGAGATCAAATTTCTTTGATTCTTTAATTTTTCGATGCATCTCATTAATAATTTGTTTTTTTTTTTTCAGATTTTTGTTGAAGTAAAATGTGGTAAGTACTTGCTTATTAAATTTACATGTTGAGTGCAAATTTATCACTATTAATATTTAAAATGAAACAACACTGCATAAATATTTAATCAAAATTCGGAGTTCTCAAAATCGCAGAATTTACCAAGTTTACCTTGTTCCATGAATTCGCCACATTACTCAGGAGTATCTCAAATTTGTTTGATTCGCGAGTATACATTTACACGAAGGAAGTTTTCAACTTTGATGATGACTGGAACTTTGACAAAATATTGTAAGAAATTTTTGAAATTTACGCAATGTCAAATTGGTACAGCTCCTATTAAGCTCTTTGCTCAATTATCTCAGTTTTAGGAGTTTTTCACCATCGATGGTCCACAATAAAATTGTTTGTTTATGTTTTTGTTGAACATTTTAACGATAATCAACTTAAGATATTTTCCAAAAAAAGACTTCTTCACAAGCCTCATTTTTAATCTCATAAGTTTAGATATTATGCGACGTCGTTAATGTCATCATTATTGCGGCCGATTTATTATTGTATTCAAAAACATATTATGACTATTTGTAAATCACCAACAACCGAGGTTTGAGGTTGAGTGAAATTATTATTGCCCATAGAAAATGGGTTACTTTTATAATTAAGGATATAAGCATACATTTTTAATTATTATTATTGTTACTATATATATTGTTTTTGCCTGACAAGACTTGACTAGCAACATGAAAAAAATAAATTCAAATAATATATCCTTAGAATTATGTGATAAGTTAGATCATATCATCATCAATAGTTTTGCTAATCTACGGTTTAAGCTTTTTGAAAGAACAGTTTGAGTCACAAATAAAAACTTTTTCGTTGATACAATATTTTGTCAATTATTAGGATAGCTGGCGTGAAGAATTTTAGTTTTTAATACGCTTGAAAGCTAATATTATACTAAAAAATAATAGTAATTTTTAGAATTCCATGTACTTACATTTATCGACATGTTTGGAGTTATTCATATATAAGCCCACGCTTTCTTATTTTGGACATCAGTTTGCAATTAAACGCCGTTTAAACAACTTCGAACAAAATATAAAAAAATGTAAGTTCTGTGCGTGTTTGTATTTCTGGCCTTATTCGTTATTGTAGCAGCTAATGACAATACGCCAAGCCATCATCACTATTTGGCAGATGGTTTTTGTTAGGGCTGAATTGTTGCTTCCCAAGACCGGTAAATACACCTTCCAGCAGAAGGTGTGTGAACATAAATAGTGCGCATGCGAAAACTTTATCACCTGTCTGGTTTTTGTTTTAGAATTTAGCCAAACCAGCTAAAACTACATACGCTAGTGTATTTGATCAACATACTTTGTTCGATGGTGGCCACGCATAATTGATAAGTGGAGGTCCTAGATCTGATTCTGTGAAATTGCATTTTACTAGTCAAGCGCGTCGTTGATACGATTTTGTTGTTGATATCTATGGAGCATTTGATTTTTTTTATGAAGATTTTATACAACAATTGTGTCAAAACAAACTTAAAAACATTTATTAGTTAAAACAATTTTTTTGTTTATAGCAAATATTTACTTTATAAAAAAAAAATTTCTTTTTTATTTCTTGAGTATTATTTGATGTCGTCGAGCTAAAATTGTTTTTAGGAACGTATTTCTGAATGATGCTATATAAAATTATTATATTTTTACAAGAAGTTTCTTTCATGCCTTGCAGAAGTTATCAAACACATTTTCAAAGGCAACATCTATGAAATTTAACTCATTTAATATCACTGAACTGAATCACATCCACAAATTTTCCTAATTTAATTTCCATTTTTTCTCAATGAAAATACATTAACTGTTCTGGCGAAATTCATACAGAATTTACATAACTAAAAAATTCAACAAATCTGTACTTTTACAAATCACCGTTGATTCTTGATATTTTTTTTTTGTTAACGCTTCTCCGCATTTTTTTCTGTTTCACGCATTCTCGAAATTTTTTTATATGTACGAATTTGCTTTAGAGCGGGCGGTAATGTATTTTAAAAATCAACGCCATTTAAAACTTGTACATATTACTACATATGTACATCTTCATCATTTAAGCATGGCTACGGTGGCTTCGTCACAGTCTGCAAATCTAGCCGATACGGCGTTCTACCTCACCACAGCCCCTTGTTGCCTTTTTTTTTTTTTTTTGTATAACCCAACGGAAACCCACTTTCCCGCCCAACCGGCACGAGGGGCTCAATCCGCATAACGTACGGATGTTTTTTAAATATACAAATCTTAGGTGCCGAGTCGTGACAGAAGAAAGTTTGTTAAGCGTCGAGATCCCAAGCTGCTCAGCTACAGAATAAGAATTCATCAGCCGAATACAAAGTTAGAGAAATGCAAAGTAAGAAAATTGGATCGTTAGCTGTTATTAAGAGAGGATAGAACAGTTCTTTTAATTATAAAAAGTGAGTCCGATACATCAAAGGTGCTGGAATGATTGTTAAAGTCTTGGCATAAACCCCGAAACGGTTCATTCAACTCAAAGTTAGTTCTGCATAGTTTCAAGAAAAGTGGTTTAAAGTTTCTCGTTGCACGGGAGGGTACATTAAAATTAATTTGCTCTAGAAGAAATGGACTCGAGATCCATCCATTGACTAATTTTACCAGAAATATTATACCTAACATTTCTCTGCGACTCGAAAGAGTAGGAAGATTAATAAGTTTTAAACGACTAGTGTAAGGGGGAATCCCATCGAAGATTTCTCAAAGCAAAAAGTAAGAATTGTTTTTGTATTGACTCTAGTTGGTCTGAGTGGACCTGATAACGAGGATTCCAAACTATGGAACCATACTCCAGTATTGGTCTTACTAATGAAGTAAAAAGTGTTTTAGTTATATACGGTCGCGGAATTCCTTTGACCAACGCTTTACAAAAGCCAGTACACCCCTTGCTTTATTAACTGCGGAACTAATATGAAAATTAAAATTGAGTTTACAATCCATACCAACACCCAGGTCAACAAAACTGTTTACATGTTCTAGGACGTAGTTATTTATTTTGTAGGAGGCCGGCTGAATGGTTCGTCGAGAAAAGCACATGAATTTACATTTGGTAAGGTTAAGCGCCATATAATTAATGCTGCACCAGTTGACTATGCTGTCCAAATCTTGCTGTAGCAAGGATCTTTCTTCAGCCGAGGCATAAGTCATAAAAAGTTTAACATCATCCGCGTACCTCAATATTTTAGAATACTTTACTACTGTAGAAATGTCGTTTATGAATAGCAGGAACAGAATCGGTCCGGGGTGGCTGCCCTGAGGAACTCCCGAGGAAACATCGATGATCCCAGAATGAAAATTTTTAAAAACTACCTTTTGCGTCCTACCGGAGAGATAAGAAGACATCCAACAGAGGATACCAGGTTGAAAACCAAGCAGATCTAGTTTACGGATGAGTAAAGAGTGACATACTTTGTCAAATGCTTTACTTAAGTATAATATTCGTTTGTACTGAAAACGTATTAAACGAAAAATAGCAAAAGGCATTCACAAGTGGCGGTGGTAACCTACATGTTGATAAAAAATTTTAAAAGCCAAATAGCTATAGAAAATTACACACAAGTAGAAGTTTTGCAGTCGAATGCATGCATGATCATTTAATATTAATCTTGTATATCAAATGATTCATCAGTCTTTTATAAGTACTTCCAAATAATGAAGTAATAAACTCAGAAGCATTATTATTTGTATTTGCTTAAGATAAAACATCAAAGATAATATTTTGTTTTCTTCGTCATGTGTCACATCGCTGACGTTTCCATAAGATTCACCTTAATTTGCGCATCTTGTTCTTTACACCCATTGAATAAATGAAACTGTAGTTTATGAAAACATTTTTCATGGCAGAAATGTTCTTAAACTCTGAAACGACGTCGAATCTAAGTAAGTTTTGTAGAAATATAGGTTTGCAATATGCGGCTTTCATCATTTCTGCTGACGCAATCTAATTTTTTTATTTTTTTTATTTGTACAACTGTTTTGCATAAAAATTCAGAAGTGTAGCTTATCTATTTTGCTCGAGAGCAATTGTTTAAATTTATCTACTTACTTAGAGTAGTTTTTTTTAATATAACATATATACATATATTTATGAACTAGTGAGTTAAGCTAAGTGAAATTTTGCTCTGCGATCAGTTTGCAATTAAACGTCGTACAAGCAACTTGCAGAGCTTATAGTCAGTATTACTTTCTAGCAAAAAAAATCAGTAATATCAAAAAAATGAAATTGTTGTACGCAATTGTATTTATTGCCTTATTTGCTCTGGCAGTAGCTAATAAAACGTTAAGTCATAATCTGGAGTTAGGCACGCGTTTGCCAGGCGATCGTCACCTGAGTCGAGAAGTGGTTTTTGCTAAGTCAGCATTTATGCAGAAGAAGAGGAGCGATTATATATATGATCAAAAGGTTTATAATTTAAAATAGTGTAAACAATTATAAATGGATTGTTCTTTTAGAATGTACCTTATCCGGCCAGAATTACATATGTGAAAGTGCAGGATCAATATATAAATGGCAACGGTGGCTACGTAACACTAACAAGCGGCGGTCCAGGCTATAGTTTTGTGAAATTCCATATCACTAGCAAATGGTGGCATGGTTTCAATTTTGTTATAGATATTTTTGGAATACAATAAAATCTACATATATTATAACTAAGTATAACGAATTTCAAGTATTATATACAAATATAACTTATTAGCTATGTTATATACAAACCGTTTTTTTTTAAGTCTGAATTTTTTTTTTAATTGGGGGAAGAAATAAAAGGCAAATAAATAAATTTATACATGCGACTTTTTTTTAGATTTAGTAAACTTATTTTCACTTCGTTTATTATTAATCTTCTTAATTTTTTATATACAATTTTCTTCTTTATTTATTTATTATTTAAAAAACTGTTCAAAAAAATATTTGTGTGTCTTAATTCAGGCAAAAGTATCTTTCGTTTAAATAAAGAGACACAACAAAATAAAAAAACTATAAAAAAAAAAGAACAAAATTTTAAAAGTTTATTGATTATAAAATTGGCATTGATTTCGCGCTTACTACGGAAATAGAACTTGTTCTACATATATGTATATGCGGCATTTCATGCTATTCAATGAAACATCGAGTTTTTTCTTTTAGATGTTCATATAAATTGAGTATGTTGTAGACAAATTCATAAGATAACTATGACGGAATGGCCAGAAATGCATTTTCTTTTTTTCAAAAGTTATGTAACTTTAAAAATGTAAGTTGTCGCGGCGTAAGCCATTGTTTATAACTTCATAACTCGCACAATATCTATAAGTTTTATCAAAAAAATTATCATGTACTTTTTTAGAGTCAGATTTATAAAAACTTTTTCGTAAAGTAAAGTAAAATTGTTTGGTAATATGTTAATAAAAAAAAAAACAATTTACTCAAAAATCATGTTTGCACCATTTTAAAAATTAAAAAAAAATATATATGTAATGGAACGTATATTAAATAATAAACAGAAAGTGTTTTTGTTTTTAATTTCTAAGGTATGAAATATATATCTTAAAAAAAATTATAAATTTCTGAATCATTTTCTATAAGAAAGTACTTATCTAATAATTTTTTTGACAAAACTAATATTTTCCGAGTTATGAAGTAATAAAGAATGGATTACGCCGAGACACCTTTTATTTTTAAAATTGCATATAAAAATGTTTTTTATTTTACTTTATTTTGCGATTACAGATATTTTAGAACCTCTTCTGCAACATAGTTGCAGACATAGCATTGAAATTGTGTGGAATGCCTCAGACATAATGTAACAGATTGAGTACCAAAACTGTGTTCAAAAAGTGTGAAGCGGAATGATCTCTCGCCGCTAAGTTCAGTTTTCAAGTCATGTTTGAAGCTGAGCAGACGACGGCAAAAGAAGACACGCTCTGACTTTTAAATTCTAGACTTTATTTGCAAGCGATAACTGTTTTTTCTGTTAGTCAGGCTGCTATTTAAATGCTAAATACTTGCAAAACAATTCACGGACAGCATAAGAAGGTAAGAACTCTAAACAAGCTATTACCAGATTTATCACAGTGAAATTCAAGGCAGCAGCATTTCAAATGAACTGTCAATCGCAGGAATGTCGTTCTGTTAATCACTCATGTGATGCTTTCCTCGTATAAGTTATGGTTAAAGATTAGAATGAAAACTGGTTAGGATGCAAACAAAACATGGACAAGGGAGTCCTGCTCGAATATTACTTTGCCCTTAACTATTTAGATAAAAATACGTCTTCCGCCGAATACTATATTGAGGCAAAAGATTTTTACCGCAGCTGTCGTACTGCTGCTCGTTTTGACGAGAACAATACAGGTGTGAAAAAAACAACATCCGGCGTTTGATATATTTTAAGGGATTATTCTTCTTCTTATTGGCTCTAGGCGGAGATCCAAGAATTTCGTTAGTGCTCTTTCTGACATTGTGACGATATATATTGCAAAAAATACTTAGTTATATCAAAAACAACCAAAGTCTACTCAATGTTGATCAACATTGTTTACTTTGAGAGATTAGTAGGGTGAGACTTTTGTTCGCGGCAGGCATAAGTGTATCCTATATTTGGGCCGGATAGCAATGATACAAGCTCCCAGATGTAGGTTAGATTGGGTTGAAGTAAATCTACTGACAGTAGGGTACAAATATTATAAGCAGGCGAGTTCGTGGTTAAGATGACTAGAAAATTGTTCGAAGAAAATATGTTATGCAACAGAACAAACAAAAGACATATAATTTAAAAAATAATGTTGGCAAACCTTAAATTTCTCATTCGTTGGAAAAATTTAAAACTTTTAGGTTTAAAGGTTTAACTTCCGCAGTAACATCTGAACTCACTACAAGCTGGCTTTTATTCATAAACGATAGGCTACCAATGAAATTTTGATTTGATTTTGATTTCCAGGGCTATTTAAAAATAAATTACATGAACAGCAAAGTTATTAAATAATATTTGTACAATACTGTTGAAAAAACAAACAGCTTAATTTGTGTACAAACTACCGGTGATGGTATTTAAAGATAAATTACATAAACAGCAAAGTTATTAAATAATATTTGAACAATACTGTTGAAAAAACAGCTTAATTTGTATGCAAAAAGTCGTAGCGAATGCGGCTGGGACCTCAGATGTGCTTTCACTTAACTACACATACATAAACAAGTTTATACGGGTTTATGAATGTATGTTTATAAACTACTTAGAATACAATCAAAAAACCTTTATCCACAGGCAGGGACGGATACAGGGGAGGGGTCCTTTGTGTCTCAACCCCAACCCAGCACATATATATCGCTATTCTAATGCCCTTAACTGGCGTCTATTATAATCGTTATACAAAAAGTCGTCGATAAAACCCATGGAATGATATTTGATGACCGGGGAGAATGAAAGTGCGTGAAGTGACTGAGGTTAAAGGCATCTCAACTAAGAAACCACATCACATTTTATACGAATATTTGGATATGGAAAAGCAATCCGTGCGATGGGTGATTGCTTACACTCGAAAAAAGCGCGAATAAGTATACACGTGTGTTGTCACCATGACGAAAATTCATGCGACTATTTTCTATGCCCAAACCTGAAGAAATGGCTTTGGTTTCAAAATAAAATAAGTGGAAAAAAAAAGCTGGACTAAGGCAGAATCGATGAAGCACTTAAAATCCCTGACGTTGTATGATTCTACTGATTCAAATGATATAATCATAGCCTAACGATGGCTTTATAAAAATGCATTCAAAATTTTACCCAATATTATTATTTCCATGTTTATAATGGATTATAATCAAATATCTCAAAATATGAAAAATATCGTAAACAGTTGAAAATAAATGGACCCCCCCAAAAATATTTTCTGGATCCGTCCCTGTCCATAGGTATGTTTAAAAGTACAAAGGGTAATTTTGTTCATTTTCACTGAGCGAATAAATTTAAATTAAAGAGAAACGAAAATAGAACCGAAACCAAACCAGAACCATAAATGAAATTGTAGAAAATCGCGCCGGTGCACACACACACATACACAAGCCTAGTTAAAGAGCGAAATATTGTTATAGTTAAATAAATGTACAGGGCAAAATTAAAGCAAACGTGAAAATAATATCTGCGTGCTCAATGCAAATTATCAAGGGAGTTGTTTACTGGCTTCAAAATAGTTGAGGAGGGAGTCGGGGCTTGGTCGGTTTATCCGTTTATGGTTTTTTGGTTGGTCCAATGTACGAGCATAGCAGCGACAATGTTATTATGTCTTCGCCACTGGGCATCAACCAGTAATTCATGGGCGTGCCAAGTGCGCAATACGAGTAAGTGCGACGTTTGCGTTCCCTACCCATCTCAGAACCGGCAATAGAATAGAAAAACTAAAACGTTATCAGTGAGTCCTGCTGACTATAATCGGAACAAATGCCACCTCCATAGCTGGCTTTTTGTTGTTGATTTGTGGCGAAAAAGAATGCGTGAGCATAACCCAAGGGACACATTGGCTAATGATTGCGAGCGTTGTACATAACTTTTGTTTATTTGCTTGTAAGATTTTTTTTTGTCTAACATACATACTTATTTTCTTTTTAATTCACTTTAAAACTAAACTTGTTATTCCTGCAGCCGCAAAAAGTCAGTTTTGTGTTTGTGGCATTTGCGTATGCGGAGGTATGCCTAAATTTGTAATTATTTATACTTTTTGCTCTCTAAAGAATGTATCAAATGTACGGTGCTTTTGAATTTAATTTGTCTACCTCGAGAAACATAGTGGCTTTTGTAGCTTTTGCATTGACTTCAAATGGTTTTTTTTAATGAAAATCACATTTTAAATATCAAGCGCTGGCTATGTATAGAACATCTGATTCGATTCCTTTGATTTTCTGGTTTTTAATAACAATAATAATAGTAATAATAATAGTAATCGCAACAGTTTTATCCCTCCAAAGTGAGTCTGATATATCAAAAGAACCGGAGTGTGTGTTAAAATCCTGACACAAACTACGGAGTGGCTCATTTAACTCAAAATTACTTTTACATGGCTTCAGAAAAAGAGGCCGGAAATGTCTTGAAATTCGGAAGAAAACAATAAATAGTTTTGGGAACGTACCGGTTTAAAAATACTGAATTATTATTTGGAAAATAGTCCCATTTCATTAACAAGACTTATTTCATTTAGTTAGAATTGGTTAACTCAAAATGTTGCTTGCTTACAGTTCTAGTCTGGATGTGGAATATACTGCTAACAATAGTTATGCTTAAGACAACCACATATTTTCAAATTTTTACTATTCTTTTTCTCTTATTTAATTTCTAATATTTTTATTTAAAGCCCCAAGTTTCTTACTTAATATAAAATTTAAACGGATTCAACAAAGTTTCGAAATTAAAATTTTAATTTTATTTTATATTATTATGTATAACTTCATGCTGAGTGTTTCAGGGTTAATGAAAATAGCGGGTTCATCTGAAAATAATACATAAAAAGCAAGGACATAATTAGCTAAATACAAGGACAAAAAAATTACGTTATACATGCGTGTTCGCCGCTCTTTTTCAGATATTTTCCGAATCAACAAATTTATCATGAAATAAACAAAATTAAGGTTATTATAAATTTAGCATTAAATATATGCATATATATACATGCACACTTATATATTTAAATACATACTTGTAAGTATAAGCTCAAGGAAGCACTCATATGTTTTGCTAATCAGATTTAGTGAAGGTTAAAGCGTTTTCTAATGTTTATTTGACATGAAACAATTACATGTAGAGGAGTGGAAAATGGAGACAGCGAAAGCTTAAAACCTAATCGCTCTGAAATGCACTACGTACATAATTAAATAAATACATATGTATATATGTTCGTATATATATATGTATATATATACATATAGTTTGTTGCGAAATTTAACTAGTAGCCATATTACGCTTCTACATATTTATGCACGTAAATATGGATATTAATTAGGCCATATGTAGGTATTAGTATAGTATTAGTATATACATTTTCACTTAGAAATAAAACACTTAAATATTATATACGTATGTTATAAGGAAAAAAGTTTTAAAAACTAAACGCTATGTAAATTGGAAATAATAAAAATAAACTTAATTAGTATATATTAATGAAAAACTGATCTTAAAATTAAAACTTAAAATTCAAATTAATTCAAGATATGTACATATAAGAAAATTAAAAAAATAAGAATATTTAATACTGATTTAATATTAAAATTAAATAAAAGACAATGTATATATATTTTTTAAAGCTTAACTTCTTTGTTGTGTACACACCTAATTTGCATTATAGCCCTCTTTCTTTAACTTGTGCCAGTTATAAATACTTTTCAACTCAGGAGAGGTTTTTCTCTTCATTTACCAACAACAGACAGAAGCTCATCGAATGCTTTTACTTGCGCTCATTCGCACGACATGATTTATTGGAGTTATCAATAATTGTTCCTGTCCATATTTTTTCAAAGTTATACATGCAAAAAGTCAAGTGGATTTGTGTGTTGACTGACAGAGAAACTCCCTTAGAGACATTCGCCTCTCTTGTCTATCCACCTAAGCAATTTCATTCTGCAGTTCTTACTATTTTTCCAAACGGCAGTATTACAGAAAATCACCCCGCCTTAGGGTCCTTTGATATCAAAACTGTCCTAATTCTGGCAGTGCTGGTGATTTTGCTTAACTTTATTTTAAGCAGCCGTATTACTTTTGCAGCCATATTCAAATGTTCTGTCACGAAAGCAACTTCTTGTCGTGCTCTCGAAAACGGTTATAAAAACGGCATAAAATATAATGCGCTTCAATTCTTCTCTCTGGAGTTTTTTTTTTTAAGATCGAACGTACTATTGCACAACTTTTTTCTGCTAGCTTTAAAAAATTGCTCAGTAAAGCATTTTTATGGTCAAAGGGGTGGTTTTGAAAAATCTATGCTTTGTTTTAATTTATGATATTTTTTATGATCTACTAAAAACCCTGCGACTTGCTGTATAAAAAAATATTCCACAGTATACGCTGTATAAACTCTTTTATTTATGTTTGAATGGTTTAATTTTAATAAACTTTAAAATATATATGTGAAGTTATTAACATTAAAAAAAAATTTTGAAAAAAAATTGCCGTTTGAAAGCAGTCAGGGGCTGCGAAGAGACCACAGCTGGCATTTGCATTTGAAAAGATTAAATAAAAAAGAATGTACATGTGTACATATGTTAATGCTATCCTCTCTTAATAACAGCTAACGATCCAATTTTCTTACTTTGCATTTCTCTAACTTTGTATTCGGCTGATGAATTCTTATTCTGTAGCTGAGCAGCTTGGGATCTCGACGCTTAACAAACTTTCTTCTGTCACGACTCGGCACCTAAGATTTGTATATTTAAAAAACATCCGTACGTTATGCGGATTGAGCCCCTCGTGCCGGTTGGGCGGGAAAGTGGGTTTCCGTTGGGTTTTAATAATATGAATAGGGCAAGCACATTTTCACTCGTATCGTCATTGTCGGCCTTACATTTAAAAAAATGTATTTTCCGTATATCTTGCATCTAGCTATATATATACATACAATAAGTATGCACCCAGGACCATTGTATGTTTTGTTTATTCATTTTTTATTTCCGCCACTTGCTGCTCTTAATGTTGAACTAACGAGCTAAATACTTTTATATCGCGCAGTAAATCGGCCAGATTTTCGGCAATCTTGTCACCTCTTATATACACATACATACTTATTTAAGTTATTTATAAAGAAATATGATTGCATTTATATATATATATTTACATATGTAAGCAATATTTGGTTACTACGTCGCACAGAGTCGCGATCCTATATAATATGCAGCCAAAAATAATAAGTGTGATCCGATTTCGCTGTAATTCGTTTATCGCATCCATTAATTGTAGAAAAATTTTCAATTTTGCTGTCATACAAATCTTCTAAAAACTCCAAATTGACATTGCTTAACATACAATTTTTTTATAAGTTTTGCATAAAGTTTTCCGCTACCCTTAAATTGTATTTATTAAATTATAAGGAACATTTTTTCAACATATTTAAGTGAAATTGCCTATAAAGTAAATTTTTACTTCAATTAAATGTTAGGTTTTTTTAACTTTTAACGTTGCATTTTGCTTTGTTTGTCACTAACGCGACACTGTGCGTTTCATGCAAAGCACTCCATTCAAACGAATGAAAGTTTTCTCATTTATTTTTCGGTCAGTGAACTAGAAATTAGCACTGCAACTGAATTTATTACAAAATTCCAAAAATGAAATTCATCGTTAAGTAGAAAGTTCCTTGAATAAAGCGCTGAAAATATTATGCACCGCTCTTAAAGTCGTATTTTGGATGTTAATTCATGCTATTTTTGGATATTACTAGTACTTAATGAAAATTCCTTAGAACTTCGGAGAAAAGGAAATTATTGTATAAATGGCTGACAGGCATAGAAAATGATAATCCCAATAATGCCTGCCTTGTATTGGCGATTCATGTTCGCTTCACCTCGAAATAGAATATCGAAAAACTTGTAAATAAAAGATGCTTATTTTATAAAAATATCCTTTTACGAAAATTAAGATCTTAACCTGCTATGCCGTTCCTGCTTGGAATTAATACATAAACCGTCCTAAATGGCATCTAAAGATTCGTGGACCGGCCAATGGTGTTACGATATTTTTCTGATTTTGATCGCGGAGAGATTGGATGACGTTAACAAGTTTTTTTTGACAAATATATAATTTTAATGCTTAATGTCAGAGAATCCATAATAATTATTTTCGTAATGTTTAATCGAGGCGTGAGTGCCAAGAGCTTGAGATGCTAGTAAGCAGGAATGCGTCCTGAAAATTTTATCAGAATATAACGTAGCAAACAAGTGGTTTCAAGACCGTTGCTGGTTACTGCAAGGACGAGTATGGAAATATGGTGATGGACGTACATAGCACACTTGAGGTATGGAGGGACCACTTCTTTAGGGATGAACAACAAATCCCTCCACTTGACCAAGGCGAGGTGAGAACAGCACTAAGACGGCTCAAGAACAACAAAACGCCTTCAGCAGACGGGATGCCGGCTGAGCTGTTTAAAGCCGGTGGCGAAGAGCTGGTAGGAAGCATGTACCAGCTTTTAAGCATAATTTCGTCGGACGAATATATGCCAAAATATTGGGATCTCAGTGTACTTTGCCCAATCCTTAAAAAGTGTGATCCGTCAGTGCAGCATTTTCCTGTCTGGAAAAGGAAGCAAAAGTGGTTGGTCTTGCAGTGAATGAGGGCGCTCGTCACTATTGGCAGTTACAACTTTGAAGTAGTCAAGGATTTCGTATACATTGGATCCAGCATTAATATCACCAATAATATCAGCCTCGAAATTAAGCGATATTCTTCGCATGCCAACATGTGCTACTTTAAGCTCGCTAGGCAATTGAAAAGCAGAGCACCTTCTCGACGAACGAAAATCTCTCTACAAATACCTCATCATGCCCATCTTTTTATATGGCCGAGAAACATGAACGATGCTAAACAGCGATGAGATGGCTTTAAGGGCTTTCGAGAGAAATGTTCTACGCAAGATTTATGGTCCTGTGCGCGTATAAGACGAGTACCGAAGAAGATGGAATGATGAACGCTATGAGCTGTATAATGAAATGGATATAGTCAAGCGCATAAAAATTTAACGACTGCGATGGCTTGGCCATGTCGTTCGTATAGATGATGATTCTCCGGTGAAAAAATTCGAATCGGCACCCATGGTTAGACAACGGAGGCAAGAACGCCCACGAAGGCACTGGAAAGACGAAATGCAGAAGGACCTGTCTTCACTTGGTGTTAACAATTGCCGAACCGTAGCGGAGGAGAGAGGGAACTGGCGAAGCTTTTTGGTCTCGGCCAAACCGACAAACGGTTGTAGCGCCATAAAAGAAGAAGAATATAAATATTTAATCAATGCATTTAAAATTTTTTTTACAAGATTTGGACAGATATTGCAACACATGCGGAAAGCATTTTATTTGAGGAAACATTTAAAATTAACGACAATTAAAAGCCGTTTAAGCATAGTATTACAATAAAAATTGCTTTGCAATTTACCAGTTATATATCTTATTAGATCATACCAATATGAAAATCAATATTCTGATCGGCAGGATCGTTTTGCCCAACACCTGTGGTTTTACGATCGAGTAGAAAGTGTGTAAATTGAATGCGAGTTAAATCTGTGAATTTTAGTTTTTTGAGAATGTGGCTTAAGTTTGTCACAAAATAAACTTAGAAAATATTTTACTAAAATAAAATTTAAAGATTTTGTAAGGAGTTTCTTTTGAAATTTCCTAAAATTTAATAAACATTTTTTTGTTCTTTAATATATCAAAAGTATTTCTCCTTCAGAAATCCAGTTCGTTTAATACTCAATTATTGATCAAACGATTATTAAAAATTTGATGTAGGAAAAATAAAAAACAGGACATCATGAATCCGAAATCAGTTTCTTGACAAGTTTGGTTTTATCAATTATAATTGCATCAACAATATTTTAGATCTTAATTTTAACGAAGCAAACCAAGCCAATTTTGGAAGGCAAATATTTTTCATTTACATTTTCATGGCGTGCTGCAAAAATGCCGGTTTCTTCTTTATAATGTAAAAACAAAGATAATTGACTTTTTAAAACACATTTTTCTCTCTCTAAAGGAGATAAGCGTTGTGGATTACTAATTGTTAATGCGTGGAAAGCTGTAGAAATCAAAAAGCCTATAAAAATGTTATAGTTGCGTCGTAACTAAACTATTTTAATACGTTTCGTTTCGGCTCCAATTCACGGTCTGTGCATAAGTGTAAAAGGAAAATAGTGTTTTTGCTGGCGGCTATAGTGCACTAACAAATGTCAGTTAGTAAGCTTTTTACTAATAAATAATAAAATGTTGAACTTGCAAATACGTTTTCTGAACCCAACACTAAAATAAAAGCCAAAGTTTGGGTCGGAAAAATTATGTAGTATTGACAAATATTTATAAAAAAAATAATGCTCTCCCAACTATCAACTCATCCAAAGTAAATTAAAATTAAACCCAATTTCTTATCACTACTTGCGCCAGCTTTTTTAAATAAGCTTTTATAACTGCTTTGTTGGCTGCAAGTTGCCAACGGTTTGTGTACATTGACTTGGTTGGTGGCAAAGTCGCGCTTACAAATGTACTACACATAAGTGCAAAATTTATATACACGATTGTTCAGAATTTTTGCTCAATAAAATGATAAATCAATTGAGGTGTTTTCTGCATACAAATTTATAAATATTTGTCGGTAAATATGTACGTAGTCCAAAGCAGTGAAACTCAATGAAAGTATATGTAAACTGTTCTACGCTCACTTTAACAACTACATATAGTATAGCGATATATTGACAATAAACTAATGAAGCATTTACAATTATTTCATTTAATTTGCTTTATTTTTTCAAACTAAAAAACCTAAAAATGCAATCTTAAAACTAAAAAAAAAAACTGAAAAATATCACACAAAACATTTATCGAAGTCTCGAAGTTCAAAATATAAAAAGTTTTCGTTTTTTGGCAATTATTTACTGACACTCCTGCAATTTCTGGCTGACAAAAAAATCTCAAGCATGCGTTATGTATCACATTTATCTATTATATGTAGAAATATCTATTGCAGTTTAACCATTGAAATGCATTATTAGAAGTGCCCCTATCATTATGAGAGCCTCCTGAAAGTAAGTGAAAATAACGTGAATGCATTTTAATGTTAATTTTGTATGCTCATTTGATGCTAATCAGCCGCACGCCCACATAGGCATACACAAAATTTACTTGAATCCTCACCATTTTACCATTATTGATCACACATACCTGTGGGTGTGATTAGGTAAAGTAAAGCAGGTACACAAATTCCATGTATTACCTACATACTTGTGTATTCTTATTTAATGTACTTACTATGCACCCGATACTTTTTTAGATATATTAATACCACGGTTTAATGAATTGACAGGAATTTTAAGAGATAATTTTTTATATTAAGGACTGCTCTTCAAGAACAGGTATGGTACTTGCTTTGATGGCTGATGAGCATTTTGCTGATTGCTCTTCGCTATTTCTCTGCGTGACTTAGCATGATATTTTATGAAATTTTCCTTTAACATACAAATTCTGTACATACATACTTGTATATAAATATTGATAAATTTTTATGTAACAGAGTACTCGCATTGAAAACTATGGCAATGAATGTGCACTCGATAACTATTTCAAAGCTACAAAAATATTTTTAATTAAAAAAACAAAATCACTCAATGCAGCGGAGAAATGTATGTATATGTCCATATCTATGAGAGTTTGCTAAAGTATCATATCTCGAGTTATTTCATTTTCACCTTAAAATCCATTTCATTTGGTTTCTAAGGCTTTTCTATAAAATTGAATATCTTTTTTAATGAACAACGATATTTTATATCCAAAGCAAATCTGAAAAAGGAACTTAGGCTACTTTAACTTACGGACAAAAATATATGTATGAATGAATGTGCCTAAATTGTGTACAGTACATTGACCATGCGGCTACTCCAACACGTTCCGGATGACACGATTCGGCAAATGTCACATGCTGGCTACAACTACATACTTATATAAACATATGTATGTACATATGTATGCGTAAACTGACCGCAGATTTGCCCCAAATTTCAGGCGTATTTCGCACAGTATCAAGTACATCTGTTACCGGAAAATGCTTTAACCGTATTAAATCTAGATACATACATACACACATATCTTTGTACGTATGTATACATTTTTGTGTAATATTATGTACCGTAAACAAATTGCTTTGAATATATTAAAATTTAGTAAAGTGCATATAAAAGTCATAAGTTGACGTTGTTTTATTTTTTAGTTCATTTAAGTCACTTAGAAATACGCATTTTTTTAACAATCCTGTCTAAAATATTTAAATTTTTAGGAAAAGTCTTCAATACAGTTTTCTCACATCCTTTTGCTTTTTTTAATTCTATTTATCCTTCATTTGATATCGGCGTCAGCAGCGCTCCCATTTTCACACTCTCAAATGTTCCTGTGGATTCGTTTTGAAGATCTCATTAACGACATTTTTATATATATTTAATAAGTTATTCAGTTATATCAAGTACTTTTAATGATTTTGTTCATGCTATGCTTGAATTTAAATGTCAAATGTTAAATGTCTGCCCTTCAGAAGAAATTTTACTTGGTAAAAAATAAAAACAGCATATTTCCTTCCATTTATTTTTTCATGTGCGAAATTTATTGAATATCGAAAAAATGACGTCACTAGCGTCGAAAAAATCGCTTTTTTACGTTTCCGAATTCAATAAATTGGTGATCGGATCGGTAATTTTACTTGTATTAATCATTATTATTATTAATCACGTACTAAATCGGAATTCGGTTTTTAGTCTGTCAATACTTATAGCAATAACTGAGAAGCTACATAGAGTTTAGTGCTGGTCTTTAGAAAAATTAATATGACATCAATTTCAGTGACTGCTCCATTAACGTTTAAAAAAATATTAATTTTACCATAATTTCCAACTAGTTTTTAAAATATGATTGCTTTAAGTGGCGGCGGTTCGACCAACTTGGTGTATAAATATATTTTTGTTGTGTTCACTGGGTTAAAGGCTTGCTGGGGCTCATATACAAATCTACCACTGCATACACACCTACGAGTACATGCAATCACATGAGTGAGTGCATTATTTAGTTGAAACGTGTGACCGGATTTTGAGGTCAAAAGTTTACAAAGTTCACTCCACACCGGAGAGATGCTGCAAAACGCGACCACTACTCGTTGATCGCTAACCAAGTGTAATGCATGTCTATGCTTTTTATATGTATTTATGTATGTATATACATATTTCCAGTAATAAATAAATATATATACATATTGCAAACAGCGCATCAGCACTTCAGGGGGTCCACGAGCAGACAAAATTATTCGCTTTGGCTAGCAACTCGAGCGCTGCGCTTTTAGTGCCATTGGGCAGCAGCGCGGCAACAGCAACAGCTGCAGTGGTTGAAGATCCTATGGTGATATTCCGTATTAAACATGGAATTTACTGCATTTCGCCAATGAAAATAATATAAATGCATAATATATTGCGAAAAGGTAGTGGAGAAAGTGAATTAAAATAAAAAGTTCAGCAACATTGCAGTTGTCGTAAAAGGCGACAGAGATGCTGAAACACGAGCGTGATGCGATTGCTGCAACTTATGCTAGGTTGCGGTAGTTAGCTTTATAGTACGTATGTATGTGGAATATATTTACGTGGATTTATGCACATTAGAATAAATAACTATTACAATATGCTTGGCAATGTGAAAATGCGTTTATGTGTAAGGAAGGAAAAAGAGGAATAACAGTTTACAAAAGATGCGCGTATTTAAATTTAAAATATTATCGTCTGAGTAAACTTAATTTGTATAAAAACTTTTACTAAAAAACAAATTTACTGAATTTTAGAAAGATTTTTTGTCATCTCTTGTAAAGTTTGGTTTGTCGAAACTTCAACAACAGCAAAAAAGAAAATATTTTATTTTTTCATTTTTATGTATAAAGTTCGACGTGTTCTTAAAAATGAAATTAATTAAATAAAACGTTTTGTTAAATTTTCTCGCAAAATTAAATTATATATTTCAGCTATCATGCCAAACTTTTTATAAAAAGCTATTAAAGAAATATTTAAGTTTCAGATAATTTTATACATACTTTAAAATATAAGGGTAAAAAAAATAATTTGAGAACATTTGTTCAAACGTTTGTGGATAAACACTTTAGTTCAAAATCGAAAATTTTTGCTTCGTAGTAACGCTTTTTAACGGCTGATTTTCTAGTAATAGAAAATTTTAAAAAACTAAATAAGTAAAAAAAAAACTCTACTGAAAAAAACAAATTTTTTGTAAGCAATTATGGGGCCAGTCACAGTCCGAAGTACAAGACTTAAAACGAGTACACTTTATGATAAAGCAACTCAATGCTTCAAATCTTATAACCCTATCTTCAAATCATATATTAAACTGTCATCAACGATGGCTTAAACAAAAAAACAAAAATTCTGAAGATATTCAAAATTAAACTTCAGATATTCATACTATCGGATGCCTGTCTTCCACATCTTGTTTCGCAAAATTTGTTTTTCAATACTTTCAGGAAACTTTTTCGTATATTATTTTAAACCTTTTTGCAAGAAAATTCCAAGCCCATCAATGCGTATTTGATGCCAAAAAATCAATAAAAACCAGAATAAACCATTTGAATAAACACAAATACACCTTAGGCAAATTTAATTTAAAATAGAAACGTGTCTTTTCTCTATTAACAAGTATTTGAACAATCAAAAATGAAATACAAATACCTGAAATTCGTGCAGACAACCACATACACTTAAATATATATTTATTTGTGTACAAATGTATGCATGAATTGAGGCAGAGAAAAATATTATACACGTACGTACATTTCACAGGCTTAAATACCTGACGCATTTGATTTGGTTTTCATTTTTGTTGATGTTGTTGTTATAACAATATTTACATACATGCCAACGAAAAGCATACGTACATATGTATATATGTATATATGATTGCTCATACGTTGGATAGTGCTCCTGTGAGCGACATTTGTAATTCGAATATCATTCGACCGAAATTAGCCTACCAAATATTTTTGGCAAAGCAACGTGACACGCTCACCTATATACATACATATGTAGATACATATTTAGCTTTCAAGTAATGCCTCAGGGACACCATGGTATAGCAGGTTATGTTATCATATAACGCATAATTTTGCTCCACTCCAATTCATTAAATAGTTTGGTTGTTATGTCAATTGGATTTTGTCAAATAGTAACGCAGGTTTAGAGGTGCTTGGGTGCTGCGGTGGGGGGAAGGGGGGGGTTGTTTTAGTTTTTCTTGCCGTATATTGAGCGAACATTTGCTTATTTGTAGTAGAGGGAGAACAAAATAGGTTGGGCTATAGTTAATTAACAGTTGAATGGGTTTCTATTTGTAACGAAGATACATTTGTACGTATATATAGAGTGAATTCCAGCATAGAATTGCTAATGTATATATATACACATTCTTCACAAATTATAGCACAAACACATATTCACACATTCGGACAATTTATTTAACCTACAATTGTTTAAAATTATTTTTCAATAAAAACATTCATTCACTAACCAACACCATTAAGAACAATTTTTTAAATGTTTAATGAAATTCAGAAAAAATTTTTTTTATGTTTTAGACATACATATTTCGAGTATGTTTTTTTTAAGCCCTTTCAAATTTATCACAATACAAATCAATGTCATATTGCTTAATTTTAATAGAAATAAAGCCACATTTTTGCTTGTTGTCTTAGATATTTCTCACTGTTAAAATGATACAATTCATTATGGCATTATTGTATTTCTGATAATTTTTTGAATGATATGTAAACGTGTTATATCTTTTTCCATAGAAATAAAGCCATATGATAATATTTTTGCAATGAGAGTTAATAACAGCAAGTATTAAGGGTTCAGAGATTACCGGTGATATTTGATAATTTTTTTTATGATCAAAAACTGTCTACATATTCTGTTAAAAAATATATTTTTTAATAAATTTCAATTGAAAACTAACAAAAAAAAAAATGAGTTTTCAGTCCTATGACGCGCACTTAACATGAGAAAAAATAGATTAACCAATATTCCTGCTATCCTGGGCTAGATTAAAAAAAAATTTATATTAATTTGCAAATTTTTATATAATTCGGTTTTCAGGTAAAAATAATTTTCGATAGATTGTAAATTCCATCTAATTATTCAAGAACTTATAAAAAGTGCTATATTCTCTTTATTTACATATGTGGTACATATGTATGTATGTATATCTGAAAAAATCGAATCGTGATATTTTCCATAAAATTTTTTTGTAACCGAATTGTCGTACTCATATTTATTTACAAAATTTAAAAAATAAGTTTATAGCTTTCCAGCCATTTTGTGCGGACAAAATTAAATAATAGCCTGTCAAAATTAAATTGGCGGTATATTAAAAATTTTGTATTTAAAACATAACATTTATAAACGCATCATTTCTTTATTTCACGAATCATTTAATTTAATTCCAGTCAAAAAAAAACTGTAATAAATTTGCTGTCAACTGAACATGCTCCCAAGAGATTAGCACACGTAGGTGCAATATATCTCTTTAAAAAAAGTTCATTTAATGAAATTGATAAATAGCTTGCGTTAGGAATTCATATATTAGTCGTTATTCAAAAGAAAAAAATGAAATAGTTTTACAAGCAAAAAAAAAAAAACAGTCTCTTGGCGACCATATACAAATGTACATGCATTATTTAAATTTAATTCGCAACGCAATTTACTCGAACAATATCAATTGTTTTCAACGTGCTTGCTTCCGCCTTTACTCTCTTTGAACTTCGACTTTTTTTTTGTGCAACGAAATCGCTATTAAACCATTTCATAATTTTACCAACCCTTTAAATACAAATTTTTAAAAGCTTACACAAACAATTTACTATGCTGAACAAAGGCATGCAAAACTACCTTAATAAAAATAAACAAAGTCAAACGGATTTCCCCAAAATCAACCGCAAGAATGTGAACAAAAAAAAATTAAAACGGAAACAAAAACTACAAAACCAAAAAATAAAAATAAAACGAAACATGAATCGATTCCCTGGGGCAAACACACACACACACACATTCACATGAGCGCACAATTACCCTCAATCACCAAAAATCGACCCTTACCCCTGAGCATTTATTTCGATCCACTTTTGTAAGCAATCAAGCGACGCACTGACTTTATTGTTACCATTGGTGGAGAGAGTTCAAATGCTCCTCTCACATGCCTGTACGCTTTTTAATATGTACGTTGCGCACAATTTCATTTTTAGCCTTGCAGATATCTTCACTATTCACGCTCCATTGTGTTTTCTATTCGCCATTGACCGGCAATCGTTTGGCCAGAGGTAATACATAAAATATGTATATACATACGTATGTATGTATATCTACGTATGTAATGAGCCCGTTGTATTGCTAGCCGATTACACCTCCGGCCATTTACTCGTTTGGCTCTTTTCAAGTAGTCGGCGTTGTTGTCGTTTTTCTGACATGCCGGCGGCATTTGTGTACAACTAATTTTTTTGTTGCAGCATTAAGGATAACACGGAAAATAGTGGCCGGAATGAGAAAAGGTGTCTGCTTAAGTATGTATTTGATCATCAAATATACATACATAAGTATGTACGAGTATAGTGGCAATAACAAATTTTGCTGCCAGCATTTTGTAACACTACTGAAATCTATAGTCGTATTCGTTATCGCTATCGCTGGCAGCATGGGTTAAGGGGCTTTTATTTATGAGCAAATAAATTTGTTTGTATGTATTATCTTGTGTTGTTGTATTGTATGCCACAATTCAGCTATTTTGAATGGCGTGCTTTGGCTGCATATGTATATATGTATGTACATAATATGTATGTGACCACTGTGATATTTGGAGTTTATAGTTATCTATGCAATTTCGTGAGGATGTACAAACGTATGTAAGTACATATGTATGTATGTATGTGTATATAAATATTTTAAATTGGGCAAAATTTGAATGTGATGAGTGAATTTAACCCGACAATTGATGTAAGATGAAATGAAAATTTAATTGCAAACATAGATTATAGTGTGAAGTTTATTTGGATATAGAGAATAAAATATAAAAATTTCGCCATAAGAAATACAAAAACTGCTTTTACTTTAAATATATGATAAATATAAACCTTCTGTCAATGGACGAACATTTTTGTATAAAGCCTTTTTTCCTCTTCATTCTAAAAAAAATCAGTTTTTGGAAAATTTGTAATAAATCTGAAATGTATGGTTATTTTCATATCTCAAAAAATCAAAAATCACCAAAAAAAATATATATGTCGGAGCTATGGTAGATATGCCAAGCAATAATGTATTGCTTGAGTGAAGCAATGGTGGTACACTGCTATTTAAAATAAACACTTGTTAGGAAAAACACTTGCTAAATAATAAAACCCAGTAAGCTCAGAGAAGCCAAATGTGAATAGTAGGCTATGAAATTGACTGAGATAGGAAAATGAGTTAGATGATGGAGTCGTTTTTGAGAAGCAGAGTGACGCGAATGGTTTGAGAAAATAGTGTAGCCACCTGCGAATCACTGTATATCATAAATAGCATAAACGATATGGAGAATTCGACATATACATATATGTATAAATTAAACGATTATTATGCTAAACTTGAATCAGTATCTTCACTAATTTCTTTCAGGAAAGCTGATTAAAATTTTTTAAATTTGAATAAAATATGATCAGATTGGTAGATCACAAAAAACGTTTAAAAAATTTTGTGTTAAATGTTGTTTTAGGTAGCCGGCGACTCTGTTTTGTAAAATTTAGTAGATAAAATTGCATATTAAAAAAAGTGTTTTTTACATTTACGGGTATAACTATACTTTGTTCACAAATTATTGCAGAACCGCATATCTCTGAAAAAAAACCAATAACATCAATTTCTTAAACTATTTACAAAATGCACAATTATTTAACAAGATTTCTTCAAAATTTTGAACTGAAATTTTTTTTTGATTATTTTGAGTATGCGGTTTTTGTTTATTTAATTTGAAACTTTCAAGTGTCTGCTAGTTATCACTAATTTTAGACACGTTTTTACTGGCAGTTACAACGCAGAACAGCGATAATTTTTAGTATCGAAGAAATTGCGAACGAGCGTCAGTATAAAATTTGGTAAAAGTGGTAATTCTTAGCCATTTGAAACTTGACATTTTTTCTACTCAAACTTAAGGAGCTACACATCCGCATAACCCAAAAAATCCTAAAATTATTTTTTAAGTTCAAGGTTTTGATAAAATAGTTCTAAATTTTTTATAAAATTTAATTAATTGGTTTTAATGGTCTTCGTTAGAAAATTAACCATGTTTTAATAGAAAAATAATGTCAAATAATTGGAGGGTAACTATATTGTTCAAATGTGTCAATATGTTTTTGTAAAATTTGTGAACAGAGTGTATATATTTTTTTAAATACACTTGCAACCTGTCCTACTGTCAAAACAAAGGCAAAAACTATTCAAAACTCTATCCTAGAAATTTCACTAAAGTACATTAGAGGTATCCATAACGAGCACGTAGCTTTGTGAAAACCAGTGGCGGATCCAGGATTTTGACTATTTTTGACTTAAAAATTGTTCCTGCAAATATGCGAGACGTATGTATTGAAATAATTCTATAGCCAATTATGTATATATAAACTAACCGGAAATCAATTTTGCTAAAAATAAAATGAGATCGCGCAGGGAAGGGCCCAGAACCTGGTTTTTTTTGTAAATACGATCGCTGTCCCAATATCAATTTCGATTTAGTCATTGCGATAAATCCTCCTTCGCGAAAGATCAAAAGTTTCGAAAGAGAAAAAACCTTGATTTATTGAGCTTGTCTGTTAGTAAGTAACTCTCACGCAATTTAAGGTTAGTAGTTCCAACATTTTTTGCAATATTTTGGTAAATCATGTACAATTTATTTTATAACAAAATTTTATCTCATACTCTATGCTGCAAGTTTAAAGAAGAGTTTGCCTTCAAAGTATTTATTAGCTTTTAGCCTATTTTCTTGAAATTACCTATCTCAATTTATTAAAATTTTTACTTAAACAATTTGGAAGTTTCTTTTAAGGTACTGCTTGATATCTTCAAAAAAGTGATCGTATTTATTCTCACTGTCATATGTATCAAAGTCTTTTTGTTGCTACTTATAGTTCGAACATCATTTAAACCGAGACAATCTATAAAAAATAAACATTAATTCATAGTAAAAAATCGCCACTCATTCAAAATAACTAATTTAATTGGTTTTCCTAACTATCAGTTTATTATCAAGCTCGCTATCTTTACCGTATTGATATCAATCGGAAATTCAGACAGATACCTACATACTACCCGCATACGAGTATAATTCAATTTCATATTGATCTGCATTAAAAAAATAAAAATAATAATAATTTTTCCGCGCAATTTCCTACATAAAATTATATATCAAATTGTGTGTAATTTTTCAAAAGAAAGCCATCACATCAATCAATTTTTATTTATTCCAATGCAGTATTTTTGTATACATATCAATTTACATGTTATAATTATAATTTTTAATTGCATTAACATTTGTTATGGAAAGCATATTAAACGATAATATTTTCTTTGTCAAATCTATATGATAAAAACTTTACTTATGTACATACATATTGTATATATACATATTCCTACATATGAACATTCATTTGTGTTGCCATAAAAATAAATACATGTAGATTTTACAAGCTTTTATGTATATGTTCGCATGTTACCATTTAAAATATCAATTGCAAAAACATTAAATATTTTATAAATAATTAAGAACTTTTGTGTTTATATGGAATGCCATGCGAAGCAATTCAAAAGTTTGGCGACAGCGAGTATGAAAAAGTTACGTTGAATTTATATGTTATATATGAAACAGAATAAATATCAACTATCATTTTAAAATTAAAAAATTAAAAAAAAACCTTGATATTATTGCATTTCGCTTGAGGGACAACTTTGTATAATTGATTGGAGCCAAGAGATTTCACAATCGACTGAGGCATTCATTTACACATTAATTTGATATTTTATTTCATGTTGGAATATAAACAATGGTATACTAATTGGCATGTGAATATTTATGGCAAAAAACATATCATCATTTTTCATGCTTGATTAGTGGCAAATATACCAAATATACCAAAATATGAAACACATAGAAAATAACCAATTAAATAAATGTGAGTATTGCTTCTTTTTCATAAAATGTTCGTAATTTTTACCTTTGACGAGATTCTACATCAATGAGTAAATCTTTATTTTCTTAAGCTATAAAAAAATATTACACGAAATTAAATTTTCTTCCCTATAGTAAGGAAGGGCTTATTTTTATTTTAAATACTAAAATCAAACAAATTCAGCAAAAAAGGTATTTGTTATTTTACAATATGAATACTTTAGAGTAAAAAAAAGAATTATGCAGTGCAAAAGAAAATTGAGCAACGAAACCAATTGATATAAGTAGCATTCTAGCAAACAAATTTCGACTAACACAAATTATGTTAAGAGACTGCGCATATCAATCCGAAATCGGTTTATATAATATAATTTTAGCGCTTACACTTTATAGCTCAGGGTTTGGCCGAGCTTCTCCTACCATTTATGGTGTTCGTCTTTATATTATACCACAAATGGAGGGACCTACAGTTTTGTGCCGACTCCGAACGGCAGATGTATTTAATGAGAAGCTTTTTCATGGCAGAAATACCCTCGGAGGTTTGCCATTGCCTGCGGAGGGGTGATCGCTATTAGAAAAAACTTTTTCTATAATTTCGATTTTGCTTGCCCTGACTGAGATTCGAACCTCGAATCCAGCGGCATATCTAGTAATAGCACGCACCGCTACCAACTCGACCACAGCGACCACCGAAATCGGTTTGGCAAGAAATAAACTTGATCGATAATAAATTGAATTGCTTTAGTAATTTTAATTTAGCTTTAAATTAAATAATTTTAATTTGATTTAAATTCATAAAAAGCGGAAAAATAACCGACACTAAGAAAATGCTTAAATTTCGAATAATAAACTTATTTCTAAATTTTTGTTTGTGAAAATGTAAATGACTACCAAAATTACAATGTAATACCTATTAAATACCAATCGCCAATTATAGCATTACCAATAGGCAAATTACTCTATTTATGTGATACTTAATCGTTATTAAAAGTCATGACAACAATCATTTGCACAAAGTCAAGCTAAAACAATAGAAACATGAGTGTAACAAAGTCGTAGTTAACATGCAGCTGTAATACGAGAATCCTTGGAAATGCAAGTGAAGTTGAAAGCGAGGACAAAAAGCTACTCCAAGGACCCACAAGAAAGAAACATTCAACTTGGCTACGAAAGGTTAAAGCAAATAATTACATAAATGATGTGCTTTTAATGTATGAAGTATCAGAATACCTTGTAAAATAACTATGTAGCAAGATTGTGTACTAGTTTGCTATTCATATCAGCACCATGTTCTATTTTATGCTGAAATACTCGTATATACATATATTTAGTAAAGAAAATTGTTAAAAAGTTCTCAATTTTCTTAAAGGATTTGTCTTTCACTATGGGATATTTTCCCTTGAAAAGTGTGTTCACATACACGCTTTATATATACATTATTGCATTTTTTTTCAATTCAATTGCAAAGAGCTAAGTCAATTCGGTGAAGGTGGAAATATTTGCAAGTGATTTTCATATTGTTTAGCAATATTGCAGGATTTTCGTCGGTTTGCTTTCATTCGAATACGATTGCTTGAGATGGTTTAATTTAAAAATTATAGTAGAACTTTTTAATGAAATAAATATTCTCATTTAATATTATCATTATAATATTTAACATTCATTTCCTAATGTACTTTCAAAGCTATTAAATCATATCTGTAATGGTTTTCCGAACGTTATTCAAAATACTATTTCGCTGACTTTCTCAACTGCTTTGCATATGTGAAATATTTCTGAGATGTTTAAGTTAATTTCGCGATTGGCCAAACTTACATCTTCACAAAATTGTGCCTCTTGCATAAAAATAAAAATGCACAAAAATTAAGATATACGGTGTTTTTGAACTTTTCCGACGTCGACTATATATTTGAAATTCAACATTTGTATGATAAATTTTTGAATGTAGGACATATAAATAAGAATTTCATTTACTCACGAACCTTGAAAAATTAAGAATCTTTTCATTGCGCGATAATCACTCATTTAATACTAAAATATCATATTCAATAAGTCCTTTAAATTAAATAAATTTTCTCACAAAAATAAGATAATAATAACATTTGATATATTTATAAACCACTCTTTTAAAATGCTGAAAATGTTTCCAATGCTGTTCATAAATATGTACTCGCATGAACAACTATTCACATTTAAATATATTTCGCATTTTTTTACAGCAATATCTCTGAAAATTAGTGAGAAGTTCAAACGAGTAACTTGGCTATTTGAGTTGGGTTCGTTGCATTCATGGAACTAACACTTTCTGTGCTTAGTTTATTCATGAGACATGAAATTTAATAAAAATATAATGAAAGCATCAGAACAAAATCAAGATATAATGGAACCACTTACTTTAATAGATATAGAAAGATTAAAATCGAATTATATTGAATTTTTAAAATGTCGTAATTAACCAAAGCAAAAAGTTTCCTTAGGTACTAAAAAGCAAATTATAAATTAATTTTTATTTTAGTGTTACAGTAGAAGTTTCTAGTTCACATTATTTAACTAGTTCAAATTCATTCTTCATTTCAAATGCTCTCTAAATTTTATTGGCTATCATTGACTTTCAAATATTGAAGGAAAGAGATCGAATAATTACGGAAGAAGACAGTGACACTGGTCCGGATATACGGAGATTTTTATATGGGACTCTTTGTAAGTGAAAAACCTTTTTAAATGGATAATTTAGTGGTTTTCGCACAATCTTAAGTTCTCCTAAGCAATTGGATCCTACATTTACAAATTAATTTTTCCTTGCCTCTTTACTAAAAAAGGAAGAGTGTAAAACTTTGTATGGTATACGTTTTGAGTATTTTGTAAAACTTTTCTTTCTTAACATAACGCATTAATTCTGATATAAATTTCTTGGCTTCAGCTATTTCTTAAAATTGTATACGAGGAAGTTTTCAGGTACGTACGTACGTCTACATATTTGCAGGTATGCATGTTTGTTTTGCTTTACAGCACTTCAAAGAAATTTTCCCAATTATACATGTAATTATTAGTATTTGTGTGCATTTATTGCTCTCTGATAAATTGGCCTCACTCAAAATTTGTCCTTCACCTGTGGTGCAAGAGGCTTTTATGAAATTATATCGCTGCATTGTTTCAATTTTGTTGGTATCGTATAACGTGTGGGTTGCATTTAATCTGCATTTCACAGAAAATTTGCAAAATATGGAAGCAAAATGTATCGTATGAATTTTCTAATGAGCTTATTGCGCAAATTAAAGAGCAATTTTAAATAAATGCAATTTATTGAATTTGCATAACCGAAATATGGGTAAATTAATTGAAATTTATTTAGAGCACATTCTAAATAATCAGTAATCACTAAATCTGAATTGAACGAAAACTACAAGCACTAAGCGCAACAATGAAAGTCGAATGTACCATCATCATATGTATTTATAAGTGTTAAATGCAGTAGAAGAAATATATGAGAGCTTCAACATGTTAGGTTTATATTTTTTGGTTAAACATTACTTTCGACTTCTACGTGATAAAGGAACCCCGAAGAGAACCGAAGAATAAAAAACACACTCAACAGAATTTTATACAGACGAAAACTCGGTACCTAAATCATAAAAAATCAAAATTGCAAACATCTCGCAAAACTGAATTCAAAACTGAATTCAAAACCTGAAAATCAATGGACAGCAATAAATACAGCACAACCAACACTAGTAGTGTACCTCAGGTCAATTAAAATTAATTAGCTAAAAATTATTAAAGCTGCATTAAGGAAGCTAAGCGAGAGAGGACCACGAGAGAAGGCTTGGAAATCGTGATTTTGATATTCAGCTTAAATTTGGCTTGATAATTCTCAAATAAGACAGTGAATTTAAAATTGGGTCTAAAGTTAAAAATTGAATTAAATTATTATTATTTCGTAGTTAAGTACTTTATTTTGAGTTCTCGTGAAGCTTTCAAACGCCAGCTTACCCGCTTAAAATTATTTAAAAATTAATAACCAACTGTATTAAAATTTTCGAGGTCATTTGCACAGTGTCACCAGCAGAAATTAATCATTTTAACGAGGCGGCCGTGGCAATAACTTTTTATCTATTTTGTTTTGCGTATTCATTCATTTATGCTTTTTAACCGTTTCCTATTTACTTGGCTCGTTAGTCACGCAACAAATGTTTGAAGGCGGGTGAACAACATTGCCACGGAATGAAGTGCTAGAAAAAATGAAAAATAAAATAAGAGGAAGAGAAAAAGAAGCAAGCAGTCAAAATCACGCGATACAATGAACTTTCAATAGCTGCGGTTTTTGTAGCTAAACGACGCCAACAGAAAAACAGCAAAAAACAACAGTAGATTTAAGGATCTGCGCTTGGCAACGGTCATGCCACCGACATAAACATGATAAATCAAATAGGTAGGCAAAAATAACAACAGTTTTGCTGGTAAATCAACGAAGCCTATTTAAATAACATAATTTAAAAGAAGAAAACAATATAATTTAATATAATTTAATTAAGTGTATATAAATTTATTTTTAGTTTAACCTTTTTCGAATATTTGGTTACATTGCATATTTTGTGTTGGGATTTATAAACTTCTTTGATATTAATAATTATTAGTTGAGCAATTTCTTCTTCTCATATTCCTTCACTGTTAGAACATTGATGAGTCAGCTGTGCAACTTAGAATTTGCAGATTTGTCGTCAAAAAGCCGTGGCAGTAACATTCAGAGGCAAATTGTAGAAAGGTGTTGCAAAAGGGCAAGAAAATAAAATTTCTATAGAGCGAGACGTCGTCGAAAGAGTTATTAAATGGTAAAAGTGGTAAACAGTGAACTACACAGACAGAGTTCACACACAGTCTGTGACCACAAATTACATTTAAGCATGCAACTTGGCAACTGACAGCAATGAATAACAACACCAAATAGAGTGAGTAAATAGAAAACAAAAAGGGTATAACAACATAAATAAAGCAAGAAAGAAAGCAACAGGAACTGCTTAGAGGGCAAGTCAACTTTACCCGTCCGCCCTCCACACTTTGCGTACCTTTCGTTACAGTTGAAATATGCCAACGACAACACCAGCAAACAGTTGCAATCGTTCGTTGGAATCTTTTTTATTTTCGTTTTTCTCTTATTTGCTTTTCTTCTTTTCCGATAGACAAATTGAAAAATATAATTTCCCAGTTGAGCTGTTGAATTCTGATAAGCGGCAACAAAGTCACGCTTCTCCATAGCTAAACATACAAACCTAATGCAAACACGATTGCAATTGCAATGGTTTTTTTTTTTGCTGGCAATATGTTAGCGTATACATAAATATGTATGTAATGCGTTTGAGGACTGTGCGAGGAAGCACTTAATGCGCTACAACCCGTCTGAATAAAGTTTTGTAATATTTTAAAACTTAAAAACTATGTAACATCCACCGAATCTTAGAGCTGCTGACTAAAAGACTTACAAATTTAGAAATGCCCATTAATTTAAGAAAAGTTACCAAATATCCCCAAAGTGCTTTTAAATTAAAAATTGCGCTTAAAATATTTCCTAGTAGAAACTCATTGAATTGATTTTATCAGAAAATGTTAAAAATCTATAAAAAATATTTCATACAGAAAAATATATTTAATTTTTTTGAATCTTTATCGCTGCAAGGCTACGAGCGATGTTATTTCTGAGTCAAGTCATATCCCAAAAAAATTTGTTGGATTAAGTGAAACAACTTAAATATTTAAAACAATATTTTTTTACAGGGAAAGGCTGAGTTCATAAAACATTTGTCTTAGACAAAATCGATATGAGGCTAATTACATCATAAGCAGGGCTGGGGGCAGTAAGCGTCGAATTCAATTCCTTCAGTTGTTTTTTTATCAAAGTTTAAATTAAAGAGAAAAACACAGTATTGTTGAAACAAATAATATTTTGTCCTTTTTTTCAGATTATCGTTTAAATGTTGCATATAATTTATTAAATTGTGTCAACTTTTCGGCGACTGTTGGGTTTCAATTTCTATCATATTCTTTATGAAACGTAGTACTCGTATAATGGCGTTTAAAATTGTTTTTTCTATTCCTACAAATTTCGCGTAAGCATAACATACATTGTGCTCCATGAAAAACATCCACAGATAATAAAAATTTATTTTCCCATTCACGATCAAAAACCTTGCTTGTTTGAAATTCACTGCCATAATAGTTAAGGTTGATAATATAAAACTACCTTGTTTAAACCCAATCAATGTTTTAAAAAATATTTCCACAAAACTTGCTTTTTTCTTACTTTTTCTTAGAATTATGCTTAAAAAACTTTTAATAAGCTCCTCTAAGGGCCAGAGAAAAAAGTCCTTTTATACTCAAAGCCTTATTGTAAATATTTTAATTTTCTTGTGTATGCAACTGAAAGTAGAATTTTGTGTGACGGTGTTATAAGTCACAATTTATCACTTAATTAACTTCCCGTTTGAGGATGACGCTTTATTTACCATATGTTCTTAATAAATACTTCCTGATGCCTTCTTCAAAGCACATGATTCACTCTACTTTTAAATTTATAATGTTGTTATGGCTTCTAAATAATATTTTGTTGATTTAAAATCAATATTCGAAATAATACATATCAGCTTAGCAATACCTAGGTTTTTAAGAAAGCACTTCTGTTCTCGCAAATTAGTTGTCTAGTAGTTTTCTAGCAGTCTTCTATTTAATACCGATAAAGTAAAAACATTTGAAAATCTTTTCGAAATTAGCGCTATAGGTATTCTTCTATACTTTGCTAGGTATGTACGTTTGTATATTTAAATATATAAAAAAAAAATGTATGCTCAAGCTAGTTGGAAGCCACCTGTTATTATGGAACATACTTTCGTACTCATACATATTATATGGGCTTGCATGAGTCACTCACAGCATGTAAGATTTTTGTTGGTGGTTGTAAGTGGCGCCTCGCTTGCTTGCCCCTGCCGATAACAAAGACAAATAAGAGACATTTAATACATGAAAGTTGTGTGTAGATATAGGTTCGAATCAGTTTAGTATTTTACATTTTCTGTGTAATAAAATGTGTAAAATAGAAATTCTAACGTTTCGATGAAACTAAAAAAATACACAGAAAACAAAATACAAGTTGAAGTTCGTCTCAAATATACAAAAAATCATTACCAATTTGCAAAAGAAAATATTTAGCAACTGCGTTGCAACGCAAAACTCGATTTGTGCACTTACATACATATGTATATATAATTATATACGTATATTAAAAACTAAAACTATTTTGTGTTTTCATACACAAATAGTAAGTTAAGATGTTATTGCCACCTGTGCAAAAGAACTTTAAATCTACACGTTAGCAGTAAGTTTGCATTGCATTTGTTCTTGCCACTGCAGCAGAAGTAAGGAAATTAAAGTAAACTTAATTACAAAACTTTTTAGCAGTCAAAAGTGAAAGGTGCCAGAAATGTGTTTTGTGCACTTGTTGTGGGAAAACTTTTAAATTAATATGTTTAAAAATTGTGTTTAAAATGTAGCTACGCTCAAATGCAGTTCTCTCAGCTAGTTAATCGGTAATCTGCTTATTTGTACGGTCCCACAATAGATTTCTAAATACAATCAAAATTTAAGCATAAACAACCAAGAACGATAGATTACTAGAATTAAGTAAACAAATAATATGAGGAGAAGGAAAACGAGAAGAAGATGATTTGTTTTTATATATCGAAAAATTGTTAAAATATCCGTTGTAGACTGTGGTTTAATTGATAAATAGCCAAAAAACTAGAAAAAAATGTTTTGTCTTACCCGTAATATCGATTATTAGTTTGCTTACAAAATGCCAGAAATGTCAAAAGCGGCAAAACCAAAGAAGCGGTACCCCGGAATGCGCCATTTCTGGTTCGCTGCATCGTGATAAATAACAATATTCTTCGTTAGAAGCTCCATAATGTTTAATATATTTTGGTAAATAAAAGTAAAGTTCAAAGTATTAGGTCTTTTTCGGCCAATAAATATAAATAAATAAAATAATTTTTGAATAGTTTTCACTGTTGTTTACTTAAGGGTCACTTTCAAAGTGGAAATCTAATTATCATTAGACAGTTATACTAACATTTTTTGCTTATATCAAATCAGTTTAACATCAAATTACATTAATATATTTAATTTAACGGATATAATTTATCGGTTTGTTTGTTTAGCATAAAAATATGAGTTTATATTCGAAGAAACTGAAACAATAGTTTGAAAAACTTTCTTGAAAATATTAATATATGAATTTTTTTTACTAGTCTATTGAGTTTTTATGTGCTTTTAATTAAAAAGTTTTTATGCACTTAAAGCTTTTTAAATTTTTTTAAACAATAAATTTGAATATACATAAGTATTACCTAATATTGAACCCTAAAAACACAAGGAATGTTTTTGTCTATTGTCTATTTTCTTCTTGCAAATATTATCTTGTTATGCAATATAAATATTATTGTTAAGGTCAAATAATATAATACAATTATTATTTAACATAATTTAAAGATAAGTAGTAGCTTTCAAGGCTTTCGGCTTTAAATATGAAAAATTATTAATTAAGTAACCTTTTTTGGGGTTTTTTTTCTTTGAAGCAAGTCTATTATGTCTACCAAATATGTCAAATTAATTTAAGGCCCCTTAAAAGTAATTTAAATAAATTTCGAGGCAACCTGTGAAAACGGAAACTTTATTTAAATAGGATTTCTTTTGTTTACTTAAATTCATTAAGGATCAAATATTAGACACTTTCGCTACTCGTTTTATAACTAGGCTATACTAGCTTATGTATTCATATATTCATTTGTTGTAATAGCATAATTCCTCGAACGCCACGTCTCAGATTAGGCAAGAGACTAAAACTTGATAATTTAATTAGGAAATCATTGAAGATTTTGGCAACTTTGAGGCATCCTTTTCAACTATTACTATGTATGAAGACTTATGTCGATAAAACTACATTACAATTTTACTTCTGATAGATTGTTATACACATGTACAAGTACTTACTGCTTTAAGAGTTGTTTGTGCACTAAACTTTACAAGTAAAACCACTAAATATTTTTACTATTCTTCCATGCGTAGGCAAGCAATTGCTGCTGCCACAATAACTTGCAGCCAGACGCGTTCATCTGCATTGCTTGAGTTGGCTCCACTAAAACTTTGTTGCTGTTGCCGTTGGGGTGTTGCTATTTTGTGCTACCGCTTGTAGTTTACTCTCGTGCTGAATTTCAATTTGTCTGTATTAGTTTTCCATCTTCGAGCAACGCTTTGGTGTGGAGGAGAATACGAAAGTACTTCATACAAATATACAACATAATATACTTGCATGCACATTGATATTTAATTATGTACTTTGAAGCGTGAGAATGCTGCTGAAACAAACATCTAATTTTATCGAAAATTTATATAACAAAAAAATTATTTAAAATCCTTTTTTCGTCATTTAAATTTTAGCAAATTGGAAGGAAAACACCGTTTTATTTTTTTAACAAAGAAATCGAAACTTCCACATAAGTCGTTGAAATACAAATGTGTATTGGGTCATTATTTGTTCGAATTTACAAAGTAATCAATATTTATTTTCTTGGAAATGTGAATGTTGGCTTTTAATTATTACGTAGCTTTAGTTTAGTTTGTGTTATAACACTGTTGAAATTAGTGGTATTTCTACGAAACTGCATTTAAATATAGCTTTCATTATCTAGTTGGCTCAGACGCGTTGCGAAGGGAGTGTGAACGGAAGTTTGTGCAAATGTTGATTTGAATTTCTATTAGATATATGAAAATGAGTTTTGAAGAATTTAAAAGATAAAGAGTATTATACGCATTTGCAATTGTGTTGTAAGCTTAGGTAATTTGAAATTTATTAGCCTTTTTTCATATGTTTTGCAGTCTTGTAATATATTATACGCAAAATCAAGCCTGTTTCGACGCCGCTTGTAATGATACCTCATAAGACTGTGACCATGTAATTTAAGCTGGAGAAAAATATTCAGTGACCTTATGCGTCTGATTGACATTTTTTTATTCAAAAATATATAAGTATTTAAAATAGTAAATAAATTGTCCAACGCTCTTCAAAATATAAGTAAATGTTCCCCTTTAATAAGTAAGCAATCCACACTATTTCAATTGAGCAAAACTGCTTTTGCGCGAACTTAAAAAATGTAAGGTGTCGAGGCGTGAGCTATTGTTTATCACTTCATAGCTCGCATATATTAGTTTGTTTCAAAAAAATTATTAAGTATACTTTTATAGACAAAGAGTAAAGATTTATAAAAAAAAATTATGTATGCCTTTGTTAATAAAAACAATAAATTTGCTGAAAAATCATGTTTGCTCAATTTAAAAAATAAAAAAAAAATATGTGTGATAGAATATATATCAAAGAATAAACTGACCAATTTTTAAAGGGTGTCTCTTTATAGGGCATGATATATTAATTTTTTCGTGAAGCAATGTCTAATGAAAGCACGTGTTTTGCTAAGCAGAATGCATAGAAACAATTTTTTTTTATTTTGTAATTTAAAAAAAAAAAAACGATTTTTCATTGAAATAGCATTGAAAGCAACGCGTTGAAAATTGTCGAGGAAAATTGTTAAAATTAGATTTTTTTTAATTCTATACAAATACATTTTCATTAAAGATTAATGAAGAGCATCTATCACTTTTTGTTGAGTAGTACGCGTTTTATTTTGTACAGTTTTTTATTGTCAATATGCATAGTTATGGAGTGGTGCCTAATTTATTAACTTGCATACAACTTACAAGCGTATACATTTGTATTTAAGTGCATGTGTATATTTGTATAATGTCATAAATACATTTAATTAAGTATCAAAGCGTGTGCGCATTTTGTACATAGCTTTGTGTAAATATTTGTTCTCCTTAGTACACTTGAAGGGTAGTTCAAGGCCTTATTGTCACTGAACACTGATTTTCCCTCCACTTAAATTTATAAGTTTAATTCATATTTCACGCTGTTGTTATCTGCTTTGTTTTCTTTCAATATTCGACCTTGAGTTATTGTTGTGTACAAAGACACAAAGAAATTAAGAAACGGCAACTTTCGTACAGTGTTTTGTTGAAATTGCTAATAAAGCTCTTAGTATGTGAAACACAATTTCTAGAAAATTATGCTAGACTTTTTTAAAAATGAATCAACTTTAAGTATAAGACATTGCTTTGTTAGTTTGTTTTAGATATGCCGAGCTTAACCAAATTTAAGTTCTGGAACAATTATACAACTGATTAATAATGTTAATGCCTTTTGGATATTAGTTATTTCTAACCGTTATACCTGTTAAAGAATATCAAAAGGGCATTTAATATAGTTTTTGACTTTTAAAATATTTCAAATGCATAAAAATGGTTTATCGTAGTAGTTTTTTGCTGAAGAATTAATAAAAAAGTGTTAGAATACTTCTTCCCCAAAATACTGTGAAAACAAACGAATACTAGTACATGCATTTCAAATGAGCAGGAATTCAACTAAAACAAAAGAAGCACACAATAGAATTTGAACAACAAAGGTATATTGGGAGGCCAAGTGAAGTTTTTAGTGAATTTAGTAGTCGTAATTGTAGACATGAAACTGAGCGCTTTTGCATCACAAATGGAAATAAGTAGTTGCACTCGAAAGTATAGAGGGGAGTATTGTTTTTATTTATGATTTTTATGACACTTTAAATTATGATAAACTTTAGTCGGACACCACCTTAAAAACCGTCCGCTTTTTATCATACAATTTTTCGCAGAGTGTTAAGAGCTGTAAATTAAAAATATTGATTTTCCAAAAAAAAAAAGAGAGGAAGATATTTTCAAAATATTTAAGGGTGGATCTTAATTAAAAAGAGAGTAAAAAAAACCGATTTCTAACACTGTTATATGTACTCATCTTAATACATATAATCCTTGGACTTTCAAAAACTGCATAGGAAAATTTATTATTAGAACTAAAAAAAAAAGTATTTTTGTTCTTATGAACATGGGTAACACTGTATTGAATAATATATTAGTTTTTGTAGGGAATCCATTCACTGTGCGCAGTGGCTGCTTGCAGTGTCGGTGACATCAAACAGGAAAGGGCATACATTTGGACACGTAGTACATCAATAATACATATGTTTGTATGAATGATGTGTATGACGACGGAGGACGTAAAGCAGACGAAACCATACAAACAAACAAATATTGTCTATCGAAGGCAGCGAGGCAAACAAACAGTTGGTGAGCCACAAAGCGTGACTACCTAACAGCGCCGAGCGCCTAACTTTGAGTTTTGCTCATTTACAATACTCGCTGTATCATACATACTTACATTGGAGTGGTATTTTGGTAAAACCAGTAAACTATTTCAAATTTTATGAAAACAAAAACTAATAGTCATACATGTCTCACCTTAATAGTAATGTGTTTTAGGGAGAAAATAATATAAGTATTTCCTTATACATATTACAAAGAAAATTGTATTTAAAAATTTATAATTGCTTTTGTTAGCGTTTTTTAAATCGCGTTAGTTAAAATCGACAATATCACTCTACACTGAAAACACATGTAGTCAATTAAAAAAAAAATACGATTTTCAAAATAAAATATTTTTTTATTATAGTTATTTTTTAAAACTACATATACTTTTAAAGGTTGGATTTTTATGGCTTTTAGTTAGAGCACAGATTGTTTTCTTTTAATAATATAATAAAATAAAGACAAATGATTCAATAGTTAGTCCACAGTAATAGTCGACAACAAAATAAAGAAATTAGCAACAATCATTTTTCATTTCTTTTCATGAAAGTTTTTTGTATCTGAATATATTTTGTGGTTAAATAATGAAAAGATCAGCATTTAATTTTGCATAGTAATTTAAAACTTAAAAAGTGATTGAGAAGTTTATTTAAGAATTATTATCCCGAGTAATCAAATTAGTAAACAAACGATGGAAAATTAATACTACCAAATGTTGACTGGGAATACATTTCTCCTTTCGCCTTTATGTGTTTGTGCTTCCCAATATGTCAATTTTTGTGTCTGTGCCGATTTGTTTACTCAGCTAAATAAGTAAGATGCTGTTGTTGTTGCCTTTCGCACGCGTCTCGTTCAATAAAGGTCATACACGGCGTATACGCAACGCGAGACATCACATAACAGGCTTTTCGTAACCCGCAGCTGGCGGGTGGTACTGTCGCAGTCATCATCATCATCAGTCTGCACACTTTGTGTTTGCTCGCCATGCACGTAAATGATTGTGAGAAAGAGTGAAATAGTGCATGGAAAGTTGGCACTAAAGTTGCGTGTACTTAGCTGATTACGTTAGAGCCTAGCCATCGCACGCGTTTGTTGTGTGTCTGGCGAGTCGTTTGCTTGGCAACTGTGTAGGACAATGTTAAGTAAATTGAACCACTAATGTAGCTACAAATGCATACAGTATGGAATTAAGTATATGGGACAACAATAAGTTTTCTTTTTCTTTCTTTGAAACCATAACTCAAATTTGATGTGCGCTGTTGTTTTGTATAAAGGACCTTTCCTAATGTGTACCATATATACATAAAGTATGTGCATATGTAAAAAATACAAGTGTATGCGAATAACTACATTAATTTGAAAAGTTTTGTAATTTCGTCTACATGGTGTCTTCTAAATTGATTTTGTTTGAACAATTTAAAGCAATGATATGTCTGGCACTCACCCAAGTTTCTTAAATTTAGGATTTGAGTGTTTTTTACGATTGACTTTTGAGATTTGATATAATGGGCTCGCTAACGCTATTTCAGAGTATATTTAAATATAAAGAAATTTAAAATTCAAATTCTTGTCGTGTTATATACATAAGTGATGTTTGTTTTATTGCGTAATAACTCTTTTTCTGCGCAAATTTTGGAATATTTTCCTTAAAAAGTCATCATTGAACAACATGTAATTTTTTAAAATCAGTTTTCATGACGAAATTCACTATTTCTTTAATCATGTCCGTATCTTTAAAATCGAATGAAACTGAAGATATTCTAATATAATTTCATTAGGCTAGGTACCATTATATCACTTTTGCTCACTAAAGGGGCGTTTTGAAACTACTCAATAATATGCTTTTCGTCAAATGTCTGATTAGTAGCTTTAATAATTGTCTTATTTCGTATTACTATGGCATATTTACTAGATTATTATTCTATTACGAATATTAAAAATTCATTTTAGTCAGTTGCGCTGAATAAATCAATATCAGATTTGTAGTAAGATTTCCAGATAAATTCATCATATTTAACTTAAAAGTTCTTTGCAAGCTGTAGATACTCTGTATGGTACAGTTAATCCTCTTACGAAAGCAGTATAAATAACCCAACTAAAAATAGAAGAAAAATCTTATTTTCTTCAAAACTTAATTTTCAATCAAATAAAATTAATTTTATTTCATTATATACATGAAATTTTAAAGTAGCCGCTTGTTTTTTTTTCTAAAATCGTAACTAAAAATTTTCGAAATTATGAAAAAATGTGTCAACTATTTTTATTTAGAGTTTGAAACTTTGACTTGTATTAAAAACACATACAAGTCAAAGTAGGTTTTTTAATTAAAAGTAATGATTGTCTTTTCATTTAAAGAAAGAAAGATATTTTCTAAAAAGTCACGCATTACACATAAGTATATAGATGATTTAAAAATATTAAAAAAAATTACATGTAGTTTTAATCAAAATTCTGCAACCACATACTATTTTTTTATGAGTGCGTATGAAAATAAAGATAAATAAAAGCATATAGAATTTGACATTGTATTAGATTTTTAACAAAGTAAATTCATTTTTAAAATATCATTAATTGAATTAACGTTTACTTTTTTTTCGCTCAACAACTTTAATATCAGCAATAATTTAATAAAATGCAGGTCAGATTATTATTTCAAAAATATTTTATCTAAAAACAGTCATTATATTTGCTGCATCAAAGTTTTTCATTCAAATATGCTTTGGCGGGATTTCAACTTAATTGGATAGTTTTATATTTAGGAATATTTATTTTAGAATTTGTGTGTTCAGCTGAACTATCCAATAATGTATAATAATAGTTTATAGCGTAAAAACCAAATATTCATGACAATTGTATGTAGATAGTATTAATTCTTTTACGCTATCTTGTGTTTGTCAGTTTTCTTAAAAACATATCTACATTTACATTTTGTATGTGAAAATCTTGAATTATTACCTTAGACCGTTCAAAAATAGTTTCCCCAAATATGTACATCGCAGTTGAATTTTCTACAAAGGATTACCTATATCGGTTAATATAACAAAGGATAAAAACAACGCCTACGTTCAATGAAAACATCAAAAGAAAACTATCTCACCGCACACATTCAAAGGATGCCACAAGTGGGCATGCCGCAATGCCTTTTTTAAATTCCATAATAAATACAAAAAATAAGAGAGAGAGAAAAAATAATACAACAAAAACATCCAACCAACTTTAACATATACTTACATATGTACAGAAATATTTAGTTAACTCACATGCACACGAGCAAGTTACATAGAATTTCTCAATGTCTGCAACTACTTTGCCAACAGTTGCGCCTTAGCAGATAAGTAGAATGTCGGAAATGTATTGTCTGTGGCGCCTTCACTTTTTACCTTCTACTTTTTCTTCTTCTTCTTCTTCTTCTTCTTCTTCTTCTTCTTCTTCTTCTTGTTCACCTCCTCCACCATCCGGTGCCACAGTCACAATGCAATTGAATCGAACTCTAGACAAGGACTCATTCACACAGTTGATGCGCAAGGAAAAATGCGAGGAGAACTTAACAAAACAAGCAATAAGGAAAGTGAGACAAACAATCTGCAATACCAGTTTGGTAAATGCAATTGGTACTCAGTCAATATGTTGTATTGCAGGAAATTTGTAGTTGCATTTGTACTTGCATTTGTTTCTGCAGCTATAACAGACTATGTGATTGGTAGAATTACCGGTTGGAGAGGGCGATGGTGTTTAAGGTAAGACATTTACATTCATAGGTTTGCACATTCCCCTAAGAAAGTGCTAAACATCTTTTATTCTATTAAAGTTTCATTTCCAACATTCTGACTATAAAAGTTATATTTGGAAATGTGGGCAAAGTTAGTTAGTTAGTTAGTTAAGTTATCGGGTAAAGAAGGATCAAGGGACACCGCGACCTAAAAGATCTTTTGTATCCCTGCAATTAGTTCCTAGCCCTGACATCCCAAGATACTATCGGCTTCTCTAGTAAATGCTAATAATAACTTGGTACACGAGTTCCTAATGTTGAGAAACTCGGCTATTGCTGAGTTGAAATATCTGACTCTCAGTCTGGCCAAAGCCGGACAGTCGCACAAAATGTGCTTCCGATGTCTCCTCCTCCTCGGTGGCGAGTCCAAACCGGTGCATGTGGGCACGTAGATTGGTTGTGAACAGTCAGATAGCCGGTAAGCAACCTTATATTGCTCCTATTTAGATGAATTATGTCCTTTCCGGAAAATGGATTCCCAAATAATTTGGCCTGTCTGAGACCTCCTGCCTCTGCCCAGTATCTAATGCGTTCAGAGTCCACCCACTGTGGGTAAAATTGAAGACATTTAAAATATTATTAATAAAATCGACAATGAAAGTGGAAAATCCAATGCTTTAAATATTACTTTTTTACGCACACGTCATAGCATTCAATTCTAGTAAATATAATATTTTCAAGCGGCCGAACTTTGCAAGGGTATGCTGTTTAATCTTATTTTTCGATAATCACATTTAGCGCTTTTACTAAAAGCATTAACTTCTCATTTGGATTCTATTCTAGACTAGATAAAGGATACTGAGTTTTGTTAATTTGATGAGTTGATTATGAACTTAAAAACAAAATACGAGTAGCAAGTGCAGAATATATATCAATTATCTTAATTTAAGGTAGGAATTAAGAAAAACTATGTCGTTAATATACAAATATTTGATTATTTTCTAAGCTTTGGTCCAGTTAACTAATTTTCTATGAAAAAAAGAACAAAAATTTCAAGAATCTATATAATCAATTAATAAATTAAAGCAAGATTTTAAAAAATTTGTTTAACACTGCAATTTTTTCGTCTTAAGCAAATGGAATGCACGACTGGGTTTTTTTTTAAATATCAGTGTCAACATGTTAAAATTAAATTTTTTCTGGTGTATAAATTCATAAACTTGGTGGATCGGAGCGCTCTCTACAGGCTTTTCTACATCGAGCTTTTTGAAAATTTTTGGACATACAGTTTTTTTAGCAAGCTCTAGTTATTAGTTTGGTAGCATTAAATTTTAGTATAATAAAGTGCAAGTTTTAATTGGCGAACGAGTAGCGCTGCTTTTTGGCAATTTTACTGAAACTCATCAAAAAGCCTCGAACATACGTTGGAAGAAATTTTCGAAGAGCGCCAGTAAAAACAAATTCAATAGTCAACAGGAATCGTTAGCCACTTAAAAGAAACAAATTATTATACCCGGATTAAAATTTAATGGACTTTTATAAGTTGTATTATTAATTTCGGTTGCGACTGAAAATTATTGTTGATATTTGGTTAATCTTTTGGCGTGTTGATTGATTGCAAGTTATTAAAAAAAAAAAGACACGCTCATATTTGCTTCTTTTTATTTAACTAAAATTCGTAATTTTTTTTCTTTGGTAAAATAGAAATAACAATTGTAGTTTTTTTATACATATTGTTGCCATGTTTCGACAGTGATCACAATAAGTTGAACCTATCGTTCAGTCTTATGTGGTTTAAAAATTTTATAAGCTTTAATTTTCGATTTCTTTAACGAAATAAAAATACTCGAGGAGTGTATTCTTGAAACAAATAATGCCAATATTCTTTGAAAACCCTTGAAAAAAAAAAACACAACTCAAGTAATTCATTTATATTACACTGTACAACTGGCAAAAAATGCCACTGGATTTCTCAACGGTTTCTAAAGCTTTTGGGTCTGCTGAATCCGAATCTTAAGTCAGGACTTTCGGGTCGAACTAGAATTTCTCTACAGTACGTGGTTTGTCCAGAAACCAGCATTTGTAAAAAAAAATGTATTTTTAATCCTTAAACAGGTGTAAATAAACGATTATGGGGTCAAGCGATCTCTGAATCATTCGAAAATTCTGACTTCATTTCAGATTCGGATTCAGCAGGCCCAAAAGTTTTAGTGATCGTTACGAAACCCGGGAAGGATTTCATTGTATATTGTTTAATGTAGTAAACACATTTTTTTTTGGGAATATTTCTGTCAGAACTGATAATTAATTCTACACCTTGTACCAGTTTCAAAATATATTGATGCAACTATAAATGTACCAAAAGCCTTTACGACTTGTTATACATTTTCTGTAAACCTTAATTTTCTGCAATACAATTAATATTTGAAAATTTTTCTCAGCGAACATAATCCTGTTGTCAGATATTCTAGACAATAAATTGAGTATTATACTAATTTGTATTTAATAAGTGTACATGCATATTTGCTATTTAAAACATTTTTCTCTTAATTTTCAATTTCAGTTTAAATATGCCAAGTCTCAATTACAACCAACACAAATTGCTATTGCATTAATAAACTAATATGAAAAGCAGTTAATGCGGTGAAACAAATCGAAAAAAAAATATAACAAAACATATCAACAGTGCCACAATATGCGGAAAATAGGTTAATAGAAGGCAAAAACAATGCATAACATAACAAAGATGCAACATTTTTTATTTATAAATTAGCTGATTTAACACATAAGCACATACCTATGTACATACATACATATCAGCAAAAGCGATCTACAAATGTACAAGCGAAGATCGCAAGGAACATTTAACAAAAGCGAAAAAAAATAAACAAAATCAAAAGCACTCTAATGAACAACTAAAACAAAATTATTAAAAATAATATACTTTACGGCAAAGTAAAAACAAAGCGAACACCAACAATTGCATTCAACTGCAAAAGCAACAACAACGATAGCTACCATTAACGCTAAGTTACACACACAAATAAATACGAGTATATACACCAACAAAATTGCGTCTATATATGTATATGTAAGCGCGCATAATGAAATAAAAAGTTATTGCTTGCCTACAACGCATTTTAATGAATAACAGCAACAAATTTAACTAATACCAACAGCAAATGCTGGGCAAAACAAGAAATTCAATGAAAACAAATTGTTCATATCAGCGAAAAAGCAAACAAACAAATTCTAATTGAATGCAAATGAAACGGACTGCAAACGCTAGCAGAACGCTAGAGCGGCAGAGCAATAAGAGCAATAAGTGGAATAGTAGGTACTTGTAGTTGTTACAAAAAAGGCGCGCGGGATAGCTACAGCAACAACAATATAACTACGAGAAACAACTAAAAGCGACATGAGAACATAAATGAGAAGCGCGAAAGCGGAAATGCAACAGCAACTATAATAGAGAAAAACGTATAGCGGCAACTAAAACAACAAAGTGAAAGCAAATAATCCTGTCACCACTTTAGAGAAGAAGCAACAACAGCCGTGGCAGCAACGCAATAAATCGACTAGAAGTTTAGCAAATAAAGCGTAAAACCATATCATAATTAACAAACAAAAAAAAAACCCCAGCAAGAACAAGAACCAGCAGTGGCAGCAAAGCACAATAGACGCAACCAAAGAAGGAAGATAGCAAAAGCGGAAGCTACAAAGAGTGTTGCACGAAGGCAAGCAAAAGGCGCCGGCAGCGCCAAGTATTAAAATTTATTCATTTACATTGGCAACGGCAGAGGCAATGACAATGGTGCGATAATGAAAACAAATATATAACTAGCAACAACAAACGCACAATGGCAATTACATCAACGCTTTAGCTGATCGAAGAACAAAAGACAGAGTTAGATTTTCCACGCAGACGCTTCCAACGCTCAGCCACCACTAAAGGCTCGAGGTGGATATAAAGCACATTATTTTGTGGAAGTATGTGTGTGGTTGTTACACATAATCCTTACTCGAGCAATAAGCACAGTAGCAATCGCACATACATCCAAACATACTTACATACATGTGTATGAATGAGTGAGTATAAAAGCTAAAACAGTCAGGAAAACAGCACATTGAAGGAAAACAAGGAAGCGCGCCAAATCTAATTATCTGCTACAGCGACTTCAATAACAAACATTGCAACAACAACAACAACAACAGTAACATAAAATAAAGTAAGCATATTGCCAAAGAGGCAATTACTAAACAAAATTGCCGCTATTGCCGTCAAGTGGATAGCATAACCTAATAGTTGATTGTGCAGAGCGCATCATAGCAACAAAACGAGTAAAAATAAGGAAAACAATACTAAAGAGCAGCAAAATCTACAACAAAGATATTTGTGTAGAGAATGCGCTAAAGTCTTGCGCTCAACTACAACCATCATCACATGAAACAGAGTTCCACACACAAAACACACAAAATCACATGTGTTCGCGCATTTGGCGCGAGCCACGTCTGTTAGTAAGAAGCTATTTGTACTATTCGCTTCCACATCAAATGTGTAAAAGTGTTTTCTATTCAACAAATTATCTTTTTTGAATGTGACTACAAAGGCTGCTGTCATTAATGCAATTCGCTTCTAAGCGGAAATATTTGACGGAAATTAAATGGCCACTTAACTTCCGGTGTAGCAGTGACGCCAACCAATCGACAAAACGACAAAGCACTTAATGGCAAATAAACACGACAACAAAAACAAAATTAAGTGCATTGGCATTATTATTACAAATGTTGTATATATAAAGCTAAGCGTATTGCTTACAAGTACAAAACTCGTCATTGGCAATAACAAAAGTTGAAACTGAAAACTCTCAAAAAATATGTACATAAGCCGAGCGGTATTTTAATTTTTCCGCAGTCGTTCGAAGATTAATTTCGCTACATAAGCATCGTGCACAAAGCACTCATTTTGAATTTATATGTTCGAGGTAAAATGTCAAAAGGAAGGAAAGACAGAAAACAGGAAAATCTAATTTATTTGGCACTACGCTTGCATATGAAATATGAAAGCTAAACAGAAATTGATGCTAAAAAACGTATAGATAACTAAAAAAGTTAAAAGAGAACTAAAATTTGTATTTTGTAAAAAAAAACTTTCGAAGTTTAATTTCAAAATCGCCAACTTTTCGAACAAAGCTTATACTCGTGAGGACAACAACTTTTGGAAACCCAACAAAATGAATTTTTGCATGAAATATTTGAGTATATACGCTTTAAAAGTATTCTTTTTAATGAATCAAATTTATGGACTCGCAAATATAATAATCTACTAAAAAGCTGGAGTAGAAGAAGTACAATCCGCTAAAATTTTAACTGAGTTTTGAGCATAAGACAGCTTGGTTTTCAAACAGCTAATACAATTCAAAGCCTCTTACATCTGAAAAATCAAAAAAGCCCTAATAATTCATAATTAATATATATAATAATAATTTAAGGATATTGAAAAGGTGTACAGCAAAGCTCATTTAAGGGCTGAGCCTAAATAATAATCCCAAGCCTGTATACTAGTATTGAAAACAGTTAGCTTCATCTACAACAAAGAGGTCGGCATTACGCTTAAGCCTGCGCAAAAATTTTGTGTAGACAAAAGATTGAAGACTTTTATTTCAAGCAACTTAACTTCGAAAAGAAAAATAAAAAAATATTATAAATTGTTTATTAAAAAAATTTTGGTAAAATAACTAGAAATATATCTAAAAGATATTACACTTATTTCTAATTATATTTATTAAATGCTTACATAATTTAAACAAGAAAAAAAACGAACAACAACGTTTGCTCGGAAGACAACATAAACAATATAGTTTGCCACAAGTTTCGTTAACAACCAAATAAAAAATCAACGCTTTTATTCCATTTCACTCGTTTTCGAACTCCAGCAACTTTATAATTAATTTTTTGAACGACAACTTTTCCATCCGCCACGGCTGTTGTTTTGTGTTGCAATTCCGCTAATTTTCAACATTTCCTTGCATTTTCCGCTTCTGTTACATTTTAACTATCTTTCCCTCACCAAAAGTGACGCCTAACTACCGTTCCCACTGATGACCGCCGCTAAAAGACGCGCAAGCAGTGGCGCGACAAATAACAACAATAGCAATAACAACAACAATAGCAATGATACAAACGAATATCAACAACAGCAGCAACATCTTCTACAACATCCGCAACAACATTATCAGAGCATACAACAACGTAATCAATATCATCGGCAGCAGTCACAGTTGCAATCCCAACAGCAACAACAACAACAACAACTCTCATATCATTATCAACAACAACAACAACAACAACAGCAACAACAACACCAGCAACAGTATACATATCAACCGTCGCATTTACAATATCAAGAGGAAAATTATCAGTCTCATCATCAACCACAACAACAATTACAACAGCGGCCGCAACACTCAACATTGCGTGATTGTTCGGTGAAATTGCCTCTGGATATTCTGTAAGTATGAACAAATTCATAATTGTTTGGATATTTTGTTGTTTAATACATGTGTTATTATAATGTACATACATACAAATGAGTGTGTGTATAAGTACAGATTTTTAATCCATATTTTACTATCTCTTACTCCTAGTTATTATATACATTCTGGAGTAGGGATTATTGTTGGAAGACCGCAGAATAATCGTTAATTACAATAAGCTTTTAACAATACGTAGAGCATTACAAAATTTTTGTGAACAATTGCAAAAGTGAATCTGTCGCGAGGCTCACTTAAAATATTAATAATCAAGACATATTTAATATGTAGCTAGCTGCAGTAGAAAAATTGAAACAAAAAATGTATCTTATCAACTACTCGAACTGTGCCGAAAGCATTCTTATCTAAACGCAACACAAATTTTGAAAATTCAAACTAAAATGGAAAAAAAAAATTAAATTCTTGCGCCCACCTGTTTTATCAGCCTTGGTAATAATCAAAAATCGTTCGAAACTGTTTCAGAAGATTAAATAACACAGCTCGTTGACGATGAAAACCGCAAAAATAATTTTTTGTGCTTCTTTTTGATAAATTTATGTGAGAAAAATACTCTTCTGATAGACTCGTGAATTTATCGTTTTAGGAATACCCATTTCAATTTTCTTCCAAATGTGTTCACTCCTCCACACAAAATCCTTTTATACCACTTTATCTTCTATCTGCAGATTAAGTATGTGCCTATGTGCCTATGTAAATATATGTATATGTATCTTAGCGTAGGTTGACAAGACGCTAATTTCATTTATGCGTCAGCTGTCAATTGTTGAAAATGTATAGCATTTTACTATTCATTTCCCATATGTATACAATATACATATATTGATTTCAAATTATGATTGTATAAATGTAGATATGTAAATGATGTTTGCCCCCAAGCAAAATTTTTCTAATAATATCATATACATATGTAGATGTGAACATATGTATGTATGTAGATGCGATTAAAGCGAATAATCACAATTTGGCGCCTAATTCAGTTTGCTCAATATTTAGCCGAGCTTCCTCTGCGATTTCTTATACTAATCCTGATATTGTATACCAAATTAAGGGACGTAAAGTTTTATGTTTTTCTTTTTGCGACGGAAATTTCAACCTTCACATTATTGGTGATGGAAGCACGCACCGCTACTCATACGGCTATGTTGACCGTAATATATGTATGTATGCGATAAAAGTCAGCAATTCGCATGAATTTAATGCTATAGTCAAATTGATGTCACTTCGTTAATGTTATGTAACGGCAAGTACGTCTTTTAATACAAATGAAAATTTTATATGATAGGGAGTCGAGATATGAAATGCAAAGCGCTCAAGCGTGATCGCTTAACTTCTGGTGGATGAGTTGTGTTTCCAACGTTCTTTGTTATTCATATGCAAAACCAAATGTACAAATATGTATGTGGATATAATTAAAAGGTATGTATGTAAATGTAAGGAATTGCAAATTTAGCGTCCATAAGGAATACAACGATAGCAGCAATCCATAAAGTTCCAAAACAAACTCATTTGTATTTATGTATATACTAAAATATAAATGCAAATATCTTTTCCGCCCACACTCAGTTCTATCAGTAAAAGTGGAGTTCATTTTTTGGCAATAAAGATAAAGCATATATCAAGGCGGTGTGGGACTTAATTATGAACCAAGCCTCCTACTTCACTAGTTGAAAAGTTTAATTCAGTTTTCTAATCGAAAGCTGTCACATTTGCTCTCTAGCAAAAGCATTTCAATTATTAGTGTCATGGACGACTTTTTCTTAACTTCTAATTTTAAAACAATATGAAAGCATATAAGCTGTGTTATCACAAATTAAACACTTACCCTATGATTTTTTGAAAATAATCTTTCAAACGAGAAATTTTTGGGAATACTTGACTTCTATGCTTAATAATCAATTGTAATTTTTGCTTTATTATTTTTAATTGAAATTAAAATTTTCTACTTTACCACTTTATAGGTAACACATTTTGATCGAAAATTTCATATCAATTTTTACGATTTTATGTCTTAATAAGATTGGAAAAATAAAATTAAAGTAAAGAACTATTATTTGTAATTGCAAAAAATTAAGCCCCAATCGAAAAAAGCATTAAAGCTTTTTCTTTCTTGAATTTGTCTTTTTAATATCTAAAAGTGAATCGTTGAAGCAAGATTAGTTTTTTCGAAGACAAAAAATAAAACAGCTTAGCAAATTCAATAGATATATTTTCAGATAAAGTTAAAATTTTCTCAAATTATAATTTGAGCTTGTTATTTGTTATTTGTTATTTGTTATTATTAATTCAATCCTAACACAACAAGGGTAAACCTTATAATTATTAGTGCTAGTCACAACGGATATGTATGTTTATTTATTTATTTATAAAAATAATAGAATTAGAATATCTACATATAAACTTAAAACTACGAATATGACTGAAGGAAAATAATAAAGTATAAGAATAAAAATTGCTTAAGTATTATTATTATCTTAACTAGTACTAATATATCTCTGAAGCTCGCGTCTAAATGTGCTAATGTTACTTAAAGATATCAAGCTTTGGGGAAGAGAATTCCAAAGACGAGTCACGTGCACCAGGAACTGCCTCTCCGACACCATTGTTCTGTATTTAACAGCGAGGAGCTTAGTATTTCTCATAGATTTCGTGGCAGTTATTCTGAGGGCAAGGTACCCAGGTACTTTCGAGTAGTAGATTTTATGCAAAAGTAAGAGGGATCTATACTGAAATAGCTTATCCAGGGACATGGAATATATAGACTCAGCAAGATGAGAAACGTGGTCTCTTGTCTTTATTCCAAACGCATAACGAGTGATATTGTTAAACAAAACATTAAGCTTGTTTTTGCACATATAACCACAGTTAACAAAAATTTCACAACCAAATAATAGTGAGGGCATAAGATAAGTTTTAACAATTAAGATACGAATTCGTTGAGGGGTAAAGTGTTGCGTGGTCCAAAGTGCGCGAAGCATACCATATAGCTTACCTACCACTACATTAATATGGCTATCCCAAGTTAAAGTTCTGTTGAAGATTATGCCAAGATTTTTAGCTGTCTCCACATAGTTGATATCGATGCCACCAAGCGAGATTTTTGGTAAGATCGAAGTGTCGAAAGGCTTTCTAGAGATAATAAGAGCTTGGGACTTCTTCGGATTAAGAGTCAGTGCGTTTTCGGAGGCCCATTCATTGATACGGCGTAAGTTTTCGTTAATTTTAATGACACAGTCACATATATCATTGAGCTTGCAAGATTTATAAACCTGGACATCATCTGCATACATGTGAAAGCTCATATCAGTAATAACAGTTGGTAGATCATTAATGTACAAGGAAAAGAGAAGCGGACCGAGGATGGATCCTTGCGGAACTCCACTTTTTAGTTCTAAAGCAGATGATGTCAGTGCCCCACTACAGACCACTTGAGATCTATTTTCTAAGTAGGAGGCAAGTAGTTTAATAGCAGTGTAGGACAGCCCAAAGAGTTTATCGAGTTTTGCAAATAAGATACTGTGGTTTACGGAATCGAACGCCTTTGAGTGGTCTAATAGGGTAAGGAAAGTGACCTGTTCCTCGTCAATGGACTCGCGAATGTCTTCGATCACGTCAGTCAGCGCGGTTACACAATTATGGCCTTTTCGGAAACCGGATTGCCGCTTGTTTAAAAGGGAGTCCTTAGAAAGAAACGCACTTAACTGCTTATGCATTATTAACTCGAGTACCTTCGAAAGATATGGTAAAATTGCAATTGGTCTGAGTTCGCCATTGGTTTTAGGGATCGGTAGGATTTTGGCAGTTTTCCAACATTTTGGGAAAACGGATGTGGTGAGAATCGTATTAAAGCAATGTGTGATATGCGGGAGCAGAATCGGCAAAACTGCTTTTAGAAACACTGGGTGAATGCCATCTGTCCCAACGGCATTAGATTTAACATATAGGAAACATTCAAGGACGTCGGTCTGATCCACACACGAAAAACTAAATCTCAGATCGTTTGGTAGTGAGCACGGTAAATTAATATTATTATAAATTTTTGTTATTCGAGGTGCTGATATATTTACGAATTTTTCATTTATAGCGTCAAGATCTTCCAAATACTGCGAATTATTTGTTTTACTTTTAACCAGACCGAGAGTTCTAATTTTTTTTCCAAGTTTGTTTGCTTTCTACTGCTCTGCCGAAGTGTTTATCGAAGTACTTAGCTTTGGCATTTCTAACAATTTTAACAACCGCTTTCTTTAAAATTAAAAACTGATTGCGAAAACCACTTGTTTTATATCTCTTCCACCGGTCATACATTTTATTCCGCTTTTCTATAGCTTTTTTAATTTCCAAATTAAACCAATTGTTGTCATGATGTCGCCTAATTTTTGTTTTTATGGGAATATGCGTGTCAAGTAATTTAAGTAAATTCGTCTGTAAAAATTGCATTTGATCGTCGGTAGATGTCAACGTATTTACATAGCGCCAATCAGTTTTATTTACGTCGTTATTAAGTTTAACATAGTCAATGTTTTCAAAATCTCGAAAGCTATAATATTGTAATTCGTCAGTGGTAGTGACAGAGAAGTCAAACGTCAAGAAAATTAAGTCATGCCTGGAGAAAGAAGGCATGGATAGTTGGTCATATAGTAGAACTCGTTTAAGGTTGTTTGTATAAAAAATGTCAATAAGAGATTCATTGCTACTGGTGAAATGAGTTGGGGTAAGTGTATTTATTGGCAAAAGACCGAAAGTGCTCATGGCGTCAGTAACGCGGCTTTCGACTAGCAAGTTGCAGTTGAAATCACCGGCAATAACAATATCTTCATATGAAAGACATAATTTCTCAATAGCATTTGAGAGCGGGCTACAGTCCACATTTTTATTTGGTCGATACACGGTACCAACTAGAATTTTACGATTACAACAAGCAATTTCAACAAACATATATTCAACACAAACGTCCACGGTTGATTTTGACTTCACAAAACATTTCAATGACTCCTTCACAAAGATCGCAACTCCCCCACCGTGTCCCTGTCTATCATGTCTAAAGAGTTTGTACCCTTTGACTGCGAAGAGTTCGTCGCACATATGTGAAGTAAACCATGTCTCCGATATGCATACTAGGTCAATGAGAGAGTTCTCAAAGTAATACTTAAACTCATCAATTTTCCTGCACAAGCTCTGGGCATTGATATGACATATTTTTAGTCCATTTCTTCTTTTGCATAGTACTCGTAACATCGCACAGTGACTAGTACTTTGACTATTCCCTTTCCTGATGATATCAGTCGAAGGTGTCATTTAAATTAAGTGTCAAACTAAATATTAATGTAAGAGCAACATGAACAAATTTAGACGTCATAACAAAAGAGATATTTACATATAATTTGAAATAGTTGAATAGAAAAGGGTTATATTTAAGAAAACTAGAATTAAGAGCAAGGTAACGAACACTCGATATTCTACATATTGCTACGAAAGAGAGCAATTTCTTCGTCAGTGCTTATTAGGTTACTCAGAGATTCCATAGTCGGCATACAGACAGGAGAATCGCTAACAGAGCGCTTTATATAAATTTGCCCACGCCTGGTGAAAGCTGAGTATATTTGTTTTTGTTTTTTTAGTCGAAGCGCAGCTTTCAGCAACGCATGATTTGCTTTAGTCAGGCATTCGTTGAAATAAATTGGCCTGTTCGATTCAAACCCAGCATGTTTTAAGCACAGTTTTTCGTTGCTGCGATTATGAAGTGCAATGGACTTGAGAAACAAGCCCTTTTCCTTAGGAGAGCTAAACTTTACAAGAATCGGAGCATCAGTCTTGGTGTTGGTTATTTTTCGCAGTCGAAAAATGTTCGTCACTGCAGGCATAACGCTGTTGATTGAGCTGCTTATATTCTTTAGTATAGCCATTAAATCCTCCCCACTCTCCGCTGGTATACCATGTACAAACGCATCAGCGGCTACTTCGGCCCTTTCGTAGCGATCAATTTTATTGCGAAGTGAGCACACTTCAGTGCTAAGTGATTCTCTTGCACACACCTCCGTTTTAAGAGCACGAACGTCATTGCGCAGTATTGCTATATCAGCACAGTCGCGCTCCGCTTTCACTACTCTTTCTTCGAGAGATTTTACGCTTTGCATTAAATTTGTGAGCTGAGATGTAAGCTCCCCTATAAGTAGCAATATGCGCTCACCTGATTCCCTTGTTGACTCCTTCACTGCACTCACGATTTTTGCCTCCAGTTTCGAAACCCACGCAGCATTAGGTGAACTCTCACCTTTACTCGGATGCTGATATGTTGTTGGACTAAGAGCAAACGAGGTGGTCGTAAGGCGATTTGATTTGGCGCGAGTGGTCATGATGGCAGAAAATTCGAGGGAGAGTGTAACAGCAACAACAGTAGGGCAGTAGCAGCGGCGATGACAGCAAAAAAAAAAAAAAAAAAAAAAAAAAAAAATGCAAAGCAGCAAGAAGTAAACAAACAAACGGCAGCAGGTCAAAGTCCTCGATTATGCCTTATAAAAATGCTTATATGTAAAAACACCTTCTTTTATGGCTCGAAGTCGCTCAGAAAGTTTTAGAAAACTTGATACTATAATAATCAAGTAAATTTGCGTTTATGTAGTTTATTTATCCGAAAAATACCACGAAAACTTAAACTTTATACGGAGCGGTAAGAAAAGACGTCTGTGCGCGTTACATGTATGTACAAGTACAAGCTTTGGAAAGAGAGAACTTGATTTTTTTTGAACACCATCAAAAAAAGTCTTGTTTTATTTTTAGTGTATACAAGTCGGGACTGCTGTAGGAATAAAGTATTTTAAATGTTTATGTGCAGCTTCTTTAGTAAAGCTATGGTAAATAAAGTAACGCAGTTTTTTTGCGAAAGTTTTCAATTAAAATTTAGTCTATAAGATTAAGAATAGTCCGAAGTCTGGCAGAAGTATGTTCGAAAAGTTTTTAGAGTCTACTGTAGAAAAACAAAGCAAAGCTTTTCTTTGATACAAAATCCGCCACAAATATTCGAAAGAACTTTATTTAAATTATTCGCATAAAGTTTACTTTTTCATATTTGTCGAACGTGACGGAATATGCATAAATACCATTTAAAGCATGACTGAAAATTTAATAAATAAACAAGTTCATATACATTTATTGAGCTCCAATGTTTTTTGTTACCAAAAATTTCGCTTAATGCAAAAATTCCGGCAGGATGGTCCTTTTTTGAGTGAATGGCTAGCAAAGATTTGGAATAAAATAAAAATTGTTAAAATGTTTGATTTTAAATACCTGCCATCGAGTGTTTTATGATATTTAATTAGTTTCTAGTATATTACACCAAGAATGAATGTGTTTTAACAAAAAAAAAATTATATGTAGATTTTTAAATTGTTCTAAAGTGTTCACGTATGTAACTTGAAAAACGCTTTTCTTGTCTATGTTGCAACTCGGGTAGTTAACTACCGCCTTGCAGTTGCTTGGCTACAAAATTACGAGTTTTTTTAAGCGTATTTTTAGCGTTTTTTTTTTTTTTTGAAAAAAAAGGTGTCGGATGAATTCTTCGAAACTGTTGCAAGAGTGCTGAAAAGATTTCCATCTTCTGAGCTTGGAGATGGCAGTTGCGCTGTGGTTGTCATATTCGAAAATATTGTTGGTGGAGTCAGATTGGTTCAGTTTTTTAGTTTAGACTGCTCTTCATTCACCAAAGCGATGAAATATTATTGCATGGAAACCGGTTATGCTATAAGGATAATGAGATATCTTAATATATTTTAAGTTTTTAGCCAGACTTATTGGCGTATACGCTTGTATAACATATCTTAAAAGCGAAAGGATTTCATCTGTCACTATTTTCAGTCCTATGTTTCATAGCGGAGCTCCAGAAATTTTTCGAACAATCCGAAAGAGCGATATTGCCAAATACTGCTTAAAATTTGCAACCCTAATGCACAAATATACGTGCGATGAGCGCACACCTCTCGCGCCAGAATAAGCATAAATAAACTAATAAAAAATGACACTGCAGAAAGCTTTAGTGACAGCGGCGTTAATAGGCAAGTAAACAAGCAAAATATTGCTTAAATTGTAAAAACGAAGCTTACATGTAATATTGAAGCACTCATACGCCATGTGGCACTGTATGATGCTCTTAAGTAGAGAACGACCGAACATGGATTTTCAAGGCCGAACCGAACCGAACCGAACTTCGGCCAATTTTGGCCGAAGCCGAACCGAAGCCGAACCAAACATTTTCCAGGTCCAAAATAATAAATAATCATGAGTTTTAAAAATTCTATATTTATACTTTTATTTTAATTTTTAAAAAAGGTACATTGGTTAAAATCACAACCATTTCAGTTCATTACTTAAACATACTAATGTATCATAGTAAAGTTAACAAAAAACTTAAATTGCTGATATTTGAAATCAAATAGTTTTATATTGTAATGCAAAAATAATAGCCTATCGGCATTTTCACCTTGCAACCGATTCCGTCTATCGGTATAAAGCTGACCTGCAGTACTAAACAATTGCTCACTAGACACACTTCACGGAGGAGCAGACAAATATTTTAAAGCAATTTTTTTCAACAGAAAATATGGGCTTTGATACCAGTATTCAAAGATATTACAATTTCTTGGCAGTAAATGTTCATTAAGATAAGTTTCCAATTCGTCATTTAATGAATAATTTCTTTCAGTATTATTACTGCAAAGCATATCAGTATCATGTAAATCCCAAAGGCTGCTTTGACTTGTTTCTGAATGTACTACACAATCAGGCTGCGAAATAATCGCAACATTTTCTATCAGTACTGATACACTTTTAAGATAGTCATTTATGGCATTTTAACAAAGCTCGATATCACTTTGTGTGAAATATTTTTGTATAAAACGAGGATCTATCAATTTTTTTTTAAATTATTAAAAATTGGCGTATGTTCGGCCAAAGTTCGGTTTTTTTTGGCCAAAGCCGAACCGAAACCGAACCGAACTTTTGTGGCCGAACATGGCCGAAGCCGAAGCCGAAGTTCGGTCGTTCTCTACTCTTAAGTAAACGTGCGTAAAATGTTACTCATACGCGCCGCATGGTTAATGTTTTTTTTACTATGTTATTCTTTTGAGCAGAACAAGCGTAATTCGCGTCACAGTTACGCGCACGGTTTGCACGGTTGTTATTTTAGTATTATGCATCTGCCTGTCTGGCGGATAAATGGCGAACTCTTCAATTGTCTGCTAGCGATTGCTGATATGTAATTTTGTTTAGATCCATATATATTTGCATAAAATTAAGTTATTAAATTTAAAAAATAATATACCAACTTACAGAATGATGATATTAAAAATATATTAGAACGTCTGAGTGCTCTCGTTAACTCTTTATAAGGTGAATATTTGAAAAAATAAATTTTGCTTCTTACTGCCATTTATTGTTTCCCCAGTCTGGTGAAAGAGAACTCATTTGCAAAATGAAGTTATTCTTGTTTGATGACTCTACTTGGGTATAAGAGTATACATACAAATATGAGTTCGTAGATTCTTATGTATACACGGAACTAAGTATTTCTCTCGATGTATTAGCTCTTTTGTTTGTAGAAATGCATGCTTTTCCCCATTGCTTCTAAATACACAATTCATGTGCATTTCACATGCCAGACGACAGTTAAGTGGAGCAAATAATGAATAAAGAACAATAAACAAATAAAATACGTGAACCGTTAAAAATGAAAAATTAGCATAAAACATTTCTACACTTGGAAAAAATAATAAGCATAAGTAAGTCCTCGCAATAAAAGGTAAATGAATGAAGAATTCCAGTGAAAATGGCACATTTGGAGCAAATGATTTTAGATATTTATGTAGATAAAAGCTCAAGTGCTTTTCAAAAGTGTTTGTCTTCACACTTTCTGAACCTTTAGTTTAGAGAGCCAGCAAAACATAGCTTATTTAAAAAAAAATGTGTAGCTTCTCCCTTGTCAAGAACCTTTTAAATAGTTTTACACCAATAATGTTTACAAGCAAATTTATTTCAAGTATACTCATACAGAAAACAAAGATCTTAAACAAAGTTTGATTAAAGCATCCAGGGTTTTGGAAATCATGTTTAAGAGACAACGCTAGATTTATAATTTTCGCCTTTTGTGCTATAGGCAACTCTTTAAACAGCTACAGAAAAACTGAAAAACAATACTAATAAAATCATGGTTAAAGATAGAAAACACAATATTTATAGAGAAAATAATTATGATAGCTAAGTCGAAAAAAAAAGAAGTTTTAAGCTTTAGATTGCAAAGTGATGCTCTTAAAATGTTTGTATAACACGAAATTAAGTAAACAATCACATACATATATTTTTAAGATCGCAGTCTTAAAATTTAAATATTTAAATTCGATACAAATAACAACTCTATCGAAAACATCCCCTTATAAGCTATTTTTCGGATTTAATGGAATCTTAACTAAGCGGAAAATTAAAGATCAATGAGAGTAGCTATCATTTAAATCATACCTTGGTAGCTATCTGATTAACGCCTAATCTGCTTAAAATAAATTGTTTACAAAATGTTTACACAACGCTTTCAACGATTTTATTTTTTAATGACGTATGCATAATTGCGAAATTGTTTTTATCCATTTTCTTTAAGTTAAGGTATTGTTAATCTAATTTAATGAAATTATGACAGATTTTTCCTTTGAAACAACACTTAAAATCAAAAATTGCATATTTTAAGGTTATTATATTTTCTAGAAATTAAAAAAAAAACGCCAAGTCTTAAGAAACCCGCAGAATTTACCCCAAATTAACTTTGGAAGGCACCATAAGCACCCTACATTGCACGAGCGTGAAAATTATATTTAAATAATATGCAAGTGACTTATGGTATTAATGGAATAAGAAAAGCATTTAAGTAGTTTAAAGCTGCTCGCGGTGGTCTCGTGGGCTGTGCCATACGTGTATGTAGCATGTTAGCACGTACACAATCAGCCCATAAAAGTCATTGTTCTTTGTACTTTAAGTTTCATTTCTATTACATGTATATTATTCTGTGGCATCACTGAACTAATGTCATTCTTTGTTTTATGTTATCTATTCATTCTTATGGATATTCTTTTTGTAACCTATCATTTCTTTTACTTGCCATTTCAACATTCGAACAGTAAACATCATTTTAATAAATCGATATCCTGACAAGTTATTTAAATTTATTTTAAAATTAATCTTAAATTTGAGGAAACAGATCGTTCTTAGACCACCAAGAAATCAATCAAATATAATAAAATAAAATGATACTTTGCATTGCCTTACTTGACCATACATAAGAACAATGAGATGAAAATGAGCGAGTGATTAATGATGAGAGCAGTGGCTAGACTTTCTTATGCCTGTGTTGCTCCCATTTGTCAGAATTGAAAAAAAAAGTTTGATATATTTATTTCTAACTGCGGCAAAATATAAACTATAGCTCAACTATATTGTGACCATTTGGATAACTCATTTTTCTTTTATTTAATTTAAATTGCATTTAATTTACAGAATATATGCAAACCGAAGATTTAAATGTAACACTAAAATTAAAACAATAAAAAATATATTTGTAGAACCTTTTTTGAGTATGTATTCTTGTGGCCAATTCAATTTTAATACAATAATGTCTGAGTTTCAAGTGACAGAACAATAGCTTGCCTCTTTGTTAGAGAATGAACCATGCAAAAGTGCCTCAGACATGCAGCTTAATAATAATTCAAATAAGGGGAATGAACTTACTTAGGCTATTAAATATGACTCACAAACTTTGATATTATGACTGTCAGACTAATGTAACTATCCTTATATATAATTATTTGAATTTAGCTTTTATAAAAAAAGACATACTTGTGCGGTTTTTACAAGAATACTTATGATTAAACCCAATTTTCATACTTATAACTAACGACGCAGCACTTTATAAATATATTTATTATTGTTTTCGTTATGCTGGTCAAATATCTATTTGTACCACTTCCAAAAGGTATTATTATAAAGGTCCATCTGAATAGGTTCATTTAGAAACTGTTTTTAAATTTCTAACTTTGAAGCTCATTTAGTTCTTTTTTGTATAATATTTGCTTAAAAGATTTAGGTTTATACTATTGACCAATATAATTATACAAGTGATTACAGTTTTCTTGGAAGCTGATTAAGAATTAATCTAAATACCCAAGTACCTACTTCGACGGAGTTGAGTAAGTTGAATGTAAAAGTTATAAGATTGAGTGTTGGTATGTCTGCATGCCAAAAAGAGCAACCAAGAAAGTAATTCCTCTTGAAGGCTATAAGTAATTTGCATATTTCATATACACGAGTACAAATGTAAAGAAAGTTGTTAATAGTCGTATGTGAAAAATTTTTATCAACTTTTATGGTAAAAATCCATCTTTTAAAATATCTTAGTCTTAAATATGTGTGTCCTTATAATTTGTGTTTATGTTTTTGTTTTAAAGATTTCCGCATTTCTTTTAATCCTTACAAGAGCCAATACTTTGCCTGAGTGTATAGTGAAAATTACTTTTAATTAAGCACCGTAACACACCATTTAGTAATCGTATGCTTATCGCCATAAAACTATCCACTCCAAACATTAGAGCACCAAACGAGTAGCTGTTACAAGAAAAGTCACGCTGAGCTTAACACAAAAAAGGACAAAGTATCGAATGTAATGAAGAAAAAGGTGGCGTAATATAGCTTTTGCGAGCTTTTCACACATTAAACTCAAATTATTTTATGCAACACGCAATCTTTGTAAGAGAAAACCACTCAGCTACTGTATTTTGATGATGACTTTTAGTACGTTTTATGTAAATGCATAACATACATACAGATATTGTAACAACATATATATAATTTCTATATAACCCCACAGAAAAAAGGTTTCTAAACGCAATTTTTGAAAATAATATTTTTGGTGTAAGCATTGCTTATTTTAACTGCTAATTAAGTTTTCATAAATGCTTTTCGTAAAAATCTACAGTAAATGTTCAACTACTAATATTATTTTTTTTTCGTTAAAAAAGGCATAAGTTAGCTGTTAGTTCATCAGGGAAATATTTATATTTTTATAAAAGAAATCACCATTTATTCATATAGTACGCCAGAATTTTTCGTCAATTTTCTTATTAAATAACGTTGAATGTTTTGCGGAAATCTCAATAACAAAAGTTTCTAAAATTTAGATCTTTTATTTATGATAATGAAAAGAGTTTCAATTGAAGACTAAATTAATTTATTTAATAAAAATTAGGAGCACTAGCTCACTTACATCAAATTTACTTTTAGTAACTTTTTTAAATTTTGTATGTTTTATAAACATTTAAACATTATACATATATATTTTATTTAAATTTTTCCGGCCTTTTCACGCTTGACCTTCTATTCGTGTATTAAATGACAATATATGCGCTAAAGTCAGTTTGAAAACAACTATAAAATTCCGTTGTTTTTATAAATCAAAAGTAATTACAATATTATTAGTGGCCGCTGTGGTCGAGTTGGTAGCAGTGCGTGCTATAACTCGATATGCCGGTGAGTTCCAGGTTCGAATCTCAGTCAGGGCAAGCAAAATCTTAATCGTAGAAAAAACTTTTTTCTAATAGCGGTCACCCCTCGGCAGACAATGGCAAACCTCCGAGGGTATTTTGCCATGAGAAGGCTTCTCAATAAATACATATACCGTTCGGAGTCGGCACAAAATTGTAGGTCGCTCCATTTGTGGTATAATATAAAGACGCACACCACAAATGGTAGAAGAAGCTCGGCCAAACACTGAGCTATATAGTGTACGCGCCAAAATTATTATTATTAATAAGTTATGATGCTGAATACTAAACATTTTTTATTAGCACTGTTATAAAAGTTGGACATATTTTAATGTAAATTTATTTATATTTATGTAACATGCTTTATTCATTAATTAAATATAATAGCAAATGATTTATCTGTGGTCACAAGCGATAAACGCTAAAAATGTTCAAATAAAAATTGGAAATTTTACAAAATATAATGAATGGAAAATACATGGGAAGTAAGAAGTTAATATATGTCAGGTTTCTAAAACACCATAACATGTTTGATAACTTTTCCCTTTCTTCAACCATTTAGTACCAGTTTGAACTAACTAGTGTTCTTAAGAAAGCAACATTTCCTTAATTTTTCTGCATGGTTTTAATTAACTCACTTATACATTCACATTTAACTGACTCACTTTAGCGGTTCAAGCTCTATTTATTGCCTATTTTGCATAGTCGTCACTGGTCTTCTCTGAAACTATTAAATTTTGCATTTATGTATTTCACTTGGATTAGTAGCGATTTTTGCTCTATAATGAATATCTTCCTGCCGTAAGAAGGCGACACCGCACAACATCTTAAAGTTTCTATTACTGAGACTGTAATAGGAGAAGGCAGCTATGAGTTTTTATATATTAGTGATCACGTTTTACAAACACTTAATTACTAGTACATAATAGTATTTAGTTGTAATGTTACACGTATTTCGCTCTTATTGCTTGACATTCTTACGAAATATTTTGACACACTTACAAAAAGATATTTACTATTGTATACGAGTATATTGCACGCTATTTAAGGAATTTTGTTAATGTTAATTAATTAATATTAAGATTTTGCTGAGTTAAGTGAAGTTAACAACAAAACCTAGAAAAATTAGGTTGTTAAATGATCAAATTATTATATTTGGAATTTGAGTTAACAATGGAAAACAAATTTGCTGTAATAAATACGAGTATTTTTTTCACTGAAATCGACAATCATTTCGAATGAAAAATTAAATAATTAAATCCTTTTTAAATTTCCACTCAATCGCAATATTAAATGTAACTTCGTTGTCAGGATAAACCTTTTTTGGGTCAATGTGTCGCATTGTACGAGTACACGTAACGCATGCAAGCCCTCGACAAAGGTGTCGTCTCACATGCACGTACCTGCACATATCTTGAGAATTGGCTGTGAAACATTGGAAATTTAGAAGTAGAAAGTGAGCAATGAGAAAATAGGGAATGAACCCCACAACAATAACGCAAGTGAAAGTGATAATTCCACAATGGTTGGGTTGGCTGATTTAAAGTTCGACGCGCCTCTTCTTTGTTATAGCTACTGCCAACGACTTCCTGCTGCAACACGTTTTAAATGTTTAATTAATTCCATAATAAATGTTGCATCCTTAGCCTCAATTTGAGGGCTAAGCGAGCTCAAAGTAACGCCATTAACACAAGAACATTTACGAGCTGGCGATGGTGACTGTCGTGGTGGTGCCAAGCAGACACACAATTTCTTCTTGCTTTCAGTTGTTAAACTTTAGGTATTTTTATAATTTTACGTAGGTTTATGTACTCGTATGTACAAGCTATCGCCACACCTGTATGCTATTATGTATGCCGGCTATACAGTGTGGCTCGACACTAAATTGGGTGACTCCATTACAGTGCAATGACGTTGCTGGTTGTCACCACTACACCGACACTGGCACAAGCACTGTCACTGAAGTTGCCGCTGCTGAGCAGCTTCTGATAGCTGCGATGTTTAAGTGTCGCCAACGAAGCAACAGAATGCACAGTATGCTGGGGAACTGGTTACGTCTAGACTTATCAATTTTTTATGAGGTGGTAAAATAATTGCCTTCGATGTTTTGTTGTATACATTTTTTTATGGCATTACAATGTGTTTCTAATATTATTATTAAGCGACTGATTTTTTAAAATATATATTTGTTTATATATTTCAATGCAAAATATCTATATTTTTATATTTTTGATATGCAATTTATTTACCCTTGGATTGAATTTAGTTTAAGATCTAAAACTCCTCCAATCCCTGACATATATTCTAAATATTGCCTTAACATGCATTTTTTTCTTTTTCAGAATTTAATGATTTAGACCATTCAGACCAAAATCCAAGATCTTCCAAACAATATTTATGTGCAAATGGAAATTTCACCGCGTAGATAATGTCAAGACAAAAAAGTCGACTCTAAAGTTAGAAACAAACTTTTTGACGTATATTTAAAAAAAAACTATGTTGGTTTTAAAGTTAGAGTCGTCTTTGTTTCAACTATAATTACGCACGTATGTTTTTCAATCAGCTACATAATTTGAAAATTGTAATAACTGCAATATGGAACTCCATATACAATTTTTTGAAGAAACAAAATAAAATTGAGTGGCAAAATTTTTCTTAACTTTTTGTAAAAGTTCTAAAAAAAGAAAATTTATTTCAAAAAATTAATTAATAAAATATTTTACTATAATAATAAATTTTACTATATTCGCATTTTTTGTTTGATTATGAAACACAGTAATAAATTGTCAATAATCAACGGTAAACTTCATCTACTTCATACTTTTAATTTGTGATATAGATTTGAATGTACTTAAAAAAAAAATAGTCCATGAATATTCTTGGAAAATTATTATCTTTGGAAGCATACTTAGTAGAAGATTTGCGGCAGCGCTTACCTAAAGTGGTAAACTTTTTATTTCAACAAGAGTACATTCCTTGTGCGAATAAGTTTGACCCCATAAATGAATTTTTGTAAAAGTGCTACAACAAGGAAGAAGATACAAAAGCTATTTGGCAACTAAATTCTCAAAACTTTGGTAGATGTAAAGCTCAAAAGTAGACACCACATATTTGATCACAAATATTTATTTCAATTTAATCACACATTTTCTTTTAGTCCCACTGTCCCTCGAGGAGAATGGCAACGACGAGTCTCATTGCTTGCGGCACTGTTCTCATTGCTGCTTGCTTAAAGCTGGCGCATTGTTACGGCAGTAGCTGGAAGGAGAATTATGTGTTGTAATCCTTCCATATAACCGACACCGATATCCATATAAGAATGCATAATTGCACATACATACATACTCGCATACACCCAGGCGCTTACGTGTACATCGTATACTCGTATGCACACACATACATAAGTGTATGTAGCGCCGGCAATTTCTTTTATATTTTTGTATGCTCTTACTTTCTTTTTTACTCCATTTTGCCAACAAACCGCTGCTGGGGAATCTCTTGCAAACAATACTTACATACACACATCTGCTACTGAGCATTTTTTTCTTTTTTGGTTTTTGTTGTTATTCTTATTCTCATAGCTTGCGCGATTCCTTCATTATGATTATATGTGCTGTTGTTGTGGCTGTACACTTCTCTAAACTCCTTGTGGCCACAAAAGAGAAAAGCGAAATTGCAGTGAAGTTAAGTATTGTATATGAATGTGTGTTTGTGCTTGCAATGCATAAGTGTCATATAATAAGTATGTAAGAATGTGGCACATTCTTCTGTATCTACATACTAGCACAGATACTTTCCAGTTTATACCGGCGCGAACAACTTCATTTTCAGCAACACACACACACACACTCGACTGCCAGCACTTGTCTTCCCCAACTATGGCTTAGCGCACTTGTCAGAGCAATTTTTTATATACACGTACACGTATACATATTTACATTGGTACTTACTTACAGAAACTATGTCGTTATGTGAGCACTGCAGTTTTTTGTTACCTTCTAGTAGTCATATTCCGCCTCCTTCACACTTTCCCCCTGTTTCCCCTACTTTTCTTCTAGTACTTTGAAATTTTTAAAGTTGAAAGTCTCTACTATAAGTCGCTTTCTAATTGCCAGTTGCCGCGTCGGCGCAAGTGACTTTTGTTGTTCGACATCAGTCAAATGTAGGGACGCATGTGCACGTAGGAACTAACACAAAATACCGCAACATATTTATACAAATATATATGTACACATATAGAAAAGGTTCATAACCACTTCCCTTCATAATTATATGCGTATGCGCGCATGCGTGTGTGTGTTAAAACTTTTTGCCTCGGAAGTTATGTAATTATGATTGCGGTATATTAAGCCCGTGTATGAGTGGATTATGCGTGACGGCCTTTAACGTTTTCTTGTAAAGTAATTGAATTTCATTAAGAATTCGGTGTGGGTGGACAAAAATTTAATCAGCTCTGTTGGTGACTTGCACTGGTTGAGTTTTAACATGAGGCGACCGTTTTTTGCATTCTTGTAATTTAGAATTTTATATAAAATAATTCGCTTCAAAAAGTGTTATACTAAGTGAAGGATTTTTGCTTAAACTTAAATGGGAGGAGGGGAAGCAATGGGAGTCAATAGTGAATAATGCTGAGCAAGTCCGGTATAGATGAACAAACTTTCTATTGATATAATGCTTTAGATAGTTTTGAACTTAATGATTTATACTCGTATAAATAAAAACAAATGTCATTCCATACATGTTGTTTTAACTGACTTTTTTAAATGTTTGCGTTTATTTTTTTGAGTTTTTAATTGACGAAATAAGATGCTAAAAATTTTATTACAAATTTACAACTTGTCTGAAGATTTACCCTAAGCAGTGTAAAGACTGCCAGCGAAAGCATTAAATAAATACTATTCACCTTTTTTCCTTTAAGAATTGGGAAACCTGACGAAGTTAATAATAATAAAATATTAATTTGGCGCTCACACTATTTAGCTCAGTCTTTGGCCAAACTTTTAGTACCATTTGTGGTATGCGTCTTTATATTATACCCCCAAATGGAGGGACCTACAGTTTTCTGCCGACTCCGAACGGCAGATGTATTTTATGAGAAGCTTTTTCATGGCAGAAATACCCTCTGAGGTTTGCCCTTGCCTGCCGAGGGGTGACCGCTATTAGACAAAAACTTTTTTTATATTAAAGATTTTACTTGCCCTGGCGGAGATTCGAACCTCGTACCCGGCGGCATACCAAATTATAGCTCGCGCCGCTACAGACTCGACCACAGTGGACAGTTGATAAGAAAAATTGAATTCATTCTTTGATTTGCACTTAACGCCTTCAGCCACAATTACGTATTAGCTAAAAAATGTTTTAATATTCGTTTTCACTGTCAAGTTTTATGCAAAGTTCATCTGGACCCTTCTCTATATAAGTATACAGTTTTGTTCAATTTATTTGCAGTGATTTTAATAAATTTGGTCAAATTCTTTTCCTTTACTTAATATTTTATCATAGTAAAATACAGTTCATTCTCAAATAAAATGAAAATTTTAAATGTTTAGAAATTTAACAAAATTGGATAAAGATATCAAACTTGTTTTCTAATCCAGTTGAAGTTTTCTAGCTTTTAAATTTTTTATATTATATTGAGCAAGCTTCAAATATTTTACAAACTACTAGTTATTTCTAAAAATTGTACGGTTGTGAAATGCAAAAAAAAAAATTTCAAAAACTGACGGGAACTTTTAACCATTACCATACTCAAACTTAAATTAATTTTGTTTTTTTTTTGCTTAGTGAATTTCTTAAGGATTCACAATTGAAATATGCTTTTGTTGCTCTGAGCTTGTCAATTATAAAATCAAGTACTTGCAATTAAAAGGTATAATTTCAAATTTGTTTTCGCTTTGGAAAAACTTGGTTTAGTAATTTGAAAATAAGTAAATCATTTCAACATTGAAGCTTTTAGTCGTATCAATTGGAGGAAGGGCGATAAAATGAGGTTTATCTGCATTACCTCAATTCCCCGAAAAAGAAAAGAAAATCAGTAATAGAATCACCGAAAAACCACTCAATAAAATTATTTATGACGACGTGCATACGTTTATAGCTGCGTGTGTATGTTTGTGCACTTTTAAATCGAGTGTCTCATTTGAATCCCAAATGTTCTTAATTATACTAATCAACCAACGCACTTATAAATTCAATTAATTAGCCAAATGGATTTGCGTTTATTGGCATGTCTACCAGCTGTTTGAACACAGTTAAATTCAAAGATATGGACATATCCATAAGTATGAAGGAGTGTATGCATAAAAGTCCGCGAATCACTTAAACTACAGAGTTGAATTAACAAAGAGGTTTGGATTTTTATATACTTATGTTTGTAAGAGTGTATAGACCCAAAAAAAATTACCAATAGTAATTTCGTACATTAATAATAGTGCGTTCGCTCATTAAAGAGGATAATGACAGTCAAATAAGGCGCTAATACAATTAATTTTATATATAAACATAGGTATGTACATACCATTAGTTTCAATTCATTAATATCAAAAATTTAATTGACTGATCAATTGAGAATGAATAGAAGGGCAAGTAATGTGTATGCTTGTTATTAAATATTATAATCTAATAAAATGTAAGTCATCTACTTTATAATTTTTTTTAAAGCACATTTAAAAAACTTAGTTAATGCCATCATTTGCAAAAAATTTAAGTTACTCAATTCCATAGAACTGTTGCTTCTTTTTGTCTTTCAATCCCCAAATTATGTGGTAGTTTGTCATAAAATGTGGATTCGTTTTTTCTGTGTTAATATAAATTTTGGGTCAAAAAAATATTTATTATTTCACTATATTGTATTACGTTGCATTTCATTAAATTTCTTTTTATTTTATTTAAGTTCATTTAGTAAGTTTTTTTAATATAATTTTATTTATAAATGTTTTATTGAATTTTCTTCATTTTATATTCAAACAACCTTGATACAAAATTTTCTACATTTATTTATATTTATTTTACTTTAATAAAATTGTTGAAAGAACACTTACTTTTTTTTTGATGTATTTTCACTTCAATTAAATATTATATAGAATTTGACAAGTTTTCATTTATAAATACATATGTACATACATATGTTCATATTAAGATATAATTAATTTAACCTACTTTTTTCATTTGATTTTTTGTTTTTATCAATCTAACACTAATAATGACTTGACTCTGATCTTTCTCCAGCAAGTATTTTTTTTATAATAATTTACATAAATTAATTTTCATAATAATTTCTCCTTTGTTTTTAAGTTTTGAAAAAATTTATTAAACTTTAATTATAAACTTCAACAATATATATCTGGCTTTGTGCGAGACACACCAAGCAGGTATGTAGCAGCAGCAAAAAAAAATATTTTTTAAATTTTTTTTGCATTTTTTATAAATAAGAATGTTGTAGGTAGTTGGAGGTAGTCAAAAATAATTTCAGCTTTAGCTTACAAATGCAAGAATATAAACAGAACTTTTAATGTGTTTTCAAATTTTCTATTGAACAACTTTTTAATATGTATTAATAAACCTTCTTATAAATTCGATTGAATACTTACTAATTGGTCGTTGATCTTTCACCTTCCAGATGGTTACCGAAATCTGCGATGCGGCCAGTGGGGCCTGACGCTTCTCACACCGACTGCATACTGGTTGTTGGTGTTTCCCGTCCGAAATTAGCTGTAGTCTTTTTAACGGTTATGCTGGTATCACTATTTCTCACCTTCCATGTACTCTACGATAGCGCCGTTTATAATATACAAGCTGCCCAAGCCATTACCGAGCATCATCGATTACGTTTACTTAATAGCGCTGGTAGCAATAGCAACAGCAACAACAACCATTTGCCGGAATTTATCAAGCCAGCCGCGGCAGCTGTAGCAGCTGCAGCAGCATTGGCCGTCGTGCCCTCCTCAAATCAAATTAGTCATCCAATGGTGTTTCCATCGAATCGTGTACATTTTCCAAAGACGAGTCGACGATTGCCACAGGTGTGTATGTTGAATTGTAAATTTGTTCTTTAGTTAAATACATATATACATATTCGTTACACATATACTCGTTTAAAGTTAATATTAATCAAGAAGTTACTCAATCTAAAAACTAAATATATTCTCTCTCACAATATTTCAGGCCCTTATCATTGGCGTTCGAAAGTGTGGCACACGCGCGCTCTTAGAAATGCTTTATCTTCATCCTCGCATACAAAAGGCAGGTGGCGAAGTGCACTTTTTCGATCGTGACGAGAACTATATGAAGGGACTGGAATGGTATCGGAAAAAAATGCCGCACTCATTTCGTGGACAAATAACGATCGAGAAAAGTCCCAGTTACTTTGTGTCGCCAGAGGTAAGAAAGTAAAAATTGTTTCATCATATAAAAATGAACTAAGTCTACGTTACCTGGACATTTTGCATGTTTCCTTAAAAAATACAACTACTACGACTACACAGACATACGATTTTCATTATTTTTCAGTATCTTGCATTTCACGATTTGACCGCAAACATTTTGGAAATAAAGGATATTTGTACTTAAAAGTTAGCGACAGCTAAGGCTAATTGAGGTCATTTCTTAGTTGCAAAAAGTGATTAGCCAGTAAGTTGCTTACAGTAGGAGGTCATTATAAAAAGTCTTAGATGCCTTTGATATTACTTTTGGATTCATTGTGGAAATTAGAGTCTGATTAAGCGGTCTTTACTGCAGCTCTTCTTAACTTTCTCCTTTCTTCAATTATGAGTGAAGAGATCTCTAACGTGCGATATCAGCAAATAACATTCATAACAAAAAAAAGTTCCTTAACCTCATTTTTACAAAGGTTTGTTAGTCTCTGAAATATTTGCGTGGAAAGATATTCAAATTTTGATATTGTTTTTTTTTTAATATTTTAAAAGAAAGTTTATAAATGTTGCTATGAAAAACGTAACATCGCTGAGTCAAACACACTCGATATACAGTAGTTACATATATTAATTCCAGCACACCATGGATAAATATTTAAGAAACCTTGCGATTAAAACATTTTTAAATTAGCTCATTTGTCGTCAATTTTTACATAGCTAATTTTGAAAAGATCAACATATTTGTTTAACCTTCCTGAACTTGCAATTCTGTGCTTTATTTCATTTTCCCTCGAATTCATACCTTCGCTTTCACCTTGAGTTTTCATTTGACAATTTCGCCAACTATTCTGCATTTTAATGTCACCTTGTTAGCTGTGTTTTGACGGTTTTATACTTAACAAATTGCTATTACGTGCTTATTGATTCATAAAATTGGATTTACGTCTGACAACTACTACTGCGTACAAAATGGCCAATATTTTTTTTCTTTTTCATCTTTTCCTTACTTGAAGGCAATTTTAATTAGTTCTAGTAAAGTTTAAGGAACTTGCATTTTTGTTTATAGTTTCTTTCTATGCTTCCTGTGTGTTGGTTTGTTTGTAAAATATTTTACAACAACTTGTCGTTGATCTCAAGTAATTATATTGAACAGAGTTTGTATGTACTACATACGCGTACAAAAGTGAAATAATAAATGTATTAACAAAGAAGTGAACGATTAAGTCTAAAGAAAATCAGCTTTTAATGATTTTTGCTAAGACTGTTTAAAATAAATATATGGGTAAAATGCTTAAATTCTTAGTCCCTCGGAGAGTTAGCCAAAGGTGTTTTTGCATTTGTAAAACGTTGGTCAAAATAATTCAATGACCCATACATTACAAAGGCTCTGTTCACAACATTAGTGAGGCCAATACTGGAATATGGATCTGTTGTTTATAATTCCGACCGAATAGAGTCATTCAAAAACAATTTCTGCTTTTTGCTTTAAGAAATTTTCGTTGGGATTCTCAGTACAACCTGCCGCCATATAAAAGTCGTTTAAAACTCATTAATCTTCCTATACTTGCTAGTCGCAGAGAAATGCTAGGCATTGTATTTTTGGTCAAGTTAATGACAGGCTTGATCTCTAGCCCATCTCTTCTTAGCGAAATAAAACTAAATTCAATAAAACAAATTCAAGACATTTCCGGCCTCTTTTTCTGAAACAATGTAAAAGTAATTTTGAGTTAAATGAGCCACTCCGTAGTTTGTGTCAGGATTTTAACACTAACTCCGGTTCTTTTGATATTTCAGACTCACTTTTTTTCTTAAAGAAAACTATTTGATCAGCTGATGAGCATTTGTTCTGTAGCTGAAGAGTTTTAGATCTCGACACTTATCAAACTTCTGCTTTTCATGACTCGGCGCAGAATATATGAAAAAAACAATTTTTCCAAAGTTATTATCGCGCAAACATATCACACATTTCAAATTTATAAACATGAAAATAACTAAAGAGAGAACTAAAGTGAAAATTAGAACGCGCGTAAACCAAAAGCACGCCTGAGTCCCCCTCTACGACTTTGGAAATTCTGAATGAATATACATATATACAGTGCTGTTGGAAGCCTTAGTAACCAAGGTCATACGAGTAATGACATAGTTTGCCTCTTATGTTCATATATTTATTTTTAAGAATTTTCATTTAAAATTCAGTTCATTCCCTAAAATTCCCATAAGGAAACAATTGCATCCAAAAAAGTTCTAAAAAAAATCAACGGTGATTCCTAGCTACTAGAAACTTTCACATTGTGATACTAAAATTTAATGGGCTATAAAAGTGCATACTCAAAAAATTCGAACACTTCTGAAAAAAGTTGAAAATCTAAGTCAAAATCTGCAGCATTTTTTTTTAGTTTTCTACAAAGTTTTAAAATTAGATTATGTTACAGAAGGAGCTGAATTTTAAATGAAAATTCTTAAAAATAAATAAATTAACATTAAGAATTCCAACAGCACTGTACTTCTCCTCATTGATGAGTATTGCAGACAAAATGAATGGAAATTGGTGGGTGTGGTTAAGGTCTAAAATTATGCTACTATGTATCCGGCAATACTGTGGACGAGAAATTGCTTGTGAGTTGTTAATCTAACCCAGCCTAGCTAATCCCACTTTCTGCAATCGAGTTCCACTAATTATTGAACTATTTTATTATGTATAAACATATTTAGGTACATGGGTAAATAAAAAAGTTGTTTATAATGATAAATATATATTGTGAACTAATTTATAGTAAAAAATTAAAATTAAAGTAAATAATATTATCAACGCAATGCATAAATTCGGAATTAATAAGACAGCCGCGACTGATTTTACCGACATAAGGTAGTTGATTTTCGTTGAAACGATTTTTCGTCATCCCTTATCAAGTTTAGTTTTAAAGACACACCGTTTTCGGCGTTGTGTCATCTTTAGGGTTAATTTTCGTTCTGTTCAGTCTAGGACCGTATTTATTTTATTATTTGCAATGGTGCAAAATCGTCAATGTAAACAAATGTTAAGTATCCTTAGTGAAGGTACCTGAAGTCTCGGGCCGATAGAAACCAAATGCGACTGTATTCGCGGTAAGAACAGGGACAAGGGATGACGGAAAATCGTTCCAACAAACATAAACATTCCACCCTACCCTATAAGAAAAAGAAGATAAGAAGACATAAGGAAGTTTTTCAGGAGCTAATTTTGGCACAGTGTGAAAATAGGAAAATTGTTTTTATATAATTAAATAAGACTTATAATTTTTATAACTGAGTCCAAAGATATGCATAGTTATAAACTTAAATGTGACTGGCTGAGTAAACGTGTGCTTTTTTCCTCTGGATAACGGTATTTACCTGTTGGGTTACTGGTTGGTTGATTAAAAAATTCTGCACCATATTTGTATAGAACAATTAGGTACATACCTACATACATATACATATTTTTTGCTGATCCGAATCAGAGTCCTTTACAGAGCATCTACTTGCAATCCGTTTGCAATCTGCAATTTCGAAATTCCAAGTTTTAATATTTCAGTTTATAATTAAACATATTATCCGCCAAGTTGGTTGTAAAAGCTGCAAGTCACGCTGAGATTGAATACATGAATGAGAATAAAGCGAGACTATAAGAAGATACTATTTGAAATTCACTGACCAGCAGTATTTAAACCTGCCACAATCATCAGCGTACACACACATATGTATACATATATATATATATATTTATATACATATGTACTGATGTATAAATGCTCATATTTGGGATGCTCACTGCATTGCACACTATAAATTGCACTTAGCAAAAGAGTTTTGTGTATGTGTGTGCGTGTGCGAGTATTTTAGTCTGTGTATACTCAAAGTGTCTGTTGCATGCATCATTAAAAATGAAACGAAAATTGCTGACTTAACTGGACAACAGTCCTAAATGGGTGGTACAAAAGTAAAGGGTGTGCGAAAACGAGTTGTTAAAGTAGACGAGCAGCTGGGCAACGAGCGGGCGACTTAGTACGAGAAGTGAAGGTACAGCTGGCAAAGTGGTAGTTGGATTGGGCGTTTACAGCAAATTACATCGTACACAAAAATTCAGTTAAAAGAGAATTTCAAATGTTCATACATATGTGACTATACAGCTTCATACTAACTTTAAGCATGCATTTACACTTGCTTACATAACATATCTTTGCATGAACATTCACATAGGCATGGCGATGAAAACTAGCAGCAACTATTCGTGCATGTGCAGAAGAAGTGGTGGTATGCAATCCTTGACAGCGTTGAAACAATACGGAAAAAAATGCATGAAAAATCGGAAAATAAATGAATGCACTGAATTGCTTGGTGAGAGCTGGCATATGTTGATTTCGCGTATATGTATGTATTTATATGCTTGTACATATGTATTTATGATTGTGATAGGACCGAATTTGTACCATGTACTTTAATAAAAAGTTCTGCAGCTTTATGCTGACCATAAAAAGCAAATGTTCCTTTTTACCAGTAGGAATTGTTTGTAGAGTCAAAAGACATTTTAATTTTTTAAAAGTCGAACTGAAAATCGAACGCTGGTATTTTGCCATAAGATAATGTACACACCTCTACTCTATATTTTTTGTGCTTAAAATCATTTAAGATTACCATTTAATTCCTTTTAATCCAATGCACCAAAGTTAAAATAAGACCACATAAGAAGCTTAAATTTTTTCGATAAAGAATTATTGAAATCTAATTACAGGGTCAAAAGTTATAACAAAAAAAAAAGAAAAATAAAGCATTCCGACGCATTGATAACCTCCTCCTTTCTAAAGGACAGTTAAAAACAAAAAAAAAACCACATATGTTGGTAATGGACAAGGGCGAGCTGTTGTTGTGCTGCTTTTGTCGCTGCTCTTTGCACCACTAAATTTGAATTAATACATACAAATAAAATACATACTCGTATGCATAAAAGGCTAGATGCTTGAGTGCATGGTGATTTTTTTTTTTCGCGAAAACACATATTTTATATGTACTCGTATATCCATACATACATTTATATGCATAAAAAAGCATGCGCGTATTAAATTACGTTGCAGAGCTACAATAACAAAATTGTTTTAAGTAGTAGATTCACTTAAAATTTTCAGCATTCAAAAGCTGTTTCCAAGTTTGGTAAAACTTTGGAGCATAATTTACCATCATTTTTCACTTGCAAAATTTTTTTGGAGCTTTTTATAGCAAATATCACATTCATTGATATTTTTTTTTGCTCTCATCCTTTTTGTTTCGACTGTTCATCTCTCCGCATTTTCCGGGATTTCACTTTATAGTCTTCTTTGCAATATCGGTGTGAAAAGTTTAGTTTATCTTTTTGGATTTCTGTCTACAAAGGTGGCATAGTATAATTATAATAATAATTTGGCGCTCACACTATTTAGCTCAGTCTTTGTCCGAATTTCTCCTCCCTTTTGTGGTGTGCGTCTTTTTATTCTACCACACATGGGACCTACAATTTTGTGCCGACTCCCAACGGCAGATGTAATTTAATAAGAAGCTTTTTCATTTCATATCGAATAATAGCATGCATCGCTACCCACTCGTCCGTAGTATAGATAGATATTTTTAGGAGTCAGTTTGCCACATCTAAAAATCGTTTTTAACTAAATATGAAAAAAATTAAATATCCCATAATGCGAAGTTTTATGTAAGTGAATCTTTAACATAGTCACAACATTTTAATTAATTGAACATAGAAATTGGAATACATAGATATAAGTATTAATTGCAAGTAGTCTTACAATGTGTATGTCTAGAAAAGGCAGAAGCGAACCATGACTGCCTTCCAGCGAGGGCATACAAGCTTAATTTAAGGGGTTACTTCTAGTTACGAGCCCTAAAAATGATGTTTTTCAAACATATTTCCTGAGAAAACTTCTAAATTTATTATGTTAACCATTTGTACACATATTATGGTAACTTTGAAGAGTACCATCTGCTATAGCAGATCTCCAGAAACCCATCCAAAAATAGGCGTTTTCGAATTTCGTTAAAGTAATGTATAATCTTGTAATTAATCGAAGGAATAAGCAAAAAAAATGTTCTGCCATAATTTTAGCCTTAAACTGTGTATAAAAAACAATGTATCAGTAATAAAAAAGCTTCGAGTAAGTACTAGACAATATAGTTCAGAAGCCTGTGTAAAACTTAGAGACATTGGTACAGCCGTTTCCGAGAAATCTTCGTCACCGACTTTCAAAACACTGTTTTGAGAAAAACAAGGTTAAAGTTTCAAAATCATTTTGAAATGCTCTGATGCGTCGTTACAATTGTGCGTGTAACTTCAAAAATAACCGTCGGATTTGATTGACTTGTGGTTATTTGATGATGTTTACCGTTTTTTTTACATGTCGCTTAACAGAACACAAAATCGCATTTATGATCCGATTTTAATTATATTCGAATTTTAAATAGATAATTGAAAACGGAGTTAGGATATTACTAAATGCCAAATAAGCGATCAAATAATAGGAAAAGCAATTAATGTGCAAAATAATAAACCTCCAGAAGACGCCGATCGTTTTAAGTTTAAATCTCATTTCAATGCTCCGGTTAGACTCTAGTGTATTTAAAACAATTGTTGATGGAATGTTAATCTATGTATGTATAACTTGTTGTCCAAAAGCCATTTCGTATTCTTTCTGAAGTATTTATTTATTTATTTAAAATAACTTACTTAAAATTTAAATTCTAAGCTAGGTGTTTGAGCTTTGGCTGCGAAGGCCTTAAGCTTCTTTTAGATTCTGGTTGCTTGGTTTAGCTAAATTTAGTGTCTTTTAGAAATATTATAATTTTCTGGAGAGGATATGCAAGTTATGGGGTCGGCGTTTTGGAAGTGTTGTGTTATGGAGGATTGGAATCTAGATCAAATGGAAATCAAATGTTTTACATCGATGGGGACGAGTAGGTTAAAGAAAGGACAGATGGGGTGTGCAATGTTGTTCATTAAATATTCGTGCGTAATTTTTGTATGCCCAAGTCGTAAGCGTTTATGAAGTATTTTTCTTTGTTCTTATTCTTTTACTTTTCAATTAAAATACATTCATAAATATATTATATAAATATATTCTTTAAATTTGGTAAAACAGTAAAAAAAATCAATGAAAACGAAATTATCACCAAAGTTTTTGAGTAAGTAATTTAAAAACAAAATCATAAAAAAATGCAATTTTTTTATCACAATTACTTTTAGTATACTAATATGTAGATTAGAAGTGACTTAAAATTAAGGTTAGTTATTGACAGTTTTATTACTGATGATGTTGCGTGAATAGAAAAAATAAATCTTCGTATTTTCCTTTTGAAGAAAAAAATAATAAATACTCTTAATAATGTTTGCAACTAGTTCTATTTAATGCATTTTCTATTAATATATAAATATTTAAACTAAGCAGTAATTTTATATGTGCATCAGTTGATTTTGGTATATAAATATTAGAAAACTCATATTGGCATGCATGTGTTGTATGGTTTTAATTTAAAAAATGCTTCACACTACTGCTGAAACGCTTAAAATATACTTCTAGCTTACAAAATGGCAAATAATGCATATCCGTTTTCTTTTTGCCTTCTGACAACAAAAGAAATGTTGTAATCTCTCGCAGTCAAATTGAAAGCTGACACCGTACAACGCACATCAAATGAAGCCACGAAAGTGATTGAAGATATCAGCAAAAATTCACACGAAGCTTTCATTTGGCAGACACACGTACAAATATATTTTCTTATACTTATGCAAAAGCCACAAAGTGTTTACCCGCAAATTTTTATCTCATTACTTTCGAAAGTGTCAGATGGTTTGTGCGTTCGTCAAGTAGCATTTAGTGGACTAAACACTAAGTTAGTCATTCCGACACTCAGTCAGTTATGCAGTCAGCGTGCGTGAGAGCATAGAAGCAAATGCATGTAGAATGTCAGTTTAATGAACTGCTACTCAAAGCGGAAAATGGAAATTGCTTTTGCATGTTGTTGGCAGTTGCTGGAAGTTGTTGCAAGTTGGTGTGGTAATATTAAGTTGTGAAGTTTTGAAGTTAAGTTGTAACAGCTGCTTATTGAAGCTCTTACCAGATATACAAACAAATATATGTATGTAGTATGTCATCTACTAGCTAATACACGTTTCTAGTCACTTGCTCTTTCAACTCGCTCACTCATTTCGTTAGTGTATGTTTATATGTATTTTTCAGTGTGCCATTTCAACGATGCATAACGCTGCAGCTTGGCGAGTGGCTAAACTTTGCTGCACACTCTTAACGTTCATGTCACCTTCCTCGAATATACTCGTACATATGTATGTATGTACGAACACTCCAACATAGGTACATACGAGCATTTTTACCACCCTAACTATGTATATACGTACATTTATGCAGCTCAGCAGACATGTCGTGACAGCATTGAAGTTTCAAAGCTCAAATAAATAAAATAAAATAAAAAATGCCATAGCAAATTGTGTTTGGTGTATGTAGCCAACAGTCGTATTGCGCCCCACAACTGTTGCATTGTTGTACTGCAGCAATATTATAGTGAGTTTTAGAAATGTCATAAATCTTCATTAATGCGATTATTAATATTTATTGTCGTAGTTGTTGGATAAACTTCAACAGCATTCTATCTAAATATACATAATAACTCACACTAACAGCGACATACATACATACTCGTAGTATGTATAGTTTATTAACTTTCAACGTTTTACGCTGTTGTAAAATTTTTAAGTACAACTCCCATAGGTTCATTTTGAAGCCGTGATTGATGAGCTTGGGGTTTGTTTGTTGGAGAAATATTTTGATTAGGGTCGTTCAAAAGGGTAAATTCGGAATTTCGTTGTTGAAATTACTCACAAAAAAATATTAATCCCCTAAATTCATGACGATGCAAAATTCTGACATGCTTCTTAATTGAACAGTCATTATAATATTTGTTAAACACCCATGGCGCTGCCAGAATTTCAAGTGAAAAATCTTTCAGTTGTAGATTCAATAATCAAAAATTGCAAAAAATGAACAATAATTAAAAAAAACTTTTTTAGAAATAAATATACTTTTTAACTATTGTATTAGAAAAAAATTTAAGTTATTTGTACACCAAAACATTGCAAATATATTGCAATAAACAAAAGAAAATTAACAAATTGTCACAGAAATAAAAAAGGTAAATTATTGATAAATCTATGTATTATTGTGTTTGACTCGGTTTTTTCATACATTTTTGTACAGTTTTTTTTAAATCTCGATTTTTCGAATATGGAATAAATCCATTTTTTAACTTGCAGACCCAGTTGTTTACCTAGTTTCAAAGATTTTGCATTTGAGAATTCAAAGAAACAAGGCAGCATATCGATTCATTTTACAGTCATTATATTTTTATTGAAACTCCAACCACAATTCGCTTATCAATTAGATAAGGTCTTTAAAATCAAAAAAAAAAAGAATACAAAGAAACACAACAAACGCATTTAAGAAGATTTTATAAATTTAGATTAAGATACAACTTTGAAAAATTAAACAAAGGCCTAATAGAGGCAAAAGTCACAATTTAAGACGAGTTGGCATTCATTAGTTTCAAAATAAAGCGTCTAGTCTCAAATTATTCTCCCCAAATTGTGACCAAATGATGAGCAGGTCACACAAATTTAAAATGAAAACAAAATAGAAAAACGTGAAAGCGAAGAAAGGCAACAATCTCTAACTTATAGTCACAAATTTTTAGACTTGAGATTATAACATAATATAATTGCAGAATACGACAATGAGACTGCTTACTAAATTCGGGCATTAGATAAACTATATTTTTATTTTCAAAAGATTTCTTTCATAGAAATACATAATTGCATAGAATTAAATGTACATAGATGTAGCTTTTTTCTTACTTGGAAGAGGAACCGGTTTACCCGTTTTTTTTTTATTTAAAAATTAGGAACCGTTTTTTTTCTAATTGACATTTTTCAAATAATTCGAAATTCGGTTATACAAAAAAGTCGAATAAACGAACACCCTAGTATATACGCTGGTCGAAATCTTCAATGTTAAGATTTTTTATATGAAAATGATTACAGTTTTATATATTCACTCTGAGATTTTAATATCGTTTTTGAAAATAAGCTTTGATTTTGAAAATACATAAATCTTTTATTTTGCCGATATTGCTCATACGCCCAAGTATACTTACATACTACATATTTCGCCCCTCAACCCTTACTCTATATTGTGTAATCAGTTTTAATACAACGAATTTAGAACTTGTATTTGACGATTGCCTGTCAATAATCGGCTAGTAGTACATAGACTAGTTTTAATGAATTTTACGGCACCAATAAACGCATACATATGCAAGTTGATATACCACCTACATACATACTTATACACACATACATTTATTACTGTTAAATTTTCAATGCTCTCACGTGAATGCTTAAAATCAACGCACAGTCCCAAGCGTGGCATATTCTTGATTTATTTGTCATGCATTGCAGCATAATCAACCCAGTTAATTCGCATACAAATGTGTAAAGCGTAAACACCCTGTAAGGAAACTCCTTGTAATAAACTTTATAAATTTTATTACGAAATCCCGTAGTTGGGATTAATTTTTAAATTCAGCACGCCATTTTGAAAGATACCATAACTTAAAAGCCATAACTAAAAATGTATCTCCAGATTGTTGTACACTTTAGGCACATTTGAAGTGAGACTAAGAACATAATGAATGTCTACTGGCTCTCTCCATTTCAAAACGTCCGGTCGTTTCGGGTCATAATTTTAGAATTTAACGAAACTTTAATATGTTGTTTTTGGGTAAATTTTTCTTTTTGCCCAAAGAATTTTTTCTGTGACTTTTTCGCAAGTCGATTTTTTTCATTCTTTTCACGAACTTTTTTTCAAACACGCATAACTTCGATTTTCAAATCAAATTTTCCAAAATGTTTGTTTTATTATTTTTTTCAAAAATGTTTCAAAGAACATAGAGAGTTGAAACTTTAATCTGGCCAACTGCCAAGTAGCCAAAATTTATTTTTTTGAAGTTATGAAATTATGGAAAGGCCCTACTGGGTTTTTATCGACAAAAATGCATAAATGCTCGCTCACTTGCTTATGTTAATTTTGTGTGTTCTACATAAATGTTTGTTGTTGTTATAATCAACGACAACTTATTGATTGATAAATGAGAAAGCGGTGTAATTGGTGACAATCAGCGCTGGTTTAATTAAGCTGAAAATGGAAAACTTCACATGCTCCAATTGTCTCTTTGATGTATGAGTTTCAATAAAACAAACAAAAATTTAATTTTAATGGGTTCCATAACGATTTTATTAGTAAAATATTGTCGCTATTTCTAAAGCAATTTTCCATTTTATTTAATAAGTATTTGCAATTTTCTGTTAGTTGAGTGATACAATTTTATATTTTAACGTTTTCCTATTTAATAAATAATCAAAATCATTTATACAGAACGCATATCGAACGATAATTTGACCAAATTTGAGAGACTGTGCATATACTACGTACCAGTTTAAAACAAGCCACCTAAACATATCACTTGAAAACAAATGGACATGGTCAAGTTGCGAAGTGTAAATTTGTTTTCGCTTATTGTCATTCTGATTTGTATAAATACAAAAAAAATAAGTACACGGCATGTGAGGAAAATCCCAAATATCAAAGTTTTATCAATTTTTGCTTTTCATACTTAAAATTGAATTGCCTTTCTGACCTTAAACATTGGCATGATAAATGCAAGGAGAATTCAATTATATTTCATTCCTGGTAAGACAAATAGTTGCAGTAGGATAATTTAATAAACGCAAGAATGAAGCATTAAGATAAAAAAACATCTAAATATCGGCTATATAAAGAAAAGAAAAGGGCAGGAAGAAGCAATACAAATTGAAAAAAGCAAATAACGGGAAGAAGGCAAAGAAAAAAACGGTTATTGTATAATTTTTTATTTAACTAATAAAAGGAAAATATAACATAATTTTTTTTTATTTTTATTAAAGCTTTGATTTGACTAAAGCTTTAACTCAAAAAACCTTACTAATATTAAACAAAAGTATTCTTCTGGAAGTTTTTGGATTGCATATTCATGAAATTATGGCGAAGAAAGGCCTTTGTATGTACTAAGCGTGGAATTGAAATTTTGCTATCATTAGTTTGAAACAAAGTCGTCGCACTTCTGTGAACTTATTCTCATTAGTATTGAAAATATTTAATTTATATAACCCGAAGTTACAAAATCAATACTAAGAATATTTTCGAATATGGGCTTTTTTTAATACGTAAGTGTTTCGTAAATATTTAAAAAGGGGAGAAAAATAATTTAAGTAATGAAGAAAAAGGCTTTTGTTTTTAAAAGCCACAAATGAAAATTGAAATATTTGGCATAATGTTAAGCTCAATAGTGATCACTTTAAATCGATACCATTCTATCCATTCTGAGAATTAAAAGCAGTCCATAAAATCAGCACCTTCTCCATAAACTTTTCTTAAGAAATTCTCATTAATTTAGTAGTGGCATGGAATTGTTTACTTAAAGCATAGAACCTTAAAGTATATCAAGTAATAAAAACAATTAAAATTAACATAACTGAAACAAGTACACAGGAAATGCAGATTTTAAATGGTTTTCAACGAATAATCAAACAATAAGAAATAAACTAAATTCCTTTCAGCAAAATTCTAATTCACAACCGGCAGTTGCAGTACTCAAACAAACAAAAAGAAGTTGATTGAATAAATAAGCTGTTAATTTTTTTAAATATATACAAATATGTGAAAACTTTTTTTATGTAAAATATATATACTAACCAAAAAATGTGCTCACAAGAATTGAAATAATGTATTTAAGTAAATTACTTACTAACATAATACCGTTTTTTTTTAATTTGGATTTCTTAATTTATTAACCTGTTACTACTTAGGTAAGTGATTAACAATTGTTTGCTTTCAGTAAGCTTTTCAGTTAGTCTACTATATTATAAAATATTCACATACTCTTACTAACCCTTTTCAGAATGCACACATTTTTGGGTTGAATTCAAATGAACAGACAAATACCTAAATTCAATAGGTGTTTGGCAATTTTTCCAATCTTGGCATTTGTTCAACTCTTCTCTTTTTGCTTTTGTTTGCCAAAATGCTACTTGCTGCCTTTTATCGTCTCCATTTTGCATTTATATATGTACGAGTATATCCTTTTTTTGGCAGTACTGTTAGCTGGCAATTAATTTACATGAGTGCAGAGTTCAATTGAGTGAGTTAAATTTGGCAGCAAGGGCCAATGTGTTTGCTTTTTATGACTGCGCAAATGACTAGCTGTATGACTGACTGTCTAACTGATGGTACAATTGAATGAACTGAATGGTTCACTTGTTGCCAGACATTAAATTTGCAACCTTTTGTTTACAAACACAAGTTATATTTTTGCATAGTTAAAGGTTTGAGATTGAGCCAGTGGCAAAGTATGACGTTTTGGGGTATTTTTTTTGTTTGTTTGTTGGATTTTCTAACCTTCTTTGGCTTGCCAACTCAACCGTAGGTTGATTTGCTTTGATATTCATCAGTCGGCTGGCTGCTAGAGGGCTTTTATTAAATATTTTATTTAATTAAGGTGGAGTCGTAATACTTTTGTCTGCCGTGAAATCGCTTCGGTTGGTCGCATTTCTTTCAAACCCTTTCTTGCTTTTTATTTAATTATTTATTGCTTTTGAATTCTTGCTGAACCAGCGGCGGGCCGACACTCCATTGACTCCGCAGTTAAAAAGCACAAGCATGCACATACATACAATAAACTGTCAGCACCTAATTATATAATAGACGGAAAATATATTTTATGTCAGCATTTTATGCTCTAGAAAGCAATTAATCGTGGAGGTGGGCTTGAAAGCCAATTTTATGCATTTGACCCCTTTATGACTACGTCTCGCATGTTGTGAGCTTTTAGCGGTTTGAACTTGCAATTAAAAAGAGTTAATAACTAAACGTTGAGCGTTTGTCCTTGAAGTAACAATATTTTAACGTGCATTTAAAGTCGATCAGCTTACTACGCACGCTATGAAAATGTAAAATTGTGTATGGATAGTGCATAGCGTAACATAGCTGTAGCAATTTTATTTAAGGATTGGCATTTTACAATTGAATTTATGGCAACGTTTAAATATTTTTTAATTACAGGCAAACATAGGGGTTTTTCCAAAACGATACGATTAGCGGCTGCCGCCATCCAGTGGGTGTATAGCGTGTTGAAAGAATGAGATTTCGAATGCAATTAACTAGTATTAGAATATTAGATAACTCCGATATGCACATAGTAGGAGGAAAGAAATATTATGCAATTTTCTTTTGAAAAATATGCAACCTAAAATATTAATCCATTAATTTCTTTGTTCTACATTTAATCTAAAAATTGAAGTATAATCTTGGCTTAGCAGAAGAACGAACGAGAGGAATTGCCGCTGGCTCATAAGTTCCAAGTAAATTCCAAGAAAAGAATTCGACTTAAATTTTAGTCAAAATTGTCGCCAGTTAGTTTAATAAAGAAAGAACTTGTTTAGTGACAAAAATCTGAAACAACGTGTACAACTGCTCACGAATTTTTTTGAACTTTTTTAGTTTTTTTTTTTAATTTGAAGCTTGGCTTTATATAACAAACTTGAACATTTTGTTCAAACTTGATTTTTCTGTGTGGTTCTTTTTCGCTTAAAAATTGTTCCCATAAAGTTCTACTTTTATATTTGAGAATATATGTATAAAAATCGCTGAGAGCCATATCCGAACTATAGGGAAGATAAACTTATGTAACGGGTGACTCCTGAGGCGGGCTCGATATTATCGACACCTACCTTGCGATGGCCTCTTATTATATTACAACAGACACCTAAATAATTTACAATAGAATACATTACAGCAAATTAAGAATATTAAGCATTCTGCGTCGATGTTTTGTCAGTGAACCTTCTTTGTGTATTTTATTTGGCTTGTACGATAACAGATAAACAGGCATTTTTTAGTAAGTAGGAAAAAATTAGAAAAGAGCGCAAACGTAAAGCAAATTGGTTGCAGTTGACTTTTTGAGTTTTATAGATTTTGAAATTTTCACTGTAAATGTAATATATTTTATATCTGCTATTGCATCTACTAGAAACTGATAGCAACTGTAGCTTACGCTCTAGTGGAAAAATTAGTAAATTTGAATTCACATTTCTCATAACAAGATGATCGTGAAGAATTTTAAAATCGTTTCGCTGGGTATTCTTATAATATTTTTAATCTGTTTTTTTTTAATCCAACATGTTCCGATATTAATTTTTCACCTTTTAAATAATTTCTTGAAAAGTCAAGTGTATTGTTCGTCCTCAAGTTAATTCGTGTCTTGTTTATGTAGTCCACGCCATTTGTTAAACATTTTTTCACTGGTACAAGAATTCCCTTAAACATATTTTATCTCTTTTCTTATACTTTAAACATACTCTTTGAGTCGCTTGGACGATGATAGTTCAAAAACTATGTACCCAATTGCGATAAAATTTAAAAAGTGTCTATGAAATTGTTGATACTTATAAGCTAATTCAAGGTTCATTTAAATTGTACACTCTGTTCATATTTGGCTAATGTATTTAACATCTAACTTTTTAAACAAATGTTTTAATTAAAACATCGTTTATTCTCTAATGAACACCAATAAAAAAATTTTTAAATATTATAAAAATGTTAAAAAATATTAAACAAAATTTCATACTTAAACAAATTCTTAAAACTGTTTTTAATAAGTTTGAAATTTTGATAAAACTTTGTTATATGTATCATAGTGCATTTGTTGAGTAATCTAAAAAATGGGTGTTTATTGGTTTTCTTAGAGAATGAACCATATTTTACTTGAAAAACACTTTTAACTAATTAAAAGAAAAATGAATTGCCCAAATGTGTCAATATGTGATTGTGCTATAATAATAATAAATTGTTAGCTTGCACATTTTTTTAATGTATTATATGTAATTGTTCTCAGAGAAAAGTAAAGGAAAATAATGCATTTCATTAAAAATTATAATTGCTTCGAGCTCTAAACGAAATATGATGATGCAAAGCTAAAAAATGCAAAGTAGATTTACGTGCCACAGGCTAAGTAGTACATACTTGTATACTTAGCTTTGAATGAATTAATATTTATTTTATTGATACTTATTTTCGTAATATTTTTTGTTAAGTGTCGAGATCTAAACTGTTCAGCTACAGAACAAATGCTCATCAGCTGGTCGAATAGTAATATATATTTTATATTATATTATATTTATATATGTATGTATGGTGGCCGCTGTGGTTGAGTTGATAGCGGTGCGTACTATAACTCGATACGCCGGAGAGTTCGAGGTTCGAATCTCAGTCAGGGCAAACAAAATCTTAATCATAGAAAAAGTTTTTTTTAATAGCGGTCACCCTTCGGCAGGCAATCGCAAACCTCCGAGGATATTTCTGCCATGAAAAAGCTTCTCATAAATACATCTTACGTTCGGAGACGGCACAAAAACTGTAGGTCCCTCCATTTGTGGTATAATATAAAGACGCACACCAAAAATGCTAGGAGGAGCTCGGCCAAACACTGAGCTTTATAGTGTAAGCGCCAAAATTATTATTATTATTATATGTATCAATTATTGAGAGCATTGAGTATAGTTTTCTTTATGTAAAAAAGTGAGTCTGAAATATCAACACACCGCGAGTTAAAATCCTGACACAAACTACGGAGTGGCTCATTTAACTAAAAATTACTTTTACATGGCTTCAGAAAAAGAGTCCGGAAATGTCTTAAAATTCTGGAGGGAACGTTTAGTTTTATTTCGCCAAGAAGAGATGGGCTAGAGATCAAGGTTGTCAGTAACTTGACCAAAAATATGATGCCTAGCATTTCTCTGCGACTAGCCAGTGTAGGAAGATTAATGAGTTTTAAACAACTTATATATGGCGGCAGGTTGTACTGAGAATCCCAACGAAAATTTCTTAAAGCAAAAAGCAGAAATTGTTTTTGAATTGACTCTATTCGGTCGGAATAAACTTGATAGCGCGGGTTCCAAACAACAGATCCATATTCCAGTATGGGCCTCACTAACGTTGTGAACAGAGCCTTCGTAATGTATGGGTCATTGAATTATTTTGACCATCGTTTTACAAATGCGAAAAAACCTTTGGGTTTGTTAACGGTAACACGAATGTGAATATTAAAATTAAATTTCGGATCCATTGTAATTCGAAGATCAACAAAGTTAAACACTTGTTCGAGGTTATGGTTACATATGTCATAAGAAGGTTGTTGAACTGCCCTTCGAGAAAGGCACATTACTTTACATTTTTTAAGGTTTAGTGGCATGTAATTTACTTCACACCAGTTAGTCATGCTATTTAAATCCGCTTGTAGTAAGGACCTTTCCTCGACAGAATGATACGATCTAAAAAGCTTTACATCATCAGCATACAATAAAATTTTTGAATAACTTATTACCGAAGGTATGCCATTTATAAAAAGTAAAAACAGAATCGTACCAAGGTGACTTCCTTGCGGGACCCCTGAAGAAACATGAATAATGTTTGAAGAACTATTTTTAGAAATAAATAGTTGTGTTCTGTCAATGAGGTAAGAATACATTCAACGAAGGAGATTAGGTTGAAAACCAAGGAGATCGAATTTATGGATCAGTAAAGAGTGACCTTATCTGTCGAATGCTTTACTAAAATCGGTGTATATAACATCAGTGTGCATAAATTCTCTGAATCCATTTGAAACATGAGTTGTGTACTCAAGCAAGTTTGTAACGGTAGATTTACCCTTAGCCACAACCATAATATTGCAGATTGAAATATTCTTTAATTTAACTTAATATATTATAAAACGACGTCAGTGCTTTCCAAAATATTTCTGGACTGAAGCAAACAGCTTACAACCCAATTTGGTTTAAATGAACCGTCTAATATCAGTTAATACGTAACGGAATATTTTTTGCGTTCAATTCGTTTCGTGGTACAAAAGCTCTTCGCTTGTTTACCGACTTGTAATGAATTTTAATAAACTCGTTTATTTTCTTTTTGGCAGAAAGACAATTTTAACACTATTCCTTTCCTTCCTCTTTCTTTTACTCTGCGCTGCAACTTGAGCAACCGCTACGGGCGGGTATATCCTGCATCGCCTTAATTACCCCAAGAACTACTAATTTTGTTTTCGAAGCGCCTTTTCTGATAAGCTGTTTTCTTTTTGTGTTGTTGGCGTATGCAACTTGTGCCTGAATTAATCTTATTAAGTTAAGTAAGAGCTCTCTGCTTTACATACATCCTTACCCATGTAGACATGTGAATTTCTATGTATGTGTGTTCAAATGTACATATGTATGCATATATACGACCAATCACTACTATTGTAGACAAATGAAACATTCATGCAACTGGACACTGCTCGATTGAAATTATATTGAAGTATAAAAAAATAAACATTAAATATATTTGGCAATCGGTAACATCGACAGTGAATTCGAGCAGCAAGCCAAATTGGCTACAGTATCGGAAAAACTGAGAAAGATAAAAAAATATCAGCGTATATAGACGCGATTTCACTTACAATGCAATGGGACACCCACCTACCTTTACGCTCTCCAAGATATACTTTTTTCCATTTCCACTTCTAATTTGTATTTTTTCACAAAATAGTTTTTTTTCGTTGTCTGCTTTTAGGTGCCGGAACGTGTGCGCGCAATGAATGCCAGCATAAAACTCTTGCTCATTGTACGCGAACCGGTGACGAGGGCCATTTCTGATTACACACAATTACGAAGTCATGCCGCAACGGCTACGCTGCCGCTAGCAGCAGATGGTCCGGCGATGACGCCGCCTTCACCAGCGCCCGCCAAATACATCGCAAGCGCTTATCAAAGGCGACAAGCGAGAGCCATTGAAACAGCCGGCTCTGGCTATGGACCAGGAGGTTCTGGTTACGCAGCAACATCGAATCAGCAGCATCTTAGAACGTCACAGCGTGTGGCGTTGTATAGCAAATCGAGCAATTCCTATGTACCGGCGCAAGTTTATGATAATGCCATCGATAGCGGTGGCGGTGGAGTTGATGATGGCGGAGGAGTAAAACAAAATCGTTTTGGCGATTCCTATACAACAGCACCAACGCCCGGTTCGGCGGCCGCAGCAGCTCAAATTGCAAGCAAGTAAGTGCCAACAGCTTTGTTCGTACAGGCATGTGTATGCTATGTATATGTACTGTATGTGTGCTAGATTTTTTTTTGTTTTACCAACGCGCGTGAGTGCATGCAATGAAAATAGTAATAAGTGGTGAAGAGGAAGCGAGTGTGCTTTTAACAGTCTATTTCGCATACAAATGAAATATAAAAGAGAAGAATTTTTAAAATTTTGCACAGCAAGCTCGGTCAGCGATGGTTTGTTGAGTTTATAAACTAAGAGCGTGCGCCAGACTAACTTCAATGCATTGAGTAGACGCGACATTCATTTCAATTTGTTAATTCAATAAAATAAACGCGTGTTTTCATTCAATTTAAATTGAGCGAAAACAAAAATGTTATAGAGAAAAACCATTTTAGTAGCACAAATCTTCATTTCTATGGAAGAGTAGCTTAAGTTGAGTTAGGCGCTTAAATGTCTAAGCTCTTTTTGAAAAATTATATTTTACAGTGAAGTTACTAAAGTTTACATTAAAGTTACTTAAGTTTACTTTGTAATTTATATTATTATTATTATTATTTTTATTAATTACAATTAAAATTACAATTAATGTCAATGGAGAACTAGCTGCCAGGGCTTTCGGCTCAGTAATTTACATATATATATAATTTCGTCGAATGAAAAAGCATACTTGCATAAATCTTTAGTAATTTAATAAGTTTACAGTACATATGTTGCTAAAGAAATTTTAGCTTTTGCAGACTACATATGATAGGCTATTTTCAAAAATATAATTAGAATACTTTTATCAGCTTTAGTTTCTGAGTTTCAGCTATGTAGGTATAAAACAGAAAAAACATGTATTTACTAAGAAAAACTTTATTAAAAATAATAATTAATCATTGAGTTCTAAAAAACTTCGTTTTAAAGCTCTTCTCTGATGTGTAGACTTCGGAAAATTACGTATCAGAGACGAACAATAGTCAGACATCGTATTCGTGTCCCAGAAACCTTGATAGCGCTCTTTCATGACGCGTAAGTCCTTATGCATACGCTCTCCCTGCTCTTCGCTCAAATCTCCTACATTTTCCGGAAACCTGTTCAAGTGACTATGGAGGAAGTGTAGTTTTATGCAGCCCATATTTTTGAATCGTAACACAAGGTCTTCTACAAGTTCGATATAATTTTCAGATTTGTTATTTCCGAGAAAATTCTGCAAAGCAGAGACGAAAGCTGCCCAAGCCTTTGGTTCTAACTAAGTCATACGCTAAATATTCTGAAGCTTGCTTAGAAAGATTTAAATCTCTTACACAATCATCTAACTCAATTTGTGTAAAGCATTTCGGCTAATTTCATAAGAATCATTTTGTGATGATCTTGGTACTTCAAAGACTTGTTCTATGGGTTCAGATATATTTTTAGGCACTGAAGAGTCAGGTGAACGTTTCACTGGGCGTTGGACACAACTAGTTTTTGGGTACTGCCATTTAGCTCAAATTTTAGTGTTTAAACCGTTTACGTTCAAGCTACAAAAATAATAGACTTCGAGATGATTTCGTTGTTCTCGCCAAATAGTCGGTGTTCCAAATTTAAAGGCACTTCTTTTACTACTTTTCCATAATCTTAAATATTCCACACACGATTTACAAACACAATTGGGAGTTCAAGACTTCTCATTTTTTTTCCAAGAGCAAAATAGGTATTTTTCTCAAACGTTGATATAACTTTTCTACAGTTGTTAAACACATATTCTCCGCATATATAGCAAAAATGATCTGGATTGTTTGAACAACGTGTCCTTGAACTACTCATGACGCAAAAATTTTAGATACAAAGTAACTCGAGCTGCTCAAAAATTTTTGAGGGTAGATTTGACAAAAACTAGTCATACATAAGTGAACATTATCAACCACAAAATTCACGGCAACAGACAAAAAGTTAAATTTTGTAAACTAGTGTAATCATTGTTTAACTAAATAAAAAATTTCGGCTATAGTCTTTGACATTAGGTCAAAGCTTGCGTTTACTTAAAACAGATTGTCTCCCAGTTTTTTTAGTTTTTTGCTAGGTTCAGTTGGGAAAAGCATATATTCGTAATACAATTTTCTAGTTTTTCAATGTATTATCCAGGCTTTTAATATTTATAACAATCATTGCGGCTAATTATTGTTTACTTAAAAAAGGTAGGATAAAAATTTAACATCCTTATCTCTAAAATGTCATATTCGATATTCGCTATTCTTCCAAAAGAACCCAGTTATATATACATATATACTCGTATGTAATTTGGAACTTACTTTGGTAAGGGCCATCACGTATACGCAATCAAATCTATTTTATTACTACGTAGATATGTATGTATGTATGTATGTTTATATGTGAGAACATTAGGGAGCCCCTCGCTATATTAATTATATATACAAGTAGAACTATTACCTGCAGGAAAATCATAGAACTAATATTTTTTTCTTTCCATAAAATTTTGTGTACCACAGGGTTTCTGAGAGCTACAATATGTTGAAAATGTATCGCAAAAGTTGAGTTTATATAAGCATATACTTTTTGGTAATTTATAATACATACTTTACATTCTAAATTTGAAACTGAATTTACAAAAGCCATTCAAGTTTGATAGGTAAAATAGGAAAAAGTGTAAGATTAAAATTAAATCTTTAAAATTATTTTGATTTTTGATCATTGCTCTCCTAATAGAATTTTACTGGATTGTAAACTATACTTAACAAATAGAACGAGCTGCGTTATATTAAAAAAAGTAAAAAAACATGAGTTGCAAACAATATATTTCTGAAATTAAGTAAATACAATAAAGAGAGTTTGAGTATGTACATTTTTTTTAAAGATTTTGTTTCCTTCATAATGTGTATTTTTTTCTTAAAACCTCTCAGAAACCCTTCAACTTATTTTATTTTCAAGGTATCACACATTAAAATCATAACCTGCTATACTTTCATAAGGTTTGTCAACTTAATTTTTTTTCATTTATTTTTATTATTATTTTTAAATAGTTTATTCATTAATAAAACTTGTTTGAATAAAAGTTTCAAACTTTGTGCAACATTTTAAAAAATTTAACAAAGTTTTTTTTGACATTTATGATATCTTTTTCTCATTTGGATATTCATTTATGTAGAAATTGTTAAAATAAATTTATTTATAAAATTTGATATGATTTGATTAATTTATTTTTATTGCTGTTGTTTCATCCTCAATCTGAGGGCATCTACAATAGCTATTGATTTACATAGTATGGATGATGAAAATAACATGAATTAAATCAAATTAAAATTCAAAGTAAATCGTTGGAAAACAAACTTTAATATCAATTTAAAAAGGAAATAAAATTAAATCAAATAAAAAAAAATTAACTTATAAAATCATATCACTATGTAGTTTGGTTATGAGTTAAGTATTGATAAAAAAAAAAGTCTATACAATTTTAATGTTTTTTAAAAAAGAGAATCAAAAAAATTGGAGCCAATTTGTTTTTGGCTGTGCCATAGATTAATTTCTTAATTGTGCTTTAGAAAATTTAGTACAAATATGTTAAACTTCTAAAATAAATCACTTAAGAATTCGTATTATTTACGATTCAGAACGGGAACGGAAACGGAATAAGTTTTGTACTAAAATATGGGTTTGTTTATTTTTGAGTAAATTTGAATCGTTACAAAAAAATATTGGTTGGGATAACTACTATGCTTACCTAACATTTATTTAATTTTTTTTATATACAATGAATTAACGAATAAGCGCATGTTAGGTTGCTGCAACATATTTGGGACGGAAGCCTAATAACAAAAATATTTTCATGAAAGCTGCATTAAAATTTGGATACCTCAATGAGCGTCATAAATCTCAATGCTTATACATGCCATTTCAAATAGAAATAGTAAATGCAAAGCGAGCTGTCATTTTAACGATAACGTAATTTTGAATTGTGTTATATAATACCGCATGTATTTACCTTTGGCTAGGCGGCAAAAAAGCAAATATGTATAATTTCTTTCTGGAGTTAACCATTAAGTCAATTTAGTGTCACGTAAAATGGTTTTGTAAATATATTTTTAATCGAGTTTAGGTGTGGTCGAGATGACCCAGCTAGTTTGGAAATATCTTGGGAAATAGTAACACTTGCTTCGTATTTAATCTTAGAGCAACACTGTTTTGACCGGTGTGACATAGATGAAATAACAACATTAAAGCCGCTTTTTTGGAACATTTTTAATTTTTTTCTGTTAACGATGACGATGAATATTAGCGTTTTTTTCCGCCTCTGAGAGTCGCAGTTGCAATCTCGAACGCTGCTTAAAGTTAATTTCGAAAGAAGTTGTTTTAAATTTTTATTTAATTTTTTAATGTGCTATTTATTTATTGTTTAGTCTTTTTTTTTTGTAATTTTAACCAAAAATTTAAATAAAAAAATATATCGTACTTTTACTTCGTAATGCTGGGGTCTATCAGGGTTCAATTTTAATCTAATAATATGAGTAGTTAATCGGGATTATTCTTTCTTTTCTTTATATTTTAGTAGTATTTTTGAAGGAAAAAAATTTAAAAAGTCAATAAATACCTATGTACATATGTACATACATATATTTCGAAATGAATTAAGCGCCGGTTTTTTATTTATTTTAACACACATAAACATACTTGTACTTACATAGGTATTAAATTTTAAATATGCTAAAATTTAGATATATTTTTTAATATTCATTCAATCAAGTAAGTAATTATAATCCATATATATTTTGCTAAAAGAATTTCTTTTGGTTCACGCTTCGAAATATATTTGTATAACCTTTGAAGCAAACATAAATATGACAGTTTTGAGAGTACAAAAATCATCTTGAATTAAACACTCAAACGGATATTTTTCTTTTGTTTTGAAAGAATGACCCAGTCTATTGTACATATACAAATATATACGCGTATAAATGTATGTACTAGCATATATACATATATTTAAATGCTTAATTATACCTTTAATCCCATTCCATCTCACTTTTTGCTCTATCATTTTTGTATTCATAGAACGTTCGAGGAGCAAGCCATATTCCCCAATGGCACGGTGAATGAGTCCTATCGCCCACTAACCATCTCTCTATATCATTTGCATTTGCATCGTTGGTTGGAAGTCTTCCCGCGTGAGCAATTACTCGTTGTCAATGGTGATCGATTAATTGAGGACCCCGTATCGCAATTGAAGCGCATCGAGACGTTCTTAGGTAAGTTGTTCGTTAGTTAGCGGTAAAGTGGAAGCATTATTTCATACATAGAGCACATTCCACCCACACACACATATACTACTAGTATAGGTTTATCTAATTTTTTTCTGCTTGAGAGTAATCATTTGTGTGTGTATGTGTATATCTGGTATAACTGTCGTTGATGTATTTTGCTATTTGTACCGTCCTAATTTGATTAAAGTGTTTAGTATATGTGTATGTGTGTTTGTGATTGTGCTGTCATTATATCCCAGCCGATACTTAAAATATCAACAATTGAAAATCGGAATTTAGTGCGCTACATTATGTAAGAAGAAAAATAGTACTTATAAAACATAGACCAATATCAGTGATCGATTTCCATAAATTAGGTTTTTATACCCATACTCTGTAAGTTTTTACTAGTATTTTTTAATTGTTATAAAGAATCAGTTATAACTAAATATTCTGTTCAATCCGCAAATGTTACAACTATATTATTACATCAACTTAAAATCATTCAAATTATGGCTGGGATAATTAGCATGTGGACATCCCTCTTTACTCATCCTTCTAATAAATGTATGTGTATGTCGTATTGTTATACACAGTGGTATGCATTTATTTCTTGCTGGTCGCTCCAACCGATAGGTGAAGATGAAGGAGGTGCGAGAGTTTTTCCTATTTACTTAGCTAATACGATTCAATGATTTGGAGAGTGTCACTTTAATAATGGCTCTTGAGTGAGTAACAAAATTTCAAGCATGCATGCATGTATGAACGTAACTACAACTTCAATATTTATTTAACGTTGAATACATGAACTTATGATTTTCATAGTTAAATAATGAGCGAGCTTTTTTGTGCTAAACTTTAACCACGAATATGTCCGTGTCTACCGAAATAAAAATATATCTATTTTCTGAAAAGTTAAAGTATGCGTTTATCGATTTCAATCTTATAACATTTTTATAGCGACTATTGATACGAACTTAAAAGCAAAATATATAAGGCTTTCTCTACGTGTTCAAGAAATTTATTTTAAACTTATAAGAAGTTGGCATGTAATTAAAAAAGATTTATATTCGCATCTTATTTTCTACTTCAAACTGACTTTGTAAGAGACAAAACATTTATGCAAAATCGATTTAAAAATGTCGGTTTTACGAACACCTGAACGACTGTGGGTTTTGTGAATATCTTAATTAACTCTTATAAAAGCAATTCTTTTCAATTTGGACAGGTGTTTTCAGACTATTCTAAAAGTGAAAGATTTGAAAGATTCTAAAAATAAATAATCTTCCTTTTTTATGAGAAATAGCATCCTTCTTGAATCTTTAAGAGTCGGCGACTGGTGATACTGGTAAAGAATATCTAAAACACTTGCATTCTGCTGAATGTTCAAATATATTTCAAAGTTTAATTAAGCTTGAAAAGTATGCTCGAAAAAATATAAATTTAAACTTCCATGAGAGATTTTTTAAAAACATAATTCTCTCTTTAATAAATTAAATTTTTTGCCCGGGCAAAACATACCGACTTAAGTGAGTGTACATACTTGCGTATAATATTGAGCATACACGTGTATACATATGTACATAGGCTAACGTAAGATGAGACAGACATCCAGATATTCGACTTAGAATTGCTAATTATTTGAATATGCCTTTCACTTCCATCAGATATGCGTATTGAGATAGCCACATAAACGCGCAAATGTATGTACATACATATGCATATGTCTGCGAATTACATTAGTATTCGTTGGATGGATTAGCACTTTGAAATTACTGTCTGCACACATAACTAATGAATAATCGGATATAATATTGGGTTATCAGATTTTACATGCAATTTAATGGTAAATGCAAAATTTTTACACATTTGCAATCAGATCTGCTTTAGTTCACACAAAAACATATTAATGTATGTACATAGATACATACATAAAATATATTAAAGCGTCCTAGGAATTTTTAAACAAAAAATTAATTTAATGAGGTGACTTCTTAATTGCGAATTTAAAAAAAAAACAGTCTGCATAGTCGGATCCATTAAGAAAATATAACGAAATGAAGACAACAAAATTGTACAAAACACACATTTAGCTTAAAAAAAAAGAGCCAGCAATTATAATACCATAACAACAATAACATTACATTAATAATAATAATAATTTGGCGCTTACGCTATATTGCTCAGTGTTTGGCCGAGCTTCTCCTACCATTTGTCGTGTGCGTCTTTATATTCTACCACAGATGCATTTTATGAGACGCTTTTTCATTGCACAAATACCCTCGGAGGTTTGCCATTGCCTGCCGAGGGGTGACCGCCATTAGAAAAAAAAAAGCTTTTCTATGATTAAGATTTTACATGCCCTGGCTGAGATTCGAACCCCGAACTCAGCGGCATATCGAGTAATAGCACGCACCGCTACCCACATATAATAAATCGTAACCTTTTGTTACATAACCTAAATTGATATAAAAACCGAGAGTTTGGGTGTGGTGAATGTAGTTCTGGGCGAACTGAGGTGTGTGAAATTCAATTATGGTGAGTTTAAGTATACACATGTATGTGTACCATTCCATTCTACGTGATTTCCGTCACATCGAATTCTTTGTATTTTCCATGTTGATTTTTCAATTTATTAACGCCACCTAGGAAGTTTTTCTTCAAAAATGTTTTCTAAAACAAATAGTGCTTAATATTTTGGCGTTTATGTAAAATTTTTGCCATTTTCTTTTTTTGTAAATCTTGTATACAAAACTGCACTTCAACTCCAATTCATGCAAACTAAAGAAGCACTACTCTCAAAAATGTCCAGCAATTTTAGTGCCATTTTTCCTCGTTTCTATGTCAGTATGCAATTCACTAATACTAATGAATATAGAAGCATGACAAAGTACGCATTTTCGTCTTCAAAAACATTAAAAAAATTACTTTTCGATAGGCAAACAAAACAATTTATTCCTTCAGCTGAACATATCCTTTTCTATTTAAAACCAAAAAACGTGGTTGATTTAAGCATAAAAAATTGTATTACAATAAATTCCTGAATTATTTAATTAAAAGCAAAATGGCAATGGTGAATAAAGAATCAGAAAAAAACTCCTCATGATACTTGTTACTCTCTATGTCTCTTTAATACTAAAGAAAGCGTTAATTTTAAAAAAGAAAAATCGCTTAAGTAAAAGACTTTTTTTTTAAAAACCTCATAAATTCAAATTTGCATAAATTTCTAAATACAATTAAAAAAATATAAAACAAATTTTATTTTTTGTGGTCTCCGATTCCCTTCCTATCTTAATAATAATAAAAAATTAGCACTTACACTGTATAGCTCAGTGTTTCGTCGAGCTTCCCCTATCATTTGTGGTGTGCGTCTTATTATACCACAAATGGAGGGACATAAGATTTTATGCCGAATCCGAGAGGTCTATCTAAAGCTGTATATATCTTAATATGAATGCAAGTACATTCAAATTTAAGTAAATGTGAAACTTGCCAAATGCCTGTGAATTACACTTTTTCTTTTGAAAACTTTCGACATCTTTGTACAATATTATTATAATAACCAAACCGCTGTAGCGTACATTGCCTTTACCAAACTTTCAATTAACTTTCTTAATTTATATTCTTTCTTTTCATTGCATACAAAACTCTGCGTCCTACCGTAACACCAATACTTTGTCTACATCTTTGCCTTCTGCTCCTCTCCCCATTACTTGCAACACTTTTATCTGCTTCCGCCAATTTGCAACTGCAACGCATTAAATTTTCATCTTGCGGCCTGTGCAATTACTTTTGTCTGATGGTCAACTGCATTATTTCAATTCCAACTCGATTTACAACTATATATGTACATACATACATACATACATACTGCGCCAAAACGCCACCAAAACCAACATCGTTCATCGTAAAGGCATCGAGCATCGTGTGACCAACAGTCATTTTTACTTTAACGAGACAAAAGGCTTCTACTGTTTACGTTACGACAGCGGCGACCGATGCTTACGCGAAACAAAAGGACGCAGACATCCGCATGTTGATCCTGTGGTCGTGTCCAAATTGCGAAAATTCTATGCCGAACACAATCAACGATTCTACGAATTGGTTGGTGAAGATCTCGGCTGGCCGGAGGAGTAAAGTAGTGAACAGATGTAGAAAAATATGCAACTAAGTACATGTATGTATGTGTATGCATGCAGGTGCGCCGGTAAGTGTGTGTATGGTTGCGGTTAAAGCAATTGTACGACAATCGCTTAAAGCGATACTTTTTACACCCACACACATACACGAAGCGGGGAGCTTAAATGAATTACCGCCTACAAAAGACGCAGAGAGTACCTTTGAATGTAATATTTGTACGAGTATATGCAGAAAAGCATTGACGACCAGCAACAGTAGCTGTAATTGAGAATTATGGACTGATGGGATAGCAGAAATTAAGTTAAATATTACTTATGAATAATTTTTTTTATTTTAGTTTTTGCAGGTATGTACGTAAGGTATAGTTGTATAATTGTACAAAAAGATCGATATGCACAAATTTAATGCATATTTAAGTTAAAATTTAAAGTAAGTAATGTCTTAAAGCGAATGTGTCCAATCGTTTTTTACGATAAAAAGTATGTATGTATCTAGAGTATGAAAGTCAAATGAAGTTGTTGTGTGAATATTTGTGGATGAATCCACCTGGGTGTATATGGAAATAGTCTGCACGAGCGTACATATATTACATATATACTACATACATACGTATGTTATTATAAAGGTTTTAATGTATGACCTGTTGTTCGAAAATGAAATGAAAAAGTATATAACGCGCTGTAAAATATGCGATTTTTTTTTCTAAAAATTACTTTCGAACTGCGTATTTGGCAGCTGTCGCCGAGCTATTGAGCATAGTGCTGTAATTGATGGTTGTAACAGCGAAAAGTAAAAATATAAATAGAGCCCTAAATTTCAGTAAACGTACACTCAATATTTGATTACTGCTTCCATCTTTGTTCTCGTCCCAAACCGAAAAGTGGCTGTAGAGCCACAGAGAGAAGACGAGTCAAAATTTAAGAATTCTTTGCTTTAGATAATAATTTTAAAAATCAGATAAAAGTCAAATTTCTCTCTAACCATGCGAGTATATAAATTCAACAAAGCTCTAATTTCGATGATTTTCTTACGCTGTTACCATTCCAAAAGCAAGCTCAAATTATTGAAAAATAAACATGATGGTGACAACTGGAGTCAATTGCTATTTCAAATCATTATATGGACACAGTTAAAATCAGAACCATCTTCTAAGGAGCCAGCTTTATACTTGTACTGAACTAAATCAATTTTGAAAAAATATATTTCACGACATGAAGTTTACGTGTTTGCTTATTTCAAATCTGATATTATTTTTTTTTTAAATCTAACTTTGAATTTAGTATCCCAATTAAAAACAAGAACTCCTACCTTTGAGCGTATGCACCGTGTGAATTTTAAAAACATAATAACAGATTCGTAATCAACTACCCCAAAAATCTCCTAGCGTGGAGTTGGAATCCATTAAAATCTTTCGGCGCCTCCAAGTCCATATCCGAACTCGAACCCGTTTTTGTCGAATAAGGTCGGTATGGGTATCGCTAGTCAACAATAAAAAATTTAGATTTTTTTTTTACACAGAGTGGTTCTTAAAGAGTATATCGAATAAATAATTTTCGCAAAGCAAAAAAAAAAGATATTCCACATAGAAAGTTAATAATTTCACTTAGAACAGCCACCGACATTTTTCATCGTTTCAGTTAAGTTTTTCTCAAAAGAGCAGCATCAATAAGTAAAATATGAGCAACAAGTTAGCAATGTCTTTAAAAATAAAGTTTTTTTTTTTTTTTTTTTTTTTAAAAAGTCATTTAATTCGATATTAAAGTACCTCAAAATGCTATGAATTTAAGGACATGCCTTCATTTAAAAATACATTTTCATTTCGCGTATTCACATATGCAAATACAATTTTACATAATCCCATTAAAAATGAGATATTGCAGCATGATAAGAGTGTTGCTGGCAAAAGTTGCAATCGTTTTCGAATGACGGATGTATGTATGTATGTAGGTAAGTACTTATGAACATATACATACAAATGAATGTGTCAAATATTTAAGTGTGAATACGAATGTTTGAATGTGCATATGCGGGTAGGGAAGTGTAACTCGTAATGCAATAAGAATATCATGATTTTTTTTTATGTTTTATGAAAAAAGAGAAATGTTGTATACAGATCAAAGCGAAATTGTAAAAAGGCAAAAACCAAATATTAAATAAAAAACAAAAAGTAAGTTCATAAGGTATACAAATGTACGGATTATATACCTTCAAGTCCTATGTACGAGTATATGTATGTTTACGAACAAATATTTACCCGAGGAAAAATGGTTGCAGATATTCGTTGTATCAAGAACTTTTGCATAAATACTCGTACATACTTATGCATATACTATATATGCATAGATATACACTTTTAAAGTGTTAAATTATGTGGTAAGCATGTAAAAGAATGTGCGAAAATAGTTTATGTATCAACATTTTTGAAACGAAACTCATACATATCAACAAATATACTCATTTGAGATTTCAAAATCGCATATGCAAATATCAAATTCGAATGAATTGAAAAAACAAATAAAAATAAATCTAGATTATACAAATCAAGAACATATCATATTAAAAATAAAAATAAAAACAAAAACAAAAATAAGCAATGAGGCCATAAAACTTAATATATAACAAAATCTATAGCATAAGAAAAAAAGATAAACAAAAAAAATGTGTTTGTATTTAATCCAATCCAACCTATCCGCATTAAAAGCATGCTAAAATATTTATGTCAAAAACAAAACGCAGTGCATAAAATGCGAAAGGAAGCAAAATTGTGGTTATTTTTAATTTTTAAAATTAACATACATATTTTTTAACTGCTGTAAAAGTAGTTATGCATGCTCTTGTTGTTGCTCTTGTTATTGCTATGGTATAAACTGTTTATATTAGCGCACAATTTCATTAACAATTTTTATGCAGTGAGCGCATTGAAGGGCAAATGTGAATTTAAGTACAGTCAGAATATTAAATTAAAGAAAAAGATTTGCCTACATGCAGAACTGTAACGCTCTTTTCGAATAGGTCATATAAAACTGTTGATTAAAGGTAAGGCCAATACTGTAATATGGCTTAATCGTTTAAAACCCACGCTATCAAGTTTACTTGGACAAGATGGAGTCTATTCAAAAACTATTTCTGACTTTTGCCCTACGGGAGTTTTTTTTTCCTCCCGAGTTTCCAGACATTTCCGGCCTCTTTTTCTGAAGCTATGCAAAAATAATTTTTATTTAAGTGAAACACTCCGTAGTTCAAGCCAGGATTTCAATTTTCACTCCAGTACTTTTTTGATATTTCAGACTCACATTTTTACATAAAGAATGCTATTCTTTGTATTCTCAATAATTGAGATTGATTACATACACAATTAATCATTAATACAACTTTTACTACCCAAAGTAATTTTAATTTAAAATCAGCTGATGAACTTTTAGATCTCGACACCTAATAAACTCCGGCCTGTCATGATTCAGCACTGCACATGCAAAAAAAAAAAAAAGAAATCCGTGCGTCATGCGGATGCGCCTTTCGCTTTGGTTATTATTATAATTAAAGCGTTACCAAGACTACATCCCTTAAGGCAGGATTTATGGGGATGATACAACGCATCTAAAAATTATTTTTATGCAATTTTCTTCAGCTAACCTTTTTTTTATAAAAATTTATAACCATCTTACAAGCTTATGTTTAGTACGTACTTTTGATATATCGACAACTCTTTAGACCATAAAACAGTATTAATTTTGCAAAAAACTTCTTCGCAGAATATAATTAAAAGTGGAATACGTATATATAGAAATGGTATGTGTCATTAACTTTTATTTCTATTTGAATATTTTTAACAATATTTCAGCAGGAATAACAAGAACAGCTTAATCAGCAAAGCATTTTTTTAATAGAAAGGAAAGTCCACTCCCTGATTTCTGAACTAGTAGTACAGGAGCATTGTTTATAGATATTTGTTTAAAAGGGACATGCCAAAATTACAAAACAAGCAATACCGAAGATAAAAAAACGTAAATTAAAAAAAAAAACAATTTTTTTTGTTCTGCGAAAACTTTATAATATTGATTTGTACAGTAACAAAGGCAAAGATTAAACAAAAATATTTGAAGTTGCAATCGGAGTGAACAGTTTTTGAGCCAATAAAACTATAAAAAGTAATAAAAGAGCAATATTATTACATACATATACAAATAAATTAACCACATTTTTAATAAACAAGCAAATGCAAATACTGATTTCTTTATTGGCTTAAATTCCAAACACAGAGAAATCTACTAAATAGCTAATAGCATAAGTGTTTTTTTGTTATTTTGAAGCAGTTAGGAATATAATTTCTTCATTTATGTATTTATTGAAATTTTTGTAAGGATGAAATTTTTTTTATAAGGAATGAAGAACTTTTTAAGCAACTAAATGTGATTTTCTAGCAACTAAGCGCGTATTTTAAATAAAAAAACACAAACATTAACTGTATAATTAAGTAGCAAAAATTAAGTTAAGAGCAAAAAACGCAAATTATGCAGTAGTTCAGATGAAAGCAGGTTATGAAGTACATATATATGTGTTTACGCGCGAGACATGCTATATTTATGAGAAAATACCTAAATAGATAAATATATGGATATATAAGGAAAATTATAGAAAATATACTTATCCACAAGTATAAAAGTATTTGGTACCAAAAATCTTATTAAAAACATTCATTTTTCAGACCAAGAAAAACCAAAGAACAGTTTGTGCTAATCGCAACGTGCGCCTAAAAGTATACATTGTCAAAGGGCGAACAAATTAAAGTTAAAAATTTTACACAACGTTCTGTTTAATTGCAATGCAGTTATTGATATTTTTAGGCTGCTTTCACGCCACTCTCAGCGTACTGGCTAAACACAAACAACAACATATCAAAATATAGGCTGAATTAAAGGTGTGCATAAATTTAATATTAAATAGTTAAAAATCCAAATAAAATTCTTAGCGACATAACGATTTACTGGTACTCTTACAACTAGCTTAACAGAATATAGTTAAACTTAATTTTAGCATATATGTACATACATACCTATATAGAAGAACTATAAGGAACGTTTTTAAACTCTTTTATAGGTGAACGTTCATAAATCGGATATTCATATATGTATTCGCATCTAAGGCAATTAAAATCATATCATATCATATCATATCTTTTTGTTATAGGAACATAAGTATTTAGCTACACAAGAGGGGAGAGTTTATTGAAGTAACTTGTGTTTAAGTGTGTTTTTACGTGTGAAATATGGATATGGATTTAAGAAACATTTTTTCTCGTATTTAGCGATTTAAAATGTTCTTTACTTTTACTTTAACAAAAATGTTTAATTATTAAAAAAAAAAAATGTATAAGCAAATATATAGCAAATTTATCATAAAGAATAAAATTCATACTCGGTTTTATTTGAGAGTGTACAATTTGTGAAAAGCGAAACATATCAACCATGAAATCGATACATATCAATTGCCAATGGCAGTGAATAGCAACTAGTCATCTATATACATTGGTACATACATACATACATATGTAAGAACTAAACTATATACAATTAAAATAAATACAAAATATATTTAGCATTAAATAATAGTATGTAAATTGCTTAGCATAACTTTTGAAATAAAACACTAAATAAAAGCATATCATCAGTGTTAGGTACAAAAATAGAAAAAAATATAAAATAAAGTACGAGTATCTACATATTAAAAAAAGGCGTTTAAAAATAAAAAAAAAAATATCGGAAAACCAGCGAGATAAAGAAATATTAGTAAATGCTATACATAATAAACAATTTTAAATTTTGAATTTAAACTTTCACAAAATCAATATTCATCAGCATTTCAAAGTTATGTTTTAAGCGAAAAGCTGCAACTAATAAGCTAAAAAAACAATAATTTATTTTGTAAATTTCTTAGGCGATTTGGTTAAAGGCCGTATTATCAACTGTTTGTTTGTGTTATCGAGTCGATACAAGTTAACTGGGCCCACATGTTGCCTACTTAAGTTTTGTGACAGCAAATGATTAGTTCAAAAATAAAAGAAATAAAAAACGCCAAAATTTTGATTTATCATCAAGCAATTTATAATTTTTCACATTTCGACAAAATATTAAAAAAAAATTTCGATTACTCTATTTGCAAATGCTATTGACTGAGCATACTTACACATACTTTTTTATTAATGGTAAAATAAATAAGGTTTACTTTCAGCGGTTAGAGGATGCCTACTACATTCCGGCGTAATATTAATCGCCTGATATTATTTTCTATGAAATTTTCGTAGATACATCTTTCAGCAATCCAAAATTTTATTTTGCTGTCTGAGTTTCATATATAGTTAAACATATAGTATTGTGTCGAGATATCTTTTCACATCAAAATATTTTATTAATTCTTTTCAAAACTGGTTTTCAACTTATTTTTTATTTGTTCCTATAATACGCTTTTAAATTAAAAAGAGATAGTGGTAAACGGGTCTATTTTTGATCAAAATTTGATAGCCTAATAAATTTGTGAATTATTTTATTTAATTAAAAATAATATCAACGTGAAACAAAAATATTTATTAGTATATTTTCCAACTCATACGTGAAAACTCCTACTAGTATATGAAAACTTACAAATAGGCATACATGCTCCTATATGTAAGCATAATTGGTGGCATTCATTACTAGTATATATTAGACCTGCAATACAATTCGTGTGTTCATATTGAAAAAAAAAAAAATTCAAGCAACCCAGTTAATGCGCCAATCAAAATAACCCAACAAGTTAAGTAACACATTGAAACAACGAAATTTAATTTTTTATAATTTTTATACCTAAAATGAAATAAGTAGTACTAAGGCACCAATTTTGTAGAATGAAAATTTTAGTTTCGTTATATGTGTATTCAAAAATCAAACCAAAAAGAAAAAATGGAAAATTAAACTAATAGAAATATTATTGTTTAAAAAAAAATGACTCTTGCTTGAGCATCTTCATAAATGAAATCTATTGGAAATATGACGTAGTTTCTTATTTAACAAAAAAGTACTTATTTGTACCTTAATTCAACCTAACTAATTTTAGTGTGAAATTTAAAAATCATTGCATCTCTTTATATACATAAATAAGGTGTGTAACATCTGCAAAGTTTGTAATTATGTGCAACAATAAACTCAACAACTATAAATGTGACTTAAACTAAACTTTTAAAAATACATTTGAGCTAATAGCTAAACTTAATGCTATAACTATAAAAAATAATTACATTAATACACATGTACATAGAAAACAATCGAAATTTAAATTTTAATATCATCCAATAACTTCAACACTTTCCGGCTAGTATAATAAATCTTAAAACTTAAACACTATATGTATGTATATCTTTGTGTGTGTATTTTCTCATAAACATGTTCTAATTGTAAGAAAGAATTGAAATAAAAAAATTTAAACTGTAATGTACCTATGAAACTATGAAGATGCAAAGAGGAGAATATGAATATGAACCACTAAAAATATGCAAAATGTTTATGAAAAAAAACAGCAGCATAATTTTTGTATTAAGAAAAGTAAAGTGTGTATATTGCCTACTATATAAAATTCCTTGGATTGATTCTCTTTACTATAATATTAAAATTTCGACGTCTAACGTTCGTTTAGCGCATACGGAAAAAAATCTATAAAATTTAAAATCAGCAAAAAATTATAATTAAAACTCTATGAAAGTATTAACGAAAGGCGAATAAATGTAATTTAAAATGTATGGATATGCTTTTGAATTTATTTTAATCCAGAACTGTTTCTAGCAGGTAAGTAAGTTAAGCTTGAAAACGAAAACGAGTTAAAAAAAACAAATAACGTTGACAATTCTACTTAAATCGGGTCACACTCCTTATCTAAAACTTGTTTGTCATACGCATAGAGTTTGTTTTGATCATTTTGAAACTAACGAATATATTTTCTTTGAAGTTCTTATATAAAAGAATCGATTTGTTTCATGCATTCTTAAGCAGATTTCTTAATTAATACGTCTTTTTCCAAGCAATGGTCCAATTAACTAGCAAGTTAATAAGTTTTTTCTCCAGTTATATAACATAATGTTATTGCAAGTACCAAATTGTGCAGGGAAAAAACTGTAAGATTCGTCTTAAGGACCAAAATTCTAAAGTGTTTTTGAAGTCTTCGAATAATTTTTATAAGAAGATAGAGAGTAGTACTTAACTTTAATAATGCTATTTTAAATTTTAAATTTAATATCATTTAACCTTGCAGTCAGCTGTTCACTAATTTGTCTGCGTTCAGTTGCAATCAATACTATTATTTGTTAAACATTTTTTTGTAAATGGAAATTCAAAAGAAAAACTGGTAAGTTGGATTTGAGGATCATACTATTATGTAATCTATATATGTATATAAAAAAGGAGCCTAAAATGCGTGTTCGTTGGTAAGGGGTGTTTGAAGAGATGTGCCGACAGATCTTTTTGAAATTTATACATGCGATGCTCTTACCTATTGTGGTTGTCTTAACGAAGGTTTGGTGAAAATCGACGCAAAAATCCATGTGGTGTGCGTTTTGCAATGAAGAGGTCTTTCATCGTTTTTCCCAAGATGGCGGCGCATCTCTTTAAACGTTTCTGGAGCGTTTTTATCCATGCTTATTCTTCAACTTGAGAGGAATTTGAGAAGCAGGAAATTAGACATGTCTCAACTTGCTAACTATGAAAAACATCATATAAAAAGTGCCTTTTAATAATGTCGATAGGTGGCGCTGGAGTTTGGATATTGCTAGAATCCGTATTTACAGACCGATTTGATTGGAATTCAAAACATTTATTAGGCTCCTTAACATAAATACTTTGTGTGAAATAAACTCGATAGGTGGCGCTGGAGTCTAGATATTTCAAAAACCCGTATTTACAGACCGATTTGGATAAAGTTCGAAACATTTATTAGACTTCTAAACATAAATAAACAACCACTTTTGGTTAAGGAACAGCAATTACCTTATGCAAAAATTACATTTGTAATTATAAATTGTGAAGTCGGACTCTTTTTCTAAGATGTTCCCGTTCAGCTTACTACTTGCTTACTATATGCTCTTACTGTAAAATTTTAATTAAAATCGGTTAGGTACTTTTGACGCCTATAAAGGACATACATAAACATTTTTTCTATTTTATATATAAAGATAGATATAGAAAAATGAATTTTCACATGTATGTTACCGCATCCCTTGAGAACGGCAGAACCGATTTGGTTGATTTTTTTTTGTTGTGCTCACAGATGCCAAGACTTATCTACCATGTACATTTTTTACGAATTGTCAATACAACGACTGATTAAAATAAGTTTGAGACGGGTTGTCACCTACTTGGAAATTTAAACTTAAATAAGTTGATAAGATAAACGAAATATTACAATATGGGTGTCCGATGGAAGGTATTTGAGAAATCTTTGACTAAGAAATCTTTTTAAATAGGGCATTTTTCCAGACAAAAATCCTTTAAAGGCGCAGCGAAGAACGCCGGGTATTTGCTAGTGAATTAATAAAAAATGTGATAGAGTTCTGCTGTAATTCAAAAAGTCACAATGAAAATAAATCCTCTCGTTCAGATATGAACTAGTGTGCAGTTCTCAAAAAACGAGATAGTAAAACGTGAAATCGTGTTAAGAAATTTATCTGTAACTCAGCCACACATTTTGAATCTTATGCTGGAATTCAGTAACTTTTCAAAAAACTAACCAATAATAGAAAAAAATTACCAACATAAAAAATTATAATTTGTTCGTTAACAGCGTTTAATTTTGCTTATTTTATAGTAAAAATAACACAAGCAAAGTATTAGGTTCAAAGAACCTAAAATAAATATTTCATTTTTCTTAGATGATTTGGCAAAACAAATATAATAATTCACTTGTGATGTATTTATAAGTACGTAAAAAATATGTTATCTAAACATTAGATGAGCAAAATATATAAAGACAGCTTGTTTCATTAAATGTTGAATGGAAATGAAATTAACAAGTAAAATATTCAATTAAAAACAAATTTTAGCAGACCTTACGAAGTTAGGCTCACAACCCTCTGCACGCACTTCTTTTGATAGCATTATGCTGTTAATAGTTTAAAAATCAAGCTTGTTTTAATTAAAGCTTAGTCGGAAAAAAATGTCTGCCTTAGTTGAACTATACGCGAACGATAATAAAATTATTACAAACTGCGAATGATTCTTAACATAGATTTCTTCCAAACCATTTCCAAAAACTCAGTTATATTCATGTCGCTGCTAAGTTCAATATTTAGAAATCTAAGTAATTCCCACTAAGTGATTGTTGTCTCAGCATCGCAATCATTCAAATGAGAAAAATGAGTCAATAAATGCGATATAGATGAATACGTCGGACTTAGATATAACTCTATTTGGTGTTAAAATTGATAAGTTTTTTAAATCAGAACCAGCGAAGTAGAACATCTATTTTATTTTAATTTAAAGTTTGAAATAAAACTTCCGAAGGTTAATTTTTATATATTTTTTAATAAAAAGAACAAATTGGATGTAAATGTTTTAAAATGGGCCATTCAATAAGGATCTAAATCGTCAAAAAGTAATCACGTAACCAAAAGAAAAATGAAACCAATTTTGGTATGAAGTAACACTGAGTTTGGTAGTATAATCTCAAGTTTAAAAATTTCAGACTATGAGCTAGATATAATTGCATTTTCTTGCTTTAAAGTTATTATTTTTTACGTTTTTCTTAATTTTATGTGACCGTCTTATCACCGGGTCATAAGTTACAGACTTCTTTTTGAAACAAGAGGCTTTATTTTGTTATATAATGAATGCAAACTGATCTAAAATTGCGATTTTTTAATATATTAGAGATTGAGACTGCTTACTGAATTCGAGCATTAAGATTTTAAGAACTTACATGTACGAAGAACACAAAATAAACGGAAACTTAAATTTAATGTCTCTGAATTATTATCAATTACTGGATCAGCACAGAAAAAAAAACTATAAAAACTTGAAAACGCAGATAGTTAAGAAACTTTTACTTACAAAATTATACATTGATACTTAAGATTATTCGATTTATAAAAGGTAGATCGACATTAGTTCGTTGGAAAACAGTTTGTAATTGCGCTAAGTTTGCATTCAAATAATTGAAAATTGAAATTTTTAAATAAACTAGGTAAAAACTTCTAAAAATCAGTATTAAATACGAGTAGAAATTATTACACACACAGGGCGCTTCGAATGCTGGAAAATTCTAAAGTGTCCAAGTGATATACATATGTTCATATGTATTCGGTTCGCTCATGTCATTTAATGAGTTATGATAAGAAAATTGCAGTACCCTGTACACACTTTGACATGGTTTGAAGTTAGGCTATAAGCTTTACCTCATTGGACAAAAGCTTTGCGCGATTTAAGGAGCGAAACAGAGAATACAGCTTAAAGTTTTATATACAGTACCAAACACATTATTAAGGTTTTATAAAATAAAGAAAAATGTGAAGTTAAAAATATTTTTTTAATAATTAATTCGAGTAGTACTAGCGAAATATGCGCAGCAATATGATTCAAAAATCAGTTAAAAAGCGTCTACCGAATATTTTCAATCACCTCCTACTAAGCTTAACATACTTAAATGCATATATAGATAGATATACATACATATGTATACAAACATATATACGACACTATATATAAACTTTGTAATATTTTATATCTAATAATTTTGAGTTCCATGAAAACAAAAGTTTCAAAATTTATAATTTTAAAAATTTTATTCATTTAATAAATCAACAAAATTTAATCGAAATTTCAAAACTAAGTAAAAATTAAAAATACATTTTTGAATATGCAGTTTTATATCCATTTATCTTTTGCTTTACAAAATCAAAGTTTCAAAAAGTTGGAAATTGTTTGAAATTTTTTTTTTTTTAATTTACACAAATTTAGAAATTTAGCTTGCATTTAAAATAAAAAAAAATAAAAGAAAAAAAACACTAATAAAAAATAAATAAATGTCGTTGAAATATGATCAGCATTAAATATATTTTCTATTATACGCTTATCATATTTAATTAATTTTAGTTTTGATTTTTCCTTTATCATATAATACACTTTTTTTATTTTATTGAATCATTAAATTTTATTTCTTTTATTGTATCATTAAATTTTATTTATTTTGTAATGTGTTCATTTTTTCGTACTCCTCCAGTGCAACTTCCACTTTTACTTAATTTCTTATCTCTCTACAATGCGTTCTCGCGAATGTCTTGGCGCTACATTTTTTTTTAATGAAAAATCTAAAGCTTTATTGTTACTTAAGTACAAGTGTCTCATAAGCGTGAGTATTCAGTAAAGCGGTAGATTTCAGTAACTAAAGAGCTACTGCATTTGCAATTTTAATAGTTTTTCTGCAATTACATGTATATATATATATATATATCTTAAGAAAGAATATTGACGAAAAATAACATAAAAACATAAAGTTAAAAAAGTATCAAAACAAAATGTGGAAAAGGTTAAATGCATTGAAGCAAACCGGGCACAAAATCGTAAAGGTGCAAGAGGCGAGTTGTGCCGGGTTTTGGGCGCAACAAAATCGCACTGGCTACTCGAGTGAGGTGAGTGATTAATGCGTTAGAAATGATATTTAAATTGTATATATCGTAATAAGTATATGTACGAAAAATGCGAAAAACGTTTTTCGAAATAATTTAGTAGTTAAGAGCTTCTTACAGGTACATATGTATGTTTAGATACAATTTTTCTCATTTGACCAAATTTAGACTTGAATAACAAAAAAAATCGACTAATATTATAGCAAGTCAAAACTTAATTTGTATGTTTGTGTAAACATGTTTGCAAGTATATTTTATTGAATAAGTTCATTGAACTCAATCCGCGAAATTTTTGTTATTTTAGCTCTTTTTATCTACATTGCATTCGAATCTTTATGATAACCGTTTTTTATTAATTGTTGCCAAAATTAACAAAGGTATATAGCTAAATAGTATATACATATGTTTGTACAAGCAGTGGATGTCAAAAGTCTTCGCATGGAGATTTTATTTCAATAATTGCAACGGTTTTCATAATTGACTTTTTTTGCTAAAATTGTTTATAAAATCTTGGTATACATTTAATCCAATTGAAAGAAAAAAGATAATAAGTTATTAAGAACAAACAGAACTTCCATTAACATTTCATGGCCCATTTAGTTTTAGTGATAATAATAAGTGGTGCTCGCATTTTCACTTACTAATATTTAGAATAATTGATAGAAATACATTTGTAGATTTTCCATTTCCTGGCGAGTGGCGACCGCTATTAAAAAAAAAAAAACTTTTTAGTGTTATAGATTTAATCTCACGTGGTTGATATTTGATTCCGGAACTCGACGGCATAGCGAATTAAAGCATATGTAAATGCTTGATCACAGCGGCTGAATGTAATGGCAAGTAGAAACAATCCACTTGTTTCAACATCCATACCTCCTCCGTCTTTAATGATAAAAAAAACTAAAAAAAAAACCTCCAAAATATAATCAATTTTAAAAGCATATTCTTTCTTCAAGCTTTTTAAGATTTCTGCGTAATAACACAAAAATTAAGAGCCAAATAGAAAAGTTAACATGCTCGTAATGTTCATTGATATTGAAACATAATGCAATATCTTTAAAAAAATTTAAATTTCTTGAGGTGAAGCTTTTATACGGGTTTGCCAGATCTCTTAATTTGAATATTTTCCTCCCAAATTGTCTGGCATGATTTTTCCATGAACAATAATGTACATAAATCGTGGATCTCCAAATAGCGGTAAATTTAAAGATTTCAGTTATAAGAAAAAGATAATAAAAGAGTATTTTTATTGAATACTTGTTTAAATTAAGGGCCCCTTAGCATTCTAGATCATAGTTTTAATAGTTTGCATGACATGCTTTTTGTTTAATTTTAAACTGTCCTTAAATATTTAAATAACTGAACTGTACTTTCAGATAGAGCAACGACTAAAGGAGCTCATCGATTACAATGCACCGGAACCTACAGATCCAGAATGGCAGAACGCAAGAGAATATAACTCGATGCCAGGGCCAGAAAAATTTAGATTCTTCTTAAAATGTTTACCTGGAGGTAAGTATACTTATGATTGCTATCAATGCATTAGCTGTAGAAGAATTATTTCGATTCTAAAATTTCCTTGAAGTAGTATAAAAAAAATTATGTTACTTTTTCTTATAAAAATAAAAAAGGAGAAAAGCTCACAAACTGAGGTTGGCTGCAAAAATGTATTAAAATATTGATAAAAAGAAAACAATTACGTATAACCAATAATTTTCAACAAAATTTTCAGGTGAATTTCATAACTTGAATTATGTTGATATAAATAAAATACTTCGCAAAAGATATGGCGATATATTTCGCTTGAAGGGCATATTCAATCGACCTGATACCGTGTTCACTTATAATGCAGAAGATTTCGAAACGATTTATCATAATGAAGGCATCTGGCCGATAAGTTTGGCGCTAATGACTTTCGACTATTTCCGCAAGCGAGTGGATTTCTTCAAATGCTGCAGTGGACTTGCTACGGAGTAAAAGCTTTTTTAATGTCATTCTACGAGTTACTAAGTTTCGCACGCTCTTTATATTCCAGGCATGGTCGCAATTGCGGTGATATGCGTAATAAGGTTAATACAGTTAGGATGAAAATGGCCAACATACGCGCTGATCAGCCCGAAGTTGACAAAATCGCAAAAGAGTTTTTAGAAAGGTACAACTCACCACGCAAAGTTTCCGCTCCTCGTAGGCTTGGTGTATATTCATTATTATGTTTTTTTTTAATTATAATTACTTACAGACTAGAGTCGATACGCGATCCCATCACAGGTCTACTGAGAAACGATTTTGATAGAGAGCTTAAAATGTGGGCATTTGAGTCGGTCACTTACATTGCATTTAATAAACGTCTAAATGTCATTAGTGGAAATGGTAGCGAAGATGCGCTAACTCTAGCACAGAATTTGACCGATGTTTTCAGTCTGAGTTTTATTTACGATATAAGACCATCAATTTGGAACTACATTGAATCTCCGTGGTATAGGAAATTAATGCGCGCCTACGACAGCATTACAGCGATCACTTCAAAGTACATTGAGGAAACCATAAAACGCATCGAAACGGAAGGTAAAACGGAAGCGAATACGGTGCTAGAGAAGTTATTGCGCATCGATAAACATTATGCGGTAGTAATGGGCATTGACATGTTAACCTGCGGCATAGACACTGTGAGTAAAGATTTTTGATTAAATTTACTGTTTGATGGATTTTATTCCACTTGCATTTGCTTGTAGACTACTTCCATCTTCATAACGGTTCTTTACCATCTTGCGCGTAATCCAGCCAAGCAGGCGGCATTACGTCGTGAACTTTTGCGCATAATGCCCGATTCAAAAACTCCTTTGACTATTGCGAACACCAAAAATATGCCATATTTGCACGCCTGCCTTAAAGAAGCACAACGCATAACGCCCATCGTTTCCAGCAATCTACGCACTGTGCCCAAAGATGTGGTGATCTCGGGTTATCGAATTCCACGCGGTACCGCCGTTCACTTGGGTAATATGGCGCTATGTAACAGCGAAAAATACTATCCACGTTATAAGGAATTCATACCGGAACGTTGGTTGAAAACTGGCGAAGGCGCTTGTCCAGAGTTACGCAGCAGTAATCCTTATATTTATGCGCCGTTCGGCTTTGGGCCGCGCACATGTGTGTTCAAAAGAATTGCCGAAATGGATATGGAAACGTTATTGGCCCGTTTGCTGCGATTATATCAAGTAACTTGGACTAAACCGGAAGAAATGCAGTATATAAGTAATTTATTTTTAATACCAAAACCAGCAATGAATTTTAGATTTATACCGATCGAAGAGGAAAACTGTGCAATTGGTAGCTTCTCACTTTAAAACTGGTTAGATATGTATTTTTTTATAAAAATACAAATTGTGATATACATTATAAATTAGGACTTAAAATAGATTTCTTTGTCAAGGAGAACTATTAAAATTCACCTGCATATCTTTGCATTTTCATGGAAAAATTATATGTTGTTAAGAGATAAATGATGTAAAAATATAAATACACAAAAACATACCGTTCGAAAGTATTGACTGGGGTAAAGTTCGTAGAGATGAATTGGGCAAAAACACTTTTCACATAATTTTCGAACGTAAAAAATTATAAAAAGAATATTAAATAACAACAATTAATCATGCGAAAAAACCCTTAGAAATAAACAACAACGGTCAAAGCGGTAGAAGTTATAGCTACTAATTGGGAGATCTCGACATCAGACTTCTTTTATTAAAGCATCCACAGAAATCGAACACAGCTGTTGCTAAACTCCCTTTTTGTTTAAACTTCCAAAAAATATCTACAACAAAAATATTAAAATATAAAACTTTTTCTATTGTTAAGATTCTGCTTGCCCTGACTGAGATTCGAACCTCGAACTCACCGGCATATCAAGTTATAGCACGCACCGCTACCAAGTCGACTACAGCGGCCACTTTCATTAGTTTACATAACCTATAAACTATTCACTTTCAGAATCGTATGTTAGCTTAAACCTCCTAAGATGATTGGACCATTCCAAGGAGTATAAAAAATACCAGGACCATTAATAATTGGATTGATGGTGGACTTTATGCCAGGCGAATTTATATTTAAGAATTTCCATTTTTTTTTAAATGAATTAAACTTAACGCAAACGTTATGGCGACATATTGGTCTTACGCGGCTAGTTCGCACACCCCGAAGGCATTTGGCACATTTAACACAAAAAAATAAAAATCAAATAATTTTGGTTATAATTAGTGACCATATTTTGAGAGATTTGAATATATTCAGGTAACTTGGTTGTTGACAAATATGGGCGTACATTTCTATCAATTTATTTAATTACGGAATGCACAAAACTTCGCTAAGACAAGTTTTTCTGATTAGTGCCTCAAGGTGACGTGGGTCTTCAGAGATTAAGCTAAAAGTTTAAGCTTTAATTTAAGTTTAAGAAAGGGATTTCTGAATTTTTTCTCACTATTGCTCCACAAACATAGACAATAAATACCTGATTTTTGTTATTTTGAACATGTTTTCTAAACATTTGAAGCGGATGATTTATTTCAACGGTTCGCAATCAACACAAAAATTAATGAAAAACTATCTCCACAGTTGCCGCACCAAAATTATTGTTGTCGTGTGTAATATTTTAGAGAGGATTTTTAAATAATAAATACAGTTTTCTTTAAAGCCAACCATTTTAAATGGCTTCTTATATATAATATTTAATATACATAGAAAGAAAAACTAAAAGTAACATTGAAATCTATAAAGTTTTAACAAACATATTAAAATTCACATTTCTTTAACAAATTTGTATTTTAAATTACAATAATATAAATTGAAATCGTTTTTTGTTCTCAATGTCGGTTCTTGCGGTATCGTTGGTAGTGCGATTGTTTTTGTTGTGTTTTATACTCCGGTTGTGCTTTGAATTGTTTCGACTTATGCATAGAAAGGTCATCGATTTCTGGAGGATCTGTAAATGAGCGAAATATATGTATAACTTGATGTTTTCTAGGTATTTACAAACATATAGTTTCAATTATTTTCCCTATCTCAAAATTATAAGCTTATCAGACATTGACAATTTTTGAAAATTTATTTCTCTCTTCATCAATAATTTCATTATTTTAAAATTTAACTACGGGTTGTTCTCGAGCAAAATCTCGGTAAGCCTAAGTTACAAACTTTCGAGGAAAAACCAAATAAGTATAGAGTTTTGTAGCACGTAAACTTTTCGGTTTAATAGTAACAATTTTTTTATTAATGTTGGTAGGCAGCTTTTACAGTATACAAAATTTCGAAGGAAAAAAATTGCGCCCTTGGCCAGTAAAAAAATTTCAAAATTGTTATGAGAATATTTTATATAAACTATTTTTATTTTTCTACAAGGTTTGAAGATTGAGTTATTTCGGCTTTAGTAAGCGAATAAAAAAAAATTATTAAATGTAAATTGTCATATTTGGTGCGGTTAAAATTATGATATGGGGTATATAAACATATGCCACGATATAATACAACAATCGATAAATGTATTTATAAAAAATGTGTGCTATAAAAGATTACCTTCTGTGGCGCAGAACGCGACAACGGGCTTTTGCTGTTTGGCTAAAGGGTTATGGAATGCATTGAAGTCCGTTGGTGAGCCTTTAATAAGATATTTTTTGTTTGTAATATATGTTTTCGTAAATGTGTGTTTGTAAGGTTATGGGTTAATGGTGAATTTTTCTACTTTAATAATTGAAAATTACTGTTTTATAGATATGTACTTATGAATATTATGATCGCCTACCGAAAAAAATTTGTTTTTACCAAACGAATCATTAAGAAATAGAGCACGGATAGAGCAATATTAATTTAATGCTGAAAATACATTAGACATGACGAGTCATTAAACGGAGCTTTTTATGTTCATTATCCATACGATCAGAGCCTCATCTGTCATCCGTTAAATGGATAGATTTATTATCTAAAAAAAAAAGTCATGGAACGTTGTCCGTAGCCCGTCTACTTTAATGCTTTATTTATGTTCAAAATGAAAATCGTTTTAGAAAATTTTGAAAATATTATTTATAATTTGGAAAAATAATATCTTTATTTCGACAGTGTTTTCAGACTTGTTAGAATTCAGTTTGAAACGAAAATTTTAACGTAAATTTTTTAACAGAAGATAAAACTCATACTCATATTCTAATATAGCAAGATTAAAAAAATTGGTGAAAATATATAAAATTGGGGACCTTTGGTTAGAATTAATGTTGAAGAAAGAGCTTGGCACTAGGTCTTGTTTATACTTTTTTTTTTAACTAAAGTTCCAATAAAAATTAACTACAATCACCTTCTGCCAGGATTTACATTTTTTAAATAAATTGTAGGCAAAACAAAAATTTTCTCTCTCCCCAACTTAAATTTTTTTGCATGCATTTTCCGTTAACAAAAAATCTAACACACACCGTAAGGACTCTGATAGATGTCCTCCGTCGATGATGATGCATTTATCGAAGGTGTTGGCGTTGGTGGATCATTACAACCATCGTCAACAAAATTACAATCATTACACGTCTCGAAGGAAGCTAGCGAGGAGGTGGAAGATGTTGTGGAGTAGGTTGGAGACAAAACTGATGACAATTCATTTGTTAGGTTTTCAATTTGATAAGCAAAACAATCATCTACGGCATCTATGGCTATTCCAGCTGTGGGATCAGTGGATTCAGGATTGACTAAACATGTAAATGGAGTAACAAAAACAAAAACAAAACACTAACGTTAACTACAGGCTTAAATATAGACACTTTTATAAGTACATGCTATAAAAATTGTTAAAAAATAATTGATAATTACTTGCATTAACAACGTTGCTCAACAACGGTGGCGATATGTGTGGTTTGCTGTCGGCAGCGGTTTGATGTCCCGGAGTAGCTTTTTTCTCTAGCACATCGGTGTGACCGTTCAAAAGATTAAACAAGTTTTCTTTTTGAGGTTTCGAAACCTCGTTCGCTTGTACTGTTTGAGAGAGCGACATAATATATAGAAACATGCATTTTAAGGAGCAACAAAAAACAAAAATGGAAAAAACAAAACAATAGGGAAGAATATAAAATGTGTAATTTGGAAAAAAGGTAGCAAACAAACGAAATGTTGTTGAAACTGTGCGAGAAAAGCGACGACTGATCAATAATAGAGCAAACAATTTTAAAACACATTCTTATATATTTCCATATTTTTTCGCACTATTTATAAAAAAAAATCTTAATTAAGATATGGTTAACTTTAAAAACTTCTATACGATCTAGTGCAATCTATATAACTTGCAAGTTTAGAACTAATTCAGTTTTCGTTGCTTTTTGTTTGCTGCTTTTGTACATATGATTGACTCGTAAATATATTCTTATATATGTAGATATTTAGAAATAAAAACATAACTTATTAGTTATTTATTAAATATCCATTACCGACTGCTGTCGTTCCTCCCAGCTCGTCGCTCTGTTTTGGCCCATTCTCAAGTGGTGTATGCGGTGATTTTGGTGACGCTGTACCATCATTGCCGCTCTTCCCCAAAACTGGTTGCTCCTTTTCACTGCGATCATTATTATTGGTTACCGAATTATTTTCTGCTGCTTTATCTTTAATCTCAATTGTAGGCAACTTTTTTTCTTTTGGCAATTTTGCTTCCTTCGATTCCTCTTTCTCCGTCAAGTTTAAATCTTTGGCATTCTCGTCGCTGGTGTCCTGCAGCAAAAAAAGAAAAATAAATATTATTTAATAAAAAAAAATATCAAAAGCTATATCTATAGTTTTTTAAATTTAATTTTACTTCCTTCTTAAATAATTTTTATGAATTCATTACAGGGTGTGTTATTGTTTTCGTAGGTTTTGAATAGTTTAAAAATTTCTTTAAGCAAATGCCGTCGATCTCTAACGCTGGTTACTTCAATGGGACAGAAATGTTTTGACGTGAAAATAACCACATTCCAGTTAAAGTTTGTTCATTTGTTCCTATTTTGCGAAAAATCTGCGCAAAAAAAATTCGCTTTAAAATAACCAAGTTTCCACCCGAAACTCAAATTGGGGAAAGTAAACAAAATTATTACACACGTATTTAGTCACAATGCTTTGATATATATTAAAAACTCTCTGTTTTACAGGATTTTAACGAATAATTATATTGAGATCATTTACAACTTAAATTAAATAAAACGACGAATATAATTTTATTTTTATTTCCTAAAATTTAATGGGCTAAAAAACTGTATCTTCAATAATAAATTCTAAAAATTTTGAGTAAAAAATTTCAAAATTTAATTGCCTTAAGTTTAGTTTCTTTACAATTTTCTACAAAGCTTGAAGCTTATGTATTTGTATTTTATCAAAATGGAGTAAAAATTTGCCGGGTTCAGCAAGCAATTTTTTAAATCGATTACCAAATGTTATGCATTTATATTTTGCATTTGAAGATGTTCATTTAAATTTAATACCATTTTATTTTCGTTAAGAAGCAATACAACCCTAGCCGACTTCAAGCTAAATTATTTATTTAAGTTATTTTGTCACTCACCATGCTATATTCCCCTTGCATATCATTAGAACTATTAACAGATAAAGTGGATTCGTTGTTGGTGTCTTCCTCTTCCTGAATGGGCACATAATCGGAGTCATCATCGGAGTTTTCATTAGCATATTTTGATAACAACTGGCTGCAGTTCAAATCCGCTTCGGGAGTATCATTTTCGCGCTGACGCTTGCAAGTGAAACGAATTGATTCGTGTAGCTACATACATATGTAAATAGTATGTGATACAGTTATTAAAAATTATTTATTAAATAAAGTAACACCCAGCAAATGTAGAATACATATTTTATTAAAACGAAACATACCTGCAGCAATTCCTGCAACTCAGAGTTTTGCACAGCAAATACTTTACCCGCCGGTTCACAATGTTGGCGTGGCCTGCACACGACGATCGTAAAGAACTTGCCTAATTTTTCCATGAAACCGGCGGCATGCTGCTTTTTCACCAACTTACGCGCATGCTCGCGTTGTTGTATTTCCTTCATACCGTGTATGCGTATAGAACGTAGCTTACGGCGGCGCGTCTGTATGAAATAGATGAGAGTGTGGGCGGTGACTGGACCGTTGCCTATAAGCAGAGCGCATAGTGACAACCAAATGCGCAATTGGCGCAAAAACACAATAAGCGCGAGGAATAATATCCATGGAAGGGGACGCATCAAGGAGTCGTCTGATGTCTCTGCTAACATAAAAACAAAAGAAACAAAACAATTCAGTTTCATTTTAAGCGTTAAATTTACGGCAACGTCACAAATATTGTCTTACCTTGAGGCAAACTCCACTTGGCCGTATCTTCAAAGATGCGTAGCGTTCGATCACCGCGTTCTAGCACGAATTGTCCGATGCGCGTTGATGCAAAACTCTCCATCACTTGATAGGCTTTATCAAAGAGTACACTGCCAGTTGTGTTATATTCTATTAGCAGCTCCGGTTCATCGGTCACAGTAGTTGTAGCGTTGGGGCGCTGCTGGTGTTGTGTCTCTAGGATTGGTTCTATGACACTATCAAGCGCCATTTTGCAGCCGTTTAGTAGCTAAGTTAATTGAGCTCAGCTGCAAAATTATAATAAAAACAATCGATGAAGAAAACTTTTCCATTTTTGCATTATGTACACATAGGAGTTTTAATGTGTTCATTTATTATTTTATACATATATATAAAGGGTGTTTTTTTAGGCCTGTGGTTTTCAATGAGGCAATACTTTTTTCGGAGTTGGTCTTTTTGATAGCTCTTACTTGATTTGTACTCAGTTTGGTTTGCTATTTAAAGAGGCCTTGAAAGGGAATATTCGGCGCGTTATTGTTGACATTCGGCCACAATTGCTGCAAAAAGTGGTCGAAAACTGGGCCTCTCGACTGAAAGTTATTCGAGCCAGCCACGGCGGTCACTTGCCCGAAATCATTTTTAGAATATAATGGCAAACTCTTTTCTTTATAATAAAGCTAAGTTCTTGGACATATCATTAAATTATATGCGTGTTTTTTCTTTTTAAAAACCACATGCCTAAAAAAACACCCTTTATACATTTATTTACGAAGTAAGAGTAAACTATGAGCGAATATATTTTCTTATCGCTATATTTAGTCATTTTTTGCTTTCTTTTTAAATATCTATATATTTGCAAATATGTACGAATACTAAATAAAAACACGGCTAGCATCTCCTGTGGCGAGACAAAACTTGTGTTGAACTTGAGTCATTGAGACGGAACGCCGACGGAAAACCTCGATTGCTAAAAACACATACCTTTACTAATTGTTGTTTATATAAAATCAAAACTTTAATATATACATATACATGCATACCCGAACGTATAATACGAGTACTCGTGTGTAGAAATCATCTGGACGAGACATATAAATTTTTGGCCTGCTCTATAGAAATGTGCCGCTTTTAAAACGCATTTGTGCAAAAGGGTTACACACATATATGTATATCTTTGACCAAATAATTGAAGATACATAGCATGTTGATTTTTACACGAAAATGTTTAGAAAGTTGATATAGAGTAACTCAACCAAATGGAGTTATTTTGAAACAGTGAAAATATTTTTCAGGCTATAATTTTTTCGCTAATTTATAAACATTAAAATGAATGCACTAGCAAATATATGATTTCTATAACTCACACATAACCACATATTGATTAAAACGAGGAAAAAAATATTGCAATATTTTTATTTGTTTGTTGTGTATATACGAGTATGTACTTATTTATGTTTGTATATATGTATATACATATATACATATTTGCATAACTATTGAACCTTATCAGTACGTATTTTCATGTTGTAAAATTAAATTAAGCTTGTTTTTGTGGGTGCAAATTTGATTATCAGCAATTGTTAGCTTCTATGACGATGAGCGCATGAATTTATTTTTGATAGTTTAACACTAGAAATTTGTGCAAAATTTATTTTTATTCTAATAAACTTCAATTCATTTCCAATGCAAACACATTTCATGCTCTAACAAAAAACCGTAAATAACCATTAGGAAATTTTATACAAAATGTACAATCATAAAACAAAATTTCATCAACTATTAAAAAAACTTTTAGAAAATTTCCGAGCATACAGTTTTGCAGTCCACTAAATTTTAGGGCAATAAAGTGTCGCTTTCAAGTGACTGCAGTTTCTTTCATATAAAAAATAAGAAAAACGAGGAAAAAAATGGAAAATTATCAGTAAAAAAATTTATTAAAAATCAATGTTGTTTTTTAGCTGCATGAATCTTGAAAAAATTCGAATGCCCAGAAAAACTGCTTGTAACATAAACGGGTAAAACTTGTTGCTCAACGAAATTCTAATGTTTTATTAAGTTCGAAATTTTGTTGAAATTGTGTGATTGTACGTTGAAATAAATATATTTCAATGATTTTTCTACGGAAATGAACGGTATTTTAATTTAAAAATATTTAAAATAAATGCGAAAAAAGTTGAATTGCCCAAAAGTCGTATGTCTCAATACATTCTTTGTGCTATAGTTGTAAAACGCAGTAAAATTTACTTATTTCTATTTTCTGTTTGGTTGTTGTTATTGCTACTTATTCTAAATAAAAATTACAGATGATGTTAGTTTGGCGAAGTAGATTTAGGAGTTAAATGTTTTTTATATATTTGTATATGAATATGTAGTTTTGTATGCGCATATTGCAATCACGGCAAGCTCATATATATGTATATATGCATATAACAAATGTATATATGTATAATATGTACATATAAATAAGTAATTATATACAAATAATGAAATATTTGAAGGTATAGTTCAATGGGGTTAGCGATAGAATAGGTTAGGAGAGCTTTTTGCGATTTAAGCTCATTAGTACCGGAATAAATATAAACCATAAATATCAATAGTTATTGTAGGTGGATTTAGTATGTAAATACCAGCAAACAAAAATAATTTGACAACATTTTATTATTAAATTTATATATTAGGGCTTAATTAATCATTTATTTCATTGTAGTAATGGGGGTAGGTAGGAATTGAGGTATGGTCAGGGTTTATAGAATATAATGTTACGACAACAACCATGTTCGACATCTTATGATATTCTAATAAAAATGCACTATTTGAGTAAAAGTTGATCAATTTTTAATTAAGATAAGAAGGCTACTCCGAAATGTAATACTTAAATGTCGCGCATGTTTCTGGAATTTTACACTCTAAAAATTTGCATTGAAATGCTTATTTCTTCAATTGTAGGTTTATTTTAATTAATCCAAAATTAAGTGCGCTGTTATGGGCTGCAAAAGTACGTTGAAAGGTAATTTTAAAATTTTTACCGCACAAAAATTTATGGGGGCTTTTTCTTGCGAAGGTCTTTAAATAAACACTTTTCTATACTTTCTTGTTTAACATAAATATTATACATAGTTTTGTTTGCCTTGTTGTGGTTTGAACTTAGACGTTTAGCGACAATTTGAGTTTCAGCAAATTACACATTTGGCCCCAATGACGACTTAAATACATATTTCTGTTCCGTTTAGTAAAAGATTTCGGGAAGAATATATCGTTCTGACAAGGTGAGTCATTTGTAAATCTTTGTATGACACTCAAAGTTAAAATTTAATGCCGAGATATTAAAAAAAAATTATATTCATCAACGTTGAAGATGATTGAGTAAAACGACACACTCTTTTGCCTACTACATAAAAATATTCTTATACTAGAAAATGTTTGAGTTGTAAAATTAAATCGAGTAAATATTTTTAAAAAATTGTGGAGCAGTTAATTTAAATATATGTAGGCTACTATTTGCCTTTCTCTACACATCTTTTGCACTGGACATTTCTTGGACAGGGACGCGCTTCAGGTACTCAACATTCGAACGATCTGAAATGACCATTACGTGTTTAAGTTTAGCTACCAGATAACCAATCATTAACAGAAATAAAATTCGGAAAGTTATCTTGGGGCTACATTTGCATTATGAATATTGCCTTATGAAGTGCATCGATGTCTTGCGAAAATGGCTATTCTTATTTGCGAATAGTTCGTAATGTGTTGAGGGAATCTAACATAAAAGTTTCCCCAAAACGTCCGATTATTCCACGTTGTGATGTATTTTTTGCAAAATTCGTCGATGACCAGTTTTTGTGTACTATTAGATTTATCGTTTCTGTTAGTAAGCGTCCCATGTTTATCGTAAATACGCTGAGTGCTTAATCGAGTTTCGATATTTGGCGGATTTCAATGATTCTGATCCTCAACGGCTACAAAATTTTGCTTTCAATTCGTGTAATAAACAATTTGCTAGTCACAGGGTTTAGTTATGCTTCACCAAATTAAAATATATAATCTCAGGTTAAGTGTAACGGTATTCTAGATCTAAATTTTTGATATAGTGTGCGATTTCTTCCTTTCTAAGTCTATGAAAAAATGTAGCAATGGTGAATTGCAGCCACTTCAAACCTGATTTTTGCTATACTGAAATTAAATGAATTACAAAACTCCATACTAACAAAGTTTGACGAAAATTTCATGATATTTTGCAAAGGTTAGACATAGAATGTTTGTTTTGTATTAGAAAAAGAATTGTTGTTTTAATTGAAAGTAATGAAAATAAAATATAAATAAAAATAAAACAAGCTAGCGGTTAGCAAGTGGAAGGGAAAAAAATATTAATTTTCAATTATATTGTAACAGCTTGTGTAATATAAATTTCTTTTCGGCACGACTGTTCAAAGGTAGGGGAATTAATTTAATTTATAAATACTTTATGGTAGTAACTAAGGCTTAATTGTACATGCTCTACGGATAGCGGAATAATCTAACAAAAAGTGCGAGTTGGAGAATTTTTCAATTTTTAGAAATGACTTTTTCCAGTTCGATGGTAGAGTCTTATCAAACTCAAAAAAACATTCTAAGAATTTCGCAATGCATGTCACTTTTGATGAGGTTATATCGTTTTGTTTGGCCGCTGTGGTCTAATGTGTAGCGGTGCGCGCCATAACTCGAGCTTCGAATTTTAGCTAGGGCAAGTAAAATTTTAATAATACAAACAATTTTGTGTATAATAGCGGTCTACCCTCCGCAGGCAATGGCACACCTCCGAGGGTATTTCTACCACGAAAAAACTGCTCCTTTAATACATTTGTCGTTCGGTATAAAACTGTAGGTCCTTCCACACCACAAACGGTAGGATAAGTTCGGCCAAATGGAACAAATGATGCCCACCAACTGTTAAGGGATTATACAAAAGCAAAGAAGTTACCGGCTGGTGTTATGTCTTGCTAAACAATAGACTGTTGAGAATTAAGGTGTGCTAACCAGTTCCTGCCGCGAGATTGGATATCCCATAAGCTGTACGACTGTACGTTAGTTAAAAAAAAGTGAGGCCATCACGTTTAGGTATGTTTGTCAGGGCTGAGGATTACTACTTTCGAAGCACTTTTCGTTTATTTCAAATGGGTTCAAAAATTTTTAATTTAAAATTTTATCATTCAACAAGAAAGAAAATAAGTAAATAAGTTAACTAAAGGAACTATGAAGAGTAAATTCCAATTGTAAACCGCTGAAATCTGCCAGCCACTTGACCTTCAAGTTCAGGTGAACTGTCAACTAGTTAAACGATTAATACTACTAATTGTACGGTCTGTGAGCATTTCTTAACGTCTATGTATTATTTTCCTATTTCAAAAATTTGTAGATTATATATACATATATATACACATATGTATGTATATATATCAACATTAAAAATACAAATAATACATACAAAAATTAATGTTTTTTTGCTGGAAGACGTCATTCAAATATTTTATATTTAGCGTTTATATCATCGTTTTGGAAATCATTAAACCAAAACGCATCGAAATCGTTATAGTGCAAAAAAATGCAAAGGAAGTGTATAGAGCACAGAACGCAAGAGAAGGAATTCAGAAAATATATGAAATTATCATTGGGCAGTGGGATCAAAGTGTATCGAAACGTAGAGAACTCAATTTCATTAAATAAAATTTGACAAACAAATTCTAAAACAAAATGATTTTCTTATTTATGCAGTCGCAACCGTACGCACACTCATACACCGAAACATACAATATTTGTCAGCTTGCATGGCCTTTTTAGAAAACACGAAACAAAAAAATAAGTACGCACGCCAACGTCAACAGACCGTTGCATGGCCCCTTCGGCCGCTCTGAGGTGCCAACATCGACTTCTATAGCCAACGGCAGAATCTGCAAGTGCAGCCGTGAAGTGTCGCTTTTGTCGCCAATGCACGCTGTTGGCTGTATCTGTCGCGAAGATTATTTAACAAAAATACAATAAAATAACTAACAGAGCAACGAATGGACGAACGAGAGCGAAATGAAGTCAAGAAGTTTTTTATTATAAAAAAAATCTAGAAAAAAATAAGTGATAAACGGTAATGTGCAATGAAAGCAAGAGTGCTAAATGTACATATATACATACATAAGAAGAAGAGGAGCTGGAGTATATGGAATGTAAGAATCAGAGCCGGATGGGTGTCGTGACCGCCAACAAATGATGAAAAAAATGTGTGTGCAGGTATAAAATGACCGCGAAAGTGATTTTGACACAGATCCCAACCACATCCCTGCGATCAACTCTCCACTACCGAAAATCTTCGTAATACTACATAAGTACATACATATGTATATGTATATACAAACATACATACATATGAGCTAAATTTAGTACGGCTGATAACTGTAGCGTAATTTCGATAAGCCAAACACATTAAACACAAAAAAAAAAACAATTTAACCAACGGGTAGTTACTGCTGCACGCTTTCAAATTTTAGTGTTACAAATTAAAACTAAATTAGTTGAAACTTACCAATACAAAAATGAAGTGGCTTCTACAAAATTAACTCGCCTTGTATTTCACAAACGCACACAGCACCGAATATAACAATGCTCTTATTGATTAAATGAGTTTTGTTTTAACTCCAATTTTTATTTTTAATTATTTTTTTCCTTTACTTAATTCAAATTATTGCTGTTTTTATTATAAATATGTTTGTACTTCTCCTTAGTCCTAGCAATCGTTTCAACACTTTACGCATCTGTACAACTCCCGACTGACTATTGATGGGCATCGAAAAGCATTCGTGGGTCCGTTGGTCAGATCAAACGCAGATTTGAAACCGCCTTTCATAGGTTCGGCATTGACATCGGCACCGGTATCGCCATCGGGGCAACATTCTCTTAAATGCACAATCAGCTGCTCTAATCAGTCTCTGGGCTGAGCTGAGCTGAGCTGAGCTGAACAATAAAATCGCTACTCCAATCTCAATATGTTTGTAGTTGTGCTTTCTTTGTCGCCGTATGATAGCAGTTGAAACAAGTCATTTCCATAGTGCGATTGCAATTAGGTTTTTTCTCATATTTAATTGGGCAAAGAATTGGAATGTATTCGTATCAAATCTTATTTTCATCAGGGCAAATATATTGCATTTTCGATACCTGGGGTCGCGATTGTAAATAAGATATTGACTTGAATCTGTAAACGTGTACCATCTTTGGTTTTGCGAGGATCCTAAGTATATTGATCTCTTTTATATATATATATGTATGTGGTATGTATGTACATTAGGGTCGACTAAAAATAATTCAAGTTGGAAAGAATAATTGAATTTAGTGTTGACGGCTCCGGTGGTTTTATTAATTACTTCTATTTAATAGCCTTTGCTTTTATCGAATATCTTCAGAATTGAACAATCTTTAAAATTAAATGAATGCAAATCTATTCTGATAGCTTAAAGTAAAGGTCTATGATTTGATTTTTTCATCACAATGACTGCACCTTTTACGGTAAAGTTCGGTTAGATAATTTGATTAAACTTTCTTATTAGTTATTCATATTACTGAATTAGGAATAATAAATGCGTTTGGATGTCAAAATTTCAAAGAGTTTATTTTCTAAAAATGTATTTGCTTTCTCAGCAATACTGATTTTGCTTTGAATTTTAAAATGGAATATCTTGTCCGAAAGCCGTTGTACAAGCCTTATTGGGAGAATTTAAGGTTAACTTTCAAATAATTTCCAAATGCATAATCATTTTTACTTAGCTTTTAATTAATTTAAAGTATTTTCTATCTGATACTTATGAATGTATGTATATGAAAATTTATTATTTTGATCAGACTTATTTTCTAAACAAAACTTATTATTCGATCCATTGCCGACTAATTAAGAATGTTTTTTCCAATTTAAATATTTTATAAACTGGCCTCAAGCTCAATAAAATTGTCAACTAATATCACATCATTTGCTGCAGCCGCAGAACGTGCATTCGAACTTATTTTGATATTTGAAAATATTGTTAATCATAAAAATAAATATTAGCCAGTTTGCACTGACAAAATAAGATTTATATTTTCTGTCTCTATGTAACCAATAACAAACTTTGTTTTGTTATTGATTTTCTTTGTACAAACATCCAGTTGAATTATAACATCCATTTATTGCCATTAATTTTAGTTCAAAAATTAATTGAAGTCTGAAGTACGAAATATGCAAAGAACTCAAAAACCAGTTCAAGAAAAAAATAAAAATAAAAGTTTCACTACAAAAGAGCTTAAACTCAATATTCAATTCAGAAGTAGATGGTTGTCCATGCCATTCATGGGTTAAAGTGGAAATGTCTTTATTTATTTATGTACGCATAAACATTTTCTCTTAGTGTGTTTTGTTGTTTTTATATTTAAATAACTGTATGCATTATTAAACGGAATGCTCAAAATATATCAAACACAGCCCGATACTGAAGTCTATACAAAAGTAGTAAGCGCAGTACAAGAACATACCTACATAGTCTATACAAAAAACACAAAAGTTGAGCGTCTATAGAGAGAATTTGAAAAACGAGCTGCTTTTTATATACTCGGCATTTAATTTATTTGTTTACAACAATTGCCGACTTTTTTGCAAGAGAGAGAGAGAGAGAGAGCGAGAAATGAGCTGGCACATAGCCTAATGCTTTTACTTGTAAATGAGAAATATTTTCTCTTGTATCTCAACCAAAAGCTCCAGCAATCAGCTGTTTCCTAACACATATTTGCTACAGGATATTGTCTAAGTATTTGTTAATAAAAGTAAAAGCCTCAGGGAAATTTAATTTGCTAAAGTTTGTTTTGTTCTAGCGCCTACAATGTTGCCATATTAGTTAAATGTGATAATCCGAAATTTTCACAATATCATTTTGTCGTTGGATTAAACGAAATTATTTTCAAATGAAAACAGCAGTCAACTTTCAACTTTGAACCATTATTTTTCGACATGACTTTACGACATCAACAGTTGTAAGAATTTTAAGGAATGTATTACTAACTTAATAAAAGTAAAAAGTGTCAAAGCTTGATAATATGTGGGTGTCGTATAATAAAATCTTTATTTACACATTTAATTTTTTTGATTAACGATCAGCACTTAATAATACAATTACTTGACAATCCAAACATAAAATAAATGCAAGTCTGGTTAAATGCAGAAATGTTGCAATATGCAAAATAAATGCTCTTCTACCACATAAAGTGTACAGACAATTTTTTCAATACCAAAACTCATACTGAGTTAAATACTTAATTGTTTCCATCATTCTTTAAGAATTCATAAACAACAGAGCAATCCTTGCCGCCAAGTCCGTGAGCCTTCATTGTGCGAAAAATCTGGTGAGACAGAGCACCCAATGGAATGGGTGTATTAGTCGCGGTGGCCACACCCGATGCCAAACCCAAGTCTTTCGTAATTAAATCGGTAGAGAAACCGCCAGCATAGCCTCTATTGCTAGGTGCATTGGGCGCAATTCCAGGTACTGGATTGTACACTTCCGACGACCAGCAGCGACCCGTTGACGAGTTGACGATTTCAGCAAACACTTTGGCGTCCAATCCTTGGCGTATAGCCAAGTTCATAGCTTCCGCAGTGCCGATCAATGAAATGCCCAGCAACATATTATTACACAATTTTGCCGCCTGTCCCATGCCATAGCTGCCGCAGTGGGTGATTCGTTTACCCATGCCTTCCAGTATTGGCTTTACACTATTGAACTCCTCCTGCGTGCCGCCGACCATAAAAGTAAGTGTAGCTTGCTCGGCGCCGGGTACACCACCCGATACGGGCGCATCAATGAAGCGTGCACCTTTTTCACTTATGAATTTTTGTATTTCTCTTACCAAATTCGGATCAATGGTAGATGAATCAATGAAGATCGTATTCTTATTGACACCATCGGCAGTCATTTGTTTGTAGGCATCCTGTACGATATCATTGTTCGGCAGCATTGTAAATACAAAGTCCGAATTTTTAGCTAAATCGGTGGTCTTGTCGTAAACTATAGCGCCCTTGGCCGCCAACTCTGCGCATGCTTCTTTCGAGATGTCATACACATGCAATTTATGGCCCTTTTTAATTAAATTACTCGCCATATTGTTACCCATATTGCCGAGTCCAACAAAGCCTACATTTTTGGAGCCAACAGCCTGTGATGACATTGCACGCACCAACGTTTGTCCCAATACTTTGGACACGGGCTTGGTGAAGACAATACGTAGTGCCATATTTAGTTTACTAAAATATCTGCAATTACAAGGGAATGAAATATGAATAAACTTTAATATTGATAGTTATTTAAATTTATTACGCAATGATAACTGTAACTATTCCACGCATATGCACATAAATAAGCCAAAAATATTATTTGTGTTTTGTTCTATACATATAAACGAGAATATTTGTATGTATGGAAATACATATGTATGAATATGTGATGATCTTTACTTCAACATACCAAAACAAAAAAGCTCCACAAAAACGATCTCTCCAGTTGAATTCCAAGTAGCACACTGAATTATAAGTTGCCTGTTCGGCGCTTTACCGCTTAGAACGCTACAAGCTATGACATCGAAATAAAATATGTTTACATATATTTTTCTATTTGCACATATTTGCTTATATCTATGCGTGTATACATATACTTATGCGGATATATAAACGCACACTTTGTTGAATACAAAATAAAGTTTTGGAGAGGACATAGTCCACAGCCGCCACATTAATTTTGCATTGGCGTTTCATGAATGAATTCTTAGCAGTTCATTTATAACGATGTATCGAAAATTTGAGAAAAAGTCCAACTAATTGCATTCTGATATTATAAAAATTAGCTACAACTACAATAAAAACAACGAAATTGAGGAATTCCAAACTCCAAAAAATGAAAAAAGAATAAAAATAAAATAAATCAGAAACCATAAATAGTATGACCTTATACAATAGAGTTTATTTAGTTTCTCTCAAAGCTAAGAAAAAAATAATTTGAATATATTTTATCTTTATGAATTAAAAATTTTGTTGCGAAATTTTAAAATACAACAGATATGTTGCGCAACAAAATAAAAAAAATATCTATATATACACATTTGTGTATTTATTAAAAAGGAATGTTTGCATTCACGAAATTCAATAAATATAAGAACCATTTGCTTTCAAAGTAAAAAATAATATTTATTTCCAAAGCAAACATTTTAACAAAAAATGGCCCTTTCTCATAGCAAATATTACTAATTTAAAAATAATATTTTTATTTTAAAATTAAAAACTAACTTTCAAAAATAAACTTTGATTTTTTGATAACATCTAGAAACTTTTTTCTTTAGCAAGTTAAAGTTAAAGAAATAAAATTGATAGCGGTAGTTAGTGTAACAAATAATTTTTTTTAATTGTTTCATTCTGCACGCAAGAATTCTACTACCATATGGATATCGCGTTCTTTGTTTCTATCTACGATCTTAAGAAGAAAATGTAATTACATTTGTTTTGGATATTTTCTGGGGTACATTTGACCCCGAAGCCCTCCAGAGACCCGCTGCTGCACACAAATATAAAGATAGCATTATCGCCACAAATATATATGTATGTGTATAAGTATGTATGTATATAAATGTATGCATTTTTTTGTTGCCAGGTATGAATATGATAACTCCATTTCATAACAAAATTACTAGTTGTGGAGTTTCATAGTAAAACGCAATAATTTTAGTTTTTACTTTTTTGGCTTTTGAATGAGCTCAATGCTATACATACCTTTTTTAATAAAATTTCTCTCGCGTAATTATTTTATTGTATATTTCTGTTTCTACTTTAAAATGTGCATATGTATTTTAAATAAATGATGCAAGCCAATTAAAAAACTAAAATAACCAAACTGAAGTTATTAGTTTTACACTTAATAAGATCGATTTATGTATACATACATAGTATGTATCTATATGTGTACAGGTTCGTTTACGTTCGAGTACATACCTACATAATTATGTACGTACGAGTATATGAAAAAAGCGGCGCGTGTTGGCAAACAACACCACCGCCTCTCAGCTGACTCTCGTTGATAGATAAATTGTACTCAGTTGTGAGGGGGCTCGCTTGGACAAAATTGTAAACAACATACAGGTGTTGGTATTATAGTACAAATGTACACACACGTATTTTTGAATATATTTATATGTGTTTGATTTGCTTACATACATATATTTTGCTCCATGCCGTTACTAAGCATAGACTCGTCATGATCGCAATTTCATTTCGAATCCAGTGACCTTAGTGATCTGCAATGAGTGATAAAAATATGTCTATAAGTTGTTAGTGTTAAATTTAGGGCCACGACAGGTACAATATTTGCTTTGCATTGCGGGAAAGATGCGCATTAAAAAAGCTTGAAAATTTATTGAGAGCGGGAACATGGGTAAATTCTCAAAAACTTTTGCTGGCACGATCCTAAGTGTCAATCAGGGTACAAAAATAGCACCGGATAGCACGAAAGTTTGATTGACGTTCATTTCATTCGATCAGAAGAGAGCGTGCTTATTTTTTACTAATTTGCAGTTTTGTTTTTTTTTTCGCTGAAAATCTGATAAGCGATAAGTGATTAATAAAGAGAGAGTCAAGAGAGAAAACACTTGAGTGAAATCAAAACAAAAAAACAAGTAAAGAAGTGGCTAAGTTCGATCGAACTTTATATACCCGGCGCACGCTTTCAGCTAAAGTTTTAAATTAATACAGCAGAGATGAAGTTCGTGCAAACCCGAACTTGATGTAAGCCTCTTTTTCGAAATTTTCATATAATCGGATTTCTTCATTTAATACAAAACCTCATACCAAATTTGAGCAAATTAGCTTCACTAGTTACAGAAGCATCCGATTTTTACTGGTTTCAAAAACTTACTGGGTCTGGTCCAATTTAAGTGATTTTAAAAATACTATATTTGGGCGGTACAATGTAGTTACTGAATTATCAAATTTTCATAGGTTTGGAAAATTACCGTTATATGGGAGACGGGAGAAATTTTCGCCCGATTTCAAGAACTCATAAGTGGGCGGTGCCACGCCCCCTGTAAATTTTTATACAGTCGGATTTGCTACTCGTGTACAACACTACATACCAAATTTGAGCAAATTAGCTTCCATAGCTACTGAAAATTGCTATTTTTGAAACAATATTCAAATAGCCGATATTTACGACCAGTGTGATCATTTGAAAGATGCCACCTGAATGAGCCACGATGCGATCAAACGTATTGTGATATATAATTATTTGAAGTACAAAGCGAGAAGGAACAGAGAAACAATCCCCATACATACTTACATAGATATCATATTTCATGAGTGCGGTAATTTGGTGTTGTAAGTGGACATGAAATTTTAAAAAAAATTCTATCAGAGGGTTCGGCAAATTATAGACGGTTTCAAGACCATAATAACAATTCAAATATGGAGGGAGCACCTTTTCAAACTGGTTAATGGTAATAGTTTAATACTAAGAACAGGAAAAAATGAATAAGGTGAGGCCCGTAATTTGAAAGAATGCGACGAAGTTTCACCATCTGACTATGTAAATATGGAAAATGTTTGCAAATATGGTAGAATTTACACTTCAATTAATTTTATAATTTCATATTTGAAAATTAAAATAAACTAAAACTTAACTGGGATAATAATCTCTAAAATGATATACCATCATTCTCGTTTTTTGTTTGCTTTCTTCCGGCTATTCATGTATCCAAGGTCCGAAGACAACAATTATTGATGGAATCTGCCATTTAAAAAATCACTGTGAAGGAAACTTTTTAAAATCAAATGAAATATGCCAACCGATTTTTTTTTACTGAGAATCGAATTTGATAATAAATTATTTTTGTTAAAGTTATTAAGCAGAATTAAAATATAACTATTAGTTTTGAATTATATTTAAAAAAAAAGGAAAATGCACTTTTATTTTACAAATCAAGTAGTTTCCCAAAATCTATTCTTCTACAAAAACTGGTAATTAAATTTTTAAAGTATGACTTAAAAATGAAAGCAAGTGACCGTTTTATGTATATAAATAAAAGTAATGTATGTAGGTGAAATTTATAAATAAAAAAAACTTCAGTATATGTTATCATAAATATTTAAAAAAATTTAAAAATAATTGTTATTATGAATTTATAGAATAAATATCAAAAAAAATTGGTATTTTGAATTTAATAAACAAAAAGCAAGTTTAATTAGTATATAAGGAGTAATGAAAAAAAATTAAAGAATAATTATTCAATATGTTTCTGTGACGATCCCTGAACGTAAAACATTATGCAAGAAGTTCTTTGATTCTTTACCAAACTTCTCTAGAACGTGCTAGTCAATTTCTACAGCACAAAGCTTTATTTCCAATTTAAGTCCTTTTCAACTAACATAAAACCTCAATGCGATGAACACGAACTGTTCTCAATTGAGAAAAGTGTGCCCGCTGGTAACGATTGTCATTCATAAAAGTATCCTTCTATAGTGCAAGCAAGTGGAAACAGGCCCCCAGCGTCAACACACTAGTACAGCTGACAATTGTAAGGAAAAAAAACCCTAAATAAATTTGGCCAAAAAATCAGAGCCGAACACCAAGTCAGGAAGACGAGTTGTTGTTCTGTGTTGCACGCAGTGAGCGATGCGAACGAAGTTGAAAGCTTTGGCTGCGCGCACATTGTTGCCCCCGAAGCAGCAGGCGTGCGACTCAGTTGCGTAGGGATACTCCAATTCGATGGACGGTAAAATCTAGTGCTGAACGCAGAGTGTTGTGACACAACAGCTGAATAAAAAATAATGATAGAAATAAAAATAGGAATATGTGTATAAAAATGTATAGCACCCGATGCAAATAAGCTGTGCTAAATATATTAAAATAAAATTAAAATATATGAAAATTCGTAAATCATTTGTGTTTGTATAAGCCTATAAGTCACATAAACATCCTGTGTATATGTGTGTGGGGCAAAAAAAAAAGTGCTGCAAAAGTTTGCTTCTTGGTCCAATTACCTCATTCCCGGGATTACATACTTGAGTGCGACTAAAAGTATACGTTTTTGGCGAATTGTAAAAAAGTAAATGACCATACAAGTACATTTATATATAAGCATTCATTTACGTGTGTATGGCCGTATGTAAAAAGGATGTAATCATAGCGAGGACGCGAACTTACCTCAATGTTAAGTTTACGTTTTTATTTTGTAAAAGTGTTTTACGTACAACAATAAAGTGGCATAAAGTGTTATAATATTTATTATTTTTTAACAACAAAATGTAAATTGGTATGTACTTCCAACAACGCGACGAGTCCTAAATCAGTAGCTAAATTGCAGAAAAAAAAGCAGACAGCGGGTCGGAAGGCGCAATGGCGCCAGTGCCTATGGCACGCATACAAACAAGTAAGTTCCGGCGCACATATGTTGGGCTGAATGTTGGAATTGGTGAATGAGGCATATGTTAAAGCAAAGATCTCGTATGTAAGTGTAAACGCATAGATGTAAACTTGTGTAGCGGCGTTTTAATTGTTTTCTTGCTTCAATTTAACAAGCAAGCTCGTTGTGGAAATACCACAAAACCCCAAACCAGGGATCTCTCTAATATATACTACATAGATACTTTTACATGAACATTCATAGGATCCTCTTATTTGACAACACAAAAGCATACTCGTCGCACATTTTGACCTCAAGTAGATATAAAAAAAAGTATGCACGGATAGGATGTTGCGAACACTGAGTATAATTCGAATAATAAGCTGGCCTGGCCACGCACAGCAAGTAAATCTAATATTTAGGTTAAACTAATGCAATTTTTTATAAGAACATAACAAAACTCTTTCAGCGGTGGTGAACAAAAAAAGTTAAGCTCTGCATATCAGAATAGCAAAGGAAATGTAGGCAAAGTCCTCATTAGGTGAAATATTCATGGCTGCATATTGTCTTGACAAATGGCTAAACTAGTACAAAAATCTTACATCAGCTACCCACAAGACTTAACATAATTTGATAATTTTTTGGTAAAACTGTCCGTCGATAAACTAGTGCGGTGATCAAGAGCCCAGTAAAGAAAGTAAGCTGCATTATGATTTTTGGCAAACAAGCCCGTAATAAAATATTCGAAACATAATTTCTAACTGGTGCGCATATAAAGTGGCGTAACTATAGACAAGAGGGCCCAAGTCGGATTTTCACTAGGGGGCCCTTACTATATGTACGAGGAAAATTTTTTGAATTGTTGTAACCCTCCCTCCCCGCTGCCTTACACATAAGATTTGCTCAGGATTTCACGTGGATTATTTTGCAAGGTACGGATACAAATGAAGTTGAAAAAAAACATTCAAGTGTTATTCACGTAAAACGTTTTATTTGTATGGTATGATGCTGAAATATAATACTGAATATAATAATAATAATGATAATAATAATATATAATAATAATACTGAAATGAAAAACCCTGAAGAAAATGGAGGATGCATAGAGGATGCCATGTTTTCCTCTTTTGAATTGTCTGCAGCGATGAAAATGTCGGGATCAGTGTTTGGTGTTGTAACGTTTAAATCTGCTTCTGTTTCTTTCTGCTGCGAATCGCTACTAGAAAAATCACTCTTCTCATGGCTGTCATCAAATTCTTGTTCTTTATTTTCCTGATGAAGCGGCGTAAGAAATGAGGTTATGGGTTTTAATTTTTTCACAGCCGCTTCTGTCTCCAATTTTTTTTCCTTTTTTGAGCACCACTCTGATAAAGGCGTTTGTTTGAGCTCATTATGATTTTAACTGAAACACGGAGAAAAAATAATTTTCGCTAATAAATCCCGACTTTTTATTTATCGTTCCACTGAATTTTTCATTTACAAATAAAACCGAGTGATGCGAATGTCGAATCCCGATAGAGTAACTTTTTATTTACCGTCACACAGAATTTTTCATTTGCAAATAAAACTGAATGACGCAAATGTCACAACATAACCACGAAAAAGAAACTTTCCTCTTATGATCTATTATATAAATTTTAATATTACTGTTACTTACCACAGGTACGATTGAGTATTAAGTTCAAATTTCACTATAAAATTAGCGCCTCAAGTGAACAATTTACGTTTAAACTTGAACTCTTGAATTATTCGAAACGCATTGAACCGCATACAGATCGGTAATGTCGAAAAAGCTGCACTTCCAGAATTTCCAGATGAGTGAGGGAGAGAGAAAGCGCACTGAGCGAGAGGTGTAAACGCTGTTGATCACGGCAGCGAGAGGAGAGGGAGGGGAAGCGCTGAAAGCGCAAAGTTGCGCGCCAAACTATGAATTTGGTAGTACGAAAAATTTTACTTCTTGCGTTTTTTATAAAATACATTTTTTTTTCTCGCCACTTTTGGGGGCCCCCTGGTGCTCGGGGCCCCGGTCTCTGAGACCGGTAAAACCGGTGGTAGTTACGCTACTGCGCATATAGTCCCAAGTCCCAAAACACTGTCGTCAATGCAGAATATATACGAAGAGATGGAAGAACATAATACCAGTTACCCAAAGCAACAGTTAAAATAGCGTATTGTAATTCAAAGTGTGCAAAGAGTAGTCTGCAAACTTTCTGCATTGGCATCACACAAACAGATGATTCTATAAAATCTGCAAAAATTTAACGACAAGCTTCAAGATTTTTTTGTTACAAAACCGCTTACATTTCATACCAGATATTTTCTTATACAAAACCGTTATTAGAGATTTGTTTGTGGCAGATAAAAATAAAGGCAAGTTACAGAAGGTAACATATTGATTACCAAAAAAATGTATTATACTTATAATTATAATTATTACCGAACAATGGGAAAATTTTTTCGTCTTCTCAGAACGAAAGTCGTTAGACGAAAATGCTTTTCATCTCCTATTATCGGTTACTTAGGAATTAAATTTATTTTCGTCTTATGTGAGCTTATTTAAAAAGAAAAATGTGTTACTTCCTAATAGTTACGCTGGTTTTTGAATTGTTCTCATCCTCTCAGAGTCCAACCTTCATTGATGACGCACATAAATAAATAAAACTCATTCCCGGCAATGGAAATGTGAACTTCACAAATATCGACTATAGATGTACCACTAGTTTCATTTTCGTCCTGAAATGGTCGTCCAGAGATATAAAAAAAAAAATTATAGTGCCATTTATTCATTAGCAGAATACAAAAATAATTTTCGTCTTAAAATAAACTACCCGAGAAATGAAAACTTAAAGTTCTAATTAACTTTCATAGGAAGACTTAATATAATGGTCTCGATAGCCAAACAAAGGCATTTTTTAGTAGATAGTTAAGAGTACTATCGAAGAAGAGAAGAAATATATAAGAGTCAGTAATTTTTCCAAACTATCGCGGTTTTAAGAAAATCTGCTCTATGATTATAGGCATCTTATTTGAGCCAAATCGACGATATACTTAAAAAGATTCTAATAATTAGCGATAGTATAGAAACTAATAGCCAATTGTTCTTTGAAGTATGTTAAAAATAAATAGTTTGCTTATTGAAAAATATTAATTTTCTAGAGTTCTATATTGTTTCTGCGAGACATTTTTTACACTATTTTAAGTATTAGAAAACTTGGGAGCGCCTTGAACAAAACCTTGTTTTTTTTATTTGAAAAAAAAAAATAGAGGCAATTTGTAAAGAAATTCTAAGGATTAATATATTACAATTAAATTTTATGTTTTCTGATGGACGTTTGGATAGATATCTGTTTTTAAAATTTAACGAAGATAATTTAATTCAAAGCTACGAAGTAATAAATTTCTGAAATTTTATTAAATAATTTTAATGATTTTAAAAAGAGCATTTGACAGCGATGCCAAAATTGAAATCGTCCGATGTAACAATGTCGCCGAAATCACTCGGCCAGGACTCGTCTGTGCGCATGAATTCATTTGTATGAATATCCAGTCATGCAAGAAGTAGTAAAATAGCCCACCAGGAGTTCTGCCGTTTGATTTGAATATAGTTAACATTTTTTGCGTTATTCATATGTTAGTTACCATAATTATACCCGAGCGTACTTGTACACAAGTGTATATTAACTTTGTTCGAATAACGGTTGTTTGTAACATCAAATAATAATCGAGATAGATACATATATACATATATATACCAAAATGATCAGAATAAAAAGAGAAATCGATTTAGCCCTGACTCTCTGTCCGTCCGTCCTTCCGTCTGTTTGTATGTCCGTGGGTACAATAACTTTAGTAAAAATTGAGATTTCTTATTGAAACTTGGTACATAGATTGCTCCTCGACCAGGGTAGATTGGTAAATGGTCAAGATCGATCAATAACGACGCCCAACTCCTATATAACGGAAGTTTTGAAAAATGCAAAAACTCTGTTTTTCGGTATCTATTAGAATAAATTGAGTGAAATTTGGTATACGGAGCGATTTTAAACTAAGAAATTAAGTATTTATGACATTTAAAAAAATGGGCGTTGGCACGACCTCTTATGATATGATTTTGTAACTCATTAACGGTGATAGGTAGCGCCATATTTTCCTTGATAGCGGTCTTACTATAGTCAAATATTTTTGAAATCGGACCATAACCTCGCCCACCTTCCATATAACGGAAGTAATTAGCATATTCATATTAAATATTCTTTTAAAAAAATGTTTAGTAAATTATTTATACTTATGTTGCTAAATATGTATATATTAATAAATTAATGCAAACATTAAAAACTACAGCTTACAAAAAAATGTGTGTTTAAATCGTTTTTCTTTTTATGACTTATATCAAAACTTTTTAAACTTTGAACATGTTATGCTATGAATTATGAGAATACCAGAATATTCCAGTCAGAATACCCACTTATGTTTCCAATTGTAATGAAACTCTATCACACTCCGTTCAAGCAATGAATATAGTGCGTAGACATAAGTTTAATTGGACTAAAACGACGTCTACCTCTCATAAGATTTCATATAATCTGAAAATGCAATATTTCAGTAACTCTAATACAAATTTTTTTTCAAATTGGCTTTTATTCAAATTTGCAAATGGGCGTGGTCCCGTCCATACCATAAAACATCGCGAGGGTATATAACATTTCGTTTCGCCCGAATTTAGCTCTTCTTACTTGTTTTTATTTTTATTTTGTAGGGAATATTTTCAAAATCAAAGACATCTCTTCGGCCTATCCTTAAAAGAAATAAAATCCTTTTCTTTGAAATTTATAAAAAAAAAATTTCGGTTAACAATACCAAACCATACCCGTATACTCTTCGAAATTCTTGCTATGCAGTAAATTAATAATGCTTATTAAAAATGTTATCCTTTAGAATGTTTGGTGTCATGAAGTTATAATCCAGTACTTTTGTACTTTTGTAAAATAACACATACTTTTTATTTTCATGCCATTTTTTAAAATGTAGAGCTTTCGTTATCAAACAAATAAAAAGTTTATTGAAGTTCAACGACTCACCGCCAACGCCAATTTGCTAAATTAAAAACGCCGCTTTTGCGGTGCTTATGGGAACCAATCCCATGCTCGGGTCGGAATATTTAATTTTGACATTCAGGAGTACGTGTTGCAGCAAGTGTTGCATTTCACTTAAACCAGTTTTTACAAATTTAAACAAAAGCCAAGTGCACAAGAAGAATCAATGAATTGTTGGTGGGTCGATAAACATATGTGTACATAGCACGCTAGCCATATATGTACATACATATACATACATACATACATATATAGAGAATAAATTTAGTCACTAGAGTACGTACATACATACATACGAGTATGCACACTCAATAGCATGTAATTCAACAATAGTGTGCATGTCATTTTGCAATTACAATGTGCAGTCATGTCAGTCTACATTTGGCTTCAGTTTTGGTTTTGGCAAATATTGTATGGGCAAGTACTTTATGTCTTTATTTATGTACGCTTATATGGCGATGTTGGACATTTGCCATAAACGTGACCGCATATGAACTCGTGTTTTGTTTTGCTTACATATGTATGTACGAGTATGTATTTCATTCATATATAATTATTACAATTTGCATTTACTTACTATTTATAAAGTATTAAATTAATATGCAAATTGACTTTTGACCTCCTATTTCGTCATCAAAATTGTGAATGACTTCAACACTTCATTAAATAACAAATTGGATTTAATAAAAGTAAATATGTACTCCATAGGATATTTGGACGGTGTTTGTAAGTACCAGACGGATAAGAGTTATACCCAAAAAGTATACCAAAATGATCAGGATGATGAGCTGAATCGATTTAGCCATGCCCGTCTGTCCTTATGTCTGTCTATCCGTGTGTTTGAACGCAAACTAGTCCCTCAGTTTTTGAGCTATTTCAATGAAATTTGACAGTGAGGTGCATATGGGACGACTATAACGCATATGGGAGCCGATTGCTCAGATAATATATTTTCCTCCATAACTCCTTCAATTTTTGGAAGAAGGTCCGCTATTATTAGCACTATGTAAAGAATGACAGATCGAAGAAATATAACATATAGCTGTCATACAACCGATAGTTAAGATTGGGCCATAACTTCTCCATCTAATTAACGACTTGAAGTTTTGCACAAATATTAATTATTATTGGGACTATTATCTCGTATGTAAGTGTAAACGCATAAATGTAAACTTGTGTAGCGGCGTTTTAATTGTTTTCTTGCTTCAATTTCACAACCAAGCTCCTTGTGGAAATACCACAAAACCCCAAACCACATAATACATTATTGGGACTATTATTGCAGTCGAAATCATTAATGTCGAATGAATATATATATGTACATATGGCTCCCATACAATTCGTCCATTCATGAAAGGTCTGAAGCCTATTTTACTTGTCTTAACTTCAAGTTGCATAGATAGATTTATTTTATCGCAATTTGCCTGATTGGTTCATTAAAAAGCGTGTATTTGATATTAACACTCGGTCTTTGGTCAAGATTCTCCTACCAGTTGTGCTGTGCGTCTTTTTGTTAAATTTAAATTTAAATTCTCAAAGTTACTAAAGAATCGTCAATTTCGAAAACTTGGCCTACGCATGATTGTCTATAAAAGTCTTCTGCGGATTTTCTAGAATTAAATTTTACAATTAAAAAACCATGCAAAGCTTGTTAATTCCCGAATGGCTGTAGAGTGTTATTAAAATAATTTAATTACGTACGCAGTTTTGTGAAGAATTGTACCCAAAAGAGATGAATACAGGACTAATCTGAAATTATACCCATTTGAGACTTAGTTGCCACTAATTAGTGCCCAGTTGTTCACACAATATTATACACAGAATGTGTATGATGTACTCAAATGACTATATATTTACAAACACATATACGTACATACAGAGTGAGTGAGTGACAGGCCCAGAAAAATGCTCATTTCGTGTATCATCAATGCCAATAACCTTGTTGTCGCCGTCTATAAACAAATACTTTTATTTCTTAAGTATGTTAGTTTATAAGTGTGTACGCTTACATTTATTTATATGTCTGCTTGGCATTCATTCCATCGTATCCTTGGCCATGGCACATCCATTTTGCTCAATCATTTACTCACGCACACACACACACTCACTGCTACTTTCTGTGTATGGTTGTTTGTTTATAGTCACCACTGTCGCTTAATTGTTTTGCTCATTGTGGCGTAAAGACATCAACTGAGATATTTTTGTATTTCTATTTTGCGCTATTTTCTGGCTGCTTGAAGCCACAACAGCTTCTTGTCGCCACTTCAGAAAGGCTATGCTCCATTAATTTTTACCAATTCGCTTAATGTTAATATTCTTTGTGTTGACTAATTTATTGTATAAACTCTGATGTTTGACTCATGCAAAAATTGGATACATTAATATTTAATAATTGTGTAGACATGCAAGTAAGTGATTCTCTGTGACTTGCGTTTGATTTGAGGAGGATATTTTAGATATATGTACATACCATAATAACAACTCAAATACCCTTTTACAAAATCGCTCTGAAATTAAAGACAGTTTTCACAATTAGCTTTATGGGTAAATTGACTCCACCATACAAACTTTTGTTGATTTACCTATTTTTAGCGAAACAACCCTTCAAAGTGTATGTATTTTACATCTACATCTCTTTTCAGATCTAAAGCTCAATGTAAATTTTTGCAAAATAGTCTTCTTTCCCATTTATACTTTTCGTTATTATAGTAAATCATCTGGTTGGTGAAAGTAACCCACAAACGCAATAACCGTTACAAACATGTATCCCTCATTTGATGCATGAGTGTCATAATCCAAAAATCAAAAACTCGTGAAATGTGCAATTTTTTGTATGTATATATCAACAGGTTACGCATACGCTCTGTCCAACAGTACTTTTAGAAATATTTGATTTAAGAAATTTGACCATAAAGAATATTTATGCGTATGTATGCAATACTTACTATGTCTTGTATATTTTTAATATCATATAAGTATTAATTTCTAACTTTAATGAATTCTTTATAATATAACTTCTGCAAGATAGTTTAACAGCTGTGCCTTCGACTCAGCCCACAGTTCAATCGGAAAGCACTGAACTTATCAAAAATAATTAAACATTTTCTTATTATCTTATTATCTGATCATCTGATCATTACTATTATTAGCTTTACGTACACATCGACGTTCTAACATTACAACATATGTGTTAAAACTTTTGTCCTTCTTAAATATTCCCTCGAGGGCTATCAGCTTACAACGATAAGCTTATCGTTTTTCCCAACCCACAAGTTGTAAGCAGCACAGAGGAGAGTTTTTATGAAAAAGTTAGCTTCTATGTTTGTTTCACACACACTCATATATAGCTATCCCAATTCAGCAAACTAATATATAAAATAGTCTTTTACTTTGCTAGAATATTTTCGAGTTTACAATTGTATAGCCCTTTCAATATATTGAAAAAAAAGTAATGATGCAGTTCGATTCGTAGGACCCGAAATAGGGGGAAACCGTCGAGTTTGGTGTTGTATTTTTTTTTTTTTTTGAAAAAAGCTATCACAGTGCTATTAGTACAAAACAGAGCAAGCCTTTAGAGGCTTCAAATTACCGCTGGGTTTTGACATTCTTTTTACAGGCGTCAGGAAAAGTGGTGAGTAAAGTAATTCAATAAACATCGGTAATTAGTTCAAATAAACTTTTTTTAAGGTTTATATGGTTTTTGTTTGAAAATGATATTTTAATTTCAGAAAAAAGCAGTATCTTAGAAATTGGCAATACGTGGTGGGACCATTATTTTAAGATTGTATTGTATTATGCTTTCGTATAAATATGTAAAACAATAATGAAGATACAAAATAGTTCTAAATAATAATTTTGATCCATTTTTCTTATACATATATAGTAGTTGTGAAAACAACCAGTAGTTTCCCTATTTTTCACATTTTAAATAGCAGCCTTCCTACAAAAAAAAATCTGTATACAAATTTTCTTATCTTCTCTTTCTTGTCCGACAGAATTGAATGTTTATGTATGTACATACATATGTTGAAATGATTTTTCGTTATTCCCTGTCAAGTTTTATAGTAAGGTTCATTAAGATACCTCAATTTGTCATTGTGTTATCGTATGCAAGGACGGACAGCCGAACAGACGGACATATAGATGTCCAGTTGTGAGGTTGCTAAACGCACAAATAGTCAAGTCGTTTATTTTATTTATGAAAACGTTATTACTCCTTCATTGCTGTCCATATTCGTATATGTATGCAAATAGTCTTACAAATATGAATATACATATGTACATAAAGAAGTCTAATTTATAGCCTGCATATTTGCTTTTGATATTTAGAAGACAATATAATATGATTGCTATTTTAGTTAATATGCTATTTAGTTAATAGTTAATATGTCAAAATATTTACCTATTTTCATATAAATTCATGTATGTATGTTAATAAGTAAACATGGGTAAATATGTCACCACATTTATTTGCTTTAAGATTAAATCGTTTGGCCGGAATTTATTATGAAATCTATAGTAAATCATGCCAAAGAAGCAAGTGGCGATTCAATGCTGACGTCTTCGGTTTTAGAAGCCAAACCAGCCAAATATGGGTGAAAAATATTAAATATGTAATTTAATACGATTTCTAATATAGATATGGGTACTTTTTTTTTGTATTAAATTACTATTAAATAATAATAATTTTGTGCTTACACTATATAGTTAAGTGTTTGGCCGAGCTCCTCCTGCCATTTGTGGTGTGCGTCTTTATATTCTACCACAAAAACAGGGACCTACCCACTCGACCACAGCGGCTCCGATTAAATTCTATCAGCCAAGTTTATTTTTATTAAAAAAACAATGAACCGATCGGCCATAAGCTCCTAAATAATTAAAATAAATAGTTATTTGTATGGCCAAACAATAACAAACAATTCTTATTATATTTGAAAGATGAACATAAAACAATTCGGTGCATATTTCAAGTAAAAAATATTTTTCTTTGATTTTCTTTGTATTATATAAATAGAGGATTTATGCAAGTTAATAACCTTTTATGCATTAAGTGCTTGCATATTAACGTCACGTCACATACTCTGTAAATGTTGGTAGTGTGTTTTGGAAAGGTGCCGACCTCAATGCCGCCAAAACCGATGTTGATTAAAAGCTTTTCCTTTTAATTTTATGCAAATTATTGCTTGCAACCGCATAGGTGTACCTTTTCATTGCTCTGTTTATATTGTGTCCTTTAGCTAACACAAATTTTATGTTAAGTAATACAGTAAACCATACATTGAGCAGTTTTACAAATTTTATTTAACAAATGTCCGCAGTACGAAAAATTCGGCCTCGTATTTATGAACACTTAACGACAGTTTCGGCATTTACAGAAACTTAAATTTAAACAAAGTCGGAATAATTTGGTTGGGTGGCATGTACGCAGTATAGAGTCTAAGCCCCACCTTGCCGTTCCTGCTTTATACTATAATAAATGGAACTTGAATTGCCGGGGGAAACTATCGCAAAGTACAAATAATAGAAGTTTTATTACATAGCTCACAGATAGTAGATATAAATTGCTACTTGAATCTGATCGCAACATAATACTGGTCAAGGTTTTATTTATATTTAATTTTAGAGTTGGCGTACATTTTGAATTTGAATATTAATATATATAAACTTTCTAAATATATCGACTCTGGTTTTATTTATGTGGTGAAATTTTTAAAGATATATTTATTTTTACATATTTCCCTTGACCCGTCAAATCATACAGTTTTTTCACTTATTTAAACTCAAGCGCCATCTTTTGGAGACAATTTTTTAACAGTCATATTTCATGTTCAACATAACTTACATTTCATTTTATCCATTTTCAGATCTACATAGAAGTAGTCAACATTCGTTTTGACCGAAGTTAATTCATTAATATTATTTCCTTTACATCCTGACTCCCACGTCAACTTACGGTTCTATTTTTAAAAAACATAGTTTTCATCACGAGAGTAAAAAATAAGTTTAATTTTAATGAAATCAGTTAATAGCTACGCCTTTTTAAAATAACTTGATTCCAGTGTCCCTATCAGGTTTTCAAGCAACTTATATAAGAACCAGATATGCAAAACATTGTCCCCGAAATTTGAAATTTTTAATTTATAAATTTTTATTTACTTTAGCTTCTATTTGCCTTTTAAATTCGCACACGGCAAACCGAGGAGAATATTGCTGATCAAAACGCCAAAACAGTCGTTCAATTTATAACGGAAATCATACTTATAGATTCAACAAAGTATTTTTGAACAAATTTTCCGCCGCTAAGTGATGCCATATTAAATTTCAAATGTTGGCTATATACCTTTTATCGGGATGAAAGTACACGTAGTTGGTTGCAAATTATCGATTTTTCATTCAGTCGTAACTTACATGCTTTTTTACTTTGCTATTAGTTGGTTGAGGCGGTACGTAACATCTTGATAAGTCTGTATTATTGGTTGTAAAAAATAAGAATCAAACATGCAACATCACTTTTTACTTTACCAATGATTGTGTGAAAAATTTGCATTTAATATGCCATTCTGCCACGGTCTTGTTTTGCTGGTTACTTGGAATTTTGTAGGTATGCGTTAACATTCACTTACTATACATAGCTTAATTGATACTAGTACGCACATATTTACATATGTATGTATATAAGCACATATTGAAATCTGCATAACGCATACGCCGTGTAGCTTTAGTAAATCCAAAAACAACAACTGGCTTCCGTATTTGGCTATCGACCGATGTGAATGGAATAAACTTGCACTGATTCTTGACTGAAAACAAACCGGCTTTAATTTGCAATTTGTACTTGCAAGCCTATGAATATTGCTAATTAATTCGAAATTGTTTTTTTTTTGGTATTTTGATTTTAAGAAGAGCTTTGTTATTGCCATCGGGTATTGTCGAAATGTGCTTAAAATTTCTTAATTTCCGAAGAGCGCATAAGCAGTAAAACATTTCAAATTATTGTTTTGACATTGCATTGCAAGGCTGGATCGCTACACAGTGCATATAAACAAACTTAATTGTTGATAAGTGTATCTACATAATTGGCTTTGATTTTTGGTGAGCTATGCGCAGTGGTAACTTCAGTTCAACGATAAGATCAAGTGCTACTTACAAGTACATATTTGGTTTTTTTTAATTGTTTTTTTTTTATTTGTCCCCCGTATTAAATTGAGTATTTTTATGCATGCGCTCAGCGAAACACTTGATTTTATTAAACATTGCTTCATGACAAAATTAATATCTCAGGCCCTATGAGGAGACACCCTTTAAAAATTGGTAAGTTTATTCTTTTATATACATTTTCAGCAATTTGATTTTTTTTATTAACAAAGGTTTCAAAAATTATACTTTAAAAAAACCAAAATTTTTTTTATAAATCTCTGAATCTATAAAAATGTACTTAATATTTTGTTTTAGATAGAACTAATATTTTGCGAGCTATGAAGTGATAAACAATGGATTACGCCGGGACACCTTGCGTTTCTAACGTTCCATAACTTTTGAAAAACAAGAAATGTTTGCCTTTATTTGGCGTTTACATACATTTTTGAACCTCATCTGCAACATATCCAAAATTCGCGCAAAAGTAATTTTTGACTAATTGAAATACGAGTAGTGTGGAATGCCTCATATGTTAGGTAATCTCTTCCCTGCCAGCATTCCGAAAAAATAGTTTCATTGTCTAAAAACATTATAAATAACAATTTTGGCACATTGTGTTTAAAAGGTAACAAAATAATTAAAAATTTAGTCTTTGGAATGACCTGCGATTTTACCTTATGTATATCAAAAGCATTCCGTGTCACGAGTTCCTTTGAGTTATCTTAATTTTTCCTGAAGGTATAATGAATACGTCGAACGGACGGACAGCCAGCCAGCGCTACATCAACTTCCCTATTCATTTTGAACATTTGTATAAATATTTATACGATTTTTATTTTTATTTAAACTGTTTGAAACACTTAAATGTATTTATGAAAATATTTCAGCTCACTAAAATCTTATTATTTTTTAATTTCTTTGCAGGAATAAACACCAAATCAAAATCAGTCCACTGAAATGTTCAGAAAGTTCAGAAAAAGCTAATTATAACTAAACACTCACTCCATAAGCCACTACAATGGCATGTGAGCAGAAACTGGACGTTCTCACAGCTCAAAGCCTTTCACAGTCGTAATAAGGTTTAACGACACATATTTGCAGGTGGAAACACCAAAACTAACATTCTTGCTTACCTTAGCATCGACAAAGCTGAATATGTGCATACTTAGTAGCGGGTGGCAATGCAATGAATGTTTGACTTCAGTACACGCAAACAGAAAAAGATAAAAAAATGGCAAGTAAACATAAAAAAATAACACCACATAAAAGCAAATAATGCTCTGAGTGGTAATTATCGCGTGTCTACACAACATCAAACTGAAAGGCAAAATATTAAACCACAGAGAAATTGTGATAACGGCTTGCTGTACTGCCAGTTGAGTTTTAAGTGACGAACGCGTAGTTGGACTAGAAAATTTCAACAATGCGGTGTATGGTGGCATGCAACATGTCAACAAGCTTCCTTTGAAATTAGCGTAGTTATAGTTAAAGTAAGCAGTTGTTGCTGTGCATTTGGGTAGTTATTAAAAATAGACAAAAAATTTAAATCGTAGACATAAATGTTTCCTAATAAAAAATACGCTAGATATTGCTTTATGTCACATCAGTAATAATAAAGATAAAATTTAACTAGTAAGCATGAAAAATCAACTAAACCGCTCAATTGCACTAGTCTGGTAATAAGCTAATATACCAGCTCAGCTCTGCTCAGTGTCAACCATAGGTGAAAACAAAAGGAATAAATCAGTCGCAAAACACCATCAACATTGGAAATAAACTGCATTCACTACACATAGACGCCATCAAAATGTCATCGTCCGAACACTTCGTAACGCCGACTTCCTCAACAGGTAAGTTTTTGTGGCCAAATTAGCTGTCCCTTCATTTTACATGAACTCCTTTGTTTCGAACTAACTGACTACTTCCGCCTTGTTGCTGCGTTTATTTCCCCTTTCACGCTCATTAGAATATGCATCAATTCCATTTTGAATGAGAACATTTGCAAAAGTTGTTGAATATGTAAAATGGGGAAACAATTTTGCACTTTTGAAAACAATTTAAATAACTGCTCGAGAATACTGAACAGTCTTCTATTTAAGTATACGTATATTCATTAAATATCTTAAAATTGTCTGTGGCATGTAATTGAAGTCAATTCCGTTTTGCACTGACTTAATAGTGCGGAAAGTTTAAAATTTCAACTAGTTATTTAGCTTAATTATTGGTACAACTAAAATAAAAAATAACAAGACTTACAAAGACTTCTGACGTCCCAAGATATTATCACTAACAAAATCTCATAATATCTTAGTAGATTAATTAACTTGATACCAGGGACCGTAACAGTTACAATCTTTATTATTATGAGACTTTTATTTAATTACTCTTTAAATAAAAGTTAGTTTTGATTCTAATTTTTTAAATCCATAATAACAATTATTTTTTGTTTTTATTTTAAATGTCTTATGATAACAGTTATTGAAGTCTTTTATTTATAAAAATCATCAAAAAAGGGTCAGTCGGTGACTTTTATTTATAAAAGTCATCAATATAAATCAGGCACTGACTATTATTTTTTAAGTCATACTTTTCACCACTTTTCGCAGGAAAGAAGTTGTTGGAAAACAGAAGGATCATACCAATGATAATCGAGGAAATGAATGTATGTAGTTTTTTTTTAATATCTATTTATTTTCTAATTAATATTATTAGCAAAAGTTTTTGTAAATTATAAGGGGAAAAATTAGATCGTCAGTCAGTTAAAATCATCTTTAGTGCAGAAAATCCACTTTCTACACTAATTTGAGTAGCGGGCACGCTGTGAACAGCCATAGCCTATTGTTATATAGTAAGTGAGAGAGTGTATGTATGTATGTATAATTCATGATATGATTTTCTATACCAATGGACTTGGGATTATTGTTCAATATTTCGGCCATTGCTATTCGTATTACTCGTAAGTCGTCTTCCTATGACTATACAAAAGACTTTTATAGGTATGACTTAAAAAATAAAAGTCAATGGCTGATGACTTCTATAAATAAAAGTCTTCAATAGCTGTTATCATAAGGTATATAAAATAAAAATCAAAAATAACTTTTATTGGTTGATTATTTTAATTAAAATAAAAAATAATTATTATTTTGGATTTATAAAGTAAAAATAAAATATAACTGTAATTTTTTAAATTTTGCATAAAAGTTACAAGAAAAAATGTATTGTAAAATTTGACTCTCGGTGAAAAAAGATATCGATTGGTATATTTTACTTCGCTGTAGAACATTTCCTTCATTGTGAAATTTTTAATGACATTTTTTTTTTTTTTTAGTTGTTTTTCGGCCTTATAAATTTGTAATAATATCTGACAATCCGAGCTCCTTGGTTCATAGCCTTGGAGGAGTGGTTATGAGGAATAAATATAATTAATTTAATAAAAAAGAAGTCTAATGAGGAAATGTGGTGATTTCCGAAATAGTACTATAACTTCTACCACTTTAAATACTGTGTTATTTTTCCAATAAAATCTTCTATAAAATTGTCAATTATTTTTAATTACAGCTTTCATAAATAACTGTTATTTTCGGTCCCTGCTTGATACACAACCAGCAAGGTACTTCCTGTCACCCAAAAACGTAAGATGAACCTTTTCTTGTAAGTTCTTTAGCGTGCTTATTTCCTTTAATCCCATAGTGTATTGGCACTCTTAGACGAAAATGGAATTAACCATCCGATCATTTAGAGCTCAGATAGCGCATACTTCTAACCATGGTTACAACAAGCGTAATATGAAAGACAATTTTTCATGTGAGATATGTAAATAACCTTTTTGTTAATATTTAATAACATGAATTCTGTAGCCATCGACACCTGATAATATTTCTATCAAACCAAAAATCCACGCATTTTTCGAATTCAAAAAAAGTAATATACATCTTTCCAACGAAACAACGATTGAGGTGATATTAATGCGACAGATGTTTTTTTTTTTGCTTTGGTGAACTGAATGCTGCGTTAGGTCGGGCTGCTGATACAAATGTGTACAGGAATTTGATAAGACGTTCACCAGAAAGCAAAAACAAATTAGATGTGCGATTTTTTACTTAAACTCGTATATCACTTTTCACCTCTCCAGCAGCCAATCATCCATATCGAACTCTCCACTCACCTCAGCTCTTTCTTAACGTCGTCATCATATGATTAACTCTACCAACTAACTTTTCTGAGCTACTCAATTTCGAACTCTTAATGACTGACGGTAATAAATAAATAAAAAAGTAAAGCAACAATTCGAGCGCTGATTTTAACTGTCGTTCAAGGCAAGCGACAGCGCTTGTGCCACTAAGCATTTGTCAACTCTTTAAGAAATTTTTAAAATAAATTTGACTGACGAAAACTTGATTTAAGTAGTTTGGTTCCTGAAGATACCAGTAGGATACCAAGAGTTAATACTTATGTATGTACATATATGTGGTCGAGTTGGTAGCGGTTCGTGCTTTAAATTGATATGTCGGTGAGTTTGAGGTTCGAATCTCAGTCAGGGCAAGCAAAATCTTAATCATAGAAAAAGTTTTTTCTAAAAGCGGTTAACCCTTTGGCAGGCAATGGCAAACCTCCGAGGGTATTTCTGCCATGAAAAAGCTTCTCATTAAATACATCTGCCTTTTGGAGTCGGCACAAAACTGTAGGTCCCTCCATTTGTGGTACAAAATGAAAGACGCACACCAAAAATGGTAGAAGAAGTTTGGCCAAACACTGAGCTATATAGTGTAAGCACCAAAATTATATATATATTACATATACATATATGTAGATATACATTTTTTGACAAATCAGCTGACTTAATATTTGCTTAGGTATAATTTGCCCGGACTTAGCGGGACATAATGCTCACACATATTTACAGTATCGAAAATCAAGATGTCTCACCTTTTGCGCCAACTAGGGGCTCAACATCATTTAAAGGGATTAAATTGCAAAAGATTTGTTAAAGTAGTTGACATCTTAAACGAAATTTGCAAAAGCTAAGTGAGGGCAAAATTAGTCCATGAATTTTTATTGTAAATATTTCCTTCACGACTCTTTTTTTCTAATGTCACTCGATAAAATATATAAAAAAAAATGTTTTTATTTTAAAATTACTTCAACTCAATTGGTTGTCGATTAATCAGATAACCCAGATAATATCTGAATAAAAGTACATATCTATTTAATATAACTTTGAGCAGAGGCTTACTATATACCTTAAATTCAAGGATAAATAATTCACACAATCCCGTCGTATCCGCTCTTTAGACGTTCACGCAATTGAATAGCGTATAATGCATAGTCGGCTTACGGTAATAAAAGTGATGTAACGGTACTTGGAGAGTTAATTAAAATTTTGTCGCAGTTAATTTGGCAAAGTGCTCCTTTTCAGCTCGCCTGATGTAATGCTTAATGCATGTCGTACTCGACAATGTAAGCAAATTGGGCGGCGTACTAGACTGCCATTGTGCGTTACAAATGTGTTTTATTACCGAAAAAAAAAATCGAGTTACGTAAGGCAACTAAACAAAATGGCCTTCGCAAACGCACAAATGCCCACGCTATACGAAATGTTACAAACACAGTTGAACTAAAGGATGTTTAAAAAAGTCATATGAAAGTGTTCATGAAGAGTAAGTTGTGCGGAAATTTAAGAAAGAACTTTGAACTTGCACTTCAAAAATGGTAGCATAAATTTTAAATGCGTATTTAGCAAAACAGTATTAAAAGTAAAACATTTCAAGCGAAGTTTCATAATTTATTTATTCACTCAAAAACTAAGTGGACAGACAAACTTCTTCATAATCATTTGATGTCTATATTGCAAGCACTATCCATATGGTTTAAATACAAAAAAATAAGGGCGTTTAGGATAAAATAAGCAGTTGCATGACATTGCAAAAAACAAAAACTTGGCCTTTTACCTTAGAAGGGAAAAAAAATAATTTCACATAAATTTTTGTTTTGCTCTTTTTAGTCTTTTCTAATTAATTATAAATTAAAATAAAGTTCATTTTCTAAAAAAAATTATATAAGAACTTAAAATTTGAACTTTATTTTACTTAATGTACTGCACTATCTAAAAATTTCTTAAAAAATTTTGAAAAAAAAATTGTTTCAAATACATTTTTGTTTTGCTCTAAATATTATATTTTTTGATTTTGATCTATTTACGAGTATGTGCACTTACTTGATTCAAACCCTCAAATTGTTTCGACTATTTATGAGTTGTTAAAATGAAAAAAGAGAATAAGAAATTAGTTTTAAATACATACTGAACGCACCTGGCAAAAACTCACCTCTAAACTGCTTACATTTAGTTCAACCAAATCTTTACTCACAAGACGAGAACTGACTTCATATAAACTGACGAAACGGAAACTCACCACATCTTAACTCACTACACCTTAACGCACCACACCGCAACTCATCATATCTTAACTCGCATGACCTAATCCTCAACTTACCTCACTTATCCACACGTCACCACCTAACCCCACTATCCATTGCTTCCCCTAACTTCTTAGCACAGCTATAAGAAGCAAATCAGAAATAAAATATGTTTCCTAAATAATACTGATTTTATCAATTAAAAATTATTTTTAATTCAGTAGATCGTAACTCTGAATTAAACATACGCACTCGTATGTAAGGATTACGGAACGATTAAAATAACGGGGGTCGGCAAATAACTACAAACCGCTGACTGTATTTTCGCAAAAAGCTTGTAGTAAAATAAATGTAGGCCCTTCATTTGTAGTACAACAAAATTAGTAGCAGAAGCTCGACCAAACACTGAACCAAATTATTATTATAGTTAATAAATTTGTAATATGTACAACAATATAGTTGACATGACTACTAAAAGAGAGTTTAGGGTCAAAAATAATTCCTAGGTCTTTTATTTCGTTAACATTTTGCAGGATGTTATTCCAGAGGCCATACGACATATTGCGCGCGCTATTGATTTTTTGCAAAAGTAATTTTAAAGCATTTTTTTATATTCAGATTGAGGCGGGACTTTAGACACCACGAGTGAAGAGCATTAATGTCCCGTTGAAGCTTTGTTTCGTCGGAAGGATATTTATCTACTGTGACAAAGCAGTGTCTGCTACACAGGTGGAATTCAATCCAATCCAAAAAACGAGAATGAAAGCCCAGACAAGCTAGTTTATGAATTAAAATTGTATGTGAAACAGTGTCAAAAGCTTTACAAAAGTCCGTGTACACACAGTCGACCTGGAAACCAGCTGAGAATTAAGCTAAACAGTACTCTGTAAAAACAGCTAAATTCGACACTGTGGATCTCAAGCATACAAATCCATGTTGGTTAAGACAAAGATATGATTTTACAGCAAAGTACAATTTATCATAGACTATGCCTTAGAAATGGTTGAGAGCCCGGAAATAGGTCTTTAGTTGCGCACATCATTTTTTCTACCGCTTTTCAGAATCGGAGTTCTGGAAGTTGTTTTCCAATCGTCAACAAACTTTCCCGTTGATAAAGATATATTAAAAATTGTTTTCAGGGGCAAAACAAAAGCAGGACAGTTTTTTAAGAGGACAACAGGGAAACCATCGTTATCAGTATGACAAGACGGCTTTAGTGCAGCTATTCCTTTAGCAATATCTTCAGAAGATAATGTAAGGGATCCAAAACTAAGGCTTGAATCAATGTCAGACGAGAAATTTGGTACGGGATCATTACCGTCAGAAATATAGTTCGACTTAAAAAAGTAAGCAAACAAGTTAGCAACATCAGGAGGAGTCTCTGCAGCTTTATCGTCCAAGAAAACTGAGGTAGGTATACTAGAGCCATACCGTTTCGAATTGATATAGTTTCGAAAAATATTTGGGATTAAATTTAATGTTTGACTCTGCGTTTCCAATGTAGTTTTTATAAGAAAATTTTTCTAAATGATTGAATTTCCTTAAATAATATTGGTACTTGACAAAGAAATTGCGATTTTTAGTTAACCTTAACTTTTTATAACATTTATTTCTTAAGTTTTTAAGCTTTTTTAGATCTTTTGTGTTCCATGGTACTTTATAACATAAGTTTCTCTTTACAGGAATGTTTGAAAAACATATAGCTAATAATTTCGATTTAAAAATAGAATAACACTCCGAAATTTTTACACCAGTTAGCAAATCTTCCCAGTTCACATCAATTAAAGAGTTGTTTAATTGGGCATAATCACATTGCGAGCAGTTAAATGCAAGTTTTTTTATTAGGCTTCCTAGTAGAGAAGTCATAAAATTCTACTTTTAGAACCAAAGGCACGTGATGTTTATCTGTAGGCGAGAATGGTGAAGAACATTGCGAGATAACCGAATTTATTTTATCACTAACATAGACAAGATCTAGGAGTCTATTGAGATAATTTTTAAAATGGTTAATTTGTAACAAACTTAGACCTAAGTTAATGTATATTGAGTAAGATTCAATCGCAGTAGTTACATACATTGGTTGGTATAAGATAGAATTTCGAAAGCTTATTAGACCAATTGATATTCGGAAGGTTAAAATCGCCAAAGACACATTTATGGTTATTTTCCAATTGGTTGTGAACTAAGTATACAATATTATCTATCATAGCTACTGTTTGGCGGGATGTACGACACCATTAAGTATAGGGAGCCATATCCTTGAGAGCCTTTTTTACACACACACAATTGTTCAAGCACGGTGTCATCGTTGTTTAGTGAGACAGGGTATGCACGTAGATTACGCCGGATCGCAATAAGAACACCACCACTCAACGAACAGTCCGAAGCTTTCATATCATGATCCTTTCGAAATACATGGAATAAATTCATATCAAAATATTCATTGTCAAATAAATTGTTATTTAGCCACGTCTCCACAAAGATTACAAATTTGCAATCCGTGTTGCCACTCCCCATAGGAATGGTTTAGACAATTTATTTATCATCCAATTATTTAAAATTATTTTTCTATTAAAAAAAAAAATTGTTAAATTTTATAAAAAATATAGAAAACGTTCATCAAAATTTTATAAAAATGTCGAATTTTTTAAAATAATTTTTTATAATTTTTTGGGGTATGCAGATAGGCAGCTCATTAAATTTTAGTACAAATTAATTTTTTTTAAGTTTTTGGGGCATGCAGATAGGCAGCTCATTAAATTTTAGTAAAACAAGGTGCAAATTTCTAGTGGCTACAAATTACCACTGATTTTTGACAAGTTTTTTTAAATGACGCCCTTTCACAATTCCTTCCCTAAAAAATAACCGCGCTTTTGCATTGTATTTAGATAACTGCCAGTAGACACTTGAAAGTTACAGTTTTTACATACTCAAAAAAATTCTAAAACATTTTTTAAAGGGTTCCAAATTTTGATACAACTTTGTTAAATTAATGTTCATTTTGTAAATAATTTAAAAAATTGGTGTATATATGTTTTCTTACTTATTGAACCGTATTTTACATGAAAAATAATTTAAATTAACTAGAGGAAAAATAAAATGCCCAAATCTGTCTATATGTGCTTGTGCTATAGTTTGTGAACAGAGTAGATTTAATATTCTTTGCAATACCTACGACTTAAACGAAAAGATTTAATATTTCTGCCGAATTTGTTATTAAGAAACCTGACTGTGTTCGTATACTCGTACATACGGAAAACCACATACATATATGTATTTGTAAGTATAAATACATACATATTTATAAAAACCTCTTTTGAGCAGATAGCAAGACATTTCATAATTTGAGACCAAATTATAAACATTCAACACCTGTCGTAGTCGACCTGACCTCATATGTGTTGATAAATCAAAGATATTTCTGCTTAAAAAAAATATTAGTATAATTTTAGCTTTCCCGAAAATGAAGTTCTTTAATGTTTTAGTCGAACTTTTAATACATACATACATACATATATGATGTATATTCTACGTAATTAGGTGCATACATATATGTATGTATGTAGTATATGGTATATATATTTGTGTATGTTAAGTTCGTGCATATTTTGTGTGGTTATGTGGCTGTTGCGGCCATATTCAGAGCTTTTGGCGCTACATTTTGTGTTGTTGACATCATTGCCAAGACAAAAAAAAAACTCAACAAGGTTGCGGTAATTGGCGTAAAAAGTTCTATACATGCTCTAACATAAGGTTATGCAAAAGCATGTGGCATAATAACAAAAATACGTTGTTAAAAACGGGGAATTTTATGTTTTCCTTTGTGTTGTTTAAAAACGCATACAAAGCGTATTATGAAAATTATAAACTTAAAGCATAGTTTGAAATTAAAATTTTTTTTTCTTCCGTTGCATGGTTTTAAGGACTTATTTGGTCATTTTATTTCAGATCGCTTAAGTAAATTATTAAATGTTTAAAGAACACGTTGCCGGTTAACACGTATATGTATTAAAAGCCTTTATGACAAGTTATTAACTGTCTCACCTTTTGTTTTAGTACATTGGTACACATTTTAATCAACTTAATTAAATTAGACTGTGTCGGATCAGTACAGTTTTCAATAGAGATAGAGTTAAAAACATGTGAAAAATATTTTTTTTTAATTTATCTAACAGATATATTTTAAATTTGTTAACAGTGGTTACAGAACAATATATTTATCCTTTAAATTAGGTATCTTTATTTATTTAAATACAATTAAAAAAATTGTGAAAATCATTTAAAATTCAAAATGTGAGTTCTTTGATATATGTTCAATACTGATTTGACATTAAAATATATAATATACTTGTCTATTGAAATAATTTTAATTTGGACGACATTTTTCAATTCAATTTCCCCTATGCCAATGCCTTTGTCATCTAAGTTGGATGAGAATACTTCAAACTGCTAACTAATAATAATATACAGATATATAAATTACTCAAAGTGGTACAAGTTAAGATACTATTCCGAAGATCACCAAATCTCCTCATCAGACTTATTTTTTTAAGGCTTCCGCGTGAGTTAAACCCTTTAAATAAATGCTTTTGTTTTACTAATTTTTTCGAATTCATTCAAGTAAAATAAAAACTATTGTCATCTTTTTCTTGAAAATTATTCATTATTAAAGAAATTACCTGACGTACGGCTTGTTCAAAAAAGTACATTTGTATATACATTATTTGTATTGGACTAAAGTGTTGAAAGTAATGAACTTTGTTTCCAATATATATTAAAAATGAATAGATTAATAAGTACTTTAACATAAAAAAGTAATGAAAAATGTTGTGTGTGAATTTTTGTCAGTGTGACTAATTGAAGTCAACTTATTTTCACTACCCCTTGGAAGTAAACATTTCCGACTGGGTATTCCACTTTCATAGTTCACACTTTGTTTAAAGCCGTATGCATATGAAAGTACCTTTTGAAAATATATTATGTCGATACATATGTTTATGCATATATGAGAGCTAGTGCTTACGAATGTTAAGAGAGAAATTACAAAGCTGCTGGCGTAAAAATTTCTCACATCCATTGACGCGAGCATCGTGGCAACTAAATGTATTCTATATATATTTAAAACATATGCATAAGCAATAAATATACTTACAACCAGTCTCCAAATTTTAACCGCGCTTAGACAGTTTTCAACAATTTCTTTTCTAATTAGCTATTAATATTTTCAAACAAAAACTATATAAACACTTGAGATTTGAACTTTATTGTACTTAATGTAGATGTAAATAGTTCTAACAAATTTTGAAAAAAATATGCAGTTGTGGAATTTTTTCAATATTTTATATTTTTGTTAAAGAATTAAATGTTTTTGGTCTAAAAAGACAACATAAACCCAATTAACGAAATGTCCTGTTTATAAATATGAAATATGGTATATTCCTGCAGGCGTAGTTCTTTTGCACAATTTGTGGACCTAGTGAACGGTGATTGCACTCGTCTGTGACTTTTCCATCAGCCAGCATCAGCACCGTCGTATGGCATAACTAGCAGCAGCGACTTTTGTGTTGGGCGTTGCGCCCCAAATGAATACTTTTACGTGCATATACTTACGTTTAAACACATATAACCATGTAGTTGCATACATATATATTTTGTAATGCTCGAAACAATTTCCACTAAACCAACACAAGCGAACATAACTTATACTATACATATGTATATATATAAAATACGCATACATGATCCTGCATGCGTGTGTGTGTAAGTATGTGTAAGTGTGCACTTGCATGAATGAGAACATCTGTAATAAGAAAATTTTCAAAATATTATTGGAACGAGTGCTCTTTGGTGCATCGCACAGCACAACAGACAACATTCTAGCTGTCACAACAGACAGTGTGGCAAGATGCTTAGTGGGAAACGCAGCGGGTGCTCAATGTCACATTCCATCGTGCACATCGTCACAGTCGTCGTCATCATCTGGCGTCGTCGTCGTTCCATCACGTCACTTTTGTGTGTACGCAGTAAGCAGTCTTTTAGGCGCTTCGTTCGCAACCGGTTTCATATTGTGTTCAACGCTGCGTGTGTTGCGTTGCAAACCCTTTTAGCGCGCTTATTTGCACAAATTATCTTAAAGTGTATTCCACTTTTCACAATGTGTGACTTGGTGCCAGCAAAGGCCAAACTAAATTGTGCGAATAATTAGTAAAAAGACGTGTGATAATTTCAAGTCAAAATGAAGTTATTGTGTGAAGTGATTGATGCTTGATGTTAGGTAAACCAGTGCGTATGAGTGACTATTGAAGGTCGAGCAGACCTGTGAAGTATTCAAATAGTTTCGTATAATATAAATAACAAATTTATATCGAAAATGCCTTTATTTCAACTGAACTATTGAAGTGTAAAAATTAATTTTTCTACAAAAGCATCTATTCTAATAAATGCACATAATTTTAGTGTTATAGAGGCCATGCGCTGGCTAAACGACTACGCACATTTTTTATAAGACGTGTGTTAATATTAAAGATATTTTAAAAATGTTTTAAAAAGATTCATATTATTACTATACTTTGTAACAAAACGTCATTGCAATCTTGCATTTAATTTAATGTTATAGAAATAATATTTGAAAACATAAAAACTAAAATTTTTTGTGGCAATTAAATGCAAAACTTTACCCTTTTCGGTGATCATCATAACTATTAATATTTTGCTTAAATTTAACTAAAACGTCAACGTTGTAAAGAAAATATGCTAATCTGCCCGGCAAAACTTGAAAAAAATTACACAAGTCCATTTAAATTTAATTTAATTTCTGCAACACATCAGTTTCCCCCATTCATATCTATATTTATCTGCTTATTAACGATAAGTTATAAATAACACATCACTCAAACTTGTTTCCGAATTTTATAGCCAAAAGAAAGTATAATTCAGTAACGATTTGAAAATTTAAAACAAAATAAAAAAAATTTATTTGTCTTGGAGATTTCCTTAAAGTAAATTATTTTTTGTTAAGGTCATTTATTTTTTTTAGTTTCATTGAAAAGTTTATTTCGAAAATATATTTTAACTAATAAAAGTTAATATGTTAATTTTGTTCCCACTATTTTTTTTTTTTTATTAATGGTTATTGTTCCCTTTTGATTATATTAAGTACACTAACATTGAATTGGGTGAAAAACATCGAGAGTTATTGCAAGCAAACCGGCTTCCAGATATAAACAAGTAAATTAATATCATTTAAGGAAAAGAAAAAAAAGTCAGAATTTGTGTAGACCTAAAATTATTATTTAGGAAATAAAAAATCAAACTAGAATTTAACAGTCTCCTAATGTTCACGCAATGATTTTAAATCATAATAATTATTTGATTCAATAATAGCTTGTACATACATTCCAGACGAAGATCCACTTATGACTTTTTTTCTTCATTAACAAAAAGCTTGCGATTAAATGGTTTCTGCTTTGACTTCAAAAGTAAAATAAAGTTTTGAGCTTTACTACTTAAATCGAAAAATATTTTATAAAACTGGATTTTTTAATCAACAAACGTAACTTTTACTTAAATACATAACTTGTTGACTCATCCAAAAATCAAGAAGTCTTGTATTACTTGGTTGACATAAAAATGAAGCCTCAAGTTTACTTTTTTCGTCAAATAAATCAGGACGCATGACATGTAATTTTCATATATTTTTCAATTAACATTGTCGCGAACGTTAGATATTACCTACGACATCCATTTAAAATAAGTTCAGTATTTGCAAAAACTCAGTCGTGTACCCATGACGTATGAGAAATAATTTGTACGTAAATTATTAGAGCGCAATAAATTCATTCACAGAGAGAACCATAAGTGAGCTTCGACATTAAATGTATTAATTTTAATTTTCTAAATGCATGTGTTTGTGTGAGACTACAAGAATTGTGTACGTACAAGCTGACGTTTAGTTGAAGAGTCCCGTCTGTAGTAAGAGCGTCTGTACATTTGTACACGAGAATATTTTAAATTATGGTATTAAAAACAATTTATTGCTGTCATCACAAATAAACAAACAAACAACTTTTTTCATTACGACAAAATCTTAACATATGTATGTATGAATACAACCAAAACAATTCAGTGCTTTCAAAAATATATTATACTTTGTGGCTAAGAGTTACATTAAACTTGTTTGCTAACTTTGACATTTCAAATAAAACGCCAGGAGATGGCTTGTGCAATAATAAAGTATTTCAAAAATGAAATATAAAAATTGTGAGATAATATAAAACTGAATGTTTAGTCAAGCGCAATAAAATACAAACAAAAAAAGATTCAGAGAACTCTATTGCTCAGTGTTGTTTTTTTTGCGTCCTTTGACTCAATCACACAATAACTGCAATAAATAACAATGTCTGCCAATAAACTTTCATACATTTATATTACTGGCATAAAGTATAGTTAATGGCTGAAGGTGTGTTACCCAAAAAATCTAAGAAAACACTCAAATGTCCCGCTACGCTTTGTGCTTGTTGCAGACCCAACAAAATACATCCAGGTAATTATAAAATGTGATTCAAGCAAATAATAGCAAGTCAAGTAAAAATGAATAGCAATAAGTAATAAAACTTGAAATCGTCTGAGGCAAGAGTGCCTTCTACATTTAAACTGAAATGGAACACTCGTCTATCTTATTTCTCAATTTTTCTTTTTTTCTGCGATTACGCAAAATTCCGACGCAATGAAATTTTATAATCTTTCTTCATGGCTACAATAACTTTGAGTATGAAAAAGGTTGAAAGGAAAGCAGAAACTTATTTTATTAACCTCTTTTCACTTTTCCTTCCGTTCTTTATTACTTGGAAATGTCTGTATTTTTCGCGTTAATAAATATACCAATGTAATTTGTTGGTTTTTTTACACTACATCGTTCTTTATTATAGTTTTGTCAATGCAGCATAATTTTCAAGAACGAATCTATGTATGTAAAACAGATGTTAGAAAATATCTACCATCGGTTATCATAAACACTCATGCGCAAAATTGCAGGATTGCATGTAAAATTTTTAGCAAGCCTAAAATTGTAAATTTTTACTTGAGAGAAGCAATGATATAAACATATAGTGTGTGTTTTTAGACATGTGGTTTTTAAGAAAAAATTAAACGCATATAATTTAATGCTATTGCCAAGAATTTAGTTTTATTATAAAGATAAGGGTTTCCCAATATTTTTTTAAAATGATTTCGGGCAAGTGACCGCCGCGGCTGGCTTGAATAAATTCCAGTCGACAGACCTAATTTTCGACCACTTTTTCCAGCAATTGGGGCCGTATGTCAGCAATAACGCGTCGAATATTATCTTCCATGGCGTCTTCAAATGGCAGACTAAACCGAGTATGAATCAAGTAACAGCTGTCAAAAAGACCAACTTCGAAAAAGAGATTGTCTCATTGAAAACACACGTCTAACAAAAACACACACAACATCGGTCAGAATATCTATACTCCATTCAAATTCTTTAGCATTTTTTAAGCAAAAATCCGTTTACTTGGTTAAATTCGCAAATTTTTATGCAGATGTGCTCATTATTTCCGCTCTGCAATGATAATTTGTGTTGAAGTGTCACAAGAGGCAGCGTTGGCATTGTGCCAAGCTTGGGAATGGATACGAAAAACATTTTTGTCATAATGATATTTTTAGTTGTACAATCGATGTATGTATGTATGTACACACATACATGGAAAAGCTTAAGAAATGGAATTTTCGGCAGACAAGGCACATTAAATTTAATATTTAAGATTATCTACTTTATTTTACATCTTTCCCAGCTTAAAAAATAAATTAGAAATACTTTGAAATGCAGCAACTCAAATATGAGTCGGATATACATTTTTGTCAAGCACCTTCCAATATTTGTATATATGTATAAACAAGTACATATCGTTAAGAAAATGTAAAAGTATTATAATAAACTTTTGTGTATTTCTAAGTAGTTTATACTTAAATACTTCCCTCAGAAACATTTAAACCGTAATTTAAACCAAATGATTTTCATATTAACCTTTTTTACAAGTATTTCATAAAGAATTATTGGCGTTGAAAATGTGGTTTCTCTCTTCTGCTATAAAATTTTCGTCAGGGCCTCTCAACATTTCATCAACAGTATGCACATCTTCTTAATAAAAGTAGGCCGTATAAATTTGCACAGGGGCTTAAATTATGCTTTCACTTTTTAGCCAATTCACACAATTGCTATTCAAGAAAAAATTATATAAAAGTGAATTGCTTGGTATGCATAATGAAAGTTAGTCCCGTAAAGAAGCAAAAACAAATATAGTTGTTTAAGCATTAAATATAATCAATACAAAAAGGTTTCATTTATCTACGAGTATGTATATTTCGGAAGAAGCATAGAAGAAAAGATAAAAGCACTTGATTGAATATGCACTCGTATACACTTAAAGATGAAGAAGTTTGAAGAGAATGGGATGATTGCTGTGATTTTCGGTATTTTGTAATTTTGCATACCATAGTTTCTGCAAGCATATCTTTTTATTAATTGTATACATATTTATTTAAATCAATATTCAATATACTGCCAAAATGTGTGATATTAAATTTCGGAGAGATTGGAAAAGGGTACCATGGAATATTTATTAAGTAGTTGCACTTAATACCTTACAGTTAAAATGGTAAATTTTTCTTCAATTCAGCTACTTCGAATATAATAAACTATTCATTTTTTGAGCACGCCGTCGTTTATTATAATGTCTTTTGTAAGAATTATTTTTAATAGCATAATCGCTTTTGTGCGCTTTTCAGCATACTCGTATCTAAGGCATTAACCTATTTGTAGTCGGATTTAACGTTTATTTTTTTTTTCGAGAAGACTAAAAACGCTGTTCCATCACACTTTAACTTTTAAGATATTATGAAAAATGTTAAAATCGTTTTTTTTGTGTGGCCAAATTTTTTTTAATTGCTAAAAATAAGCGTTATGGTTTTCGGTTTTTATTAGAGCTTGCAGAATAAGTGTTACAACACTTTAAGATCCCACTACAAATGCCTAAGGTTTTACGAAAAGTGTAAAAAGATGACCTCTGGCTACAAAACTGCGCTATTGAAAGGTCCTAAAATGTCTGTAAACGCAATATATTACCAAACTTTGAAACTTATTAACCAAAGGCTTTCAAACGAGGATGTTAATTAAATTATTTGGTATATGATGATTTGGCTACTTACTGAGAATGGCTTTTAACTGGTTAAATCCATTCGTTCGATGTAGTTTCATGCTGAGATGAGCTCTAGGGTGTCAAAGTATTATTTGGCTAAGTTATGAACACTTTTTGCTTGAGGCAATGATTTTCTTTATTTTTATTTTTCTCAGCATAAATTATTCACTAAATTTAATAGATGTGTAACAAATTGGAACCGTCTTAAATAATCGATTCAAAAATCAAATTTGAAAGCGTAGCAATATATTCTAAAATCGTTCTTTATTTATATGCATCATTTCTCCGCTCTGATTTTTTAAGTCCATTACAAAGATAAAAAAGTGCCGTGAAATTACTTATTTTCGCCAACACTTCAAGTTAGCAAGATAAAAGGTGGCAGCTTAAAGCTTCTTTTCAACTTAGCAAAAATAGATTCCTTCAATATAAACACCTTTGTATATCTCTCTTTTTCATTTTCCATTTTACATTTACTTTCAGCACGTATCCACTACACCGACGATTTGCCCACTGGCACAACACAGCATTACACAAACAACGGTGGTTCACAGGGCGCCACACCACATGGCTCGCCGCAACTCACGCAACGGCTGGGCCGTCATTTAAGTAAATCCGCCTCGGAATTGAATGGACACGACTGCCACGACGAACACGACTCGCCGCGCTTATCGCCGAAACGTGCCAAAAGCGCCGCCACAGCGCACAGTGGTGGCAGCGGCTTGGGAGCGAGCCACAGCAATGCTGGTGGTGTCTTGCATAAAACGCATGGTTTTTTCAATACGCTAAAACATCGTTGGAATCGTGCGAAGAGTAAGGATCGCGCTGGTCGCAAGTCGCCGAGTGATTTTCTCGAAGAGAGTACCGATTATGCGGCCGATTACAGTTCTGAGAGCAGTTCGGTCACACAAAGTCCACGACATCGTGCCACAACGATAGGTGGTTCGCCGCTGACTAAAGAGTTTAGCGCTTCGGCGAGAATGGCGCAAATGATACATCGCTTTGGTGGATCTATGGAGGGACGTATCGAAGAGCAACCAGAGAATGGAAACGGGAACAGCAGCGCTGGTGCGACGTTAGAGAATTATGTGTCACCGAACCAAATCGAATCGGCCCAGGTGAGAAGAAAAATTAAAATTGCCAGATATTAAAATCATCGTCAGATAGACTTGCAATTAAAAATGTTTCTTAAGTTCATCTATTTTTGGACAGATGTGTAAATTTTTATTTTTATTTTTGCTTATTTTATTTTAAAGATCTTTGTAGAGCTTGTTCCCAAATAAAATAATTAATAAGCCCATTTTTTCACATTTAAACAGAAGGTTAATTTGTTTTTAGTAAGAAGTTTTTAATTCAGTTTTATACAAATTCAGTTTTATACGATTTCAGAATCGTTAAGTGTTTTAACATTTTTGAGAGAATATTCATCTAAAATGCATTTAAAAAAGTGCCTAAGAATAAATCCTTTCAAAATTTTAAGTACAAACATAACTACGAGTATCTCGCTTCGACTAGTCGGAAAGTTAGATTATAAGCTTTTATAAGCTAGTAATTTCTTAGTGTTATTCTACTATACCTACATATATGCACCTTATAGGAAACTCTATTTAGTTACACCTTAATCAACGAAATCAAAATCACAAATTTGAAAATTAATGAATGTCCGCTATCACATAGCATTTGCTATGGCTACTAATACTTTAATTACTAGTCAATCTTATGTTTTCTTAACCTCTTAATACCACCAGCACGAGCGATTTTTCACACATCTAAATACAAATTGTTTACCCCTTTCCATTCGGGCTAATATTTAATTGCAGGCCCCAAACTATGCAGCCTAATCCTTAGCTGTTTTCATAACTCAGCTACATTTTTCTTGTTTTCTTTGACAACCCCTCTTGCAATATCCGGCTTTTCCTGCAGTCTACCTAATATTATCCCTCTTTGAATAGGCGATCTTATATAAAATAATTTAAATAAAATTACTTACATTTTGAATATGCGAAATTTTTCGCCTCTTAAAAACTAGTGAACAAATTCAACTAATCCGTCAACTATTTCCGCCCGAAATAAGTGTAGCCGATAAGGGGAAACAATGTTCGAAAGCGGAAAATTTTCACCCGAAATTTATAATAAGGGAACAGTGAAAAGTGAACTATATCTGGCGAAAACGCAACTCACAATAAGGTTGAATATCTTCTCCTTCGTTAAACCCATGTTGCACAATTTCCTTAAAAATACAACCGCATTTCTTTAATTTTGGCTGCCCACACCTTTCGTCCTTCTCTTTTCAAATTACTACGAATTTGCGGTGTCGGCACTAATTTATATTTAATCTGCTTTGCATTTCCGCGCACTTGCCAGTTTTATTTTTTCTCTTCGGTTGATTGTCACTACATAAGCTAAACTAATGGCAAATAACAACTACTGAAATTCTCATTTGACAGGCAGAAGAGTTGCGCCGCAAAAAGGAAGCACAATTACGACAGTACGTCTTCTTTCAGCTGCGCGTTCATCTGAAGAGCGGAAGCGATTTGATGGCCATGGACAAGAATGGTGAGTTATATGCAAATCTATACATATTTGGCTACAAATACCAACAAACTTTATATCATACATTTTTTTGCATAGTAATTACTTTAAGCGTTTCGTTTGAACGCCTTTTTTTCAAACACAAATATACGCGTCCCCTTTATCCATTTTTTTTTTAATATTTACACAGGACTAAGTGACCCTTATGTAAAATTTAAGGTTGGCGGTCGTTTGCTGCATAAATCACGCACCATTCATCGAGATTTAAATCCCGTGTGGGACGAAGTGTTCATTGTGCCCATCGAAGATCCTTTTCTGCCCATCAACATAAAGGTGAGAGTTAAGTTTCTATAATTTTTCGTATTAAGAGATGGAAGTATTAAAATGGATCTAGTTTTTATTATTTAATCAAAATCAACCAAATGTTCTAAGGCGCGAGTTTAATGTGTTAATTAAAATTTAATTAAAATTTAGGAATAACTATTCTGTCCTATCATCGGTCTTGTGCTTAAAAATAAATTCCAGGGATCGCGAAACGTTGTTCCCAAGAACAATAATTGAAATGCAATTACAAATCTCGGGAGTGTTTTCATAAGAACGAAAGTGAGTACGAATCTCTCGATAAATACTCATCGAAAATTGTATTAAAACAAAACGCTGGTGAATGTTTCCAAAGAGATTATTTTATATTTTAATGGAAAAAAATAAGAACAATAGGAGTCGGGACATTGTGATAAGTAGCAAACCGGTAACAAAAGCCTCAATAAAATTTTCCCGAAGTGTAAGTTATGAACAAAAGTATCAGAAACGTTCTCGCAAAGAACAAATTAGGATCAAAAACCTATGGAATGATCGGAATTGAAAAATGTTATGATAGAATATAAAATGTATGGTTTTTAGAATTCATAATAAAGCTTTAGGCTGATAGTTTTAACTTCTTGCGAATTAAGAGAGCTTACAATTTGTACCCTTTAGAAATAAAAGAGTTTGGCTGGGATTTTAATTGATCTCTTTATTATGTCAAAAGGTGCACAAAAGTCACTTTGAACCCAAACATCACTTTCTACCAAACACCTTTCGACGTTTTTACCTTTAACGCAAACATCACTTACATTTTCAAACCCTAGTGAATATCATAACTCATCAGACATTTTTTAAAACTTAGAAATAAATTTCGTATAATTTTTTCTCTATGTGCGCAAAATTTTTGAATTAAATTTAAACGGTTTAAAGTATGCTTTTATAATAAACCACTTTCACAAAAAAATTTAATTGCTTACATTTATGTCCGTTTGCATATATTTTGTATCCGTCAACACTCTGGCATGCAATATTGCTTTGGTTAAGTGTTTACAAAAACACGATTAACTAGTTGAGTAACTAATATTTGAATTTATCATTCCGAAACTTCTTAGGTGTTCGATTACGATTGGGGCCTGCAGGATGATTTCATGGGTTCCGCGCAAATCAATTTAACAAAACTGGAGTTGGGTAAAGCAGAGGATCTCTGTCTGCCATTGCAAGACACGAATCATCCAGAACGTCAAATGGGAGAAATACTCGTAAATCTAACGCTTTGGCCGCGCAGTCAAGAGGATAAGGAAATGGTGAGTTAGATGCAATTAATTTGTAATTGATATTTCTCGCAAAGCTGTCAAAAAAAGCGTAGAATTATTTATTATGCGCAGGAAATGATTTAAGCAATCGCATGCGTATGTGTGGGATTTGAATCACTGTAAAAATGTAGATTTCGCCTAAGTAAGCGTTCAAGGAGTAAACGTGAGGAGAGTAGCACGGTGGGCCAACCAATTTCGAATCAGACAGCGTGTGACACCTCAGTCAGTCATTTATCATTTGTTTACTGCTTTTGGCAGTTTTTGTTGAGTGTGTGAGAATAAAATTCACTGAGTAGCGGAAAAGTGCGTGATAATGCAATGAGGAAGTTACAGAGCTGTCAAAAATAAGTAGCTCAGTAAATAGCGTTAAGTTCGCTAGTGACTTTATGAGTGGTTGTGGGAATGTATTTTATTATTGTTTATTTTTTTTTCTCTCTTCAATGCCAAGGTCATGCGCAGTTTTGTGTATATGTATATTATATGTATGTATTTATGTACATACATACAAATATAAGTTGATATTTTGATATCTTATCACATTGCTCAGTTTTCTTTTAATAATTTATTTATTCCCATGGGATTTGTGGTTGAATATGACATGCTTGTCGTACTTGCACATTTCATTTCCTTTTTTCTGTCTATTTTTGTTTGTACTTCCCATGACATTGAAGTCGACGCAAGCATAGGTGTGATGTGTTTTGGGAAAATTATGACACAATAGGCGTTTTGGGGCAATGTGGCTTTTGGAATGATGTTACACTCACTTGCTTTTTGTTTTAGAAAATTGATATTAAAATAAAAGCAAATCTGATTATTTAACCTTTTAAATTAACTTAACACACCAGGTGTTTATTATATTCCACGCATTAAACGAAAAATTTGTAGAAATTGTATTTCAGTGAATATTTACAAGACTGTTAATATTATTTGAGACTTGTCGCTCTTGTTAAAATATTAAGCGTGATTTTATAATCTATTTTCCATCGGTTGACTTAGAGTTCTGATATTTATAATATAAGAAACCATATATTTTTTCTCCAATCCAAGGAAGAGATTTCGACGCAGTTTTTCCTAAATTAAAATATACAAAACATTTCATTCTACTTTTCTTACTGATCAACAAGTAAGATACAAACGTTTCTAAAAAAGTAAATTGCGGCTTCGTTCTTTATGAATAAATTCAGAAACAAAATGAAAATTTTGCTAACCGAGCGCTTTAAATAAAAATCGAACTCTAAATTTCAAGGATTTTAATTAAGTTAAAAAACAATAAGGGGTTTTTTTGCTGGCTCGAGGTCAAATATTTTATAGAAATAAAACACGAAGTTTTATTTTCTTTGTATCAAACTCCACGTCAAAAGGAGCGGACGTGTTAAATAATTTTTTGCCCTGAAGACGATTGCCGGAGTGCAATCGAAATATATCGACAAAGAAAATAAAACTTCGTGTTTTATTTCTATAAAAACTTGACCTCGAGCCAGCAAAAAAACCCCTTATTTAAAATGGAAAGGTCGCCAAAATCAATGTTATTAAGTTAAAAAACTTTAAAAATATATTTTAATATCTGATCTTAAAAATTTGTTGATATGCAGTTTTAAGACCTATGAAAAATTAAAAGTTTTTTCAATAGAAAGCTGTTAGATAAATAAATAATTAACACTTTAAAACAATTCTTCCTATCATTACAAATCTTGAGCCATTTCGAACTTCTAAAAAAAATTTGCGACTATTTCTAATTCGGATAAAGCGCCCAATGAGGATAAGAGAAATGTAAAACCTCGTTTTCAGAAATATTAAAAAGCATTTTAAACAATTATGTAAAATAAGTCCACACTTAAGGAAGATTCTTTATATTTTGCAAAACATACGTAATCACATTTTAATATATAATATCGTGTAATAAAAACAAACAAAAAATATTTTATCTTTTCACTAGCTGCACTTAAGACGCCAACTTTTCGAATTTGAATTTCATTTCACCACTTGGCATTAGAATTAAATTATTAACATATTTTAATGGTTCTTGACTCTCCCAAGATACACGATAGTTTCGTATCATTCTCGCTAATATCGTTTCAATCTGTAATTCAGCAAAACGTTTTCCAATACAAGTGCGTGGTCCAAAACCGAATGGCAAGTAAGCGAAAGGATTGTGCTTCTTCGATATTGGGCAGTCAGAGTTGCTCGACTTCAGCCAACGTTCTGGCAAAAACTCCTTACTACGCTCGAAGTACTCATCACTATTCGAAAGTGCCATACTGGCCATATACACACCTACACCTTTGGGCACCTTATAACCAGAAAGCACTAAATCGCGACCGGCAATGCGAAAGTTAGCGGTGGCAATTGGTTTGAGGCGCAGCGACTCCTTAATGCAGGCCCGCAAATAAGGCATATTTTTTGTGTTCTCCTGAGTGAAGAGTGTATTTGATTCGGGCAACAGTTTAATCACTTCTTTACGTAGCGTATCCTGTTTCTCAGGGTTCTTGCTGAGCAAGTAAAGTGTGGAGATGAATACGGAAGAGCTCTGTTTGTTATATAATGTTAAATGTAATTTTTTGTGATTTTTATGTATTGTATAAGTAGCTTACCGTATCCATGCCTGCCATTAACATATCCATGGCCATAACCATAGCCACCTTTTTATCTATACGATATAGTTTTTCAAGTACGCTCTTGGCCTCAACATTTTGTTCCTTCACAAATTTATCCGTTGCCCTTTCGATATAATTCGTTGTAACTTCGGTAATGTTGTCGTAGGCCTTTATGAGTTCTTTAAATCCAGGTGTTTCGAAGTATCTCCAAAAAGAAGGTGAGATATCATATTTATAAGCTTTTTCGAAAAATACAGCCATGTTGTTAACGAGTTTAATGGCACTGGGATCTGTTTGATGCCTAGACAAGAGATCCATGCGTGTATTTAGCGCCACGAAAGCGACTGACTCGAAAGCCCACATTTTAATTTCTTCAGAAATATTGGTGGTCAGCCTTCCTGTGCTAGGTTCTACGAGTGAGTCAAATCTATTGAAATGTGTGAAATGACAATGATAATGGATTTCAAATAGTTTCAAAGCGCTTTTTATCAATGTTTAAATTTACCTGACGAGAAACTCTTGCGCAATCTCGTCAATTGCCGCTAAATTCTGTCTGACGTTTTGCACTTTCATCATCACTGGATTAACCTTGTTGCGTATTTCACCCCATGATTTACCTTGTCTACAAAATATTGTTTTCTAATCTTTATTCTTCAATTGTTGATTAATTTTTTAATTGATTTCTAACTTACGATGTCACCAAACCCGCAACACCTTGGAAAATTTCAGGTTTCTTTTTCAAGCGATAATGCGCAAAAGTCTCTAAACCTATTCTGACGGGCCAGATACCTTCATTTCGGTAGGTTGTCTCAAAATCTGTTGGACTGAAAGTAAATATTGTATCTGGTTTGCCCAAAACACCATTTAAACGTATTATATCGCCATATCGTTGGCGATAAAAGTTTTCCATGGTTATGATGTCAACGTCGTGTAATTTGCCTAAATTAAACATGTACACGAACATTTATAACCTTAAATGTCTATATTTTTGTAAATTATTTTTCAAGCAATGTACATTACCTCCTGGTAAAAACTCTTTTAGCATTTTAAATGTACTTGGTCCTGGAATATCCTTATACTCTTTGGCGCTCAGCCATCCAGCGTCCGTTCGCGGTTCGTCTTTAGTTTCGAAATGTTCCAGAATTACCTGAAATTGTTCAGAGCAATTTTGTAGAGAAATTAAAACAGAAAATTGCTAGGTCGCATAATTTTTTATTACTCCAATGTACTTTTGTTGAACTTTGTCAACTTAAGCAGACAAGTATGAAATTTATTACAACTCTTAAAGTTTAAGTTTTTAAGATGCAGGAGTTTACAAGACAGATATAAAAATAAAGACAAAGCCAAAAGCATTAAGATGTGTAAATATATTTATATTGAAAAGGTAAGTGGTAAAAATAAAGTTTCAAATATAAAGATCAGACACAATTTTAGGACATGTAATTTCTACTGAAACTCCCACTGTTCACCTTTACATCCTACATTTGTTTTCTAAGAGAATTTGTGTTATTTTAATTTTGATTGTTTCTATTGTTAAGCAGAATAGCTAAAAAGTATACAGGCCTCAATTAAAAAAGAAGATTGCGTTAAAAAAAAAAATCGTTACACATGTTTTTCTAACGTTTAGAAACTTCTTACTTTAGGTATTAAATAATTATTTATAAGCAGACTTTGAATTTAATAACAAAAATTTTATATTACTCCTCACTCTTTTGGATTTGCTCGGTTAAAAACCTAAAAAATGGCATGTGTACTAGAAGTTCGCCAATTCGTTGTGCGGTTTTTCTAATACTTTCCGTAACTAATCGTTTCATTACTGAAGAAATAGCTCAGAGTTCTTTCTTAATTTACCAAAAATATATTTTCGACAAACAAGCATTTCTCAAACACATTTTAAAAAAAGTACTCAAAAATCTCCAAAGCAGTTTTATTTAAGCAATCCAACATAACTCTGATTTTTGCTTTGTAAACCTTCATAACAATACGTAATATGGACACTGCTTTGATATAAATTGAAGTTTATTGCTTTTTTAATTGTGTACCTAAATATGTACATACATATCTGCAATTAGTTAAAATTTCTGACTGGGTAAAGAAAAGCTCAGAATTGTTTGCAAACTAAAAAGAGCTTTTACGAGTGTGACGAGAACAAACGAAAAAAATCATAAGCTTTGGGCGCTCTTTGGCGTTCGAAGTTAAAAATATATATTAGCGGGCAAACATTTTTTTATTTTTGTTTAACATAAATTTCAATTTATAACTGTTGTACTATCAGTTTGAAAAGACATTTTTATCATTTCACCAAATTAATAAATACGCTGTTTGTTACATATACTCGTATGCATTTATATTGAATTAAATTATGATATGGAACTTACTGTAGTAGTATTTCGTGATAAGAAAACAACAGGTTTATAAAAAAATTTAATTGTATGCTAATAAAATGTTTTTGAGTTAATTAGGTATAAACTTTAAAGGAAGTAAAACGGATGAGATAGCAAACTTTGTTAAAAATTTTGTTAGAAAATTGTGGATACATTTTACTAATATCATTTTTGAGAGAATTATTATACTGGTAAAGTTTCGTTTAAAATACTAGCACAAGATCAATTGCAAAATTTGTGAAAAAGCAAATGTCCTTGAGTATTTCCGAATAGAAGTCAGAAACGTATTTATTATTTTTAAAAAACATAATTAATATAAAGTCATATAAAAATATTAAAATTTTTGCACACTAAGAAACTCATAAAAAAAAATCTAGCGATTATATTGAATAATGTTTTTTTTTTAGTTACTCAACACTTACATGTTGGGAGCAAGTAGAACTTTTCGAAAGTTGTCGTACAAACAGCTGATACCATCTAAATTTTTCAATCTGCTGACCACCACCAGCCATGAAAGCGATACTCTTTTTAGTTAGCATTATAATGCTTTCGTAATATTTTTGGCAAAGAAAAATGTTATACACACACTCAAATTTAAAAAAATGTTTCACTAGAACAAAGATGTATGCACAAGAGAGGAAAATATTGTCTAAATGTGTTAACTAAATACGTTCGCAACCTATAGTGCAAAGTGGTAAACTGAATAAAAAAAAACTTAAACAAGTTTTGCTCGTGCACGAAAAATCTAGTTAATAGCAATTAGCTGCAAGCTTTCACACAAGTCCATACAGGGTTCTACAATTTATGCCTATAATATGCTGGGGCTTAATGAAGGTTATAATATTTAAGCGTTTATCTTTATTTATTTTTAATTTCAAGTATAGAATAATTGAAACTTGTAAGCATTTTCTTAGTTAAAATATTAGAGCCAAGAATAATTTTCAAAGTCATAAACTGCAGACAAGTAGTAGTGTCTTTAAGTGCACGATAACTACCTCTCACTATTTCATTTTTTTGTAAAACACCCTGTATTATAATTTAAAGATTATATTTTTATTAAAGCTCTAAGCAAAAGCTCGTCAGCTAATCATATCATACTTGTATACATGATAGTGAATTATCAATCATTCAATTAAAAGCTTAACAACGATATGCAAAACACATACACACATTTTGCATGTACAACCCAGTGGAAAAATAAATAATCCATTGATTCGACTGAGTCATGCAACCCAAAATAAACGAATGGGAATTTGTGGTTGAATTATATTCATTTCATCTGTGAAGAGTCAGTAAGTCGTTTGCCATTTGCTGAAACTTCGTTCGATGTGTAATAATCTGATTTCTTTATTATTCTTGTCTATGCAAGATCACTTTAAGTATGCTTAATAATACGTTGCCATTTCCTACTGGGCAACCGAGAGAAAGTTTGCATTTATAAAAATTCCCCTCGTTTGCTGGTTGGCTCAAATATACAATTTTTAAAAATATTAAAATCTGTTGCCTACTCCTAATTCTTTACCAAGTTATATGGCTTTTTATTATAGTATGCAATTATTTCAGAAAATGAACAAAAAATGCCATAAATAATACTGTGCACATTGTAAAAAAATCACCTTGAATTTGACTTATTTAGTCATTGCTTAATTAGGTTCAACAACAATAAACTTCTTTACTTTGTACAAAGAGAGAATTATTTTCTACGGTGACTTTGCAAAAACCGAACTAGAACTCAAACTGCTCACTGACACTGATGAAGTAGAGTCAGATATATTTTTAACATATTTCTCACAATGTGTGAGTGTCTCAGTTGCGGTTAACATTTGAGTGTCGCATTAAATTTTAAGCTTTTTCCTCAATTTTTGTTGTAATTCATTGCCTTGCAAAACTTTACCAAATTGTCAGAAAAAGGCCCGCAAAACGATCGGGGTACTCCAGACGCCTAAGACTTGCACTTTATTAAAGTAAAACTAAATACGCTATCAAGCCGCATTTTCTTCTATACCGTCAGATAGAAAAGTTAATAAAAATGGACGGAGTTCCAAAAGCCTTTCACACGTGTATAGTTATCAACTAACTCAAATTTAGTGTATTATAAAACTGCATCCCCCAAAATATCTTAAAGTTCCACGTTTTGGTGTTTTTTTTATAAATTTGTTTAATATGCCGCGATCCTATTACTTCAGCCACCCGTGTAGTATCATGGTATGCATATAACATATATGAATTTGGAGCATACAATAAACTACAATAATTTTACATACATTTACCAGTTTACGAGTACATTTACCCCCAAAGAAAACTTCTACAAAATTTTCATGCATTTGTGGAGAAGATGACCCCGAGCGATAATTGCAAATATCGGCAAAAATTTAATATGTATTGTACACAAAAATTTTGCCAACAACAAATTTTGTACAGATAAATGTAAATGATGCATAAAATTAAATATTTACATTCATAAGTGTGTAAGCATGTACCTGAGTTGTATATTTTTGGGGTTAACCTACATATGTGTTTGAACAAAAAGTCACCAACAGGTGGTAGAGATGTGTGCAAATCTGTATATATAAAGAAGTAAAACACATTATTGTTTGTATAGACAAAAAGCAACATAAATTTTGGCAAGAAACCTCTGCATCATTCCAAAGTGACGCGTGGGCATATTAACTCGTTTTTAAAAATAGTTTACGAAAAACCATTAACATGATGTAAAAATACTATATCAAATATGCTTAGTCAAACATTACAGTAAAAGCAATCGATAAATATTGCAAATACAATATGTGTCCATTATTCTTTGATCTCTCATGTCTTTTTCTCTGGAATTATTTTTCAGCTCCTCAAAACTATTGGAAAGGTAACAATAATTTCAACAATTAGACGTGAGACAAAAAATAATAAATAAAGTTGGTTAATGGATTTTGATTTTTTGTTTAGATTCGTATCTACTTATAAAACTTAAGTGGGAAACTACAATTTCATTGTCTAAGCTCGAGAGAGATGTATAAATTTGATCAATTAATTTCACTTTATAGTCCTTTTTGGTTGTTGGTGTTTCCGACAGGGTTGAAATGTGATTTATTTTGGAACGATTTTCCGTCATCCCTTGTCAAGTTTGGTTTGCAGACAAACCGGTTTCGGCGTTGTGCCATTTTCAGTGTCATTTTTCGTTCTAACTTTATTGCCTAGGAAAACAGTCAAAAATGATATCACTATTCTTCGAAATCGAAAAGATGTTAGATACTTATGTGTGGAAATTTAACAAAGCAATTCGTTTCGACTTACAATTTTTAAACAACCATGTAAGTAATTTGGCCGCTGTGGTCGAGTGGTTAGAGGTGCGTGCTATAACTCTATATGCATACGCTGATTTGGAGGATCGAATCTCAGCCAGGGAAAGTAAAACCGTAATTATAGAAAATGGCAATCCTCCGAGGGTATTTCTGCAAAGAAAACGCTTTTCATAAAATACATCAGCTGTTCGGAGTCGGCACAAAACTGTAGATCGCGCCGTTTGTGGTATATTATAAAGACGCACACAACAAATGTTAGGAGCAGCCCGGCCAAGCACTGAGCTATATGTATAGTGTAAGCGCCAAATTATTATTATTACGTAGTAATAAAAAATACTGTCGTCTATGAATTTATTTTTCTACGGAAAATCAAAATAAATACTTTCAAATTAAAATCTGTAAACGTGAAGTTTATCTTTTTTCTCAAAAGTGCATTCACTCACTTACTCTTACTCTAAAAAAATTATGTGGACTAGCATATATCATTATCAAAAATCGTTGCCTTATGTTCTATTTATCAAAAGATCTTTGAAAACTTTCGATGAGTATCTTAAAAACTACGAACTGGAAAAATAAATTTGAAGTAATTAAATATTATAATTTTTTTTATGCAATGAAAAGTGATGTGAAATCCTTTTATATATTAGTGGTGCTTTTTAAGCGTAAAACTGTAAAAGCGGAAAATTATATCCTTGACGTCATTTTTACATATTCAAAACGAAATTGTATTATATTTAAAATAAAATTGCATTCCGTAAAATTCGTATCTTAAAAAAAATTATATCCAACGTTCATTTTCTATTTCTTAAACAATATGTCCCTGAGCACACAGTATCAGGCTTATGTAATCATAAGCTGGTACTGGCATAAGCCCATTTGCATAGTTCATAGGTAAGTTTAAAAATTAATAAAAGTAAAAATGTTATATGGATGGCGATGATGCCTACAACTTCTCTACAACTACGCCAAGCAAAACATAATCATACATATTTTTTCTGCAATTCCTGTAAATATTCGGTAAATAATCAAATCATAAACAATACAATATATGTTTTACTTTTCAAGTCAACCACTTTAAAGGCCCAAAAATTTAACAATATTTTGAGTGTGGACTTCTACCCGCGGAGAGAAGCTATATTTAAGTTAAAATGTTATTATTTACATATATTTAGTTAGTTTGAGTTATTTGATAATGCGCTCTTCAATTTCGCAGGAAAGGTTAAAAGGCGTGAACGAGTATATGTGTGCAAATAAAATAAAAAACTCCATCGCATGCCACTTGGTTACATTATTCGAGCGCGTAATTGTTTTAACTCCAATTGTTATTGTCGTTTGATAATGTTCTTGCACATGCATATCTACAAACATATGTATGCATGTTAGTATACATAGATTAGGGTGCTTCCAAAAATATAAAAATAAATTCAGTAATAAAATTGTATACATAAGTCGATCACACAAATATTTTGGCTCAAAATAGTATTATACATTTCAAAGCACGACTTTCAGACTATTAAAAGTGCATTGTAAATCAGCGCTTCTTGATATCGAAAATAGTATGGATATTTTGTGCAACATAACCTAAATTCAATATTTCGTGTAAATAACGAATACCGGTCGTCTTTCATGGAGGGCGTAGCACCGTCATGTACATACAATACTCATTCATATATTTACATACATATGCTTGTACAGATATAACGTGAGTGTTTTTGTGTGTACAAATATAACGTGAGTGTTTTTCAACGTACGCACGAACGAATACCCTGCCGGAAAAAATTCAATAGTGTATTGGATAATAAATATCTGATATTTTAAGATCAAATAGCTTTTACAAGATCTTTGCAGAATGTTTGCAATTTCATATAGAAACCGTTAAGGATTACAGAAATACGGGCACTCATTTTTATTAATATAGACTTAATTTATGAAAACAAATTTGGAAGCAATTAATAATGCATATGATAATTTGACTCTAAGGTTATTTAACTTAGCTTTTGGGCGAGCTTTTACTACCATTTTGGTTTTGTGCCGACCCCGATGCATTTGTGAGAAGCTTTTTCAAACAAAATGTTTGTTAGAAAAAAATGTTCTATTATTTAGATTTTACTTGCAGTACTCGATCGCCGAACTCATCGCACGCACCGCTACCCACTTGACTATAGCTGCCAGGGCAATGATTATAAACTCGTTCAGTAAAATGGTGTAAAACTTAAAAATTCTACAACTGTTTTGAATTTTTATTTTAAAAAATATGTAATAATATTTGGCTCTTATATTTATAACACATTTTTTTTATTTAAACTACCCACTAGACTAAACGTATTTTGTTGTTCTTGAGCTGTTTTATTATTTCTTTGTTTGCTTAAATGAGCCTAAGGGCAATTTCAATTGGAAAAATTAAAGAGAAAAAACAACAACACCCAAAGCAGTAGAAGTTATAGCACTATTTCGGAGATCAACACATTTCCTCATGAGACTTCAAATTTGTCGAATCCTTTCTATGTGTATTTAATTGAATAAAAACAGCTTTCAATTTATCGTTACGAATTTTTTAACAAAGCACAACGACGTAAATAATGGGTTCTAACGAAGTCCAAAAGAAACTTGCCGAATGCGTTAGATATTAAGATATTGGAAATTGTTTCGATTGTTTATAATAAAAATAAAAAACATAAAAAGACTGAACTTTTTTTTAAATTGTTAGATTGCTAGGAACGAGATTATAAGGAAACAAAATGAACTTATAACTTGCTGACAACATGCAGAGCTAAGCTTGTATCGAGTAAATTTGTTGTAACATTATATTTATCTTATAAATTTATTATAATACGATTTTAACAAATATTACAAGTGCCAAATTTCTTACAGGGCCATTTTTTGGTAGGGCTATTGTAGTTGATTATCGACAGAGCATGAAATAATCGCCGTTTGCAAGGCAAAGCTTCGTATGCGACTGCTGACTAAATGAACAAATGAGTTCTACTTGAAATTAGTTTTACGTGAAAGCGTTCAGACGGCGGAACAAGTCGTGGATGGTAGCAAATTGTAAAAAAATTACAAAAACTTTATAACTTAACAGCAAAATTAGCCTGTATTTTTTTCAAATAAAATTTTTTGTCAAAAACTGAGACTCAATTTATTAATTTTTTCGCTATTTTTAATATTTACTATTTTGTCTTCTCTTGCTAAACTGCCATGGCAAGCAATGAAGCAGACAGCAATGACCACAGCGCCGCGCAGAAATATGCAGAAAATAGCGTTGCTTTTGATTGCACCTCGAATAGCATAAAATTCAGGAAAGACAATGCAATTCGACCAGCAGGCAAGCTCAAAAGAAGCAATAGCCAACAAAGTGGTGGCAACAACAAGCCGGTGATTAAATACAGGTCGGAGTTATTGATGCAACGGCTGCGGCGCAATCGATCCATTGTGCGCCAGCGTCTACAAGCGGAGTTTGATGAGTTTATGGAGGTATTGAAGAGATGGAAGGGGACACTAGCCAGTCGGTTAGTCAGTTAGTTGATTACTCGGTCAAACTAGCAGCTGTTAAAGCGTTCGTGATACAATTGGGTTTTTCTTTTTTGTGTGTTGCCCGTTAATTGTTGACAAACTCTCTGACGGATGACCTTGCTGCTTTGTTGGTTTTAGTTAAATAGAAGATTCATTAATTTCGGTTCCGTGCACAATTTTTCACAACAATCCATAACATCTACTTAGCTTACAAAGTTTTTGCAACTCCTCCTCCTTCGTTTGCTTGCAGCACTTCCAACGTAACACTAAATTAGCCGAGTCATCGAAGCGTTTGAAATCACAGATCTGGAGCTCGGTCGTCACGATATTATTGGTCAAAGCCAAAGATCTGCCATTGGCCGACGATGGCAGCAAACTCACCGATATACATATTAAGTTTAGGTAAGTTAGCAATAAGGTGTATATATGTATGTATAATTATATGCAATATCATAAATCGTCAATGAAAATACATAAACAAAACGCTCTTTATGCTTCTTTCTTAATTCCCTCCATCCTATACAGACTCGGCAATGAGAAGTACAAAAGCAAGTCTTCCTGGACCGAACGTTGGCTAGAGCAATTCGATTTGCATCTATTCGACGAGGATCAGAATCTTGAAATCTCACTGTGGAATCGTAATGCACTCTATGGCAAGGCCAACATCGACTTAAGTGTGTTTCAGCGCGAAACTACACATGGCATTTGGCGTGCCTTTGAAGACTGTTCGGGCGAGGTGTTACTTATGTTGACCATAAGTGGCACCACCGCTCTGGAGACCATAACCGATCTCAAAGCATATAAAGAGGATCCACGTGAGGTAAAAGTTATGCGGGATCGTTATCGTTGGCATCGATGTTTTCAAAATTTGCGTGATGTCGGTCATCTGACGGTGAAGGTGTTCGGCGCGACGGGCTTGGCGGCAGCTGACATTGGTGGCAAGTCGGATCCATTTTGTGTGCTCGAGTTGGGAAATGCGCGATTGCAGACACAAACGGAATACAAGACATTGACACCGACGTGGAATAAAATTTTTACATTGTAAGTAAAACTACGAGTAGTTAAAGCTTAAAAGGTTTCTATTTGCTGACTTACAAAGATTTATATGAAAGTGGTGCTACTACTTAATAATATAAATTCGAATACAATGATGACAAAGCTCCATGCTCGAAAGTTGTAGCTTTTGAAAGCTTTCGCACCAACAATACAAAGCTTTATTTTTATAAGCAACAAATGATTCGGCAGTGCTTAGCTTTATTAGTTATTTTTTATTTTTATTTAATTTTTGTGTTTATTTTTCTATTGCAAACTTGTAAACTGGGAAAGGTAAAATGCACTTAAAAACTTAATTAAAAATTACTTTGAAAATTTGTAATAATAAATGAAAATTCCAAATTCAAAATTAGAAAAATTATGTATACATTTTGACTCGTAATGTCCAAAAATGTCTACGGTGCACCTGGATTTGGCTCTCATACTTAACAATGTTTCAAAATGTACTTACACTCAAGATAAATATTCTACTATTTATAAGTAGCGTTAATGCACATTTTTTTTAAATCTTTATTGAAAATCTTTTTAAAGTTATATTGCTGCATAAAATAACCTTTTGATATTTTTTCATTCACATGCATATTTTCCTATTTTCACCATTGCCAGCAATATCAAGGACATCACAGAAGTACTGGAAATCACTGTATTTGATGAAGATCGTGATCACCGTGTAGAATTTCTCGGCAAATTGATCATTCCGCTATTGCGAATAAAAAATGGCGTTAAACGCTGGTATACGCTTAAGGATAAAAATTTGTGCATTCGCGCGAAGGGTTTATCGCCGCAAGTAAGATTAATATTTTAGTTAAATATATCCACGTGAATGGCATGTTCAGAAAGTATTTTTAAATTATAATTTAAACTTATTCACTTACTTGAAAATGCGACTCTGGTTTTAACGAGAAAAAGGAAAAACATCAGAAAGTCACAGAAAAGAGAGTCGATGAAACTCGTAGTTTATCCAGCAAACAACAAGTTTCATTTGATGAAATAACGAAATATTAGAAAACCACATTCAAAACAAGTGTTAATTAAATGTTAGATTTAAAAACGTATAGTGTTCTTGTATATATCCAAATAAAATAATAATTGTCCTTACTTTGTGCAATAACGATATACATATGTACAACGTTTCGATCTTAACCTCAATAATCATTTGATCTCCGTAAGGGTGTATTTGGCACTGAAAATTACAAAACTGTTTAAAAACTGAAAAACACTTAATAAACTTAAAATTTTTTTTTAGAAAGTTATATTGAATTATTCCAAAAATGTATGCGAGGGAAAATGAGTAAAGTTGTGATTTCAATGCCCTCGTATAATAAGATTTTTATGTTTCAAAAAAATATATGTTTTTAATTTAATGTTAAACATTTTCTTTAAAATAATATTACTACTATCCACAGATCTGCCTTGAGATGAGCATATTATGGAATGACGTGCGTGCCATTTGTCGCATATTGCAGCCAAAAGAGTTGAAACTCATTCAACAGGAAGCGAAATTTAAGCGGCAACTTTTTCTACGTAACGTCAACCGGCTGAAAGGGGTCATTATGTATATTTTGGATGCGGCGCGTTATGTGCAGTAAGCGATAAATATGTTTTTTTTTTTAAATAGAAACAAAGTTTACTAATTTTCGACTTTTTTTGTTTTTACACAACACATTTTGCATTCATAGAAGTTGTTTCGAATGGGAATCGCCGCTGCGCTCAGCCATTGCGTTTGCTTTCTGGATATTAGCATGCGTCTATGGCGACTTAGCTACTGTGCCACTAGTGTTGCTGCTAATCATTATCAAGTGTGTTGCAATATTTTACGATATCATAACACTTTGCTATCATTACTTGTTTTCGCATTCACAGAAACTGGCTGGTGCGCATGATCACCGGTACGAATAGTGATCCAGCTGCGGGCTACTATGATTACGAATACGATGAGGATGATGACGATGATAAGGAGAAGGAGGAGAAGAAATCGCTTAAGGAGCGTCTACAAACAATACAGGAAGTGTCGCAGACAGTACAAAACACCATTGGCTATCTGGCGTCGTTGGGCGAAAGCGTTAAAAAGTATGCGTAAAGAAGTATATTTACTCACATGAGTGTGACTAAATTTCAGTCATGATAATGAATATTTCAATTTCGTATTTATTTTTTTGCTAACTCATCCATGCAACGATTCAGCGTTTTCAATTTTTCCGTCCCCGAACTGACGTGGCTGGCAGTCGTGCTGCTGATTGGCGCTATTGTCATCGTACACTTCTTACCCATACGCTTTCTGCTGCTCTTCTGGGGCATTATGAAATTCTCGCGACGCCTATTGCGTCCGAATACAATACCGAACAACGAGCTGTTGGACTTTCTATCACGCGTGCCAGACGATGAACAAATTGTAAGTGTGGCTAGTCTTAATGTATTGTATAACTTATCGGTCGTTTATATATATTTTTGTTGTGTAAAAATCCTAGTTTTCGATAAGGTAAAATTAGCGTTGAAGGGTTGTAACTGCTTCTAGTGTTTTGTTGTTTTGTGTTTAATTTTTAAACTGATAAATACTCAAAAAAGAAGTAAAAAGAATATACCCTGGTTCATGTCATACCTAGAAACATTCCAAATTCGCATGAATAATATTTCTGAGTCAAAGCATTACTGCAAATTTCTTCCACTAGGACCTTGGTACTGATTATTATTGAGTTTCTTCGCCTAGTGTAAATAAAGTATTGTGAAAGTCGGAACTGGGAGGTTAATCATTACAGCATTAGTTTTCGACTAGTTCGGGATCTCTTCGGTGCCTGTTTAAAACTATACTAATTCATCATAGTGGCCGCTGTGGTCGAGTTGGTAGCGGTGCGTGCTATATTTTGATATACCGATGAGTTCGACGTTCGAATCTCAGTCAGGGCAAGCAAAATCTTAACAATAGAAAAAGTTGTTTCTAATAGCGATCACCCCTCGGCAGGCAATGGCAAACCACCGAGGGCATTTCTGCCATGAAAAAGCTTCTCATTAAATACATCTGCCGTTCGGAGTCGGCACAAAACTGTAGGTCCCTCCATTTGTGGTATAATATAAAGACGCACACCACAAATGGTAGGAGAAGCTCGGCCAAACACTGGCCAATATAATATACGCGCCAAAATTATATATATATATATATATTCTATATACATATATATTATAATTTATCATAATTTTGTTTCGACAAGTTTCGGATCTTGTCCCGGGATATTTTAGTCTAGCTCTTCAACCTTTGAGTATCTAGGGATATTTCCAAAGCATTTGAGACTATTTCAAGACCATTTCAAGACTGATTCTCAACTTTTTTGGGACGTTTGTAGTACTAGTTCTGAACCATTTCAAAACTATTTTAAGACTAGTTTTAGATTCATTCGGGATCTGCTCAGGCCTCTTTCAGGATAATTTCATTTCTAGTTTAGGATATATTTGGGACTAATAAAATACCATTTCAGAACGGTTTGTTAGAGATTGTTTCTGAACAAGCTCACTACCACTTCAGAACCACTTCACAAGCATTTCTTTACCAGTTCAGCATCATTTCGAATTAGTTCAAAATTAGTCGCGAAATGGACCTAAAATAGTAGTTCAAAAATATCTTAGAAGTGGTACTAATAAAATCGTTTCGGCAAAGTAAATAAATAATGTTAATTATGTATTTGAATAAGCGAATGCTTTGTTTAGCATTAAACAGATGTTTACATATAAATTGTCATTAATATCCGGTTCTCACGCTTTTTGTTATACTTATAATGCACTTTTAAATTTAACGTTTTTAGAATCAATTCCGCGAACTCCCACCCACTGCGCCCGCCGATCAGTCGCGCAACAATCCCAAGAAAAAATTCAAACCCTCATAGTCCACCGCTAGCGCTTCGCTAAAGCAATTCCAGGACTCGACACCGACACAGCACATTGGAGACAACGAAGCCGTCGAAACAATATCTACTTCGCTGCCGCAACACGTTGTCAGCGCGTCGACACGCTCAGTACGCAACATGTTCAAAGCGAGTCGGGACAACCTAAAGCAACAGCTAAATAGGGCTTATAGTAAAAGTGTAAAAAAATCGAATTAGCGCATTTGTCAAAATGTATTGTTTGTAAGAATTCAAACAACATAGAATATCAGAACAATTTAAGAGAAAATACAATCGTTTAGCTAAAGTAATTAATTATAGCATGTACTTACAATTAGTCATTGAAAAAAACATTTTTTTTTAACTTAATAATACAAACAAGGCACTTCCAAGTTCCAAAGTTCACACAATTAAATTTAAACGCATGCAATTAACTGACTAATCTAATAACTACGTATAATAATTACTGTTTTTACAATAAAATATACACAAACTCATTCATACGAGTATATAAATGCATTCATTTATTTATACATAGATATAAATATTTATTACCGAAGAATCTCACTATTTACATAAAAAATCTTAGCACTCTCAAAAGCCAATATTACTTATTTTATGCAAATATTTGTAAATACTTACATATTTTAATATATATATATCTGTATGTATGCACGATCATTTTACTTTCTTCACTTCACTTGAATAATAACTCATCATTTTTCACGCAACTTGTATGTAAACTTTTATGTAAACTTTTATGTAAACTTTTAAGAGTAATCTCAAAACAAATTATATTTACATTCAAGTTTAAGATAAACAGGAGTAATATGTATATATATTTATATAAATATATTACCACGATTTATTACGAGATTTGTGATATTTTCCAGGAAATAAATTTATTAAATTCATATTTAAAAAACACTTAGTACACTTCTTTAGCGATACATTAAGCTTTATAAAAAATAAGAGATTTATAGATTCGAAAACATTGCTACTAAAGTATCAAGGCGTTGCTCCAGAGAAAGGGTGAAATGTATGCGCCTTATAATATTTTGTTTACTATACGCTATACATATTCGTTTGCATGTATCTACTTTTTTGCTTATGTACATAAAAAAAGTCCAAAGGTGAAAATTAAAAATTTTAATAATGTTATCAACTCGGTTTGTTACATCTATATGGAAAGAATAACTCCAATTTTTTATTAATATTTGTAGTTATTATTAAAAAAATGGTTAAATAAACAATTTAATTCATTAAGTTTTTATGAGAGGTCACCGATTATTTTTTTTACGAAAATTTAATTTTTCTTATGTAGAGTACATGAAAAAGCTTTGTATACTGCTTTTAAGAAAATCAAAAAATTCATATAGAATTACACTGAAGTAATGAAAACTGTCAAGAAAAAAATGCTCGTATAATTATTTCTTCAAGAAATTTTTCAAAAAAGGCAAAGTGTTTTTCATGTAACGGAAATAATGAAAGTTATTTCAGGTGAACTTCCTTGAGAGCTGTTTCCAAGCGTAAGATGTTGATCACTTTGACCACTCTCTAAATATTTTTTGATTTCAAAATAGGAGTATATTTCTGTTTTGGCATAGAAAATCCATAGCGGGTGGGAGCGTTTAAGTTCCGATATCCCTTCTTTTTATAGAATTCTCGAATGTTGAGCTCAGCAAAAACCGCCCTAGCTAAGTTTTATTAACAAAACTTGGCCTCCGCTACATGGTGCATGTTTTTCTTAAACGTCTGAGGGAAAGATATATAAAGATACAAGATGACCCGGTGAACTTCGTATCACCTATCTTTACGTCTGGTTTACTATCGCCGTCAGATTGATCGATATGTCGCCAACCGATCAAACCTTTTTTTAGAACTCTCGGAACTTACAAAATAAAGAGGACCTTCAATGAAATTATTTGAATTCTTGCATTTTATTTCGGACGGATATGTTTTAGTAACAACATATATCTATGTAATTTTAAATTAACCCACACGCACACTCACACACGTTCAGCATACTTATCTCACACCGTTTTAATTTCGTTCGGTAATTAGACGAAACTTGCTAACAATTCAAATGAAATGCGTAAATATATTAAGTTTTCCGACGCGCGAACACGTGACGTATAATTGTCCATGCGTGAAACAGGGAACCTTAAACTTGATTCCGAAAACTTGCAACAACTGACCTTGCGATTTTTTTTTTTATTGTTTTTTTTTTTTTTTTTTTTTTTACAAAAGATTACATAATAATAAATGATTATATAAACTTACAAACTATCGCAGCGCTAGCATCGGAGGCTTTCGGCTGCGTTGCGATTTATTTATGGTTATCGCAAAGGCTAGACGCACGGGAAGTTGTAGCCGCTTAAAATCGAATGGTAAATCCGTTGGAATCATCGGTATACGCAGGATCAAGACATCCTCTTCTTTGTAATTTCCCTAGATGATTTTGGACCGATGACGTTATTCATTAGCTTTTCCACAGCCAGTCTCGTTCCATGACACAGTCCAGGTTGATTAATGTTACTCAGCATGATCACAACTGATACTACTTTTAATTTTAAATTGTGAGGTCGTAATTCAATGCAATTTCAGTGAATTTAAAAACTTTGGATAGTTGACTGCGTCATCTTCGTTTGTAACTCTGTCAACTTATTTGTAAGAAAACAACTCTCCTGGAAGACAATTTGGAATATTCGCATTGAGATCATCGACATCTTTTTTTTTGATCGCCAACTTTGCTCTTTCACTAAGCCAATGAAATATGGTTGTTGAAGTAATGTTCTATGTCCGGAAAAACTCGCTGAATAGGGTCCTGTTTTGAGTCGGTGAGATGGTATCAACCATTTCCAATATTTAATAACTGCTTCGAAAACACAATCGCAGTTTGATCTTTATACAAAAACACTCGCATGTTAGTTGTTAATTCGAGTGTCTTAACGTGCCGCCACAAATAAGATGATTTCAGGCATGCGTTTAGTTCGTCAGCAACTGAGGATGGAGGAATAACTGGAAGAGTCCGACGAAAATCACCTAATAACAGAATAATGGCTCCACGAAGATCATTTAACGTTCTGTCCAGTGCCTTCATTGACCTCTTGTGGGCCATTGTACGTTCATCCCAAACGATCAAATTTTTCCATATTATCTTACCGTTTAAACCTTCCCTGGACTACGACAAACATTTCAAGACAAAAATCTGCTTAATCGGCCCAGCTATTCTCGAGTTTTAGCGAGACAAACGAACAGCAATTGATTTATAGATATATATAGATATCCATAATTTTTATAAATTTGTCTTATTTGATGCGGTTATAATTATTAGATGGGACCTAAGAATCTATAAGTTATAAATAACAGTTTTTTAACGAAAAAAAAAAATTATTTGTTGAATGAAGCTCAATTTTGAATGATTTAAAAGGAACCATGAGGTATTTTTTAACAATATTATATATGTTTTCCATACATTCTTCTTTGAAAGATAACTAGTAGTTGTTGGCACTTTCTTAGATGCATTGGGAGTTAATGTTTTACTTATATAATTATTTTTAAATAAGGATTGTTTAACGAGTGAAATTATAATTTTAACCTTTGCTAAATTCGGTTGTGGCCGCTGTGGTCGACTTGGTAGCGGTGCGTGCTATAACTCGATATGCCGATGAGTTCGAAGTTCGAATCTCAGTCAGGACAAATCTTAATAATAGAAAAAGTTTTTTCTAATAGCGGTCACCTATCGGCAGGCAATGGAAAACCTCCGAGGGTATTTCTGCCATGAAAAAGCTTCTCATTAAATACATCTGCCGTTCGGAGTCGGCACAAAACTGTAGGTCCCTACATTTGTGGTATAATATAAAGACGCACACCACAAATGGTAGGAGAAGCTCGGCCAAGCACTGAGCTATATAGTGTAAGCGCCAAAATTATATTATATATATAAATTTGGTTGTAGTCATTCGGTTTCAGATTTGTATCATTTTCAGATTCAGAACAAAAAATTACGCCAAAGCTGGTACAACGCCTAAAGCAGTTTGTCTCCAAATCATTTTGGCTACGATTGATAAAAAAGATCTTCCCAATTTACATACATTTTCTAAGACTTCTATATTTAGATATGTATTTGTTAATAACAATCAAAGAATTATCGCTAAAATTTTCTTCAGCAATTTTGTGACCATTGAGTGTTTGTTCAAAGTTAAGTATTTCTTAAGATATCTTAATTATTACATTTTCGTGCGAATCAAAGGCAAGTTGTTTTTATGTATTTATATATTCGGGAAAATTTGAGAATGCAACAATGGATGGTATTACATTTGGTTGCTAAGTCTACGAAGTATTTTTTATTTTGTATTGTTTAGAAAAAATAACTATACAAATTTATTATAAGAGAAATAAAGAAAAATTAACTGAACCAAAATCAGTCAAAGGATGTTTTATTCAGATTTGTCGCAAGAATTATCTGGATTTACATATATCTTATACGACTATATTTTATTTAATGCTTGTGTGCAACTATGTATATTACTAACTGATATACCTGTTTGATATCTTTCAGCGTCAATTTACATAAAATACTAAAGTTACCTTAGCTCAAATAAAGCTTGTAAAAATGCTAAAGTTCATTGAAAATATTTATGTAAATAATTTTTTACAGTTTACAGAGAGTCTCATTAGCACCATCTATTCAAGTAATTTTTAATATAATTAATGATTTACTTGAAACAAATAAATTGTTTAATTAATAAACTTTATTAGGTAATACATAAATATTAAGTAAATGCATATATGATAATTCCACAAATTAATTGCCTTCATGCTTCCTTCCTAAAATTAAAAAAAAAAACAAGACATTTTTTATAAAAAGAAAAACACAAAAAACCAACTGTTAATAAAATGAGTAAAACTCTTTGAAAAAAAGTAAGTTTTATAGTGAAAACAAAATTTAAATGAATATTTCATCTTAAGCACATTTCCTAACTTTACTTAAGTAATGCGTTAAAAATAAAAATGTATATAAGTAAAACTAAAATAAAACCAAATAAAATATGTACAACATATTTACATGTAAATCTGCATTCTCATTTAAAAATATGAGCGACCGTCAAGACGAAAAATATTTTAATTAATGCTGAAAACATATTAAACTTAATGCATTAAAGAGTTAAATAAATACTATTAATAAAATAACAATTTATCAAAAAAAAATGTACTGTTAAACGATAATCGGCGAAAATTACTTTATACCCATTGCCTGACATATTTACATTCATACGATTTACATATTTATTGTAATTCACACATTTTTCATAGCAAATATCATTAAATTTTATAAATCAATGAAATCAAATATTGAATTTGTAAAATAAAATTTATTTTTACCTCAAATTAATAAAAATAGCTGTAATTAACTATGATAATAAAGTTCGATTTGAAAATATGAGTTCTATTTCATGTTACTTACGTTAAGAATATTCAAAATCTATCGGAACAAGTTAGATGCGCAACTCTGGAAGAAACTAAGGTAAGGAAATTCATAATGTGGCAGAAAGCCACTTATGGATTTACAATGATTTTATATGCAATTAAAAGTAAAAAACGAGTATATAAAAATGCCTTACATCCTGTGGGTTCCCACATCAAATGCAATTTTCATCTTACCCTGTCAAATTTTTTTGGTGATTAAATGGCTTTCGAAGTTTTGATATCATCAGTGTAAATTTTTTTCCACGAATTTGTAATTTTAAAATGAAACAGTATTATTGCAAAAACTTTACAATTTCAGCATTCGTTGAACCAAATGAAGTCGAAAAAACAAGTACAAGAATTTTCGACAAAAAAAAAACAGGTCAAATATAAAATTTGAGTGAGGGTAATAGACACCTCTACTTTTTATAAAATGTCTACTTCTCAATAAGATATGCAGGTCCACACCAACTTTGGTACACTTGAATATCCAATCACCAATCTTTACCAAACTCGACTTTTGATTGCTGTCTTACTAAGCAATATTTCAGTAATTTTCGAAATCTGATTTAAATCACGACCATCTTTTTTGAATCAGTTGTTGACGAAAATGCGAAAAACATAAATTTTAATACGTTAACAAATATTTAGGTTTTTATACAAGTTGTCTAACTTAAACAATATCGTTTTTTTTTCAAATGCAAAAAAAGATTTAAAAATTATAAAAATTCAGTTTCAACGGAATTTAGTGTTTCTTACTTTAGCTTATGTATTTTCGGTAATGCAATCAGCAGTGAACCCGATCAGTTCAAAGTAGAAACAAAAAATCAAAACTTAATAACACTTCAACCAAACAAATCATAATTTTCGTATTATCACATTGTTACACATTCATTAGTGAAATTTCACCGCTCTGTCACATATGTAAACAATATGGTTGGTCGTTTTTGTTTTTTTTTTGATGACATAAATGTAATAACCGAAAACCAGAACTGTAACTTCCGATCGCAACATTCACGCAGCTAAATTAAAAAGCAATTATAGCAAAAATTACAACTAGTCAAAAATGTATGTAAAACACAAAAAATATTGCCTTAAAACTGACATTGTGCGACACACGAAAGTTGTAGAGGCGCAATGCGCTTGTGGATTCATATTTACATACTCGTTCAAATGTACGAGTATATATGAGTGCTTGTAAGTGTATAAGTAATGCAATAATTTCTCAATAATGTTGCAACAGTTTCTCGTCATTACACAACAACATATTGTTGAAAATGAATATAAAGGAAATAAGAAAAACTCTCATAAAAATGCCGCTTAGCAAAAAACGAAAGACCTGTTAAGTTTGAAAATAAAACAACAAATGCTTTTTAACGTTTAAAAAACGGCAAATAAGTATTTTTCCAACGCACAACATTAACAGCAGGTACCAAACGAATTTCAAATAAAAAAATTCGGTCATTCGGTTAAAAACAGGCTCTCACCAAAATAGTGTGTGAGGACCTGCAAAATTGGCTATAAGCAAGTTGTTGAGTGAAAAGGCATTGCGTAGATCTGGTTCGAAAGTTGCAGCGTAGTGGTAGTAGCGTTATTCAATTGTTCGTTATATTTTTCACAACAACTAAGCGCGCGCGCGAAATGTTAAGATATGGAGTGACAGCAAAAATTACAACAATGTGATACATAATTTCGCTTGCCAGATAGAAACAGAAGGAATAAGACTTCCAAGATTAGAGGTGCATATACATACATATGTAGTTTTCTATTTCATAATGTTACTGCTATAAAAGCAAGCATGGTATTTGAAAGGCATGAATAGTGGATTTCGAAGCTTTCGAGAGCTTTATTTTTCGATTTGTTTGTCGATGTAGTTTTTCTTTTTCGGCAGTGTGAAATTGTTTAAGAAGACCAACCGGTTTCAACGTTGTGACATCTTCAGTGATAATTTTCATTTTGATAGAACAGCAGCGATCCCAGTTTGTCCCAATACTAAACTTAACGACCGGGGACAAAAAATGGCTCGAATACATGGTTAGAGCTCTACATAGATTTACTGAGTTTAAGAAAATATAAGGTGTATGAATGAATTTTAAAACTAGAGCACAAAGAGATTTCTGGGCATAAGAAATGATTTGGAAAAATACCAGAACAGCAATCACTGCTTTTGACTACAAATGGCGTAGTTGTACTGGTAGTGTCAACAAAGAAAGCACTAGAGTGATCAAGGAATTTTTTATGAGATTTACATATGTACCACCACCTTCAAGACTGTAAATTGGAAAACGAACGACCCTTTCCTTTCCGTTTCCAAAATAAAATAAGTTTGAACTTATGCCAATTAGTAAGTCCATGATTTTATTGATCGAATTTAAATTACTGGTGACATTGAACGACTTTAAAAATTAATTTTAAACGAAAGTATTGCTACATATTTTATTTTTTTCAAAATCGTTTTAAGTAAGGAAATGTTATTTAAGAAGTTAAACATTATGAACTGCCATTATTATTCCTTTATCCTCTTGATTTTTGGGTTAATCCAATCACTTTTTCTGTAAATCAGATCAATTTGAAAATTATTTTTAATTTTTAATTTTAAACTGGGCTTAGAAATTTGTCTAAATATGGTATAAAGGTGACTTGACTGATAAAATTAAAATAAAGAAAAGAATTGAAACATTTTCTCAGTAAATAGAGGCAAACTTGAATTTGATATTAGGTATATTCTTCAACCGTCTAGTTAATGTCGTATCGTTATAAATCCTGGATGAACTTCGGAAATCGATGCGATCTTTGTGTGAATATATAGAAAAAAAATTTTTTTTCTTACAAATATACTAAATATGTATGAAAAATTAACAACAACACCCAAATAATTTTTCTTTGCAACATATGAAAGCCGTTGATGTTCAAATTGCAATTTTCAATATACGAATATACTCGCATATACTCGTTTATCTCGGTATGTATATCTGTATGTACTTACTTTGCATTGAATCCATAGATGAATACTTACATACTTACATACAAAACCAGAAACCATAGCCAAACAAGCACGTCTGTAATCAATTCATTCATATAAAGTAGAGCGTATTTGAAATAACGATAACATGTTGACATAGTGGTCAACAGCTGACGAGCTAGAGTCAAGCTGAATTTGCACTGTTTTGACATGGAAAAAGAAATGAAAAATAAAAATAAGTAATGTAAAAGAAAAATCATGCAATGGTTTTGACTTACTTATTTGGACTATCAATTGCGACAGAAGTGAGGCGAATTAGGTGAGCATGAAAAGTGACTACAAAAGTACACAAGAAAAATGACTGCAAAATCAAAAAAACGTGAGTGTTCAACTAAAAGGTAAAATTTGGAAAGAGTTTTGAAATAATATTATATTGAAATGGCAATCTTGTACCAAACAAGGCGAGCTTGAACTGTAAAGAATTGTCGAAGTTATTTGACTACATATACAACTGGATGTGTAATATGGCAATTGTGAATTGAGTAACGGAAAGTATGCCTTGTATATAAATATGTACTCGTATATGTGTGCTGTTTATCTGGAAGCATGATTCAATTATGAAAGGTTAGGTAAATAATAACATTAAAATTTTGACAGTCCCTTATAAAGGGTTGTTTAACGTAGTGTTTAAAACGGTTTAGAATTTTTTTCTCTCTCTTAAAAAGTAAATAATTAATAGTTAAATGTTATTGATTTTTTTAACTAGAAATTTCGAGGGCATTTCATTTAAATTAAGAAATACAATAGCTACGCTTACAAAACGTAATTATGTACTTATTGGTAATTTTTTTTTGTATTTAACCAGCGAATAAATTTTCAATTTATTTGCCCCATGAACTAAATGACAAACAATTTCGATTGATCATAAAACATTATCTTGAAATATTTAAGTTATTTATTAGCTGTATTCCTTTTATTTACATATAAACCCTTGACATCAGGATAATTTTTAATATTATGAAGAACCCCTGGACGGCGAAAAACATAATAATTCGAAATTTAAGAAAGATAATCTTTATTACAAGAAAAATTAATCAAACTTCATAACTCAAAAATTTAGTTCTTACAAATTCATGTTTTTGGATGATTATCACATTATGTCACATTATTTTAAATTTAATTAAACCTATTCCTTCTAGAAATTACAAAACTGTCCACACCGTCACATCGAATTTATATACGGTCGAAAACTATTCAATGGAAAGCGCGTCATTCTAACACATTTACATGAAATATTTATTTATAATATTTGTAATTAGAAAAAAGGCTGTCTGTAAAAGCCGGATTTGAACTTACCGTTTACGCCGGACAAAAAAAACAAAAAGTGTTGCCTGTTAGTTTTTGGCATTAAAAGGTTTTCAGGTTGCTACTATTTTTATTTTTAAGAAGCAACACGGTTTGGATGCTAAGGGAGCCGTTTGACAAAAAGTAAGGAAGCTAGCTGCTTAGTTACCAAACCTTTAATAATTGAATCATGATCTGGAAGTACATGTCAAACAAATAAGCTGAGTGTATTTTTATAATTACATGCATAGCTTACATTTTTTATTTCAATGCTATATGAACATACGTGTATATAGAAAAGTGTCTTACACTAATGAGATGAGAATTTTAGTTGTTAATATATTTCTGTGTAATTTTTTAATTTTTCAAATCTTTCTTAAATATATAAGTATAGTTTATCAATTGCATATTATTTTTCTTTACTTTATGAAGGGTGTTTTTTTAGACATGTGGCTTTTAAGAATAAATAAAACGGATAAAATTTAATGATATGGCCAAAAGTTTAGCTTTATTATAAAGATAAGCGTTTGCCATTATGATTTAAAAATGATTTCGGGCAAGTGACCGCCACGGCTGGCTCGAATAATTTCCAGTCGAGTGGCCCAATTTTCGACCACTTTTGGCAGCAATTGTGGCCGTATGTCAGCAATAACGCGCCGAATATTCTCTTCCAAGGCGTGAATCGTCTCGAGCTTATCTGCGTAGACAAGCGACTTCACATAACCCCACAAAGAATAGTCCAGCGGTTCCCCATTCACTTCAACATTATGGCCGGCTTCATTTTTGAAGAAATATGGACCAATGATTCCCTATGCCCATAGAGCACACTAAACACTGACTTTTTGAGGATGTAACGGCGTCTCAACAATGGCTTGTGGATTATCATCACTCCAAAGGCGACAATTTTGGTTATTAACGTACCCATTCAACCAAAAGTGAGCTTCATTGCTGAACAAAATTTTCTTGTGAAAACCGGGATCGGTGGCCATCTCGCTTTGGGCCCATTCACCGAACGTGCGACGCGCTTGATGGTCGTTCGGCTTCAATTATTACACGAGTTGGATTTTGTAAGCCCGCAAACCAAGATCCTTCCACAAAATCTTCCATAACGTGGATGGGCCGAACTCCAATTGTTGCGCGCAAAGCATCGGGTCTTCTTCGATACTCTGCTCCACTGCAGCAATAGCATCTTCTGTGCGCACTGTACGGCGTTTTTGAAGATGCGCATTATCCACTAGAGTAAATGTTGTGCGAAACCGATCCATGGTTGGTCGAATTACCGACTTTGCTGGGCGAGTATGCATCCGCTTTCGTATAACGTGTGAAAAATAATAATTTAAATAAAAAACCGGAACATCTCGGCAAAAAAATATTCAAAAATGGACTTAAATTCATTGCGAAGTTTTTAAAGGTTTCTGTTCTTTTAAATTTAGTATACTTTATCATACTAACCGTAGAAATTCTGTTACATTTTGATATATTTTTAGCTGACGGTGTTGTAGACTTTCTTCCTTACGAGTTAAGTATTTTCTCTTATATTCATGGAAATTCTTATCATAGTCAATTGAAGATTCAGTTTCCTGTTTATTCAAATACTATTTAATTTGCCCGATATTTTATAAATTGTATTATTAAATTTGTTAGAAAATATTCTAAATTTTAATTAAAAATTTAATTAATTAAGATTTAAGAAGTTAAATAAAAGAAAGCCTAATAGCCAAAACTAGTAATTACTAGTCTAAATATCAATATTATTTTATCCGCGAACGAAATTAATAAGGTACCCGCTGCTCTCTAAGGAGAACTTAGTTGCTGTATTTAGTTTCAATTGTTTATACGGTGATATCGCGACTTATGAAGAAAATATTATAAAACAGTATTGTACACTAAAGAATTGCTTAAAATAATTTTCTTCACAAAATTATATATTTTTCGTATAAAATTACTCCAATACGCTTTGTAAGAGCGTATACTTACAGTTTTATCTTTCACAATTCACATTAATAAAATTATTGTTTATTAAATAGTTTTTAAGCATAAAATATGAAAATGCATGCTTTTGAAATTCGTAATTCACAAAGTTTAAAGTCTTAAATTCACACCATAAATAGTTAAGATTAAAGTCTAAATCTTAAAATATATATTATATCTTCTAAATATGGCTTTATTACTTTCCTGCGTATGAAATAAATTATGCAACTGGAGGAAAACTAACAAAAGAGTGTTAATTTTATCAATTACCATAAAATGCTAAAAAAAACAAGTATTTATGTCATTCAAAGAGTAGTAAAGGCACGAAAATTTAATACTCAACCGCAGTAGTTTTCACACACAAATCAAAGTTAACGATATTTTAATATTTCCAAGCTGTCATGATGATGCCTTCATGTCGTAAATAAATTTTTCGAATAAAAGCAATGAAATCGTAAGCGATAAATGATCAATGAATTGAAAAGACAAGGCGGAAATGCAGAGTTCACACATAAATCCAATTGTCAGCATTAACTTACGCAAAGCATTGCTGCTATAAAACGAAAGACGCAAGCAACAAACTTCGTTTTATATTTGTTGTTTTGAATGAATCAAAATAAAAAAACAAAAGTTATATTCATTAAAATTGAATAATATTAAGACTTTACTGCGAGAGCAAAACAAAAGCAAGTAAACAATTAAAAGCCACTACACACGCTCTTGACATTTGATTTCTATTGAAACGTAACTTACTTTCCCATAAAACTCAAACATTTTTACTATGATTGATTTGACTTACTTTGAAGCACTCATATTTATACATTTCTTCATTTCTTTTATAATAAAAATTACTATGATGTTAATGTATGTACATATGCACATGTGAATGTACGATTGAAAGTGAAAGGGTTTCTGACCTACGCTAATTTCCTTTCAGTTACTATATTCGAGCATGCAAATTTGAATTTTATGGCGTTATTTTTACGGTCCGTAGCAAAACATTTAGAAATAAAAAAAGAATTTTAAACTGATTTTTTGTCATTTAATTTACGTGCTTGCTATCTTCTACTCAATACATTTTAAATGAACGTTATCGAAATTTTATTTATTTTAAGTCCATCAGCTAATTTTAATTATTTTATTTTGAATAGTTTTGCGTACTACTTTACGTCAGCTGCATGCATATCAGTCTCTCTTTCTTCAGCCTGTTTCTGTATACTTCATTTATAGCAAAGCTAGATCATTTGCACGTCATTCGCTCTAAATTGAATACAAAATATATGACGGTGTGTCATTTGTCATGCCACACGGTTGGTCGATCGGTTGATGACTACGATTATTTTCACATGTCACGCACGTCCAATATCATTTCCTTGTGGGTTTTTGAGCAAAAATTTAGTATCTAATTTGGCAGTGAAATTACAAGCAAATAATTTTCAATTGAGTAAAATCATTTTGAAAATCGATAAATCATTAATATATTTTATTTTCTCTTTTGCAAAAGGTTGCATTTATCGGTTGTTTTATTGAATTTTTATTATTTGGTTTGTGCAATTGATTGCATATTTCGCTCTTACTACAACTGAAAAACATGTTTTCTTTCATATATGTAATTTACTATGTTTTCTTAATATATATACATCTTTATTTATTTATTTAGTAGCTAAGGAGTTAACAGTAATTTTCAATACGTTTTGTAGAAATACTTTTATTTCGTAATAATGGAACTACTATCTATTCCCCTCAAAATACAGTTTAACAAATTATATGTTTGATAAGAATCACTCAAACACTCACGCAAATTTTCATTGGCATCTCTCAAAGTGCATAAAATAAGGTAAGGAATAAACACACATTTCTAGCTCTAAGAGACGACCATAATTATAAGTACGAGAAATTCCATTTCCCGTCCCAAAATGGTCATGATCTAGTCCCGAACTGATCCCGAAAATGACAACCTAGAAAAGCAGCGAAAACACTCTTCTATTCGATGGCTTTTTTGCTGCAAAAGTTTTACCACAAAACAAGTGAGATCGGTCGCAACTGCCAGATTTTTTAGCTAAAGTCAATGCAAATACTTTCTAATCGCCAATTATCCTTACATTTTAAAATGTTTACTTCTCTCTGGGTTAAAAAAAACACGTTATCAATTGGAATGCGAAAATATATTTTTACTTTTAATATATTGATTAAAAAAACTTGTTTCGGGTACAAACAATAAGGTTTATGATTAAGAAAGGCTTTTATTTTCTACCAACTAACTTCTGAACATACATATATGTACAAAACGTATGTACCCACAAATATTTATCCAGTACATATGCGCGTAATACGCGCGAAATAAAATCGTACTTGACATATCAAGTCTTAGCTTAAAACGCTTGCTAACCGCATTTACGAATGAAACTACTCCAAGTTGACCAACTGAGTATAAACTTGCGTAACAAAATAGTGCAGAGCTCTGGTGAAGCGGCAAAAATCCAAAACATCTGGCAAAACCATTTACTGCTGCTAGAGTAGGAGTATGCTGAGCAAGAGAATATCCATTAGATAGAGGAGATTTGTGTGCGTATGTAGCAAAAGGCATATGATTTTAAGCATCATAGTACTTATAAATGTATGTATATAGCTAAATTTGAACAAATACCACTACATATGTATATGCCAAGATATACTTATTCAATACAAGCTCTCACAAATTCCTTTCCAGCTCTTCTAGTTTCCCAAGCTGGTCAAGTAAATGCAGCTATGCAAGCTACGTACTCGTAATTAAATTTGTAGCATATCATATCAGCAGGAAAGCGGTGTGGCCAATAGCTATAAACACTTCCTGGTGACCAGTTAGGTTAAAACAAAACAAAAAGAAAATATCAATTAAGGAAAAAAAAAAGTAAAATATATTTCATAAAAAATGGCGGTACAGTGACTGAAGTATGAAATTACTTAAGAAACGACGGATAAACGAGGAATAGTGATGCCAAATGTTGCACATATATAAGCGAGCAGCTTGCTATACCAGATTCGAGTAAATACACCTTACTGTAACTCGAAATTTAGAGTTTATTCCGGAGATATCTACGCTTGAAAGTTTCCTACAAACTTGATATGTATGTATATCGCTCACGTAATTATTTCAACCGTTTTCTTGAACGCTTCCAAAAACTTCAATGGGAGTTTTCTAAGACGAAGTAACAGTGGATACAGTATTAAAAAACATAATATTTCTCTAATATAGTTTTAATAGGAATCTTTGCACAAAATAGGAATTTTGTTTTCGTAATTTAAGCTGGCGATAATAATTAAATTTCAAAATTGTTACAACATATAAAAATAGCTTTAATTAAGTTTTAACCGTTCTTTAAACTGTCGATTCGGACAAGAATACTAACAGTCCTTTCTCGAATACCATGTAAACAATTATTACCATTACCTAAATGATTTCATTGATCGATATGAAAGTATTTTCACGTCGCAACTCTTTGTGAATAAACTCGTGTGTAAAGTTACTTAAGAAGCATTTCACCCTATTACAATGAAAAATCGATTTTTTTTATAGATTTTCATGTAAATTGAGTATGTTGTAGAAAAACACATAAAATATGACAGAACGACTGGAAACTAATTTTTTTTTTTCAAAAGTTATGCCTCTTTGAATACACGCAACAATAGTTTTTGATCAATTGAAATAGTGTGGCGTGCCTCTTAAACAATTGGCAACCCTGTACACACATGCAACTCTGTATATGCATAGCTAAATGACCGATTAAACGCTTGCATGCATCAATCTGTGGTTTTTTGTGCCACAGCAGCAGCTGCTAACGAAATCGCAACAGGTTTATTAGCCACATTCGTAATAGAGCAACAGCGCGGCTTCCTTCCTTGTATAAGTGGCCCAAATAGAGATGTAATTTTTATGAGTTCAGCACACAAAGTTGATGCTTAGCTCTGAAAAACACTTAACTGGCATACGAATATTGGGAAATTCTCAAAGGTAAAATAAAGTGGAAGTCGATAAGATTTGATAAAAAAAAATAGTTGCTTCTTCTGATGGCAATTAAATTCTGTAATTCTTTAATTCTGTGCACTTTAAAGGAACATTAAAAAATACTAAAATATTTTACATAATTCAAGCGCCGGATATGTCTATTAATGCATTTTTGAAATTCTTACATGACTTCTTGCATAAGTGCATGTACATTTGCAATAAAACCAAGGCGTAACTATGATTTCATAATTCTATTGTCTAACCTATTCTCGGCACATTGTCATTTGTACTTTTACACTAAGGCGGTTATTACATAGGCGCTCTCATAAATTGGTACTTTTACGTGTTCTGAATGCCAAAAGCTAATGCTTTCCCTCTTCACTTTCTGTTTGTTCATGTCACTAATTTCACTTTAGACTTTGGCATACAGCCGTGCCTTAAAGACTAATCTACAATACATATGTACATACATACTCCTCGATTCCAAAGCTATGTATTTTTGATTTCGATTCATTCGATTTCTATTGAACTCTACGCATACGCGCCGAGTATTCCATGACTGGGCGCTGGGTCTGGTGCAGCACGTCATAGTCGGCAAGCATTGCTCGATGCGTGCATGCTAATGAGTTACACACATTTTAAACACGTTTAACAACCAACAACAACAGTCGCTTTAACTAAAGGAAAACGGCGCATAGACATGTATACTTAGAGGGAAATTGTTAGAGCCCAATGCCGCAAGCGATTAGTGAAAACAAAAAATATTTATTGAACAATAATTTTAATTGAATATCATTTCACTTTCAATATGCCATAGGTACACATACTCGCACTTAGAAATCGCAAAGTTAATGCCTGTATAAGTGCTTATGTTTTCATGTACATGGATAGTATGAACTTCACCGATAACCTTAAAAATTGAACTGCAAGTGCGGTGTTGCAATTATAAATGTCTTTGGCGCAGCAAATATTTTTGCGTACTTTTACTCGTACTTATGATGTTTAAGCGATCCACAGAGCTACCATGTACTCATGCAGAGCCACAATAGAGTAATCACAACGATTATATAAATAACAAATTTTTGTTGTATCTGTTTAAAAATATATTATAATAATTATTAATTTTCTTTATATTATCGTTTTAACTGGTTGAATGATATTAAACTTCTCATTTATTCAAATAAACCAAAAATTTAAAAACTAAACTTCAAAAAACTTTGATAAGGAGCTAGTTAAAAAGTTGTTAAATAATATTAATAAATAGCTTTACCTCAAAATATCTTCTCCTTAATTATAAGACGGTTATTAAGATATAAAGAGTTGGTTTTGTATATTAAACAATTATATTTATGCTTGACCTAGCATATTTCAATTTTAAAAATACCGACTCATTTTTTTATATATCAAACTTCAGTAAAGCAAACATTTTTTAAGATAGTAAACACCAGGCCCAGTTTGTGCAAAGGTATCACTTATCGTCGAGACTAGGATTCTTAAAAGGTTACTCAATAATATATGTTAATTAGTTTTTGAGCGATTATCTCAAACGTCAGCATTCAAGGAGTACATTTATTAGAAATCATTTTAAAATGTTTTTTTTTCATCATTTGGTAAAATTTTACTAAACATGAAATGCTCTACGTTATAAAATTTTTGCATAAATATTATCGATTAAAATACTTTTGTAAACCTAACAAATCATGTCGATACTGATTATTGTTTAAAAAAAATATATTAGAGGCTAATAAAAGTCCGTTTAATTCCTCATCTCAGATCATGATTAATGCTATACATTATCGGTTTTAGGAACTGCAGGCGATCAACAGTAAAAAACCTATCATTTGTTGTATATTTTCTACATAAAATAAAACTTCAAACCTTAATCCATTTCACCTTCCGAATGTCTTTCGTATGGACTGCCAAAAGTTAACACAGATGACTATTTTAAATAGCATTTCACTTAAAAAAAAAGTTCTACTTAAAATTTTAAAACAGAACTTCTTAATACCAATAGTAAGCAACAAAAACATTAAAATTAAATAAACTATAATCCAATAATGGTTTCAAATTAACAATTGCGAAAGTTAATTAATTAATTAATTTCAAATATTTTTGACATATGTAACTCAAAAATATTTTGTCAAATTAAAATATTTGTGGCATAAAAGAGATATACATTTTTAATATTTTACAAAAATAAATTTTTGTTAAGAATTTTATTGACCTTTTTAATGAATAATAATTCACAATTTTATTGAGCTCCAGGCCAGTTTATGGAAGATTTTTATTTGGAAAAACAACAACAGTTTTTAAATGGTAGAAGTTATAGGAAATCACCACATTTCCTCATCAGACAGACAAAAAACTGTTATTGTTTTAAAAAAAAAAAAAAATCGCCCATAAACTGGCCTCGAGCTCAATAAAATTGTGAATTATTTTACAAAAATGATATGAGAGGATCTAAGGAAATGTTCAAAGCTAACATTGGTATTACATATGTATAAACAAATAGATCGAAATTGTTGACGATTATTTTATAACGCTCTTAAAATTAAATTAAAATGAAATTAACATTTTTAAGCCTCGCCCGACAGTTATGTACATATATATATATACATATATGTAAGCAGTAAATACCGCATTTACACTTTAAATTTCAATTTACATACTGTCATCTTAAAGCAAAAAATACTTACAAAAACCAACAACATCCACTTCATCACATTTCATCTTGACATTCTGTATTCGCTTCTTCATTACCTCATTAAATATGAAACATTGCATAAGACACTGCTTACACAAAAGCCAAACAAGCATATACACAACCAAAATTTTATTCATATATACATACATATCTACAAACACTTTCACCTACACATTTCAGTCGACAAGATAGAGTAGAAAGTAAATACTGGAATGTGGTATTACGTGTATTGTATTCAAAGAATGCAACAGGTTATACGAAGTGAAAAAAGAAAAATATTGAAAACAAAAATTAAAGCAAAGTGAAAAGTACTTTAAAAAACAGACGTCTACAGAAAAACAGTCAAGAGCAGAGAAATGAAAGAAAGCAAATCAATTTGCTGCGGTCGATCGTCAAAAGAAAATGTTTAAAGAGGAAGAGATGACCAGAATTGACACTGCGGCTGCGCCATACCAAAGCACAGCCTTCCTGCGCAGGCGAGTGAAGTGAAGCTACTCCGACATACTCTTACACACGAGGAGTACTTACATCTACACATAATTGCAACTTTATTTGTTTTAAGCTAAAATGCTTGTTTTTTTATTGTCTGTGTTAATCTTCGCTAGCTTAAGGCTTAATTAATTTTTGTGGCAACTTGGAAACTAAGTCAACGCTCCCTCATTGGCAACAATGAACGCGAATGATTTCTTACATACAATGCACTATTTATGTACGAGTATATTAAATAAGAAAAAATTTACATACATTTACAATAACTTTTGCTACAGCAAGAGCAATTGGAAAAAAGAATGCGAACCGTGAGTTCGCCAAAAGGTGACGTCGATGGTATTTACAAAGCTGCACAACTCGATTAGAGGAATGAATGACCTTCACTGTAGTGTACGTACATACATATATACTCGTACATAGCTGTTTCTTTAGCGGCTGGCGCATCGGGCGTGTTGTGTGGCGTGTACTGTGACTGCCACAAATGCCACACAGCGATCTGAAAACAACCGCCCGCTAACTGCAGCTGCCGTTTCTTAGTTTGTTTGTTTATAAACTTTGCATTTTTCCCACAACGCTTGTGATTTTCACACAACGATTTGGCGTTAAAGACAAATTCAAGTAGACGCAAACACTTAAGTCTTTATAATACAAATGCGGAAAATGTTACACTTTGCTTGAAATTTTTTTATTTTTCTTAGTATAATTTCTTAGTTGTTATTACTTTTGAAAAGAATATGGGGCTATTTAAATTTACATAAGTAAATAATTTAGTTCAAGTACTAAAGTTTTAACAGTTCGTACATATTATGAGTTTTCTAAGCCACTCAAGCGTCGAATTCTCACATTATATTAAAACTGATGAATGAGCCTTACATATTGTTAGTTGAGCGTGGCGATATTTAGTTATTAATTGCTCGTATACAAGTAGCTTTTTTTTTTTTTTTTTTTTAAGAAATAAATTACTAAGGAACTTTTGTACAAACAGCCACGAATGATTGTCGAAAAAGCTTTGTTCTCAATTTTGAAGTTTTATTTTTTATGCATTGATTTCGCTAACAAAAAGTAGTGATACTTGTCATGGATAATTACAGTTAAGTCAAGCATCAAGTTAATTTATTTCAAGCCCGTAAATAACTTTAAAAAATCTGCAATCGTAAATTCCATTTGATTTGTTATTTCTGGTATTTAAATTGAAAATTACAAATGTAAATTATTTCGATGTACTGAAGCTTATAACGCAAAATTTAACCTCCAAAAATGAGCATCTGAAAACTTTTTGTTATAACTAAATGAGAACTGGCACCTATAAACTACCGAAGATAAATATGAATGCGATAACGAATACGTTTACGAAAAAGAAAATGAATTGATGACTATTGAATACAAAGGCATTGAAATTCATATCATTATCGACTAGAAAATCGAGAAAATGAACAGGTCAAGCAATCGAAATAAACAGTCCTTGCGATATTTACCAAAGCTATTTAATTTAATTTATATTTAAATTAATATACATTTAAAAAAAAAAATTTTTTTTTTTTAAATATATATTTATCGTTTACATTTTTCATGGCATCTTCGTGTTTTAATTTCGCTACATTAAAAAAAACTGTTTTAACTATTGCACTCCGGCTTTTCATTTTTAGCCAGACAATAGCAGTTAAAGTAAGGTAAATTCGAAAATTAAGATTTTTTTCGACACTTTTCTTTAAAGCATAACCCTATTTTTCTTTAATTTTGAAAAAAAAACTTTTGGATTTGGAAGAAAAATTGTTGTTTGTTTGGTTTTTAATTGTGCCTCATCCATAATCCCACAGGAAGCAGGCAGCGAAAAATGTGTATTTTATACGTCACTGCTAAGGAGATAAGTAATTGCGCATCAAAGTTGATTTCATTGATTTTAAATATGTATATAACGATTTTTTCGTATTAACTTCGTTCAACTCAAAACAAAACAAATAAACATAAAGCTAGTTATAATAATTGCTTCAAGCAATTGTAGTCATGCTGCCGCGGCTAATTGTTTGTTGATCTATAAAAAATTACCAACTATTACTTCGTTTTTAATTTTACTTTTTTATCATCATTGCTTATGCTGCCAAACAGGTTGAAGAGAAAATCTTCCGATAATATGTTTTAGGTACATTTAGCTTTGATTGCGGCACATGCCACAGATATCAAACACAAACGGACTGTAATTGTTGTTGCAAAAAAGGTTTTTTTTGGTTAAATGATTAAGCAACCAATTATACAAATCAAATTTTGTTTAGTTTTTTTAATGAATTTTTGTGGCATTATTTAATACATTTTCAAAGTGTTTATTTACTAACTCTTCGATCGTTACACCTGAAAAATATCTTAAATTTTAGAAGACCAAAAAATCAAGCAAATTGCGCTTTCTAACTCTCGCCACTTCTTCGAAGTGGTTAGTAAACCTTGATGAGATAGTTAGCTCAACAAATGTGCAGATGTGCAGGACTGCCTATTATTCAATTATTATTCTGAATTAATCAAAGACATAAATAAAGATTAAAGCCTGTGAATTAGCTTTTTATCAATGAACTTATTTTCAACAACATTTTTTACATAGTATTTCACTTATTTGAAAATATTTAATTCAAACAAATATTTAACTCAAATTTTAAAGAAAAATTTTACGCACAACAATTCAGCTATGTAGTTAACCTCATTAACCCATACATAAGAATATAAGAGTGTAAGGAAGCATGCACTATCGAAATTTTACAATTCAAATGGAGGTGCACCAAAAATACTACAAAGAAAAAATATAAAATTTTTGATTATTTAAATTCACATACTTTTGAATTATAATACTTTACGAATAGTATTATTTTTCATTTAAAGGCATTTCATTCATAAACAAAATATATACCTACATATATACTGAGCTCAGCTGTATGTGTGCATAAGTATTTAATTTGGAATCGCTTCAAATCTAAATAAACTCACTTGAGCTGAGAATTAGACCAGGTAGTTTAATTATTTACATAATTTCCATGAAACTCTGCTAAGTAGAGTAATCAGAGAAGACAAATGAGTTAATTATGCATATAGAAAAAACGAGAATATTTTTTCTTTGTTGAATTAAAAGGGCACATTTTTCATTGCAAATGTAGTTCAATATATGCTTATAAAAAGTTTGCTCAATTTTGCACGAAAATAACTTTTCCCATTACTTTACCAAATTGCATCAAATGCTTCAAATACCTGAATTTTTAATGCGGTTTTATTCGCAAATACATATATGTACATATGTTTAAATTTGGCAAAGTTTTCAAATACCTCACCTTGATTATTATTTTTGCATTAGTGGAATTTTTCTGAATTTCATTTTCGTTATTAGTTATTTATTAATTTTTATTTACTCATTGTCTTCGCCATATCGCCAACTGGCGGCCAATAACAATTTGGGTCACTACAATTCCGAATAGTTAATTAAAGTGTGGCAGTAGCCTACGCTTGCACATCCTAGGCCTTAAGAAATAATTGATTGAACTGAATACATCACTTATAAAGAAAAATTTAAAATACATACTTCTTTTTGATTAACTACTTGGTTATCAAAGTTAATTGGTACTGTGATTGAGTAAAGGGTATTGACATGGTATAGAAAGACGACAATAATGAGTATAAAGAAATATGTGCTAACATGTGAATCACATATATTTAATATGATTAAACACTTTATAACCAAAACTGACTTAGTGATATTTACCAACTTTGTTACTCAAGGGTTTTTTAGGCTTTAAGTGATATTTTTCTGTATTACAAAAAGGATAGAAAAAAATATTATACAGTTATGTCCATTAATATACATGTAAATAAGTTATTTGTATATGTAAAAATTTCAAAAAGCTATACCATAGCTGTTAAAAATATATTTTGGAAAAACACTTGCGTACGAAGGCGGATTCGAAACAAAATGTTTTTTTTTTCTTTTTTTTTGCTTCAGCATATGAAAAACTCGCCCTAAAACTTTTACGGAGTAGACTAAAGCAGAATGCCTTTATTATCCAAAATTCAATAACCAATTAGATGAATGATTTGCCTAACTTATCCTGCCATAGAGTGACCAACAGTTTTCTGCTGATCTCGACCGCTCTATGTTTTATTAAGGATATTTTTTATGCTCGAAATATGCTCGGAGTTTTGCCACTCTGTGCCAAAGGCCACTCATTGCTATGTTTTTGGATTTTGCATGCTCCGCTTGAGATTTTAACATTGATATTAGCAGAACTCCGAGTTGTATAACGGATTGCTGCTTCCAAATTAATACTTTGGATCAGGTATTTTTAAACAGATATTTCCTTTAGAAATCTGTATAAAGAGATCTTCGAAAAGCATTTTTAAGCATACGAGTAGGTTTTTTTTATCTTAAAGTAACCCAAAAAGAAAGGAAAATTTCAATTTCTGAAATTTATATCAGAACATTAATTTTTTCCAACTTAAGCCCATCACTGAACCAAAGTATGGATCTAGGACGAACTGTTTTATCTCCTAAAGTGAGCTTCTCTTATTTAAAAAAGAATTTTCTAATTCCTTCCAATAAATTTATTTTTATTACAAATCTTATCAAAAAATTCACTTATTTCTTTTATTTTGAACACCATTTTTCTTATTTTTTTTTTTTTGCAAATTATAGCAGTAGACAAAAATTAAATTGCTTAATAAATTTCTGTAGCAATTTAAAATATGTATTACTACTTAAGTAATTCAACCGCCGCCACAACCAATATAACTTCGTGTTTATTCAGGTCTCTTCGCATCACTTGCACAAATCACTTTGGCATTAACTGAAATTTCATAATCTTACACAATGCCTCTAAACAACCAGAAGTTTTAAATTTTTTTAATTTTTAAACCAAAAGCAATTTAAGAGTACTAAAAACTTATACAGGCAGCTGCATGGTGCACATAAAACTATCGATCTATATACATATGCCTAGATGTGTAAATATGTATGCCATATGAAATGCCAGCGTGTTGTTGCAACAAAACATAACATACTGCAACGCAATTTGATTGACAAGAATGTAAAATTTGGAATAACTCGCATTATAAACACACAGATAACTTAACTTGTGCTTTCGTAAATTACCGAATATTTTGCGAATTATTTCTGCAATGCATTACAACTAGTAAGGCCGAAATAAATTAAAATTCTCTACAAAACCGAAAACTAAAAAAAAAAATAAAACTAATTTGGTTTTAAAGCCAATTTTAAGTTTTGTACCAGATTTAAGAAATTTGTTTTTGTAATTCCAAAATCTGTATGAAAATTAGTACACTTTGTGGTTCAATTGTTTTGTGCAAGCAGACAAAAGCAAGTTCGTTGCCTAAGTCTTTGGTTTGAAGCGCTTGCCATCAATGAAGTACACGTGGTTGAATTTTGAGTACAGCTAACCACAATGTATCATCCATTGTACAAGCTATTATTAGCCTTCAAGCAAATTATGTTTCAACAATGAGTAAGCGCTGAACAAATCGTTGCATCTTGATGATATGTAAATATTGGAATACATCACCCACACACAAAAATGTGCTAGTATGTGTGTGCAATGTTAATTGAGGAATTTATGTTGCGATCGGCTTCTTATTGAAATTAGTCAAAGTTTCGGTAATTAGTTTTTGAATGAATTTGTTCATTAATTGAGTTTACGCAATGTTTTCTGATACTATTTTTTCGTAGTCCACATTTTAATGCTAAAGGTATCGTGAATGACAAGTATATTGCAAAAGCAATAGTCAATAACAATGGGATTCATTCAAATGATTAATATTTTTATAATTTTGAAATTATAAGACATATTTTCTTAACAAACTAAAGCAACTATTTAAAAATCGATGATTAACTTAACTTAACTTTAACGGTCAATATAACGGAATAAATATCTAATGCATTAGCAATTTCAGAGGTATGATCGCAAGCGATTCTGTGAATAAAATTTGAAAAGCTACATTTTTTATAAATATCACAGGTAATAGTTTATCAGAAGACAAATTTAAACAAAAAATTAGCTACATTTTATTACCAAAATGTGTAAAACGTTGAACATTGTTAAAGGATCATGCCTGAACCTTAGCTGAAATAATATATTACCATCCAGTAAATATGCTAAGATCTTTGCTTCAGGCAGGTAATATAAAGTTCAAAACTTTTGGAATTTTTTTAAGCGGAGGCCACTCAGCTGTCGTGGCAAGCTTCCAAGTGGTTCTCAGCTTTTAAAACGCTTCACTTAATAAAAATACTATTTTATCTCAATATGTATATTTTTTCACAGTACTTTAACTTTCACTAAATTTTTCGGTAAAATTGTTTCAAAACAGTAAACTTAACCGTCTACCTTCCAATATTTTGACATCCCAAAACTGGATTACTTTCACCCGAAAACACTTGATTTCCGCCGACGTCTTCCGTTTTTGGTTTTTTTTTCTTCAAAAACTTTATCACAGCTCGAAACACAACGTTATGTATTATTAAGCTTACTCTGAAAATATATTTTCTTAAAATCTATAAAAGTAGAGATATCTTAACAATTTCCTTACTTTTGCCACATACTGTGATTATACGTGCAACATTCATATATTAAATAATTTTAACATCTCTTCACCCAGCTACATTAAACACTCGTTTACTCATTTCAATACATTTCATTCAAGCCGGCGCTCACTTCTCAGCAACAAATGTTGACAATGCTGATGATTGTGGCATAAAAGCATAGCAACATTTTAGCGACAGCAACTAGTCACGACCAAAATTGGTAGCAACTTCATAGCCGCCTGCCTTTAACACAGAAGCAGTACCCAAAACAAACATTGCAAACAACCGGCTAGGCAGCCAAGCGGCAAAGCAACCAAACGACCATCGAACTGCACCACACCACAGCGCTTCTATTAGCGAGTCAGTCAGCCAGCCAGCGAGCCAGCCATCCAAACAGGCAATCAGCAAGCCAACTCGCAAAGTAAACATCTGCAGCAGCTCCACCAGCCATCATTGTCGCGCAATAGTTACACTTACGTAGCGAGGCAAGGCTTTTCATTTATTCAGTTTGTTAACGAAACGCAAACGATGCAGACGCGTCTCCACGGTAGCTGCGGCGAACAAGCAAAACACTAAATAAAATTTCCAAATATTTTATATTTGTAGCAACGACTGACTGGTTGCTAATTTGCAAAAGAATTTGAAAACTATTTTTTTCTTAAAGCTTAATTGTTGCTTTCGGCGGCAACTAACTGCAACAGTAACTAATAGTAAAAGTGACTTCCTCGTGCTCCTTTCAATTAAGTGTTTACACAGCTTGCAGAAAAACAGTTGCTTGAGTTAAGGAAAAAATTGCTTTCGATTCTCTACTACAGCAAAAGCCAGTGGTGTGTGTCCAATTGGCTTGGCTGCTAGCGGATTAGAAATCTGCAACTGAGCCAGTATTTCACCGACACCTCCAGCCACCCACCGCAGTTGGCTGTTGGCGCGCATGCTTGGAAGCCATTGACGCCTTGCATTTATTTACCATTATTTTCGCCAAATGCAGTGAGTGCAAAAACGTGAAAAGCATACAAAAAGCGATTGCAAGACGGTGAAAATCGTTTTCGTTTTCTTGGCAAAGGGGCGAAGCGTGTGACGGCGTTTGAACCGCTCAACGAACATTAAAAAAATCTTTGCATTTCATTTAATACAAAACTAAAACGCTGAATAATGTGTAGAAAACGGGGTGTCTTGCGTTTGATTGCTTAATTAATAACAATAGTAATAAACAAACCGCAAATTACTATTTGCAGCAAATGGAATGAAAAACGTGTTGAGAAGAACGCCACTAATAATTAATATTGCGAAAAAGAAAGCAAAAGCTCTAGAAAAAATTGCCAGAAATTACAGAAAAAAAAAACACGAACAAAACTAGGTGAAACTCAAAGAAAACAGTGGAAAATTGAAGTCATTCTAAATCGAATATATAAAAGAAATCGTTTGTGTGTATTTGTTCGATGTTAGCAAGTGAAAAAAACAACCTAAAACTACTGAAATTAATAACTAGAAAACAGTGAAACTATCTTAACAAAAAAACTCCGGTTTTATCCAAGAGAAAAACTTTTCACCCTGCACTTTCGTAAAAACTAAAGGTAATAAACTTTGTTCGGGTATGTACATGTATTTATTCGACGAGTTTAGTTTTACAAAAAATTTCAACACTAATAAAATTCGAGATTTTTCAAATCCAAAATTTGGAATTAAATAAATATTCTTATAAATCATATTTTATTCGGTTTATTTACCTTATCAAGAGCAGATCCTTTCTATTTTGCTTTATTCGAATAAATGCAAAAAAATGCTGGGCAATTCCAAATTCTCCGGAACTTATAATCATATTTTTCTTCTTTTAATATAAAATAATCAATTTTCCACCTGTTTGAACTATAAAATTAGCTTTTCATAAGCACACACAGTGCTCATTAGTGCTTTTTTTTTAATTCATGCGTTAATATTATTGACTTTGATAAAAGTTTTGAAAGTAAAACTTATCCAATTTTATTTCGCAAACGAGTTTACAAGAGTTCAAGTTTAGTACAATAACAATTTTTTTAAACTCTGCTTTTAAACTGGTTTCATTGAGGTTCACTTACGTCCCTAGACGTACTTTGGCCCAGTGTTGTTGGAGGTTAACCATTTTCCGCGTTGTTTGGCCCGCTTTGCCTTCCATTAAATCCTGTGGGCCTTTGGTGTAATAATGCTAAGGTAAATATTTTGCCGCCACTTCTGACCATTACTTTTACAGAGTTATGTGGTGGAATGAAGCGATTTTAAAATGGAGGATGCAGTATTATTTGAGTCTGATGTCTTCTTTCACTATAGTTTGCCGAATTAATTTTAATTTTTATAGGTTAAATATCGTACAAAATGCATTGAAATATTTGTTTTTTTTTTTGACAAATACAATTTTTTTAAAACCCTTTGCAATTAAAAATGTTGTTGTTTTATAATGACTTACAAAAAAATTGTAAGCACATCGATATTTTGAGCGTATATGCAGAATGCTAAATATACAGGTTTTTCTGTTTGTCTAGGACTACAAATATATAGAAAATTTATTTTCAATTTAATTTAATCTAATTTCTAATATATTTGTAAGATAATGGTATCATTTAAAAAATTCATTGTGAAAACGCAAATTGTTTTATGAATTTGTTAGCATAGAGTAACCCTAACATGCTGCCTTGGGTTAAGAACTAAAGCTTCACTAATCAGCCTAAACAAACATTCCGAGGATTTTTTGTAAAAATTATAATTTCTAATACCATTTATTGTCAATTTGACGCCCTGTTAACTTATGTAATAACAAAAAAAATATCGCCCAAATGTTTGTGATATTTTACGCTGATCAAAGCTTAAAAAAACTTTTTTTCTGAAAATCTTCACCAAAACTTAAATTTAATTCCTAAAAAAATTTAACATGTCGGGTCAATGCAGCGCAAGACTTGTGAAAAGTTTTATTATATCAAAATTGACAAAATGTCTTGGAGTATTTCGAGAAAAAGTATTAAAGAACGCTGTATCACTAAAAAATCTTCAAGACTGCATATCTAGACTCAATGCATTTTAGATTTGTGGATTTAGAGTTTGTGGAAACAATTTCTGGTTTAGGTTACAACAGGAGAAGAGAAATCCTCGCATTTATTTTCATTCACACAAAAGATTTCATTTATATTTGGCACGTAGTACTCGATGCTGTCTGCGCAAAATTTTCAAGAAAATTGGCAACGGCACCAAAATTGAGCATTTAAAAATTTTTACTTAGCATTTTTTTCCAAAACCGAGAAAAACAATTTAAAGAATAAGATCCTAACAAGTCACAATTTTTATTGGACACCAATTCCAGCTTATTATAATTATATTATAACCCAACGGAAACCCACTTTCCTGCCCAACCGACACGAGGGGCTCAATCTGCATAATGTACGGATGTTTTTTAAATATACAAATCTTTGGTGCCGAGTCGTGACAGAAGAAAGTTTGTTAAGCGTCGAGATCCCAAGCTGCTCAGCTACAGAATAAGAATTCATCAGCCCAATACAAAGTTAGAGAAATGCAAAGTAAGAAAATTGGATCGTTAGCTGTTATTAAGAGAGGATAGAATAGTTCTTTTAATTATAAAAAGTGAGTCCGATACATCAAAGGTGCTGGAATGATTGTTAAAGTCTCGGCATAAACCCCGAAACGGTTCATTCAACTCAAAGTAAGTTCTGCGTAGTTCCAAGAAAAGTGGTTTAAACTTTCTTGTTGCACGGGAGGGTACATTAAAATTAATTTGCTCTAGAAGAAATGGACTTGAGATCCATTTATAAAATATAAAAATCGTATTTTAAATATTTTCGATATAGAAATTTTCTTTAAATTTCGAGCTCTATAGAAAGTTAAAGCTTTTAAAGTATTTTGTTTCGCTTTACCATTATATAATATTTGGCTAAATTGGCAAACAAAAATTTAAAAAAAAATTTATGTATCTAATAGTTTGAGATTTTTTGAAAATTGTGACTTAGGCCGGAATTCAAAATACATATGCCCGAATTCAGTAACTTGGTATAATTTCATGTCTCAAAAAAAGCTAGAGATTATTGTTTTTCTTCTCTTGCGCTTTTTTCTTTTGCTTTTGTTTGAACTTTTTTTGGACCTCATAACCAGATCACAATAAATTGACTTTACTTTGAGACTAGAGGCTTTATATTGAAACTTAAAATTGCCAACAAATCTAAAATTGAGACTGAGACTGTTTACTGAATTCGGGGGAATAACTTGTCATTATAAGAGAGAGAAGTCTCATAACCAGTCCGTTTTTATAAGTCTCCATAAAACTCTCTAAATTTTTAAGTCATTAGTAGATAAGAAAAAACTAAAATATATAAAACAAATGAATATATATATTAGAAAAAATAAATTTCAAAGTAAAAAAGTTGATTATTTCCTATTTAGTGAGAAATTTTTCTGAGCCTTCTAATTTAATTTAAACTGTAGTCCTTTGTATCCAGTGCTATGGTTAAAAAGCTGCAACCTTTGTTAAATGAGTGGTGTTTTAATACCAATAGAAATATGTATATACATATGTATATATTAAATTTTTCAATGCCGGTGTTACGTCCATCTCCACTCCAAAATTTTATTTACTCTTGTTTAAAAATCAAAACAAATTATCCGTCAAAAGTTCTCAATGATGTCAAATTTCTTGAAAATTGACTGAACGTAGGTTATTGACTCATTCCACTTTCTTCCATGAAATATTTTATTTCTTTTTTTACTGTTTCGCATTTAAAAAGCGAAAGTGGCAATTGATGCGGCCAAAAGGGATTAAATGTTATAAACAAAAACCATATGTAAAAATATTTAAAAAAAAATATGCATAATGCATAAAACTGTTTGTCGTCGCTCGAAGAAGATAAGCGTAAATGGCTCCTACTGAGCGGTCAATGAAATTACATGTCGGCATTTATATATGTTAATGGGCGTAACTGAACAACGAAAGTTTAAAATATGCTTGTTATTTTTTAATTAGTTAGGCACTGTAAACTGAAAAATGTTCAACGCAATTGGCGCTAAGCGTAAAATGAGTTAGATAAAAGAAAAAGGAAAGAAAATAATTTATGTATATGGATATTTGAATACTTTGATTTACTAAGCAAAACTTCAAAATAAAACGATTTGAATTTCTAGAAAATTAATTTCGCATAAAATAGAGTATATGTCACACCTAAGTTTGTGTTGCTATATTTTTCATGCCAATGAAATTGGTAAAATTATGGGTAGGCAGCCAAGATTCTGGCACGTTTGTTGGCATGCTGTGATACACGATAATGCACTTATACCATTTTTATTAATTTCTTTTTTTCATGTTATTAACAGCTTTCATTTTCAATTGATAGCAACATATTATTATTTACCTAATACATGGTTACATATACCGTAAACAGTTTCATTTCTTTCATCAAATAAACGATTAAAATTGAAAAAAGTGTGTAGGTAGGTATGTACATATGTATGTATGTAAGTTTACAAAAACAAAAGCTAGCAATAAAATATTTAATTCACGCAATTACCACCGCATTCAAAGACGAACATAAATGAGTCGCACATGAATCGATAATAAAACGATGAAAAGTAGTTGCAAACAAAAGCGAAATAATTTCGTAGTTATATATTTACGTCAACGTGTTTATGGCAATGAAATGTCACTGGCACGCACACCATTGCATGCTATCACGCGCGTGTGTGTATATTTTACTACTGAAATGTGCCCGTATATACATGTACTTACTTATGTACATATGTTCATACGTTGAAAAGTTAAATACTTTCTAATTACAACAAAAATTGTGGCCATAACAATGGTATGGCTAAATGATGTGCAGACAATTTCGTTACACACACAAACACAAACACGCATGCGCAGTAGTTGCTCGCTGGCACTTTTTATTCATTGAAGCGCCAAATAGAAAAGTTTACCAAACTTTGATAAATATTAAAAAAAAAAAATATTAAAAATAAAATTAAAATATTTCGCAAGTACTATTATCAATAAATGAGAAATAAAAAATTGTTAAACTGAAGGGATATTTTTTTTAATCTTTGCAACCAAGAACTCAACTCGATCCAAACAAAGAATCCGAGTTGTACTCATAATATATTGTCTTACATCTCAAGAATGTATTCGAACTTTAATATTACTCAGAAATGCAGTGAAAAAAAAATTAAATTATCCGATAAACGATATGATGAAAGTTTTATACAGAAATGCGCAAATTGTATCAGCTTAAAAATAAATTGCAAATATTATAAGAATATTTAAAAATTGGTTGGATTTTTTTACAGATACATTTGGGAGGATTTTCACCTGCAAAAACCAGTAAATTTACTGCACTTTAATCCAAATTTAATATTTTCTGCCCTAAAGCATTTTTTTTTATCTACTGCAATTTTCGATATAATCTTCTGTAACATTTCAACGAAGGATATCAACAAGAAATTTAGGCTTTTGTTTCTAACAAATACTTTGTTTTCTTGTTAATGAAAATAAAAAAAAAATATTTATATAAAATTAATAAACTGGTAAACAAAGAGTTCGCCCTACATCCTTTTAGACTTTAATAATTATATATTATATATTTAATGTCGCAGAACAAAATTGAGTTGTTGAACCTACTTAAAAAAAAGAATTAACAGCAAAGCAAAGCAAATAAATATTTGAAAATAATTTTTAACGCCCAATTTTGGATTTACCTAATATCCCAAACTAACTAAACCAATCAGAAAGAACCTTAATATTAATAATAACATTTGAAGTATACAAATAAAATATTCGTCTCTTAAACGTATTTTATTTATTTAATGGTTTTATCCTACCAGAGCATGCTACATATCTTTTTCAATACATTCCATGAATTTTCAAATACATGAACAATAAGTGTACTGAATACTTAAAATAATAAATACCGGCCACTTTAACATTATATCCACAACAATTTTTGTACCGAAATTCGAGAGAAAATCAGTTTATTTTACACTGTGAAAATGGTCCTAAGGAAATGTTTTTGTATTTCTGTAGTTTCTAAAGTATTAGTTTCTTCTACATATAAGTATCATTCAAAGTTCAATGTTTACGATGTTTCACACAAGTGTTACTCGAAATTTGCTAAATCTTTTTTGATATATTTATTTTATTGAATATATAAACAGTTCTAACTGATGGTTTATGTGAAATATAATGTTCAAGCAGATTTCACCAAGATTATGGTTAAAAAAAGAAAGATGGCTAATAATTTCATGGAAAATGTATTGCCATTATTATAAAAAGAGGATTGGTATCAAAGTTTGGTTTCCAAAGATAGTTTTAATCAAAAACATATTTTTACCATACCTTGTGTGCTAAGTTTAAATAAAAATGAATGTGATAGCTGACTTAAAATAAATAAACACGAGTAAACATTTTGGTTGAAAAGTTTCAATAAATTTTCTAAAATAAATAGTTCTTGATACTTCGACTTGGTCATATGACCAAACAAATGCCCTTTTGGTTTAGAAAAAATTAGAATCCTTATTTGAAGTGAATTATATATTTAAAAGCAATACTGAATCTAAAATATTGTATTACGTTTTTATTCATGTAAAATCAATTATAAAAAGTAAAAGCGTGTTCCACATTTCAATCTTTTAAAATTGAAATGATTATTGGTAGCAAAAAATTTCAAAATTAAGTCTACAAAAAGTGTAATACGATTTCATTTAATTTTTCATTCATTAAAAATAAAACCAAAGCATTCTGGTTCCATTCCATAACCACATTCCTTTGCACGTTACCTTCCGATCAAGAACCGGTGATAGCTCGTGCTTTCAGTTCATCGCAAGTATGCGTTTATTCAAGATTAAAAACTTTTCAATTCAGTTACCGCATGTATGTACGCACGTAGCCAAATATGTAGATAAATATCAATGTGTAGTTACAAATACATACTTTCATCAGCTGACAACGAACACTCCTCTTCTTGCATAAAATTGTCAATGTGACAGACGTGCCGACATGACTTTCAATGAAAGTGAAAACTAACAAAATTGTGGGTAATCTGGAGTGCGAACAAAAATTTGTAAAGTTTGGAAAAGAAAACAAAATAGATTACATTTTTTAGTAAGCGCGTGCGCTTTTGCATTACTTCTATTGTATTTATCGGTTTACATTCGTTTGAATGTTGCCTCGAAATTTGAATGTTGGTTGCTTTAAAATTTAAATTAATGTATTTCTGACAGGTTCTGACATACAAGAGCATTTAATTGTAATTCCTTTACTCATTAGCGTAGTTATACCATTTATAACTTTTTGTTTTTTCCATTTTTTTATAGTCACCCTCTATATAGACCCTCTGACATACAAGCATCCGGCTGCCTAGAAGACTTTACGCCTTCTTTTCTTATTAAATTGAAATAATATTAAAGTTTAATTTGCAATGTCATTTCATTTATTCATATCTGTAAATTGGTGTAACAACGGCAAACAAAAGACTTTAGACACAAACCCGCAGATGGCATTTGACTGTCTGAGATTACTAGTGCTTCACAGACATTGAGTAGGTGTGCAGATGCAAACAAAAAATACAATTAATGAAAATAAAGTAGGCAGCATTTACATTTATGTAATATTAAAAAAAATTGAATGGCAAGGTGAAGCTAAAAAATACACTAAAATAGAATAGCTTAATAAATATATTAGCATTGTAGAGGTTTAGCGGAGGCATAATTACGAGAGTATAAGTTTTAGAATTCAATTACTGAAATAATAAATAATTATTTGTACCCGTCGTTTACAAATCAAACCTGCATTATAATGGTGGAATGATCTATAAAACTGCATATGTGAAAAAATTAAAAAAAAAATTATAAAAAATATATATATTTTTTTAAGTTTAAAACTTCGATGAAATAGTGTAATTTTAAAAAAACTTGCTGCTTTCTCACTGAGAATTAGCATTTCCGTATGCTCGTACGGCTTTCAAGGCAAGCTTCTACTTAGAATTGCATTAAAAATAATAGCTAATTTGCATAGCACCGCCTTCAATTTATTCTACAATATTATCAGTTAAGTAAAGCAGTAACTACCTTGAGTCATTTCAAAGATACAGTTAAACTTAAAGACTCAAAGTTAGACCATGCATTCTTTAACATTTTATTTTGCAAACTAATTTCATACTTATTTACTTATACATATTTACACTTCAATGCAATTTATAAACATATAAATTTCACATATTTATTAGTCACAGCTGTTCATTTGTTTCAACACCAAATGCCAGTTAGTTGCGCAGTAAAAACATTTTTAAACTAAAAAAATAGAAAAAAAAAGTAGTGTAACTGCACTGCACGACAACACTTTGTGCAGCTCAAATAACTGAACGTTTCAGTGCAACGTATTGCTACAACAATGCACCTGCCAGCTATAATTGAAACAGGCGATTCTTCTGTCAGACTTGTCGCTGTTGTTGTGTCTGCTGCTATTCCACTACATACTGACTAACTGTGATGACGTGCGCTCGTGTCTGGTCGTAGTATGATTTTTGCAATGCAAGGCAAGCGGCGATTGAATATAGTAGCGCAATGTGTTGAGCTAGCACCGACCGGCTTACTAACACATACGCAATAGTCACATATTTTTTATGTGATATACTTGCTTGTGCTCTCATAAAAATGCAAGTTAGCCGGTGGCTAAGTCACACGCTGTAAAAGCATGCGAGTTCATAAAAACTAAAGCACATAAAGATATAACTTGGAGTGAGAAATTTTTATTCCACACACATTCGCCATATGGGGCATTTTTCAAAGTTCAACTGAAAATTTAAATTTTAAATTATATTTGATTTGCAAACAAAGTTTAGTCTGCCGAACTTATTGAATAAAATTCACATATAAATACCGAATAGAGGATTTTAAAATCGTTGAAATATTCGGAAACATTAATATGTAAGTTTTATAACTAAACATTTGACGTTGAATTGTTTAAAAATTAAAATCAATTGTTGAAATATACTTAAGGATCTAAAACTGATAATATTTTTTCTAACAGTCGTGTTAACATGATGAAGTAGATTTGTATTTCTTTAACAATGACGGTACCATGGCACAGGGAATAGAGGTGGCGCTTTATGGGGTACCGATGCTATAAGGTTTTTGGAATTGGCAGCTGCGTTAAGACGTTCTTTACAAAAAACTAATTCAACTTCGTATTATTCAGTAACGCCTCGTTTTATTATTATTTCTAAAGACTAGATATTCAAGATATTTAAAAGAACTTTTGATAAATAATTATAACTCTACGAAAATAAATTAGTTATGACAAAAAGCTTGTTTTTCCCAAACCAACTAACATCAACAGCTGGTATGCAATGATAAGAGATGTTAGTTTCAAAAAGTCAGTGGAAAAAAACAATAATAAAAAACTTAGATACAGAAAACCATACGTCGTAATTTTTTAGGTAATTGCAGCAGAGAAGATATTAAAAACTGAAAGCTTTATCAGTGTAAATTTTGTATTAAGGACTAACAAAAAAATTACACTGCCAAGTTTGTATTCCTGACTTTAATGCATAAAATTATTCAACAATCGTTCCCTGGTACCTTAAAAAAATTTAAAAAAATTTAAAGAAGAGTTTTCTGCAGATAAAATTAATAAAAATTAAAATTTTTTTTAATTTTTTCACATTTCAAGTAAAGCAAATTAAATTATTATCAAAAAACGGCAGAACGCTTTTTTTAAAGTAATTTTACGTCTATATCTTTCCTTTGTTAAGTTTATTAACGAAATCAAAGAACTAAGTATTATTCGATCCGTTTTGTTGTTTGATTGAGGATTTAAGGTTTTATCCGCCTTTCAATATCAATGCAAAAGGTAGATGTGACTCTACTAAAACCGAAAATATTTCATCCCACTCTGGTGGGAACAGGTATATTTATCTTTAAGCAAATATCTTACTAAAGCTACTAATGAACTATATATACATTTATATATATTAAATATGACAAAATTTCTCAATATGAGTGAATTAGTATACTACCAAATAAAATATTTAACTGAAGAAAATTGGAATCACAACTACACTTTTTTATTATCAAATTTATGTGAACATTATCAACATAACTTCGTTTAAAAAATTGCTCACATGCAACTGTATGTGCGTAGTAGTAAGTCATGCGTTTACCGTTACACAGTTTATGATTACATTAATATGCTGGAATTACGCTGTTGCAATTTGTTTGAGTTTTTTTTTTTCTACCATTACTTTTCTTGTAAGCAGCGCTCATTCTTGCAGCATAACGACGGATATGTCGCTTACACTTTTCTTCTTGCACGCCGTTTTTGTTGCGTCAACATTTTCCCACACTATGTCGGCGACAGGAGCAGCTGGCGATAATATGCAAATATATGTTTGCATACATTTATAGCTCTTGTAACTAAGTTCATGTGAACATAAGTGTTTGCAAATTGGTATTTATGTCATAATTTTGTTAAAAATTATGTCAATTTGACTGTGATATCATGTCAAATTATGGCTTTTATAGGCAAAGTGTTGAAACTGAAAACGCTTAAATGAAAAGCAGAAGCAGTTTGAACTAAATATACAAACAAATAATGCAATGAGTATATATTTATTTATTGCGCTTAGCAAAATACGAGTATTATTTCGATTGTAAATGTATCTCTGACTGTTATTGGAAAATCATATGGTTGAACGGCGATTTGCAGCTATATTTAGCTATTATTAAATAGCAATAAATTTATAAGAATAATAAAAGAAAGTATTTTTATTTTTATCATCCAACGTGCAAATTAACTCTTTAATAATCAGAAAAAAAGTTTTGGAATAATACAAGTAAAACCCACCCACCCCTAGTTCCCTTAAGGCGCTACAACCATAAATTAAAATTTGTAAAGCTCTTCGAGCTAGATTAATTAGTTTGCTCTATCATTGATACAGGTTTATAATAAAATGATACTTTACAAATAATGTATTAATTAGTGTTTGTAGATATTGTGGTTTTGTATAGTATATTCGCTGTGGCAGACTTCAAACAGCTTTGTAAATTTAAATGAGATCAAACTATTATAAAAATCCGGTGACCAAGAGCTAGTAAGAAGTTGATGTTTATTTTTCTATATAAATATCTTCCTGATGATAAGAGTTAAAACAATTGATTGATTGAGTGAACCTTATATCAATAATATTCGAATGTAGATCATACCCGATGCAATTTGCTCCACGAACAACGAAAAGTTGTATACAAGATAGGTTCTTTAAAAAATAAAATGAAAAAATAAGCAAATAATATTCACAATTCCACTTTTTTAGAACGAAACAAAGTGTCTAGCCATTTTAAGGACAGTACACTCGCTCGATAAAAACCTACATATTACTAGGCTTCAATTATAATTATTATTAACTATTCTATGGCGGGCATCATATTCAAGTCCGTTTTATTACCTAATCTTCACCGTTGCAAATCCCGACCAGCAATCGCCCACAACTCGCCAATCCATAAGCCATATATTTGTAAATATGTTCTTTGCCGACAATGAATGACACAATTGCAATACTTTTTAAAAAAAAAACTGTGACAATAAATCTTAGTCCATTTTTTAAGTAACAAGTAAACCAATTTAGTATACATAGCAACAAAGGTCGTTAAGAGATAATTTCAATAAGAAAATACAGCAAATTTACATGCTATCTATGGTATAAATTTTATAAAGCAAGAAAGCAATTAAGGTAATTATAGCACACAAACATATCACGTCCGCTATGCGCAGGTGTAGTCTAAATAAACTAAATAAACTGCCACATAAATATGTAACTTTATATGAATATACTTTAGGGTGTGCGTTCTTTACTAACATGAAAGATTTACAGATTTGCCATTGTCTGCCAAGTAGTGACCTATTTTAGAAAAAACTTTAAAAATAGTTTGAAGAATTTTGTAGAGCATTAAATTACTAATATGACTCTTATTAGCCTTTCTCTATATTATTTTTTCAAAATAAGAAATATAATTTTTAGATAATTTCTAGTTTGTATTGGCTAGAAACAAGTATTTTTGTCAACGTATAAAAAATATATTGGAAACGCAAGGACTGAATAGAGTTTCAAGAAATATATGTATGTGCTTAACTGGCTGAACAGAATACTACATCAGCTGATAGCGGTTTTGTGGCAACGCTAAAATATGTGAACACAATGGTGTAGCTCAGGTCAAACAAAATGTTCCAAAATATCTTAAAATGATTGAGGAGAAAGAAGCCGTACTTCTATCGGCTGTCATGAGTATGTGCTATTTTACGTTTTACGTTTTTCGTGTTCTATTTTAAATTTTAAACTGTCATCAGCATAGCGCCACAAAAGTAAAAGAATGCTCAATCTTTACCACAGCCACAATAGGATGCCACAGCTACATAATAATAATTATTTGGCGCTTACACTATATAGCTCAGTGTTTGGTAAAACTTCTTCTACCATTTTTGGTGTGCGTCTTTCATTTTGTACCACAAATGGAGGGACGTACAGTTTTGTGCCGTCTCCGAACGTAAGATGTATTTATGAGAAGCTTTTTCATGGCAGAAATACCCTCGGAGGTTCGCCACTGCCTGTCGAGGGGTGACCGCTATTAGAAGAAAACTTTTCTATGATTTCGATTTTACTTGCACTTGCTGAAGTTCGAACTTATAACCCAGTGGCATATCAAGCAATAGCACGCACGCACTCGACCACAGCGGCCATATAAATACATACATTTACATACATATGTATATATGAATCGCTTGGTATTTATGGCAAGAAGTCAGCACAAAAATGTAAACAAAGCTTAAATCAGAACTAAAGCGAATTATTTACAACAAACCATAAGTGAAACTGGTATTTAAAGTAGGTTAACAACGAATTGAAACTATAATTTAGCCGGTATTTTTAAATGGTAGCAGCCGGCAAATTGTTCACCAGAAAAACGCCAGTTGGTGGAAATGCTTCTATCTACTGAAAAATGTGTATTTCGTAGGAAAGTAAGAGTCTATGTAGTCAGTAAAAGTTAGAGATTTATGTATTTAAGTGTAGTTTATTCAAGTTTTTTTGCTTAATAGTAATGAGGTGTGTGTTTGTACTGTCTATTTTTATACCCGAGGGTACTTCTACACAAGGGTATTATAACTTTGTTCGCATAACGGTTGTTTGTAACAGCATAAAACACTCGAGATAGATAAAGACATACATATATGTATATACTAAAATGATCAGAATGAAAAGAAGAATCGATTTAGCCGTGACTGTCTGTACGTCCATCCGTGGTTACAATATCTTGAGTAAAAATTGAGATATCTCAATGAAATTTGGTACATATATTGCACTTTGGACAGGGTAGGTTGGTGTTGAAAATCGTTAAGATCGCTCAATAACCACGCCCACCTCCCATATAACGGAAATTTTTAAAAAATACAAAAACTCCGTTTTTTCGGTATCTATTATAGCAAATTGAGTGAAATTTGGTATTTGAAGCGATTTTGAACTAACAAATTTTGGTATTTATGAAATTTTGTAAAATGGGCGTTACCACGCCCACTTATGACAAATTTTCTGTTTCTCAATAACAGTATTAGTTATCGTCTCAAAATTTGATGGACATATTTCCTCGCTATTTTTATCGTAGAACATTTTTGGAATCGGATCATAACCACGCCCACCTCCCATATAATGGAAATTTTGGGAAATGCAAATGTTTAATTTTTTCGGTATCTATTAAAACAAATTGAGTGAAATTCGGTATTTAAAACGATTTTGAGCTAAGAAATTACGTTTATGTACATGAAATTTTGAAAAATGGGCGTTACCACGCTCACTTAGGAAACAATATCTGTATCTCAATAATGGTGTAAGGTATCGTCACAAAATTTGGTGAACAAATTTTCCTTAATATTGCTGTTATCATCGTTAAAAATTTTTGAAAGCGGACCATAACGTCGCCCACCTCCCATTTTGCATTGAAAAATGCTAAAATTTCGTTTTTTCTTTATCTATTGGATCATATTAATTAAAATTTGATATTTGGAGAGATATTTAATTAAAGATTTTTGATTTTTATGAAATTTTGAAAATTGGGCGTTATAACGCCCACTTAAAAAAAACGTCTGTTGGTATCTCAATAACGTGGGAAGGTATCGACACAAAATTTGGTGAACATATTGTCCTTGATACCTGTTAGCATTACCATCACACAATTTTGAAATCGGACCATAACCACGCGCAACTGCCATATAACGGAAATTTTTAAAAATTCAAAAAACATTATTTTTCAGTACTTATTTGAACAAAGAGTATAGTTTAATACTAGCAGCGATTTGTAACAAAGAAACGGGGTTTTTATGAAATTATGGCCACCGCCCATATAAAAATACATCGCGAGGGTATATAAAATTCGGGTTCGCCCGAATTTAACTTTCCTTACTTGTTTATTTTGTTTCTGTGTAAAGCATTATTTTGATTTGGTTGGAAAGCCTTACGCTAGCTAGCTTAATAGGAAAAAAGTGAAGTGTGTATATGAACATTTTGTTTTAATTTTATGCTCAACTAAGCACTTCATTTTCTACTCTTCAAGATAAATATACTACTTTAATTTGTTTACTTTCATTCGTTTCTAGATTTTTTAAATTTTCTGCATTAGCATTTTGCCATACAATATAATACCGATGCAGTTCTTCATCTTTTTAGTTGAACGTATTTCGAATAAATACCTACTCAAAATACAACAATACAGCAAAATTAGATTTTTCAAATGTAATTGATAAATATTAAATAATGATCTGGTAAAATATAATTAAAATATTACATAACATTTAGCTATTGCAAACGTTGAGTTTATTTTATTATAATTACAAGTTTCATGGAAAAGATGCTTTAAAGAATTAGTCTAAAATTTATGGCTGCAGTAAATTGATTTTAAATACAAAATATTAATAAAAAAATTATAAAAATTTTTTGTGTATATTTGTTCTTTGAACTTTTCTAAAATATACGAATTTCGAACAATTTTCCGTCATCTTTTTTCAATTTTAGTTTTGGTTCAATGCCTTTTATGTTGGGTCATACAAATTATATTTTTCTTCTGAGAATGTATTTAAAAAAAACGACATTGAACCAAAATATGGTATTATTTGTAGGTAAACATATTTTGTATCAATTGCGTAGAAAATTTTAAATATTTACAATCAAGTAAAACTATTTCTTAAATGTTTACTAAGTTCTTTTAGCCTTTATTAATCTGATGTTATAATAGCTACACATAACTGTTTAGGGAAGATTTAGGTTTACAATTTTATGCTTCCTATGGAATATTTCTTAGTTGCTGCGCTAACAGAGATTTTAAAATTACCACAGCATATTTATAGCAGTAAAATATCTTAAACACATTAATTTATTGAAAGATCTGATTGAGATTTTCCATGATGTTAAGCTATATAATTCTGAAAATTATTGATTTTTGAAAAATTTCTTTGATATTATCTCTCCAAGTTCATGGTTTAAAAATATATAATAGCACTTTATTTAAAATTTCCTATGTGAAATACTTCAATAAAAAACATGCTTTGTTTTCCACTACCAATATATGCGTACTCAAATCTGGTAATTGAATATACTCACTTTGACAAAAAAACACCAAATACGGCGTTCACTAAATTTTAAACTTTTATGAGCAAACTTTTTGTAGCCATCTAAAAACACTAATCATTTTTTTACGATTAAATGTAAACAATTATGTAAGGCGGTAAAACCGGAAACTGTAAAATATTTGCAAATATGTAGCTGCTGCAAATCGCTCAAATTTTATGAGCTAAATGGAAAAAAAAATATTGGTATGCAGCATTAATGATTTATAACGAAGTAAAAAAATTTATAATAAAATGGCGTGAAAAACAATTAACACATCAAATGGTTGCATAATACACATAATTCACGGCACAGCAAACATTATTGGTTAAACTTTTTATTGCTTGCACAAACAAATTGCAAAACTCACACAATAAGGAGAAGAAATTACGGAAAAACAAATCAGAAAAGCAATCTATCATTTACCGAAAAAATATGTATTGTGCTCACTAAACGATAACTAAATTAACATAAAAAGTAAAAAAAAACGGAAACTATTACAAAAATAATAAAAATAAATATATCAACTTCAAAATATGCAATAATCATATCACGAACTAAAGTAGTCTTAAGCGCAAGCGCAATGTGCAAAGCGTTAACTTGTTTGATGTGACATATTTATGTTTAATATATGGAAAAAACAGAGTAAATGTATGTGAGCTTTGCTTACCTTCTGTTGCTTATTCTCGCTTAATTTATAGGTATACATATGCATAAGGAGAAATACAAATACGTGCTAACCACAAAATCAAAAAAAAAAAAAGGGATTGCACCTTTTCACTTTCGCTTTCAACGCCCCATGTCGCACTTGACGCTTCGTTGGCTGAGTGGCTGACACTTCACAGTCACCATTTGTCATTACCGTCGCGCCATATCGCCATTTCGCTGAAAGCACGTCTACATTCTGTTTGCTGTTGCGCAAATTGCGCAAGTAATGACGTACTAGTGAACGACACAGGTGCGCGGATGTGAATGAAAGGAAAGTTCGTGTCTTAAGTCTTTAGTTAGCGCGGTGTGGTTTATGTATGTACACACGTACATATTGCGCCACATTTGATTTATTTCTAACCACATAGTAATAATTTTTGAGAGCTGCAATGTTAAACTATTTTTTATTTATTTATTAAAACGTTTAATGCGTATGTTGCTTTTATTGAAGACATAATCACGTGAAAAGCGGCATTTTTGTTCACTCATTTTTTGAGATTTTATTTTATACATTTGTAGCCAAAATAATAGTAGTGCAGATTATTGAAAGTGTTGACATTTTTGGTATATAACTCTTCTTTCTTTACTTATTTTTTTAATTAAAGTTTATATTGATTGAGCATAAGGCGAAGTATTTTTTTTTACGAGAGATAACTATAATTAAAAAAAAATATGAATATAATTTTAATTCATCGTGTTTTAACAACTTTGGCATATAATTTTAATCCATAATACTGTAAGTATTATTGAAAACACTATTTGGAGCGAACACTGACAATTCATACCAATTGTGAGTGTTCCGGGAATTATTTTATTTAACAAGGCTTTTTCATATACTCGCGCTTGCATCCAATTTTCGGTGTTATTTTATAAATTGTATATGAGTTATCATATTTTTTCCCCCTAAAACCATTTTTCAGACAAACTTGATAACACTTTCGATATTTTATTATATTTACGTATATAATTTAAGATATTTACAAGTGAAGCCATATCGAATGTACATTAATTTTAAAATTATTAAATTGACTTTAATTTTTACCTGCCTGTAGCCATCGCAAAATAAATAATTTTTACAAAACTGAAACTTATCAATTTCAAGTTGGATATTTTAATGTCTTACCTTTGTTGGTTTCATCTTAAATAAAACGACTCTCACTTGATCTTTGTGAAATTAAAAAAAAAAATATTTTCTTAAACAATCTATGGAAAGATGCACTTCAATACAATTTTACTATGCTAAAAAATTATATAATTTTCTGAAATTAGTGACAAAAGCAGCTCCCACATTTTCTTGTTCTTCTCGATAAAGTTATTGGCAGTTTCTATGGAGAAAACAGTCCCTCACAAACCAATTGCTTAATTGATCAATCAAATTGCTAAGACATTGATTTTTGGCAGAAGCAGTTCAAAATTTTATATTTTATATTTTTCCCCAAAAGCGTGAACTAAGAATTCTTAAATTTTGGTTGATATTTGTTTGTATTTTGCCTAAAATTTTAAACCTTCATTTATATTAAATGCATTTATTAAAAAAAAAATTATTGATTATTTGTGATGGAAAGGCTTAAAATTTCATATAAAAGCATAACAGAACCAAATGTAATCTAAATGGTTTTAATGTCTAACACAAATATTTAAAATGTGATCTCTTCGAAAAGATTTGCAAATCCCATAGATTTAAAATTTTGACTCGCATGATCTTGATCAATATCGGTGCTTTAAAGAGTAAATTTTTTTAAACTCATTGCCTTCATCATATTACATTTATTTTTTATTTTAAGCGAATTTCGTTTAGAAACGTAAATTACATCACAACCATTGCCCGAATGTATAGTCATTTACAAATCTTTCATTAAATTAAAAGGAGTCTAAAATCATACAAACTTTTTGTTTATCGAGCTTCAATTTAGAAAAAAGCAAAAATGCGACACTTGAAAACTTTTTAAGAAAATTATCTCATTTATTTATTTTTATTTTTAGTATATAACTAGCTACATATTTCAACTTTAGGCATTGCACGCTATTTTATTTTACAAATTTACTAAAAGTTCCCAAAAATTGGCCACTATAGAAAACGATTTACTTATCTTCATTCACTTCCACTTAAAGCATCATAAATTTTATATTCAATTTTTTTTTAATTTTTTTCTTTTCTTGAGTCTGCATAAGTTCAATGGCACCATTCCGCAGGCTGCGCTGTTCACTTCATTGTCGTGGACAAAATTGGCAGCCTAACGCCTACTTCCATATACCGCAGGAGCTTTTCGTGAAAGCCTATCAATATTAACAAAAAACCGAACGCTGTCAATAAAATACACAAACCACCTTTTTCTGGTTGATTATTGAATGTTTGCCGGAACTATGCGAACGATGCAGCGCCCTTAACTGACAAACTGCGTACTCAGCAAGTGCAATACGACAGCAACAGGCTTTGGCTGCGCCATTAAATTGGCAGCTCTAAAAAACATTGGCTGAACATGATTTGTTTATGTAGCTTTTCCTGATATTATTTTAAAATGCATGTGGGTAGTCCATTTGTCTGGTTAAGGTCTATGACTTTTTCATTCAACTGGCGCTTAAATAAAAAATTGCAAAAAAGTGGCAGTCAATCGATAATAAAACTCACAGTAAATTTAGTGGAAATTTAGAAACAGTTGGCAAAATGTAGTAGAAGAGAAAGGATTTTTTATTGCCCTGTCTTTCTTTGAAACAAGGTTTGCGTTTGGCGATTGATCAAACAGCAATTAAAAATAGATGCAAAAGAAAGCTTTATGTTGCATTTGAAGGCGATAAGAAAGGAAAGGAAGTAAAGTCTTAACTGGTTAAAATTGTCATTCAAACTTCTTTACAACGTCCAATTGTTTTTTACAATATATAACATTAATTCAAAAATAAGCAAAACTTCTAAAATCAAACTAAGTAATTATTTTCATTGACAGTTGTCGATTAAATATAGTAGCTTACCAAAAACGCATTAGAATTTCTTAATCATTAAGTAACTAACAGCTGCAAAAATTGCATTGCAAGACCCATACGCACTCATTCACATGCACATGTCTACCATATTAAGTATTTCGTAAGGCCCACAAGCCAAGTTAGTGTTATAAGTAAATAAATTCAAGTAAAGCTAGTTCAATTAGGCCTTCAAGTGGTATACACATTCGTATGTATGTACTTAAAAAGCTTCAAAGTCATAATGTAACAAAAATACCTGACCACATAATGTGTGATTCAATTGACTGAATTTCATCACCGCCTTCGAATCATATATGAACATGTGGTATACGTATGTGACCTCATCGTATTGTGGTTTTCTTCATCTATTGTTTCTTTTATTACAGCAGTTTGGTATAACATGTTCCATTTTTTGGAACTTTACTTAAATGAATTTCAGTCAATTTTAAAATTATTATTTTGCATGCTTTTGTTTAATTGAAAACTAATCATTTTTATGCCGATAACATTCTTTAATAACCTGTGCATGATATCTCTCTTCAGTGCATTACATCTAAAATCACTTTTCTATAGAAGTTATCTGTGGTACGCTCGTATTTTAAAATCTACTATTAAAAGTAAGCCTCAGCTCTAACCCTTAAAAGCTTTTCGAAAGCAAAAACCAAGCATTTACAATTTTTACCTAAAACCAACGCACTTATTTCAAAATAATTTATAGAGTAAATAATTTTTTTTGCATTTTTGCATTTGTTGCCGAATTTAGTGAAGTGACGTTCACGATTATATTCATTAAATAACAAAACCTCGAATTTTTGTTAAAGCAAATCCTTCTAGAATTTCCTTAATGATTCATACAAAAAATGTATTATGAGATTGTTAAAATCGATTAATAAGACTTTGGAAATAATATAACAGAATTTGTAATAAATCATCGGTATCCTACAGACTATATTTGCCGAAAGCTTAACGAGTTCTTTAAGAGTATTGAAGATATATTTAATATTCCGAAAGCATGACTAACCTATTTTCTAATGATTTTTTTAAATCCTGACTCAAATACTAATCTTAATAATTTAATGGGGCTTTATCAAAAAAATCTTGATAACTGGAGAACACCTTTTTATTCAAAATGATGAGCATTTTCTTTGCTTCTTAGAACTTTATATATAAAAAGTATGCGCTAGTAGCGTCTCCTTCAGCCAATGGTTGAAACTATAAATCGGTTATTTACATCGAAAAAATTTTAATTTTAAGGAAAAATATTTAATGAACATTACATTTGAATATTTTACATTTTTATATATATAAAAGATGAATAGAGTTTTGTATGCAATAAAAAGTGGTTCATGACGTGGAACCTCCTAAATATCCATAAATAACCACGAGAAAACTCTTGTGACTTGTATAAATTGCAGAATATTAGGGCTACTTTTAGTTTGGATATAGGATCTTGGAGCATTCAAAATCTTAAAAATTTAATCAATCAGAAATCGTGGTTTTTATTCGCCTCAGTAAATTTAACGAGTGATAGAAAAAATCACCTACCAATGCATGTAATTGTATAGAATAAATGAAAAGATCGTGATTTGATATTGATTGATAAATGTCTGCATTCTAATATGCAATTCTTTTCTAAAAGCAACTTCACTTACTGTTTTGCATAGTTTGAGTCACAACAGAGAATGCAACGCAGCGGGTGATGGAATACATACATTTGTGAGCCGTCAGTCGTGATTAATGCAGACGTTTATGTAAATTGAGTTTAGTCATTTTTTAAATGCCACAAAATTATACAAACATTCTATTTTTGGTTGTTTTGTGCAGATTTGTATTTCAGCGCAGTGTCCTGATTTGAATTAACACCTCGAAACTATGCAAAAGACACCAAAACTGATCGTTTGTCTCTTAGGAAACATTCAAACTCTACAAGTCTTCAATACGCTGTCCACAATTTTGTGCGCCTTTAAGTGAGTACATACTTGCACTCGCACGTACATTCACTTTTTTGCAAACACCTATTGAACAAATATTTTGAATCAATCACCAAATATTTTGGCAACTGCAACTTGGTTAAACTTGCAATAACTGTTGCACAGCTTTGTACGCACATATCCATAATTAAATGTACGCATTAGCGAATTTCGAAACACTTGACTCTTTTTGGGAAATTGCTTAAGTGGAATTTTTTTTTTTTAAATTGACGTTTAGTAAACGAGAGTGTGAGTTCAAATGCAGGGTTGAAATAATTGCCTGTTGAATTTTTTTCAGGTAGCAAAGTCACGAAGATAAATGTTTGGCCAGACACAGACATTAATTTAAATATGAGTTACTCGATCTATTGGGAAAACCATGTATTTGAAATATTTCGTAGTTATATGTAGACAAAGTGGAAAGACAAAATAGAATGACGCCTTTGCAATTGTGATGTGGTGTAGAAAATTGTCGGTAACTGAATTTTTCATTTACTTTTTCACATTGTATTAAGAATTATTACATTTAATTATTCAGGATTACAAATTCCTTTTAATACATCGTGAAGCACTCGTAATTCCATGTTTTAAAAGATTGTACGTCAGGTTAGCCATTGCATTAAAACATACAGCTTGCGTGGTTGGTTAATATCACGAGTCTGCAATTATTGTATTCTTATTTAAAGTCAAACGGGGCAATGTGAATCAAAAGAAAAGATGAAAGGTTAAAGTAGTCTAACTAAGATTAATTAACAGGCTTTTTAAAACTCGTTAGAAAATTCATAAAAACTGTCTAACTAGTCAAGCGAGCATAAGATGTGTACTCGATCCTGTCAAGTACGGAGTTAACTACATGAATACTTTTTTATTGGCACTGAATTCGGCAGCATATTTTTAAGAAATTTTCCGAAATGGTGACGAATTTTGCCCCACTGTTTGTCAAGAACTCTTTTGACGAAAAAACATTAACAAAAGGTATTTAGTTTTCAATTGTAAATTAATAACACTTATACAAAAAAAAAAGTATCCAGCAAAAGTTAAAGTTATTACTTCAATGTAAGTTAAAATAAATATAAAAAAACCTTTAAATAATCAACTTTTTTTAGAATGAACTTTTCAGGTAATTTTTTACACACATTTTAAAGACAGTCTAGCACAATTTTTTCTATCGTTTTAGGGGAGAGTGGGGATAGTTGAGTCATGGGGTGAACCACTTGAAATATATTTAAAATCGCTAGAACTTTTTGTCTTATGGTACTATGTGTTGATAGTTCTCATAATTACCTAACCTTGTACTTGTTTCTAGAGATGTGCAGTGGTTGCTGTCACTCTCACGTACAAAAGATATTTTTAGCATTTGAAATTGCTGAATTTGGGTTTTCTTGTTTACTATTCGTACGAAAACTGTTTAAGGTTAGAATATTTGGTATCGTTTGAAGTGCACTTATTATTTTCTCATTGCCTGTGGGGATAGATGAACCACCTTTTTTTGGGGATACATGAAACAGTTTATAATATAAAAGCCAAGGAACAAAAATATTCCTCAAAAACGTGCAAAGAAAGGAGCATGAAAAAAACTAACAAAATCTAAGAAGTCTTGACGATTTTTACATTCTAATATGTGGCATTTCAATGTAACTGATTTCCCTATTAAATTAAATACGGTCGTATGTATTCATGAAAACACACTTATTTATACGTTTGTATGATTTCCTCTGTCTTTTTGGATTTTATAATTCGTTTTACTACTTTAAAATATAAAATAAAATCTTTCATTTGTGCAGATTTCACTGACATCATAAAAGGTTCAACTATGTCCATAGGGTGGCTCAAGTATCCCCACGGGCAAGCACACTTGAACAAAATTCGAAAAATAAGTGCATAAGTAAAAAATATATAAAAGTATTATATTTCATATCAAATCATTAACAAACTTGCAAAAGAAAGTGAGATCTTTAACATTACTGCTACGCAACACTCCAACAATAATAGCAATAAACATAATAAGTGGTTCAACTATCCCCACTCTGTATTTTAATGGTCTGTATTTTAATGGTCTCTGATATTACTTTATTTAGTTCGAATACGTGAATACAGAATAAAGGTTATAAGGGATTTTTTAAAAAGCAAAGAAATATAAGTCAGAATTGACAAACAATTATTAATATTTAACTAGAGATGTCATAAATTCGTTTAAAATGAATCATCTTATATCCTGTAAGATTTCCTAATAAATGAGAGATTACATTATAAAAAGCATAATTAAATTGCTCTTTAAAAAAATTCCTAACACATATGTATGTAACTATCAGATTTATTTAAACCTCTAAGATAATCTAGCAAATTGTATGTTACCGATTTTATTTATTAACTCGCGAGCAATTTAATATCAGACTTAATTTATTTTATTTTTATTAACGCCTCACAGTTCACCCTGAAAATTTTCAATAATTTTAAACCTTCGCACATTGCATTTAATAACAACCAGTTAGCATTGATATTGCTAAGTTCTTTTCATAAATATTGTTTGTTGCATACAAAAGCAATGCACCATTTCATGGCTACTCCGCACTTTGAAACTTTTAAAGCTTCGCGCGCTTTTCTTGAGTGACAAAGATGAAATGAAATCTTTTAGCATGTCCATCTTCTAGAAAATACGCCTCAATGCAACCACAAATGTGTTCATATTTACACGAATACTCGTACAAGTAAGTGCAATGCAAATAAATAAGTATGTCGGTATACGAGTATATATGCCTTGAGATGGTGCATGCCTCACGCAGCCAGCCACTTCTTTCCACTCTAATAAATCGCGTACAAGTGAAAAAAATCGAGAATTTCTGCAAACTGCAGGTTTCGAAGCACCGAAAACAACACAAAAACTTGTACAAACAAACAACATCTACTAACTCATATTTGTTTTTTTATTTTGCAACACAAGGCAACTACAAACAAAGTTCACTCCGCTGCCAGACGAAGCGTATCTTAAAGCTAGCGGGTGGGTGTTGAAAGCGCACAGATGGCAGTGATGAGCGTTGGCGGTCAGTAGGCAGGAATGTTGCAAAATACAAGAAGCAACGCAAAAGCGTTGAAATGATTTTATGTTAGTTTTTTCTCCCTATTTGGTAAATGCATACATATTCGTACATACATATACAAATGTGTATGTTATGTCTGCCAAGCCTTCGATTTCTTCACTGTCTACATATTAATTAGTATATTTTTAGAGCTAACCACAAACGCCGCAATGTTGCAGCCTTTTTTATATTACCAATACTCTTCTAGATTAGCTTAAATTTACACCATCTCTTTTCATATCTCCCTTGGCACATCTGCGCATATTTTCTAACCGCAGTTGCGTGTTTATTTTCGCAGCACTGTTATTTCTTTTTTTTTTATTTTTTACACCTACATATGTGTTGTTGTTGTTTTTCTGCCTATTTGTTTGTCTGCCGCACGCACAATTAACTTTTAAATTAATTGCAAATTTGCACGATTGTTACTTAGCCGAATAATATATTTTAATTTTTTTTAGCTTCTTTCCTTGCTTTACAAATGTTTATGCATACATATATACATATGAGCAAATGAGAGCGCTGCATTGTAATTACAAAATTGAAATTAACTAAATTTTTATAGTTCTGAATTTTTTTTATTTATTTAAGTTATACTACTTGTCACTAGTTGACGTTTTTGTAATGCCTTATCTTTTTTTTATTTCAATTTTTTTGCAGATTTCCTAAAATTGATTTCGTGCACTTGCTACGTAATTGAGTTTATGGTAAGTCGCCGTTTTTGGTTAAATAAAATTAAATAAAGCACATAGTTGTTAACATACGTTTGAAAGAAGTTTGATGGTTTTATTATGACTGTGGAGAGGAAAAAAAAACTTTTCATATACAAATGAGTAAATACAAACGGCATATTTTTCAGTTGAAGTTCTAGTACGAAGTTTGTGTAAAATATTACGCATGATTGTGAAGGGAATCAATATTTCGAAAACTATTTTTATAAAAGAATACAGTATCTTATTGTGAAATTCAATTTAATTGATAACAATGTAAAAAAGTTGAGATATTTGTAGGCGAAAATCATAGCTGCTGAGTAGCAGTTTTATAACACAAAAATTATTTTCATGGTAGAAATATGTTAGAAAATTGTTGCCAGTAATTTAAATATAAATTGCAAGTACAATAGTGTATGGTAGTTGTGTGTGTTGTAAATTGAATACCTTGAATAAAAAGCAAGCTTAAAGCAAAAGGTAAGCAGATAAAATCTGCGCAAGTGCTTAGCCTCCAACGGTTTGTTGATTGACAGCATCCGCCTTGAGATTTGCATTAAGTCTTTTTCTTTTTTTAAACTTCGAATTAAATCAATTTTCTGGCAATCACATTAAATTGCTCCCAAATATTTTGCAAGCGATAAATTAAACTTCTTATTCTTTGAGCGTTCTTCTGTAAATGCAAAATGTATTTAAAAGCTTGTCACCTATTTATTTCGGATTTAAATTGACTAACCACAAATTACATCAGAGCTGTGAGCATCCACCGTTTTCATGTGAAAAATATCAAAGTTAAAATTTAAAAATTAATCAAATGAATAACTAGCAATATCAGTAAACACATTCAATGATATGGCTGCCCAATTTCAAACTCAAATTACTCCTCGATAATTATGAGCTTTTCACACCAAATGGCTCCCTCTCTCTAACCTTAAATATAAAGTAGGCAAGTTTTGGACCCATTGTACATATTTAAGTATAAAGAAGCAAGGTGTTAATTTTTCAAAGATTTATTTTTAAGCTTGTCATGGATACATATTTACGTATAATTGTTGACAATTCATCTAAACCTTGATTACATTTTTCCTCTTATGGTATTATTTCGTGTTCAATTGCGTACTTTAATCTTATTATTACAAAAAAAAACAAAATCACATAAATACATACATACATATGTATGTACATATTATTGTAAATATATACCAGTAATGTAATCCTAAAAGCCTTGAACATAAACCGGTGTGAGCAAGGTAAACAATTTGATATGCTTCAAATCATTGTTGGATTAGCACACATATACCGTGCCGACATACATCTATTTATTTATTATTTTTTTCAATTTTGATACAAGTCAATCCCAACTCCCTAATTAAATTTGTATTTAAGTAAAATTGCCACAATCAGCGTTGTTATATTTTTAATATTATAGAATGATTATTTCATGAATGCAATGGAATAAAGTCCAATGACAGCATTAAAGTCTCAAAATTATGTATTGAAAAAGTAAAATTCAAATATATGTAAGTAAAAAATGTTTTAAAATTTGTTAATATGTAGTTTGGGCCAAGGCGAATTTTAGACCAGTTGGCATTCATTAGTCTCAAAATAATGACTCCGATGCCCGAATTCAGTAAGCAGTCCCGGTCTCTAATGAAGACAAAAGACACAAATTTAGACCAGAAGGCATTCATTAGTTTCAAAATAAACCCTCTAGTCTCAAAATTAAGTCTCATAATTGTGATGAGCAGGTCACAAAAAATTCAAATAAAAACAAAAACAAAAGAAAAATACGTGAATGCGAGGAAAGGCAATAATTTCTAGCTAACTGTATCAAATTTTAAGACTTAAGATTATACCAAGTTACTGAATTCGGTCATTAAAATAAAGCCTCAAAATTATATATTTTAATTGAAAAAGTGAAATTGAAGTATAAGAAAATTATTTATCAAAATTTGTCTATATGTAGTTTGTGCCAGGGCGAATTCATACCGTATGGCGGCACTAAATAAGGCGAATGCTTTTTCTTCGATTTGCGAGTAAAAATAGTTGACCAAATGCATTATCTTGATTTTATGAATTTTGATAAAATTTTGTTAAAACTTGTTCTAAAAGTGAACACTTTAAGAAAAAAATGAAAATGTAACTGTTTTAAATAATTAAGCGCTTAGTAAGTTTCCATTTTTGTGTTCTCTATTGTAATGAATCATAAAATTGTTGTTTATAGAAAGAGTGTTGAGCATTTTCTACCATAAAGCATTAAAGAAACCGGTTTAAATAAGATTTACAGGGCTATTCTTCTTTTCTATTTCGACAAATTAGGTAGGAATCGGAATGAAAAGCAGCTATACATCGAAAACGATCATTTTTTGGTTTAAAAGCATTGTCTCTGATTGCCCGAAGAGGAAAGTAGAAATTAAAAACGGTTTGAGGAGAAAGGATTTATGCATTCCGATTCCGACCAAATTTGTCGATGTCAAAATGTCGAACAGGTATGTTAATTTGAAAAAAAAATGTTCTAATAAATATTAACGTGCTCGACTCGCTACTTTAAAAATACTTACATAAATTTACTCGGCTAGTATTTCGAAATAACTTACTCACTCTTCAAAGTTTTTAAGTTTCACAAAACTCATATTTTTAGTACGATTGCAGTTGCAAACACATTACTGTTGCACAATTTGAAATCATTACCAAAAATTTCACTTCATGTATAAATAACTTCACGCAAAATATTATAAATAGTAATTTTACACATTAATGCATATTGGAATGATATTCTGACTTTCTTTTTCAAACTTGTCTTGGTCGTAAACCAATTTGCTTTTGAAATTTTTTATTATTAATGCGCTAACTAGTCAACAATAGCTTTTGTTAGTGATTTTTGTTTTTCATTTTCTTAGCTTTAAAATTGAAGCCACATGTGCCGACAGACATATAAACATAAATACATACGCACTTGGGCTAACAATTTTTTTATCATACAAATTAATAATTGCGACTAAATACATAACGAGGTATCGCTATTCGCTTTCATTGTATGGCTGCTTGGCGATCTTATGAATGATAAAATAAATAAAAGGAAACCTTGTCGCACATGTTCATATATATGTATGTACATATGTATGTACATATGGGCACATATGAGCAAAGGTAAATATGTACATATGCTCCTACGGAAAAAGATATAATTTCTTGTAAAGATTTTCGTGAAAAGGGCTGTGCGATTATTTCAGCGAACTTTCTTTTTCACTTTGTTTGAAAGAAGCTATCATAATAACTACATATGTACGTATTTAGTGACGTTTATTGGTCAGTAAGATGATATGATATTAGGCTATTTTACTACATTAATAAAATATTTATTTGAAAAATATGTTCCCATTCGCGGTGTTAAAGCAATTAACTATACTAAACCTTGGTTCACTAAGGCTATTTTAGCCCTTATTAAAAATCGATGCAGGGCTTATCGATATTGGAAGCGTAGTCCCACCATTGAACGTTGGAATACATATAAAACGTTGAGAAATAAAGTAACTACTGAGTTGCGAAATAGTAAAAGAGCCTACCTTAGTGCAAAATTTAATAATGAATTGCCTAACAGAGTGTTGTGGACGAACTTAAAATCACTGGGTGTTTGTGCCAAAAATGTAAAAACTTGTGAGATTGATGCTAATGTAATGAATTCCTACTTCATTGGACAGAATTCTCATGCACCTGCTTTTCCATTTAACATCAACGAAAGCTTGGGAAGTGATCCCACCCATGAATTCTCATTTGGTTCAGCCACTGAAGAAGATATTATAAAGTGCATATTTGCTATAAAATCGAATGCAATTGGTGTAGATGGGCTGAGCTTGCGGTTTTTAAAACTAATATTGCCTTTTGTGCTTCCTACCCTTACTCACATCTTTAATTTTGTCATAACCTCCTCTACCTTCCCAAATCAATGGAAAATTGGCAACGTGATTCCGGTCGCTAAAGGCAGCTCCTGTGTCTCTCCTAAAGACTTTAGGCCCATCAGCATATTGCCAACTTTGGCCAAAATTTTTGAAAAATTTATTTCCACTCAAATACAGACGCACCTGGCTCTTCATAATCTGCTGAGTGAGTTCCAGTCTGGTTTCAGATCGAACCACAGTTGTTCCACAGCCGTGTTAAAAATTATGGATGACATCCGCCCAGCTTTTGATAAAAAATTACTTACCATCTTAGTACTTTTAGATTTCTCTAAAGCCTTTGACAGCGTAAATCATGATATCCTTCTTTCAAAATTAAAGCATTATTTTGGCTTCAATACAACAGCAATTAAGCTAATGCGAAGTTACCTATCAAACAGATACCAACAAGTCCAGTGTGGAGATATATTTTCATATCGCGGAGAAATTACCTCTGGAGTACCCCAAGGCTCCATTTTGGGCCCTATACTTTTCAGTATATTTATTAATGACGTTGTTCACTGCTGTCAAAATGCCTCAATTCACCTATATGCGGATGACACCCAGATATACCTCTCACGTCCCATTGGCCTTGGTGAGGACTTGGTAGCTAGATTAAATGAGGACCTAGTAAGAATTGAAGAATGGGCCCACGTGAATGGTCTCTGCTTAAATGCTTTTAAAACACAGGTGCTTCCAATTATGAGTGATTCTTTTGATCTCAGTAGTTTATCACCAGTTGTTCTAAATGGAACGGAACTGAAATTTCAAAACGTTGTGTATAATCTTGGTTTTAAAATGAACTCTCGCTTAACATGCGAAGACCATATACGTCACTGCATAACAAAAATTTACTTCACATTAAGAAATCTATGGCATACATGTTATTGTCTACCGATAAGCACAAAACTCAAATTGGTTAAGTCCCTTATAGTGCCTCAAATTTCCTATTTTGAACTCGTATATGGTACCCTAAGCTACGATTCTAAAAACAAGTTAAATCTAGCTCTTAATAACGCAGCTAGGTTCATCTACTGTAAAAGGAAATTTGACCACATTTCCTTATATACCAAAAATATCCTTGGGTCCACCCTTGAAAATTATCTCAAGGCCCGCAATATGGTATACCTATTTAAAATTATTAGAAACCGTCAACCAGGTTATCTTTTCCGAAAATTAAAATTTGTGCAATCAAACCGTACGCACAATATTGTTGTCCCAAAATACAAAACTCTGACGGCCTCTAGATTGTTTTTTGTTAGTGCTGTCAGAACTTGGAACTCACTACCAATTTCAATCAAATGTGTAACATCGATTGGATGCTTCAAAACGGCAGTTACAAATCTATTCATGTAATATCCTACCCCTTTCCCCTAATAAATATACACCCTCCTTTAAAATCTTTTAATATTTCATTGTATTATAATTATCAATCTTAGTACTTTGTACTTTTTATATTTATTGTACTTACGATATTTCCTTAGGATTAAGTTCAATGTCATGTAAAAATAATCTATGTAATATGCGTACAACGAAAAGACCTGGTGTCTTACTGTGCCTATAATATTTTATAAATAAATTAAATTAAATTAAATATTACTTTTTATGTATGTACATGCACACATAATATATGCATACTTATATACATTTATATAAATATATGTAACTAAGTTATTTAGGATGAAATGTTGCCGCTTTTAGAAATAAAAATCTATTAAAAACAGTTTGAGATAAATTGCTTTAGACAGAAAATTTCTACATTTTCGATGTTTTTGATCTAATCGACTATGTAAAAATAATCGATTAGTAGCCCCTCGAAAATAAAGCTTTAAGCTCAATAAGACAAGGCGAAAATGTTGCTATATATGTAGACCATTTCCTGATACAAAAACAAAAAAATATTCTAAGGTTCTTTGCATTTGCCTGCAGTGTCTGCTGGCAGGAGTGGTATGAAGTAATTTATTTGGCTGATTTTTTTTCAAACAAGCACCCGTAAGCATAAAAGCGTCGACGGAATTAAATTTTTTTATAATGTTATCGATTTTAAATTTTTGATGCACGCTGTACGTTATTTTCAGTCAAAACTGGACAGAGTACTCATAACTGCATATTGAAAAATCGTTTTCCTCTATATATTTTCTGCAATTGCATAGAAGAGCTGTCACTAAGTGCCAATTTTTTAATGCAAGTTAAACTCTTTTTGTCGTTTAAACTAATTTTAATCACACAGTTTTCAACATTTTAATATTAATAAATGTTCTATTTACAAAAGTGTAATTGTGTAAAAGTCGCTAATCAATTGTTCGCTTGCAGTGTTGCCACTTGAAAAAATTTTTTCCGACCAAATTTGATCACAACCTACCTACCAAATGAAAAATTGGCTTTATCTTTAAAATCATTTTTAAATTAATAATTTATTTTCAAACTTAACATTTCTTAAATATTTACAGCTTTATGTTTCATAAAAAAAAATACACTTATGTGTAATATTTATAGTATACATATCGACATATTTATGTCAAGTCTTTTACAGTCTATATATGTATATACAATACTATATATAAATACTACCTTACCCGTGTGATGACCAGTCCGCCGTCTGTTCGGCTTCTGCTGGCTTCGCTTTTTTTACTACAAACCTATAAATAAAGCGTTAAAATTATTATTTAATTGTGTAAAATAACTTACTTGTCCATTGCAGCAGTTTGGTTGCACGATGTACGCCGCGGAGAAATAGTAGTTTGAAGTAGCTTCAGTGGTGATGTGTAAACGTTATCTCATAGTGATCTGTAAACTTCGACTTTTATATAGTTTTTATCGTGACACATGAATCACTATAAGCTATGTTTAGTAAGTTCTATATATTATATTGTATTTACGCAAGTAATCGCAAGCAAATACATACATATGTGTAGGTAATACACATAATTTTATTTTATTTTTCATAATTAATTTTTCATACTGATACTGAAAAGATACTCATATCGCAAAACAGACCAAAATGTTTTTAAGTGGACCAGCGGACCAAAGTAAAAAAAGCAGACCAATTTTGGTCCGAAAAGACTAGAAGTGGCAACGCTGTTCGCTTGTTCCTCTTCTTCTTTAAAACTTCTTCTTTCAAGTCTTATTCTGAGTCTACTATTTTGTTGCTCTCGGTTCGATTGGTACGTTTCTTGTCCTCACTACAGAGAATAAATATTTTTTTTGGTTTTCAAAACGGGAAGAAAAATATTTCAACATTTTCACTGAGACCACATTATTGCATTAAATGTTTTTACATCATTCTACTATAAATGAAATTAGTTAAATGTAGCAAAATCCCTCTTACATTCATATCTTATTTTCCACTTGTCTGCATTCTGTCATTTGAGCTATGCATTTTTGTTTTACATATTTTCTTTTTCTTTTTTGAAACTTTAGCTGCATTTAACTGTATTTATTTGAAACTGCAAAAGCAATGGTTCAAGTAATCATTACAACAACCACAAGAAATTGAAAAACTTTTGCTTTCGTTTAACCCATATCTCGACTGCAAGCTTAACAATCTATATATATGCATTGTACATATATATGTATATAAGTATATATGTGTATACACATATTTATGTGCATTCCCCTAATCAAATATCCGCTTACTGCATATTCCGATAGCACTGCAGTGGCTTTGTTGCTGTTTTTGTTCATGCTTGTGCGCTGTTACAAAAAGTATGTGCTCATATGCACGACAGGCAAGAAATGAAATGAAATGAAATTGCACACGAGTAATTCAGTGGAAAAGTGAAAATGAAAGTGACCAGCTAGCCAGGCAGCCAGGCAGCCAAGTTGGCCGGCCAGTCAAGTACATAGCCAAGCGAGCAGTCAACCAACCAAGAGCGACTTAATATTGAAGTTGGATTTGTTGTTGAGTTTTTTTCTTTTCTTTTTTTGCTAACTTGCATCAAGTTGTTGCCTCGATGCAATTCAATGACCAGCAGTGTGTTTAAGATATGCAGATAGTAAGGAGCATTTGTATGTACGAGTATATATGTATGTATGTATGTATATTTATTATCGCTGCCTTTCTCAGCTGCTGCACTTGTATACATATACATACATACATATGTACATAAGATGAACGTATGTATATGCTTTTGTGCACATAATAATCAGATGCACTTGCAATCATCGCTCAGTTAGCATCATGTGCATATTAGACACGCTAGCAATACCAGCAAAAACAACAGCAACAGTTTCGTTAGTATAACATCGGCGAATTAGCCTTGGTTGCACATAAATCCATCAGTGCTAAGTAGTTTTTTGCACTTTTCCGTTTTCAATTATTCACCTATCTATTGTTCGCTGCAATATAAACGAGTTTTTCTCATTTTTTTTTAATTAAAATTTAATTAAATTGGAAAATTATTGTAAATATATGCAAATCTTAAATTTCAAGTTTATAGTTAAAGAAATAATTTTATTTGTATGACTAATTACACCAAAGTTTATTCACTTGTTGTACATAATGGCAAATTAAAATGGCGAGCCCATTGTCGTGAATAAAAAGAAAACAATGCGATTAAAATGAAAATTATAAATTAAATTAATTTTAAAGAGCTAAGAATTTGAGAAAATATTTTAAAAACTATCAGCATCTCCAACGCAGTGGGTATAAATATTTAAAAAAAAATTTGATTATCGAAGCATTTTAAATAAATATATTTCGATAGAGTATCTCAATATTTGTTATCAGTCATAAATTTCATATGAATGAGTTCATAAAAATGTCAAAAATATTAACTCGTTTAAGCCATTTACGACCCAAAAACACCGGTGACCCTTTAACAAGAAAATTTTTCATGTAAAAGCTGTGCAACTGATTCTCCTCAAAAAGGTCTCGAAAGCACTTTATTTTTAAGGGTGAATTCAATCTTTCGCACCCCAGACCGCACCAACTTCGTAAAAACTAAACTTCTTATTTCTTCTATAGGTCTCGGAACTCAAATCAGCTGTCATATCTCTGAATTTCCCACAAATTGTATTGTTGTCAAACGAAAAAACTGTATTAAAATATGAGAAAGAGACGTGCTTTCGAAAAAAACTAAAATCTTAAAACCAGTTTTTTAAAATCCAAATGGTGGATCTAATGCAGTTCATTCACTTTATTGGATCCGTCATTTTGAATCTTCAAAAATCTAATAAAATTTGTTTAATCTATCCACCATTTTAAGTTTTTTAAAACTAACTAAATTTTTGTTATAGACAAATGCGAGTTGAGTTTTTCCATAGAAGCCGTAAATGGCTTTATCTAAAAAAAACGGCAAAATATGGATATTTATTTTTTTCCGACTTCCCAAAAATGCTTTATTTTTTATGGGTGCAAAACCGTGCCGGACGATGCTGAAATATGCTAACTTGAAAAGAATTTATGTTTCTGGAAAACCTTTTAGTTAACAAACTAAAACTTTTAAAACTCATTAAATTTATAACTGACTAAATTTGCAGCTAAAAGAGTACTTATCTTAAAACAATTTCAACTCGATACAACCTTAAAACTTTTAATATTTTTTTACACACTTACTTACACACACACATTCTTTACTAACTGCTTCTTTCTTAAACTCGCAACACTTCATCGATATTGAACCTGAACTTCAAAAGCCGCTAATGGCTTTTGACCGCGAATTTTGCCTTAATTAAACAAATTTCACTGAAAACCAACTTTATCAGCTAGCATGTGAAATCCAGACGAAATTGAATGTCAAGGAAATTATGAAATAATTGTTTTTTTCTTTTCAATTTGCAACACGGAATGCGGATATTATACTATTATATAAATGAAAAACTCCAATTATAGATTACCATTGGCCGCACCATTAAAGGCTAAGCACCAACATTAACTAAACTTAAACCACAAAAACCAAAAGTTATCTGGTAAAAGTGAGCAGACCACTAGCGAAATAAACCAAAAGTATGCACACAAGTGTTAAAATCATGAACTAAATCATAGCCACGAGGAAACAAATCATTGTCAATGCAAAATTCAGAAAGCGTTTTCTTGGTATGAATACAACGATTAGAGCATACAAATTAAATTATAGATTCAGGCAATGGAGCTATAATACAAAATGATGCATGAAAATGCAAATGCCTGGTCAGGCATTGTGTGTAGTTAATAAAACTTGTGGTAGACTGAAAGCACGCATATAATTTTTGAAATCACTGCCTAACCGAGGTGTAATTATGGCAAATAATATAAAATCTACGAAGCCGTTGATTTCATTTTCGCAGCAATTGATCCTTGACAAATCGTCGGGCGGTAAATATGGAAATGTAAAGAAAAATCAAATGTATTTGATTACTGTTATGTGAACAGAAGCTGTGTTAACTTCCTTGTTGGAATAAACTTTATTTATAAATGCAGAATTAGTACTTAGTACACTCTTTGGTTTAATTCTCAATTAAAGTATAGATATTTTTATAAATATTTGTTAGCACGCGATCTCAAGCAAACCGACTCGTTTTAAAAATTCTTGTGCATAATCACTCCGCGATCATGTAGAGCTTGCATTAGCAATTATTACTAATCACAATTTGTTCTCAATTAATACTAATCGCCTTCACTACATTCTGTCTCACTTTACAGACCCAACAATGACGCGGCACCAACAACTTTTTATCGCTCCAACCGGCACACTAATTGTCTGCGTCTGTGCGTGCTTGCTCGCACCCACGCTTGCGGCTGATAAATGGTCGCGACAATTAGAACCAACCTCGCCAGGCGTGTCGGACTCCTTCGATTGGGTGCCAGTGGCACAACCAGTAGATAGTTCCACTGCCAAAGACCGTTCTGCGAATGCACGCGTTCTCACCTACTCACAAGCTTTCCCACCAAATGGTCGCTTCGGTGATTTACCCAAACCGCATAATCCACCCGTGGCGCAGCAACAACCGTTCGATTTTCCATACCAATTTCAACGTTTCGCTAATCCACCGTCACGCCAACAAGTCGGTTCACCTTTCGGCGCGCCACCACTTAAGGCTACTGCCAACTCGCAGTCATTACAAGGCGGTGAGCCAACTTCACAATCATTCTTCAAGTTTGAAATGCCCTTCCGCACGGATGGTGGCAATCGTGGCGCATCAGGTCCTCCGAGCTCATTACAGACAGGCTACCAGATTCAACATAGCTTCGGTGGTGGTGCTCAAGCTACACTTTTTAGTTCGCCACTGTTTAATCAGCAACCCGTTTTCCCACCGGAATTCCATCCGATTCCACAGAAACCATTACAGCAGTCTTTCCAAAAGCCATTGCCTCAGCAGAACTACATCGAAGATAGTTTTCCGACCAAGAACATTTACCGTGAATCGAAACCAAATCCAACGCATCAATCCTTGCAAAGCGTTACACCGCAAGTATTTCCCGTGGAACCGCAAGTGGATCAATTTTTTGATTTGAATAAACCATCATCCTTCAATGCCCAATTTCCCTTCCAACAAGCTGATACCCCACCGACAGCGCCGTTCCAACAATCGGATACTGCACCAACGGCGCCAGCTTCAGCGCCTACTAGCAATGGTGGTAGTCAACAAGATGTACAGTTGCTTTATGTGCCATACGATACGCTTTATAATCAGCAAAAGCCTGCGTCACAAACGTTCCAGGGGAACAAATATAATGTCAACACCGGGCTACCAACAGTCAACCCATTCCAAATAAATCAGTTTTATACGCAAGACTCTCTCGATTCACTTGATCAGCAGAACTATTTTGCAACTAGCACCAGCACCAGCACAAGCCGTCCCAAGACAACAACATTTAAGCCCACCACCGTGTTCCAAAATTATGCCAACTCCCAACTAACGACGCCACGTCCTAAACCAAAGGCACATCAGCCACCTCTTGCCATGTTTTTAGTGCGCAACTCAGCGCGTTCCACACCATCTGATGTAGTATCAGCTTTACGTCACTCAAATTCGATATCCGTCATTGATGCTCCAACTAAGAAGATACCCGAGATTTTCGTCGGTCCTTCTGGCATGTCTACGCCTGATGGCTACATCAAGTTCGATCTACCATATTTATCGCAACTCACGCAAACGCGTGAACTGCGTGAGGTCCCCTTCTTTGTAGCGCCACTTAGTTACCGTACACCAAATGGTTTTAGTAAGATTCTTCTACCCGAGCCACATGTTGGTTCAATTGTTATTAACCTTAGTAAGAGCAGTAGTGGCACACAAGAGATTATTAGCCTACAGGCTAAGCCAAGTCTTGTGTACAACGAAAACGATATCAACCAGTATCAGCCTCCACAGCCTACCCAGCGCGTGCGACCGCAACGTATAAAGCAGCCATCTACCACAAAAGACTACTATCCCGCAGCGGTGCTGAGTGAGCCTGTACACAAGAACCGCGATCAATTTGAGGTCACCACTCAACGTGCAACACTGGCGCCTACACGAGGAAACAAGTTCAATTACTTCTACAACCAAGATGCCATTCACGAAGTGAGCTCGCCGAAAGTCACCAAACATGATCGTCCAAAGAAGAAGCGTCCACAAATCGTGCAACAACAACCGATTGAGCAACCTGCATATAAGCAAACCATTAATAATCCATACGCTCAATTTCAACCAGCGCCCAATCAGATAATTAACGATGATATCTACAAAGTTCAGTCGAACCGACCTGCATCCAGTACTTCAACTTCGACTAGCACTACATCTACAACAACGAGCACTACTTCGACAACAGCGGCGCCCGTACAAACATTCTACACATTCAATCCCAATGGGCAGGTTGAGTTCCAGAGTGCTAACGGTCCCCTCTACTCTTTTGACACTATACCAAAAGAATCTGTTGAGGATTTACCGCGCTTCACCACTCATCGACCGACCAGCACTACAGCAGAGGAAGAATACCGGATGAAACAATATTACCGTCAACAAGACGCTTTCCGTAATCGTCCACAAATCGTTAACCCCACTAACTCTCCGTTCGAGCAGGTGCAATATACGCCCGTGGATTTAAATTATGAACGTGATATCAACTTACCTGCAACAACTCATAAGACCACATCGACGACCAAACAACGCATCACTTTCTACTCGCCTTCTCAGCCCGCGGTGTCTTCACCGGGTGAAACCTATAATTTTGAACAGCAGCCAGATTTCACCGAACAGCAACAGGATAAGGATATACAGACAGAATTAAAGCCACATCGTAAGCAGCCTTCAAACCATAGGCCTTCATATAATCAGAATGAGATACCTGATAGCACCGTGGAATACGATCCCAATCCTTACCACATTCCTTCGGAGCTGCCACCACTAACAGCAAATCTACCGGGGCTTGTAAACAATTTACAAGAAAAAGACAAACAAAATGCTATGGGAGAACTTGCCACCACAACACCGAGTCAACCTGAGAAAGAAGAGGCTGCACGTCCAACAAGACGTCCAATAAATCGTGTGCGAAAGCCAGTGTTATCCAAGGTTACCTCCTCTGTGTCCTTTTCTGAAACAGAAACCTCTTCCCGTCGACCCGTGCAACGCGTGCGCCGTCCATTTGGATCAAAAGCAACAGCCAGCACAACATCTCCTGATGCTGAAGAAGAAATCACTTCAACAACTCGCCGTCCGTCGTCTGCAGCACGCAACCCTCTTATACGCAATCCCAATCGCATCCGCTATCAACCAACGCCAGAGGAACGTCAGTCGTTGCGTACTAAGCAGCGTAAGAAGTATGGTAACTCCGGCAAAGATGAGGATTTAGAATATCAACGCGATGTTTTAAAACAAAATTATCCCATAATTAAACCACTGTCATCACGCACACCATCAAGTCCCACGGCGATACCAAGCTCTTACGCTACGAACACTGGCTCAGAAGCACCAACCTCAGAGACACAGCAAGTTTATACAGTCACACCCAGTAATACCGTAGAGACGAATGAACAGACCTTTCCAGCCGGCATGCTGGAGCCAATGCAAATCGCCCAGCAATACAGCCAATATACAAAGGACAACTTTGGACCAGGATATTTCCCTAATCAGGAAGATTTTGGACCTACAGAGCCAATCATACGCAACGAGATAAATCCAGTATTTACCACTGTACCAAGTAGTACGCCTACCACTACCACAACCACAACTGAAGAACCACAGGTTACCACAAGACGTTCACCATTCGTACGCAGGAACTATCCACGTCTACGCACCACAACCACAGATGTACCAACAACAACCACACCAGAAACAGAGACGAAAACTTCGGTGAGTAGTAATACAAAGGTAATAAATTGAAGAGGAAGATATAACCTTTAACGTAATTTTGATTTCATAGCTACGTCCACGCATACCGCCACGTAAGGTGATCAAGGTACGCACACGTACACGTCGCCCAACAAATCCGACATCAACGACAAACCCAGAAGAGGAAACGGAAATTGAGGAGCCAAAGAATAACTTCCGCAAAATAAATCGCTTTAATCATGATTTATATGAGAATGACGTAAGTATGAGAAAATAAAAATTTGATGAAAGTGAATACAACTTTTTTTTTCGAAAAGGCTACACCACCTCAAAGACGTCGTCAGAGACCGACCTTCCAATTGGATGGTCAAGAGTCGCAATGGTCGCCAGCTTTGAAAGTCGGTAATAATAATCACTTCAAACCGTCAAACCCCAAAGAGCAGCCGAAAGATGATGAACACAAATTCGATGCAGAACCGGAAATTGTAACAATTGGGCCAGAAGTTGACAAAAACGCAGACAACTTTGAAGTAAACGTGTCCGCTAGTTTTAGTGAATCAAAACCAACTCTTAAGGCGCCAAATTTGAAGTAAGTGACTACATATATAATTTTAATTATATGCATATGTATTGGTATATAGACTATACTGCACCATATAAAAACCAACTTGATCAACAACTATCGTTTCAGGCCCGAGAAATCGTTTGCTGAACTTTTGGAAGAAGTCATGGGCAAGGCTCCCGAAGAGAAACCACTCGAATCAGTTGAGGAGACCAACACGCGTACCACAGATGGCACGTTCTTCGAATCACAAAAGACTACAATATATAATCGCATAAATAGACGCAACAAATTCAAGAAGCTTAAACTGCCAACAACGCAAAATAACGAAAGCTTTGAGACAGCTGAATCTCAAGGTATTGGACCACAGCTCTACAATTCGCTTTACGGAAAGGAAAAGTCTGCAAGTGAAATAGTCAATGAACTTAAGACAACTACGCCGATTACTAAAATCACAACAACAACGCTAACGACAACAGCTAATCCCCACAGCACAACATATACCGATGAGCCAACAACTCCCGATCAACTAGAAGTCACCTCCTACGCCACGACACTTGCTATGGATGAAGCTGTTGACAAGACAACAATCGCACCACCAGAAAATGAAGCCGAAGGCGTAACACCAGAGATCGCCACAAGACGCATGGACGAAGCTGTCGATGATTTGGAATCACAACCAAGCATATTCTCTGAAGTGAAGAAACAACTTCATGATCTATTCGCCATCGATGAGTCAGAGGATCATGCGGTAACTGCTGCCTTGGCTGCGGTTGGCAAGAGACGTCAAGAATACATGAACATCAAGCGTACAAAGCCGGATACAACCACACAAGCAATGAATGCCGCCGCCGAAGTGGCTGTAGCTGCAGCGCCAACGGAACCAACGGTACCAGCGACAGCTGAGAAGGCAGATGCTAAAAAGCCATTACAGAAGAATTTAATGGATCAAGTCGTATATGCGACATCCACATCAACGAAAGTTTCGTCCGAAACGGAGATTTGTTATCGCGGACGTTGCATACGATCCGAAGATTTGCCAGCGAATCATAAATTGCATTAATGAAAAGTATTTTGTAAAGAAGAAACTTTAAGTGGTTTTTCATTGTAAATTTTGGGATTTGCTGCGCAGCGAAGTTAGAGAAAGTGATATTCTTCTCACTACTCGTACAATATCTTTATCGTATGTACAATATACATATATATGTATGTATGTTATTTAAACGAAATCCTAATTGTTAATGGAAGTTCGGTATTCAGTAGATTGTGATAATGTAATGAAAAGAAAGATGAATAGAATTGATAATTTCTATAACTACACAATCTGTACTTACGATACAATTAATTGATAACACATTACGAATAGAATATCATTTTGTAGTTTACCTACATCGTCGTTTTTTTTTAACAAAAAGTAGTTATGCAGTAGTAATTTTCCTCTTTTCTAGTGCGCGCTATATGTAAATCTACACTTGTATATGATTTTATTGTAAACTTAGCTTTATCAATAATCTAGTTTAGTTGAAGAAAATAAAAATATAAAAATCTGTGACGCATGCAGTATGTTTTTGTATCATTTATTTTAATTTCGATTTATAAGGTTTAATTAAACTAAAATGTATCTTACTCGTTCCAACAACTGTAATCGCACTTTTTTTTCTATTACTAAAAATCAAACGAAATCTTCTATAAGTACACAAATTACTTACATATTTATATACTTATATATTTATGTTATGTATGTATGTATTTCATATAACAAAACTTACAATTTTAGTTTTTAAATTTTAATGTTTTTACGATTTAGGTAGTCAATAAGTCTGTAATATATTTAGAGATCCATTAAATTTAATCAAAATAACCTATATGTAAATATCAGATTAATTTAGAACTCTTGCAGGGTTTATATGCCTCTATGCCTATGACTCTTTTAATTGACTTCAGTATATCGATGTAGGTCACAGTAGAATACCTTGCTTTGCAGCAAACTAGAAAGATTACCTGGTTTGATAGAGAATGACGAGCTGCTACGAAAAATGTTGACAAGGGAAAATGCTGCTTAGAGTGTAAAAAGCCTCAGAAATAGTCCGATAGAAAAACTTCTAGAAAAGCAACGCGACCGGAGCTCAACTTTTGAAGCATGTGGATGAGATCACAAAATATAGTTGGACGAATGCATGCCCGGCGGTTGGAGCTTAATCTGTCTCTGTCCAATTCACTACCTGCAAACTGCGTTTCCAAACCGAACAACTACTCGTAATACGGCTACGTTAAATCACCTCCTACAAACGGATTTTAGAAGGATCTCTCCGAACTATTTGTCTCAGTAGACACTTCTTGAAAATCCCCAGTCTAGGAGTATTTTATTATTAACCACTTTGAGTCTTTGACAGAATCTTTTTAGTTAAATCAGTTATGCAAATGAATAGTAAGAGGTTGATTTTGAAACAGTTCAAAGTGTACCCCCAGAACTCGTACGCAATACCATATAGTAAATCCGTTGATCGAGGCAAAAAACATAAATATGCAAGAAGGGACAGCAGAAGCGTGCTTTCTCTTTTGCTCAAATTATTTTTTTGATTTACTGCTATTTATAACGCGTTGTCCCTTCTTGCATATTTATAATCTTTGATAAATGGCAACAAGATATAGTGATTGCAAGGAATTTTTCCAGCTCTGAATTTAAATAGCTTTCCTCGAGTTCGACCACACTTTGGTGTAAGTAAGTTCCTTCCTAGAAATTTTACAGCTATACAGTTATATGCCTACCTGATATTCTCCTCGTGTAATACCCGTCTAAGATAGACGACACTGCTCGCGTGTATGCAGTCCCGACAGTAGCGGCAACAGTACTGACGGTTTTACCTAGAACATGGCACTTGCTTTATGGCAGGGTTGTAGGCGGAAACTGACTCTTCGATTGTATTGGAAAATGGGAGTACAAAATAATGTGGAAGAGGGAGAAGGCAGTGAGAAACATTTTGAAATTACTGAAATGTGGAACATTTTGTAATGTAGAAAAACTTTTTTTCATTGCTTATGAAAACAAAGCAGATGTTTAAGTTGGCATTATTACCATTTCGCTTATGTTAGGCACAATATGTGAGGACAATGTTTTCACTCCACCTCTTAAATAAAGCTTGAGAAAGAAAGTTCTGTTTTAATAGTTACCTTATTCTTTCCAAGCGCACCGACTAGGAAAGTATCCTCCTGCATTTCATAGACATTTCATTAGGGTGGTCGTTAAAAATTAAATTTCTTGCGACTCCTTTTAAAAATCTTCTTTTTTATTTAAAACAACACGTGCGTCGAGACGATATAAGTTATGTTTTGGGTATATATGTACATGTTTTTTTTGGAATTTTTATTAAATTAATTTCTATTAAAAATTCCCAAAAAACATGGATATACCCAATTTTATTTCAAATATAAACAATTATAGAACCCAAATCAATAAAAAAAAAAGTAGTTAATCAAAATAACAATGTATAAGAATTTAAACTCAAAACTTTTCCCCGAGTTCATTTGGTCTATTAAAAAAACGGAATGCAAGATTTTCAAATTAATGTTTTTACTTTCAAACCAAATTAGTACAAATATAATTTTAATATTTAAATTTCTTCACTACAAGGCTTAGGTAAACTTTCCTTCGTATTTTTGATGCCTTTATTTCTACAATCATCTAAGATTTTAATGAGAAACTTCTTCTGGTCTTCATTTTTGTGAACAAATCGTTGTACTCCTGCATTAGTTAATATCGTCTCGAGGCATGTGCAGTGTGTTTATTCATCAAAAGGAACCTTTTTAGGGAGCGTCGCAAAATATTTAGTTGGCATGTTTTCCTTTCATAGATGATTCGTTTAAAGCCATATACTAAGCATTACAAACAAACTGAAATTTATTTGTATTTATATATGTATATAAAACATTTATTGATCGTGAAAGACAATGTACATGTTATATTAACATAAATGATATTACATAAGTCATTTTTAATATATTTATGTACATATGTACTTACAGTTGTTAATATGTACATATGTATTTAAACACATGTCTGAATGGATGTATGTACTTACATACATATGTACTAGGCATGTCAATCCCGGGATCCCGGCCTTTTTCAACTCCCGAATAGCCCGGGATCAGTATATTTAAATCCCGGTATTGCAAAACACAATGAATTTAATAGCCATTTAATTTTTAAATTTTTAATTTACATTTTTTGAAATAAAAATAAACCTCAAATGATTTAAAACAAAAAGAGCCGATCGAATAAAACAAATAACGCACAAAACATACCTTTCAGAGTTTACAATTGTTGTATAACGATTTGTTTTGCCCTTGCCATTATAATTGAGCCGGGGAATATCCCACTCGATTAGAAAATGAGCCTTACGAGGTGCTTGAAGTGGATAAGGCAGAAAGTCTCAAAGATAAATTGCATCAAGTTTTAACAAGCATCTCGCAATTGTCCATAAATCGAAAGGCATAAAAAGGAGTTTATGCATTTTTTTTAAATTTCCGTTATATGGGAGGTGGGCGTGGTTATTGACAGATCTTGTCCATTTTCAATACCAACCTACCCTGTCCAAAGAGCAATCTGTGTACCAAATTGCATTGAGATATCTCAATTTTTACTCAAGTTATCGTCTGCACGGACGGACGGACGGACAGACAGACATCGCTAAATCGACTTCTCTTTTCATTCTGAGCATTTTGGTATATATACGTCTATATCTATCTTGATTCCGTTAGGCTTGTACAAGCAACCGTTATGTGAACAAAGTTATAATACCCTTGTGTACAAGTACGTTCGGGTATAATAAATTTACATTATGTAGGTGAATTTGCTTCTATACCAAAAATGTACATATGTATGTATATTTCTACTTGAAGAATAAATTATTTTTTATATGTACATGATTTACAACAAATCGTTCTTCTTTGTTATATTAGAGACGTGTTACATTTTTTGGCCAATTAAAAATTAAGTATCAAAACTTCCCGAAATTCGGGATCGGGATTGTCCCGGGGTTTCGTTTTCAGATCTCGAAAATCCCGGGATCAATAGGATACCCAAAATTGACATCCCAAATATGTACATCACGTTGATAAATGTAGAAAAGCCCGAACTAGATTTTTTTCGAAATATGTTTTTTTCAGGTTTAGGATGTTTATACTAAAACCCATCTCCCTCAGAAATTTTAGAATCGTAACTTAAAACTTGAAATGAATGCGAAATGAATGTAGGTAGTCGCAGCAAACTTTTTTTTTAAATTTTTTTTATATTTTAATTTAATTTGAATTGTCATATTTTGAATTTCGTTGTGATAAGAATGCTTTCAGTACAACTCAAGGTAGTTGATAAAATATTTTTGAAATTTTAGCTTTTAAAAGCAAAAACAAAATACACAGAGCTCATGATTTTTTCTTCAATTCTTCTACTGCGCATACCCATGATGCAATAATGAAAGGTGTTGTACGTTCGCAACTTCTAAGCTCTAAATCAGCCACCTTGAGCGCCCTTAGAAACTGTGTTGTTCCTTTGCAGAATTTGATGACCAGTTTTGGAAAAAAAAAATGTAGCAGAAAATTAAGTTTTTCATGTGGAACTTATAATATGTATTATCGATTGTTTTGACATTTTGGATATTTTTTCTCATTTGCCGATAATAGGTTTTCTAAAAGCGAGAGTTTGAATAAGTTTTTATAAAAATTGTCAAGTATTTGTATAATTATTAAGGGGAATAAAGCTTGGGGTTCATTTCGGAAGACAGGAACAAAAATTGTTTTGGCAATTCCAATATAATATTTTATTGGACAAAGAAAAAGTCCGTTTTTGATAAAGTATCAAAAATAGTTGATATTTCTCTATGAGCTCTGAAGATATCCTCTATTTCGTTCTCAAAAGCCGCCTTCAACCAACTCGGTCTCCTCGTCAACGTCAATTTTTCGTTTTCTCCGCTCGTCTTTGGAACAAGCTAATTTTGTATTCAATTTAACCTATGGATATTGTATACTAATAATTATACCATGCTTATGCTTTTTTAGTTATCAATTAGTTTTTCTTTCCTAAAAAGTGCTTTTATGCTCATAACCATTGAGGATTACCTTCAGTTTGTTCATGATCCAATGATTGGAAATATAATATAAATAAATTTGGCGCTTACACTATATAGCTCAGTGTTTGGCCGAGCTTCTCCTACCATTTGTGATGTGCGTCTTAACATTAAACTACAAATGGAGGGACCTACAGTTTTGTGCCGACTCCGAACGGCAGATGTATTTAATGAGAAGCTTTTTCATGGCAGAAATACCTTCGGAGGTTTGCCATTGCCTGCCGAGGGGTGACCGCTATTAGAAAAAACTTTTCTATTAACATTAATTTCTAAAGAATAATCATTATCGAAGAAGTTTGTCTTTTTTAATTTTGGCGTCCAAAATTCATTATATTCCAATCATTGTGGGTAAATTTTATTTAAATATCTTCACTCGTTTGTACTTTTTCCTAAAAACGACCTTCTTTTATTCCCGTTTCTCTAATACTTCCAAAATACAATATTGAGCTAAGGGCGTTCAATCTGGCGCTGTCACAACGTACAACACCTTTCATTCATCATGGCGCATACCTATTGAATATGCCTTGCTTTTCTTTTAAAAATTTTAAATTGTCAGTTATGGACATTTTTACTTTTCATCAAAGATATATGTACGTACATCTTTACGTACATATGTATGTATGCAAGATAGTGTACTTTCTATAAGCAAATCTCTCGTATTTTATTAAATTTACCTAGTTATTTACAAATATATAGATAAACAATAATTTCTCTCGTATGCTGCACACCTACATATATTGACATCAGTGGAATGTTTACATTTATGTATCTAAATTAGTATTATTAAATATTTATTTACATATTTGTAGCTAAGGTATTGTTTAATTTGAATATGACATCTATCAATTTATTATTATCATGGTAGCGCTGCCACCTATCAAAATCAATTGTGCTAATCCTTTAAGTTGTCACTCCTTAGACTCCTTAGACTGTTTATGAATATAAGAACTTTGGAGGGTGTCGTTTTCCATAATAATTTCAACAATGAAATTACAAAATAAGATTTTGTCTTCGAGATTTTTTAAGGGTACTGTAGTTCATTACATGCGCAAATTACAAACAAAAAAATACTTGTTTATGTTATACAATCGCTCTTTACGCTTAAAATTAAAGTTTATAAAAAATTTCCGCATACACAGATACATATTCACATATGAAGAATATACACATATCGAGCCATAATCGTCAAAAGGACGTAAGCAACTAATACATTTTTTTAATCAGAAGGTGCTTTTTAGCTAATTTTCTCCGCAGTTAAGCTTCACATCTGAATGCAGTTTTGTATACAAGATTTACGTTGTTTTTTCTACAAAACGCAACTATATTTATTAAAATGCGATTTTCTTTTGCCGAGAAATTTAAGAGAATCAGCCTTCTTATATAAAATATTTCATTTGTCGGTTACGTCAATTTGGCGATCATGGCTCGATATGTATGTATGTATGTACGTTCGTATACTTTTTACCACAACGATTTAAATTGCATAGCCAAAAACATATTTGTGCGAACCGAAAATCTTAGTGTAATTTTTTTAAATTATGGCGCCGCACTTCCGTTTAGAGGGGCATTTTCGTCGTCAGTTAGCTCTTGGGTATCAACGGATCTCGTATCTACGCTATGAGTGCCTGTTGTGCTTGTTTCCGGAAAATTCCACTTCTGCGGACTCGTACGCCCAAAGATAAGGAAGAACAGATTACCAGTAAAGTAGAAGAATGCGCTCACGTAGAATACAATACGCCATTGTGCAGGATTTTTCTAATTTGAGTAAACAAGCATGCACACACATTAAATAAATATAAATATATATGTATGTATGTATATAAACAAGTACACATGTATGTATGAATGTACGTATGGATGTATGTATTTCCAACAAACGATTCAACTTACCTCATCTGTGACAATCAGTCCAACTGTGAGCGGTGCAATTATGCTCATAACATTTGCCGCACAGTTGGTAATGCCCATCATAGTGCCAGCAAAGTTTGGCGCCAGGTCAATGTGATTCACCTGCGAACCCAAATAGGTGGCCGCATTTGCCCCCACTGCTATAGTCAGCAAAGCTATAGCCAACCTAACACTACCACCAGCATTGATGTAGCCCAAACCAATTAATGCTACCATTGGCACCCACTGCCCAATGGTATTGAAGAGTTTGCGTGATACCCATAAGCGCATTGTAATGTGCGCATTTAGTAGATCTCCCAGGAATATGAAACCATATGACAGCAGGTACATGGCAAGGTACGGTAGCGCTGACAGCGGCCCATTGCTGCGTATATCCACGTCCAGTATGCTCTTCATATAGGTCGGTATCTCGGTTAGTAAAGTCCAAAATCCCCAATTATTTGCAGAATGTACAAAAATCAATGTGAGAAATGGTGGCGATGTGAACATTTGCGCCCACGGTACTTTATGTGCTGCTATTTGTGCGCTCCCAGATATGCGCCCAGCATCTGAGGAGCGTCGTGCTTGTCCTGATGATTCAATATAGCGTAACTCTGCTATGCTAATCGAGGGATGTTCAGCCGGCGTACTAGAGCTACAGTATAACCAAACAATGGACCATAAAATGCCTACGATGCCGGAGAAATAAAATATGCTAGGCCAACCAAGCCACGAAGAAGCTATGTAACCACTCATGGAAAGCATAACGACAGTGCCGAATTGTGAACCAGAATAACAGTAGCTAACTAGGCGGGCACGCTCTTCGGCTGGCGCCCATTTTGAAAGGAATGTGTGTGTCGATGGGAAAATCATTCCTTGCGACAAACCTTGAGCTGCACGAAGCGCTAGCACCAAAGGCCAATCGCCTATTTCGGCAAAAAGTGGTGTGAGAATAGCGAGACATGAGCATATGAGTACACCAAATAGGAACGTGTATTTTGCTCCATAGTGGTGAGCCAGGTAGCCACCGGGCACTTGTGTTACTACATAGCCCCAAAAGAAACTGCTGAGGAGATAAGATTTTATGCTTTCGTCCCAGTCGTATTCCTGTAAGAAGCGATGATGAAAATACAAAGTTATCGGTATATTGGTATGAATGTTTGTGAACTTATTTACATGTGTATACAAATGCATATGCACATACATTAAGGTGCATCACGCAACGCAATACAATTGGCAGTATTATTTTTTTTCTACCATATGTTCAAAACTAAAACAAAAATGTTCGAGTCAAAATTGAGTAAAAATATTTTAAAATCAATGTTATCTATTAAGAAAATTTAGGAATGTTTTAATTAATTTTTTAGTAAAACACTCAAATAATAATGAACAATGAAAAAAAGCTGGCCTTTTGAACAATATTATAAAACACAACTTTTTGCAAGTTTTTAATGCATATTTGTTGGGAGCAGTATAATCTTAACAAATTTTAAGATTCGCTCGAACAAATACATTCGCTCAAGAAAGCAAGAACTTTTTGGTTGAGGCGTATTAATATTTGCAGGCACATATGTATTTAAATGCATGTGCATTAGATAACACATTTTATTCACAAATTATTTACATACATACATATACTTATGACTACCGGAAGGCGTAGAAAAGTAGACACCATGACTAAAACGGTTGTAACAGGAACGAATTCTTACTGTTCTTCGTTTTTTTTTTTAAATAATACTTTGAAGCTCTTCCATATGGTATTTCACATCATTTGAGAAATAATGATACATTGAAATAAGGAATTAAAAAAAAACACCACGAGTGATAAGGTGCTACTTCAGCAATTCGATATATGTATGTACATATGTACGCACATATAATTTAAACTCTATTAGCACTTCCACCAGAAAGTTGGTCATTGCTACACAAATATGTATGTACAAATGTATGAATCTATGTTTTTAGGTACATGTGTATGAATGTTCATAGGTAAATAAGTATGCATATTGGATTTCCGAAGAAATAGTTACCTCAAATGCAGGATTAGTGGCATTTCGATCAGTCATCGCCACAATAGCCACAGAAAGATTTACGCGCAGAGCATAAGCTACTGCCAAACCGCAGAATGCAAGGAAACATTGCAGATGTCGCACTCCCACACGTGAACCTACCCCACCGAGATGACCAGGAACGAAAGTTTTAGCATTGTATTGGCAAACTATCAATGTAGTATGTATGTATATTAAAAACTCACCTTGTCTATCCGCATCAATTTGCTGGTAGCCTCCGTTACAACAATCACTCCAGAAAGCCATTTTGCCACTGTTGCAATTTACAAAACATCCACCCACCTGCTGCCCTAACTATAATATTAGCACTTACGTTCCTTACAATAAATTCATGTAGCATATGGTATAACTAATATTTTCTTACTCAAAATTAAAGTTCTATGCGTTAACTGATGGTGCTAAAATTTTGTATACGTTTCAATAAATAAAAACAACAATTTTGGAGCAAGTAAACACAGAAAATTCATAGGAATTCGCCGCTTTTCCCTTAGCAAACAGCTGATAAAAGTTACCATTACAGCGTTGCCATACTTTGTCAGAATTCAATTGTTAACCAAACGAAATTTATATAGCGATATCCCTTTGTCGGAGCGAGAGGCCTATTTCGCTTTGACAGTTATTTTAATTCTTTACTGAATTAGTTTGTAGTATAGTATAATAATTGTATGACAATGACTAGAAAAGCTCTTTGTAAATGGGGAATGTCGTACAATTGAATATTATTGTGTTAACGATTATTGAATTGTTAGACATTTTAGAAATACAGTTATCGATCTTTCTATAAATTTACGGTTCTGTCACGTAGTGAATACCGCAAACTTCTTTAAAATGCAATTTTCATGAGGTCGTTATGCCTCCAAGGTATGACCATAATTTACTTCTCAACATTTCGCTCTAACATTGAGCTATTATTTCCCTTCTTACACATTAAAACAACTTACCCGATTGAAATGATTTGTTTTTATATGTTTATATATAACTGCGGTTGATTTACTTGTGAAAATAGAACATTGGAAAAATGGGAACATGTCAGCTTAAACGCCTCGTATAATTCAATATAGTGATTATTTTTCAAACTAGAACTTCAGTCACATTTATTTCGAAATTTTTTACAATATTTTCAAAGGAATTTGACCGTTCAATTAATCTTTCAAAATTTTCGATTGCTCTTCGCGATTGTATACATCGTATCTCAGTGGAAAAACAATCAGCGAAATTTAACTCCTACTTAAAACTTAATGGGATATTATCCTAAACCTTCCCTGCCTGTGAAGGAGTGTGTAAAATTTTGCTCTATACTCTGGTTTTTAAACCAATAAAAATTTGTCACAATCGGTTCTATGCAACGCAACAACATCCAATAATTTTGAAATATTTGTATTAATTCTATTATACGCTTAAAATCGACGTAATTTTTCACATAATTCCCAAATATTTGTATTAATTCTATTATACGCTTAAAATCTACGTAATTTTTCACATAATTCCCAAAGGCTGAATTATTGTTAGATACATGTTATTTTTTTATCCTTTTGAAAATCGCATTCAAGCGTTACTTGTATAAAAAGCTTCAGCCGGTATTTACATCTATGTATGTATGTTTTTCGTTCTTTATAAATATATTTCCGAATTTAAATTTTATGATATCGCTAAAATTTGCATTGCTAAATAAATTTACCGTCGATGAAAAACTTTCCATTCGATGGATACAAATGTCCTCATGCACATATAGAAAACATTTTTTAGGCATTTATAACAAAAAACATCTGTAGTTTCGCTTCTTGTTGATAGATTGATCTGATATAAGGTACACACTTTTAGATCTGATGACAATACAATCGAAGATGGCCTCTTCCACAACTATGTATCTCAAGCGGATTTCAGATTGTAAAGATTTCATCAGTCTGCTATTATAATATAAAAATGCAAGCATTATATGTTTTCCAACAATTTTAATTTTATTTTGTTTTCTTGGATATCAATTCTAACCCGATGATTTTTATTATTTAATAATTTTGTTTGAATACAGTAAGTATATTTTCAAATTTCTTATTAATCTTGGACTACTTACACTTAAAAATTTGTATCCTTCAGAGTTATAAAAAATATAATATTATTAAACTACAACTAAAATGAATAAAAGTATCCTGGCTCCGGTTAGTTGCAAACTACTATTGCCAATAACAATTTTCGCTCATGCTTAGGGACTGATTTAAACATGTAGCTTGATCACAGTATATTGGATATACATATGTACGTGAGGAGGTGCCTTTGCTGATTAATGCTACTATGCGTCATATGTGTGGCACTTGATTAAGGGTTCTTATCACATAAATTTGAAAATAAAAAAAAACAACACTAGCCATTGCTTATGTTAATAAAGTGAAATGCTGCAGTATTGCAAGTGAATTGCATTGCGCATTTAGCCATTGCATAAGCCAGAGATTGTATTAGGTTGAAACAAAATTTTACAAGTGTTTTTTTTATGTATTACTGTATTGCTTTTTAAACAAACAAATCAATCAATAACTTAATTTTACTGCACAACAATTGTATTCCCTCCCTTTCAAGTGATGATATTTGTTTATTTTCTTATTTGTTATTGCAATTAGAATTTAATAGTAAATATATAAACAGCGTTATCATTTTTAAATATGTATGTATGTAAGTGCGCTTCTTTCCCACATTCTCTCTCGTTTAACACTTTCAACAAGTCTCGCCAAATAGTGCGACGAATTTCATCAAATACATTCCCTCTACCACATTCAAAAGTAATCAAATACTGTAAACAGTTTAATTAAAAAATGTCTTATAAATTATTTAGTTTTAATTGCATATATTAATTTTTTTTTTTTCATTTACTTAACTTAATTGTTTTTTATTAAAAATATAATATCGATAGTATGTGTATGCGTATGCTTGTCTATGACTTTTTTTTTTTGCTTTTTTCCATGCGCTGGCAATGGAAGCTCATCTTTGATTTATTACTAATTAAGAGGGACTCCAGAAGTAGCACCTTTTAACATTCGTGACTGGGTTACTAACATAAATACATACATACAAATGTACATACTTACATGCATATGTACAAGCGAGCAGGATTCGACCGTGTCGTCAATGTGGCTCATCTACTCGCATTTTTGTTGTTTTAGAAAATACTTATTACCTATGTACATATTTTACTTAAAATTAAATTAAATTAAATTATCGCAGGACGCATGCATTTGCAACAAAAACAACAATATGCCGCGTTTCCTGCACAACAGGAATCATTCACAAGAGCCTTAATATATATGTATGTACCGATATACTATCAACTAGGAGGTCTTCTGTGTGCTTAATGAAAACTTCGATTGCAAGTGACCGGACCAAGAATGTCCGCATGGCCTTGGTCTATTGCGTGCCATTTGTTGTGATTATTGTCTTTTTCGCTTCGCCATTTAGAAGTAACGCAGGCGTTTCAGCATCTACCACATTCAAGCGTTTTGCTAACGCATCCTCGGGAGAGTTCCAACTTTGTACTTCGGTCTTGCCAAACATGACAAAGAGCATATTGCCAATAAAATAGAAACCAGCCGCAATGAAGAATACATAACGCCACTCGACAACATTTGTCTGCAAGTGGAAAAACAAAATTCATGTACAATGTTGTGATCAATTTTTTTTTTGTTTTATGTTTGTGATAAACTTACCACGTCAGTGACGACGAATCCCACAGCCAACGGTGCTAGCGCGCTCATCACATTCGCTGAACCATTGGTGATGCCCATCAGTGTGCCAGCATAGTTAGGCGATAAATCGATGTGATTGACTTGGAAACCCAGATATGTGGCCGCACTGATACCCACTGTGAGCGTAAGCAATACAACTGCGAGCATGGCATGTTCCTTCGTGACATAGCCAAGTGCAATCAGTGAGATCATTGGTATCCAGTGACCAATAGAGTTGAATAATTTGCGATTAAACGAGAGTGATACATTCTCACGACGCGCCAACACTTTGGATAGGTAGATGAAGAAGAAGCTCAGCAAGCACATAACTGCATAGGGTAGCGACGACAGCAGTGCACTATTCTTCATATCCACGCCCAATATATTTTTCATGTAGCTGGGAATTTGTGTGAGTAACGTCCAGAAGCCCCACATATGAGTGCAGTGAACAATGATCAGCGAGATGAATGGCATTGAGGTAAAAATTTGCACCCATGGTGTGGGCGCTACTGTGCGCGGTGTTGAATCGACTTGCCCCAACGAATTCTCTATGTATTTACGTTCCTCTAGTGAGATCGTTTTATGTTCCGCTGGTGTGCTTGCAGAGAAGATGAACCAGCAAATGCCCCAAAGTAAACCCAAACCGCCGGAAATGTAAAAGATGCCAGGCCAGCGAAGTGGTGATTCGGCAATTATGCCACTTATAGCCAATACGACGACAGTGCCAAATTGCGAGCCGGAATAACAGAACGTGCTGAGTGCACCACGTTCATCGACTGGTGCCCATTTAGCCAACATAGCATGAGTCGCTGGATGCACTGAACCTTGCAGCAGACCCTGGATCACACGCAAACCGAATAGTAATTGCCAACCTCCAATTTCAACAGCCAATGGCGTGAGTAACGTTAAGACGGAACAGAGCGTGATGCCGATCAAGAGGAGTGTTTTGGCGCCGTACTTTTGTGCGATATGTCCACCAGGTATTTGCGTTGTGATGTAACCCCAGAAAAAGCTGCTCAACACATACGCTTTGGTACTCTCACTCCAATCGTAGATCTGGAAGAAGAAATAATATTCAAGTAATAATTAGAAGTATGGAAGAAATATGAGAAAAAATATGAGAAAAAATTAGAAAATATTTGGCTCAATATGCCCGCTCAGGACCTCTTTCATCCCTATGTTTAACAAGTGTAATATCGTTAGTCGAAATATTGCCTACCCATTATCACCCCGCAGCTCTGGCTTGAAATCTATTGTTGGTTTCGTACGAGAGATTATAATTTTAAATTAATTCCACATACGAGTAAACAAAAAAAAACTGTATAGCGTTAAGTCAAAATTTTTTTTATTTTAAAAACCAAGGGAATGATGTAAGCATCAGTGATTATCACAATGGTCGAAAGCAGATCTTGACTTATTATTTTGAAATATCGAATAGATGAAAACAGTTATCGTTTAAGCATAGCTGTTAAATTATGATTACGATTAGTAATCGGTTAGATTATTTTCAAAAAAGAATTGTAATTATTATTTAATTGTGCCTTTCAAATATTGGGATTACGTAATGATTACGATTACAAATAATCAAAAAATAATCAGGATTACTCTAGACTACTAAAAATAATCAAAAATAATCAAAAATAATCAAAATAAATAATTGATTATATTCAGGATTCTTTTTGATTATTTTTGATTATTTTCAATCCAAAATACCAAACAACTTTTCTCTTTAAATTTTATGACATTTTTTTATTAAAATTTTTAAAATTGTTTTTTGTATAATCTGAGTCTCAGATTCTAAGATATATTCATTTATATGTATGTAAGTATAAACATACGTATATACATTAGGGTGACAGTTAATTTCGAAAGTGATATTTTCTTTGGTCTCAGTATTTTTTTGTGTGTAGTTTTATTTAAAAATAATTCTAGTAAAATTTCAAGGTCGTAGGAAGAGGATTAGGGGGCGCGTCGGCCCCCCAAAGTTACACAAAATACGTTTTTTCACGCAAATTCTTACTTTGACTGCTTGTAACTTTCTCTGTGTTTTTTTTTTTTTAAACATTACTGGCGAAAGATGTTCATTAATATGTCTACAATAACATCTGTCAATAACATTTTTGTCTAATGTTAATATTTAATGAAAAAAACTTAAATATAGGAGAAAAAGTACGCCTCAATGTCGATTTATTATACTTAAATAAAATTACTTATATGATTCAAATTTTGGATTTTGTTCAGATTTATTTAATTAAAGATTCATATAGAAAATTCCTTATGATTTACGTAAGAGTAGCTTCAACAATTATATACAGTAAGACCTCGCTAGTCCGAACTGCAGACTTTTTTTGTTTACTTTTATTTTCAAGTGTAAGAATTGTCTTTAAAAGTTTGCTTCAAATTTTTTTTGCCTGTATGCTGAAGCGATCTATAATATTGACAATTGTGACCGAGAATATTCCCGTTACAACCTCAACAATATTATTCTCAATGCTTGCGTAAGCTACCGACAAAAAATCAGCACCAATGTTTCTCGGAAAATAGATTCTTATTTTACAGTTATATGCAGCAGCCGCAAACATTTTTTAATAGCATTAAATTTGCAAAAAAATCATTCGAAGTGAATATTTGAATGTGAAAAGTCGAAAATGTCTGCTAGAAACTTTCGTGAACGCATATATTTAATTGGTTATTGTACCAACTCATTAACGGGAAGTAAACTACCCTCCAATATAGAAGTGTTGAAAGTTTTGTTTTTCAATTTACGTGTAGTAAAAAAAAATTTACGGGAAAGTTCAGATTTAGTTGTAAAAGAACTATTCGTGTTCTGGGAAAAAGCCCGCATTCCGGTCAAGGATAAACAACACTGCATTACAAATGTAGAGAAATTGTATAAAGAATGGCAAAGCTTTCAAAAAGATTCAAAGAAGACTTCTAATTTCCATAAGAGCAAAGTAAACACGTGGAAAGAAAAATTGGATATGCTTTTTGACGTGGCGCATGCAAGTGCATTAAAAATAATGTCGAATCAAGAAGATATTGATTTCTTGATAAGTCAACGAAAAACGGGGCGCCCAGGCTTTATGTATGGTATCGATTACGAAGAAGTACGCCGAGAGTGCCGACTTGAAGAACGCAACAACAATTTATTACAACAAGTGGAGCGGAATAATCGTGAAATTGCATTAATTGGTTCGTTGTATGTTATTGTTTATTTTTTATTTTCTTTAAATTAAGTCGTTTTTATTAGATGAAACTGCAGAGTTGCTGTCATCTGAATCTTCAGATGATAACAGTTTTCCAGATATGGAATGTGACCCACGTTGTAGTCAACCTCCAGCCAAAAAATGTAGGGGAACAAATAAAATACTAACACCAAAACTGGCGGCCGCACTCGATGTCTGTAAAATCAGTGACAGACATGCGGTTCATCTAATAAGCGCAGTCGTTGAAGCTCTGGGTAATAATGTTGAAGATTATATTTTAAACCGAACGTCTGTACACCAGGAAAGGGAACAAATCCGTGAAGAAAGAATTTCAGCATTAAAAAATAAATTTAAATTAAATGAGCTCGACGCTATCTGCCTTCATTGGGATGGTAAACTTTTGCCGGCGCTGACGGGAAATGATAAAGTTGATAGGTTGCCTATAATAATATCGAGCGGTAAAGTTGAACAGCTTCTTGAAATACCTGCACTTGATTCCGGTACTGGAAAAGAACAGGCATCCGCTGTATGGGATGCTATTTATGAATATCGTCTGCAAAATCACATCAAAGCTTTAGTGTTTGATACAACAGCGGTCAATACTGGGCGTTTCAATGGTACCTGTACGTTAATTGAAAATAATTTACAAAGACAACTTTTATGGTTACCATGCCGTCATCATATATACGAAATTGTTTTAAGATGCGTTTTCGAAGAAAAAATAAGCTGTTATGGAAGTCCAAACGTTAAAATGTTTGAGAAATTTAAAAATGCTTGGGCTAAGATTGATGCGTAAAACTATGAGTATGGCATCAACGATCCAACTGTCAAGACGTACATGAAAGAGTCTGCTGTTCGCATTATCGGTGCAGTAAATAATATCTTGGAAGAAAAACAACCCAGGGAAGACTATAAAGAATTCTATAAAGAAAAGATTTTTTATTTTTACAAAAACTTGAAAACTTCAAAAAAATTGATGCTGCTATATCTTATGTTGCTCTTAAAAAGTTCAGGAACCACTTGTGGTATTTAAGCCCTGAGGCGGTTGGTCTTGCATTTTTTGACAGCAACGTATCCCTTTTTTCAAAACAAAAAATGGTGGCGGCTTTGGAAAATGATTTTGAACAAGAGCAAAACACAAAGCGAGCTACAATAAATGATAGAGAAATCGTTGAAATATTCCATGACGGAATTGAACAGTTCGTCTCTGCCGAAACAAAAGCATTATTTGAAAGATTTCAAATAAATACTGATTTTTTAAATTAAACCCAGACAAATGGGAGCAGGACCAATCTTATTGTAAAGCGGCTGAACTGATGAAAAAATTAAATGTTACAAATGACACTGCCGAAAGGGGGGTTAAATTGATGGAAGAGTATAATAAACTATTTACCAAAAATGAACGCCAAAAACAATTTGTTTTAAAAATTGTTAGCGATTACCGCCATCGGTTTCCGGACTGTAATAAAAAGACATTGTCTCAAGTGCTTTAAACAATATTAATAAAAAGAGAAATCATATACATAAGTAGTTTTATTTAAGTATAATAAATCGACATTGAGGCGTACTTTTTCTCCTATATTTAAGTTTTTTTCATTAAATATTAACATTAGACAAAAATGTTATTGACAGATGTTATTGTAGACATATTAATGAACATCTTTCGCCAGTAATGTTTAAAAAAAAAAAACACAGAGAAAGTTACAAGCAGTCAAAGTAAGAATTTGCGTGAAAAAACGTATTTTGTGTAACTTTGGGGGGCCGACGCGCCCCCTAATCCTCTTCCTACGACCTTGAAATTTTACTAGAATTTTTTTTAAATAAAACTACACACAAAAAAACACTGAGACCAAAACAATAAAGAAAAAAAAAATACTCCATACATTTAATTGTCACCCTAATATACATATATTATATTATTATAAATATTATATTATAAATTATGATATTTTTGATATTATTAATAGCAATTCAGCCATTCAATATAATCAGCCCCATCGCGAAAGTTCCCAGTTCTGATCATCAGAATAAGCTTCAATGAGCGTAGCTGATATTTACACCTTTATGAAAACCAACAATGCTGCAGCGAGTAGTGTTAGAATTCAAGAACGGTTGTTAACTTGTTGGTACGCTTACGTAAAAAAATTTATTAAAAATTTAAAAAAGCAAAAAGAGAAAAGTTGTTTGTGGTTTTGGATTGAAAAGAATCAAAAAGAATCGTTGAAAAGAATCAATTATTTATTTTGATTATTTTTGATTCTTTTTAGTAATCTAAAGTAATCATGATTATTTTTTGATTATTTGTAATCGTAGTTATTACGTAATCTAGTTGGGACCAAGATAATCGTAATGTAATCAATTATTTCACTCTTAAATACAAAGTAATCAGATTACTAATGATTACGATTAGTAATCAAAACTTAACAGGTTTGCGTTTAAGTATGTAAGTTTGGTACAATGGATTCTACCCTTGCCATATAAAGTTAAAGCTCTTACTACTCTGATCCCGCCATATCGCTAAGGAATCTTGCAAGGATTTTTAATGATTGGTTCACGGCGGTCGCTAGGTAAAATTATTATTGCTTAAATATAATTAAATATTTATTTGGTCGAATCAATAAAAACCAGGTCACGTGCTAGAGGATGCTAATGCTCAAGCATTCTTTAATACCTACTAGATGATACTAGAGAATACATTATCGAGTATTGTCAAGTAGGTAATAGAAAATGCTTAAGCACGCTTTAAAATTCACAAGTTCGCCGATTAGCAGATTTTAAAATTTTACAAGTATAAATGCTATAAATGTTTAAAATTATACGAGTATAAATGTGAGAGCTAATAGAAAACTTGTATCCCAAGGTTTGCAAATCATAATATCAGGGCTTGTGCCGAAACAATTAAAAAGAAGGTAATTTTTTGAAAACTATTAACGTTATACTTACGATAAGTTTCAAAGTAAATTTCATTATACTCAAGAATACTCATCAGTGCTCAAAAATTCTAACAACTGCTAGACAATATTCAATTGTTATAGACACCTTATGCTAAATACTCAAGCATGCTCTAGCATCCACGAGCACCTGCTCAAGTTTTTATTTATACGACCAATTATCTTGGCCACACATTTTTTAACGAGTACTTGTATATCAGGCTGTTGTCGATTTATGATCACGGGGATCAAGTTTATAGTTTTTCGTTTGTAAACTTACGTATTTACTCAACGATCTATTTGAAAAGAATGCGATTTATAACAGAAATTTCGAAAAACAAAATTTTGATATAAGTATACGAAAACTAGAACTCCGTAAGCACTAGTATTAAACATCATTTGATAGCAAACAATGGTGCGTAATCAACTAAATTTCCCTAAAAACAACCTTGCACCAATTATGCATTTCTAAGGTATCGATCGCCTCAACGACAACCAATAAGATATATTACTTATGACTCTTATGATTCTATTGACATTGAAAAAATATTAAATCATAGAATTTATACAATACTTATCATGACCTCCAACTTCGTTGACAATAAATTTAAAAGCATTTCTCACTCACCTCTACATCGCTGTTCGTAGAATTTTTATCCGTCATTGCAACAATGCCCACACTCAGGTTTACACGCAACGCATAGCAAATTGATAGGCAACAAAAGCATAGGAAACATTGTATATGTCTCGTCCCGATAATCGGAGCTGTAAAAAGAGTAAAAAATGAGAAAATGTAAGTTAAGGGTTTGAGTAAAAATGTAAATAAATCTGCATAGCATTCCATATACTAAATGAACTACATACATACGTATTTACGCAAATAAGCGAATGCTTATCAATAAAACGTAAAAATTAGTATGGGTCTTATAGTTATAAAATTTCACAAGATTGTTAAGTATATGTATTGTATATGTATACATAAGTCAAAGAGAAGGAATCGGAGAGATAAAGTGAAGATATTGTTGAAGTGCCGAGTTTATAGTGTCGCGCGCTAACTTCTGAAGGATCGCTGTTGAAATCCTGGTTAATTAAATGGCAATTTAGAGAAAAAAGGTTTCTAATAGAAATGGTCCTCGTCCAGCAACAGCCATCCGCTGAGCGCACAGTATAAGAATCAAAATGCAAATTCATTGTTCAATTTGACTCTCGAAGAAATTTATCTTTGACTTTGCTTATGTCCTTTTGGATTAACTTCTATTGCTTACTTGTCAACTGCATATTATCACTGAACTAGTATGAAAGGCTATCAATGGAACCGTAATATATAATTGATTGTATTAAATTTGTATCGCCGAAATATCGTCGCGTTGGCTGCATGTACGAAATGAGACTGGCTAGACGAGAAGCGTGGTCCAATGTTTAAAGGAAAGTTTTCGCTTTCATCTAGTACATATGTATGTATGTTTGTATGTATATTTACCCGAATGTCTATAAAACAAAACCATCTAGTAAATACACATATTATGTATATATATACTTATATGTATGTATGTATGCATATTTACAAGTGTAGATAGGAGTGTTTGTTTGTATGTTAGTGCGTGCAATTGCTCTGTAGTACCTCTTACTCAAAGTGACACTTACGAGCATAATATACAACAACATATACATACATATTTACAAATTTGTATGTGCACTTGTATGCCTCTTGTTGCAGCCGTCACTCAAGCCTACTTACTGTTGATTAGTGAACGCCGCTTCCTTTAGCTGCATACGTACATACATACATACACATGTACATATAAACATATTTGCAATAGATAAACGTCTTAAATAAGTTATGAGTACCTAAAGTGAGCGCCCGAGACGGACAGCCTGTCTTGATCGCACGCAGCGAATCGGACTAGTCAGCTAGTAAGTTTGTTAAAGAAAAGACGTGTGGTAAATACCTAAGATTATACCTTCGTACTATATATGTACATACAAACATACACACATTTGTACATATGTATGTAAGTATAGCAACGTTGAATAAGTTCTATAGTGTAAGCACATACCTACGTATTTATTTTACTTTTATTTAATCTCTATAATTTTAAAATTAAAATAAAGTTAAACCTCTAAGAAAAACCAAGCTGCAAACTTAATAAAAATTGAGAGTTTTGAGTATACAGCTTTGTAACCCCATCAATTTCAGTATAGTACATTTTAAGTTTAAATTTTGATCAATTTTTTTACTGATGCTCTTCAGCACTATCTTCCATACAAAAATTATAAAAATTTTTTATTTAGAAGAACTTGCGCAAGAGTCGCAAAAAAACTGTTTTCAAAATCAACGGAAATCAATAGCCACTACAATCTTTCGTTTTATTACATTGAAATTAAATTGGCTACAATACTGCATATTCAAATAATTTCTAGAATTAAAAAAATGCTTTAAATTTCAATGGAAATCGGGTCCGGACCGCCTCCCTCCATTTAGAGCCGCATTTAATTTGCAAATATCAATTATTTTTCTACTTTATTTATATAAAAAATAGCAAAATCGATACCCGATTCGTATATACCTATACAAAAAATGCAATAGAATAATTTTAACCATTTACAGAGTGCGCCTGAAGTGAATCTTCTTTGAATTACTTCTTATTTGTATGTGTTGAAGAAGTTTTGGTGAGTTTGAGTATTGAATTAAGGTGTGTTAAAACTGGATTAGCTCATTTCTGGTATCGTGAGTTCAGGTATGGAGAGTTTAGGTATGGCGGATTTAGGTGAGTTGAGTGTTTATTGTGGTGACTAATGAATTAAGGTATAGTGTATTTATTGTGGTGACTTTTAGATGTGGGGAGTACAGGTAAAGTGCGCAGAAAAAGCTATTGTTGCCGTCCTTAACGATTTCTGTCGTCACTTCACTGCAATATTCAAGTCATTTTTATTTCCTCAACCCTAAAAAAGAGATATAGATATGATTAATCGTAACTCCAAATATTTCGAATTTTAAAAACTAAACTTCAGTGTTACTAAAATTACTATCGACAAAGAAAGGTATACTTATAAGAAACGCAATAACTTGTAATTTGTATACCTGATTGTAGTGACAAAAGCAGATACATAAGTTCGAATTTTTATTATTATTATTTTTTAACTACTTAAATTTTTTCCTTTACCGTCTTAATTATGAGTTTAATTAATTTAAATATATTTTACCACTCTAAGTCTTATCAAAGCGTTTCTGACAAGATATAATTGCAATGTAAGTAAAATATTTAAAAAATGTTCAAGTGTTTTGAGTGCGAAAATGCTTTAAGTGACTACTTAGTATTTCTAGTGACTTCGCTTAGAGCTGGATTATCACTTCTGAGTAGCACGTTTTCTTTTGTTTTAACAAACACTCGTATTCGTCTGGAATAATTGATTTTCAATGAGTTTTTGAGTTTTTACTTATAGTTACTTTTCTTTTGAATCTATTAAGTTTTGAAGTGACTGGTTAATAAAAACTTTTTTTAATCATTTATTAAACCAATATATTACTCGAAAGTTTTGAATTATATTATATCCGAGTAAATCAATACTAAATTAATTTAATTTAATACAATTATCAGCCGAAATAAATTTCGCTTCGAAAATTCAAACATGGAAATTACAACTATGAAATGTGTATACTTGAAGTGTAAAATTATTTAAAAATTTAAATAAAATAGTAATTTAACAAAATTTATAAGTTTTCCAAATTTTTTACGACTACAATTTGCTATTCCGCCAGTTGGGAAGCATAGCGCGTGCATACTATAAAGGTGTAGGCAAAAGTTTTGATATTGGCTGGAGCAATTGTTTTTTAGTCAGATCCTGTAAAAAGTTGTCAAAATTAATGAGTCCATATTATTATGGCAGTGGGAAAAACGGCCTTCGCTGGAAGACATACCGCTTTTGACCAGTCCAAGCCTACATAAATGTAAATTGTTTACCCCTTCCCATTTGGACTCATTTTTTATTGCAGGCAACAATTTTTCAGCTCCATGCATAGGTGTTTTAATAGCTCACCTACATTTTTCTTGTTTTCTTTGACAACCCCTCTTGCAATATCCGGCTTTTCCTGCATTCTACCTAATATTATCTTTCTTTGAACTTTGTATACTGTTTTGTTCCTGGAATAGGCGATCTTATGTAAAAAAGTTTAAATTAAATTACTTACATTTTGAATTCGCAAAATTTCTCGCCTCTCAAAAAATAGTAAACAAATACAACTAATCCGCCAACTATTTCCGCCCGAAATTAGTGTTGCCGATAAGGGGAAACAATGTTAGAAAGGGGAAAATTTCCGTCCGAAATTTATAATAAATAAGCAAACAGTGAAAAGTTAATTATTTCGGTATACCGTTGCAGAATAAATAAAGTATCGTTTTTTAATGTAGGAGTAACAACAACACAATTTTGAAAACCAAACAAATAAGTTTCCTTTGCTTTATTAAAAAAAACGAATATAAAAATTTCACTTTCTTTCGTATTATTTTATAACAAGGATGCATTTTAACGTTAAATTTAACCGTTTCGAAATGTTTTCTCTTGTTTCGGTTGAAACATTTCAAAATATTATCGTTAAAGCAATTATCATAATAAACTTCATAACGTTTTTAACCGAAACGAAATGCTGGCGTTAACGTTAAAACGTTAAGAAAAACGTTAAGAAAAACGCTGGAGATTCACTCGTCGCAAACAGAAGCGCAAACAGAAGCGCTGCATACTTTTAGGCACATTAAAATTAACGAAAACGGAAATTTTATAACGTTGCAACATTAACGATTTGATTTCGTTTTGATAACATGGCGCCGAAACGCAACAAACACATTTCATTAAGTTAATTTTGCTCGTTAACAAATCAAAATTGTATCGTTTCGTTTGTTGAGCAGCCCTGTTTTATAATTAATTAAAGCCAAAACGACATACAATTTTTTTAGGTGCGTTAAATTTATGATTTGTCATAAAAAACAGATTAAGAACCTCAGCAGTTTTAAAACGTAATAAATATTTGTAAATGTAGACTCCGGCTTTTGTCACTGCAGATAAATGAAACATTTTCATTGCGGGATTTTCCATTTGTTTGCTTTTATAATTACTCATTTAAATTTGTGTTTTCATTTTTAGATATAAATTATTTGTAGAATTCCATGAACAAAATTGAGGTAAATTAACGAAATATTTTACGATCCCGAAGACAAACAAAAATCCATTATCCAATGTACTCTGTGATTTGCCTACTGAATTGCTTACCTAATGCAGTTTCTTGACGTCATTCTCAATTATGCATTATTATTCATATTAATATGAAATTCAGTGGTTATTACTCATAACATATCTGGTCAGTTTGGTAGCGACAAAGCTGTCAAAAATGACAGACATGTACATATTTAAAATTAAATTCCACAAATATAATTAAAAACGTGTGGACAGTTTGATGCTTAATATTTAGACGTCGCTTTTGCTGCAAGAGAATTGTGATTTGATGTCTTGCGATAACCTGCACCTTAAAAATTGTTTTAAAATTAAATATTATACTTATTTGACAATATGGATAAACATTTTTTCACTCGTGATTCTCACTCTTGGCATACGTCTAAGAGGATCTCTAAAATTGCAGCTCTTCTTTTTGAGGGAGTCACTATAATGAAACTGCATGCTGATGGCTGCAGGATATTTCTTTCTTAATCTTTTTGCGTTTGTCATATGAGAGCGGCTAACAAAACCCAAATTTCAGGACTTTAACCATAAATCAATACAAACGAAAACTCAGATTATAAAACGTTCGCGTTTCTATGCGTTATGGATTCAAATATTTCAAACACAAAAAATTTCTATTAGCTCGAATTAAAAAACATTTAAATTATATTTTATATTTGAAGCTTTGCTTTGTTTGGTATTTGTTTTGAAATGAACTCTTATTTAACAAAAGTCAGTCAAAAATATGTATCATGACGAACCGCTATTGCAAAAAAAAAATCATGGATACACCTACTTTAGTCCGTATATCATCAACTTATGTGTATGCAAAAAGATGTAATCAACGATTTCTTTTTCAAAAAAAATTAAAAATTGGTTTGCAACTCAAAGTTCTTTGTAAAGGAAGCCCTTTTAAATATCGCTATTTTTTAACTTTTAAAATGTGCATGAAACGGTATGATAACTTATATTTCGATGCATTGCATCGCAATTAATCCAAAAATGGAGTTTTAATTTTTACATCTTTGAGCTCCTTGGAGATGATGGATAAATTACTCTAAAATTATGTTCATTTCAATACCAGCAGAGGCACTGCGCTTAGGAGTGGTTTAAATGACAGAGACATAATGAGACAGATGCTGGCAAGCTTTAGCAGGCCAAAAAAAGCTCAAGAACGAATAATTTCATATTAAATACACTTAGGGCCAGTTTTTCAGTGCTGGTTTAAACTCAGTTTAAACTAAGTTTAGTTAAACTCAGTTTAAATTTAAACTTAGTTTTCTTGCGCTCAATTAAATTTGTTGCAACCAAAACGAAATAGTCAGCACGCAGCTGATAAGTTAAACTAAGTTTAACTGTGCGCAATCGGCCGTTTAAACTCAGTTTAAACTCCGTTTAAAGTTGACTGAAAAACTGCATACTGAGTTTAAACTTAGTTTAAACGACAAACAGAGTTCAACTTGCACTGAAAAACTGGCCCTTAAACAGGTCGCTGCCCTCTTTGAGAACACTCAACTAAATTTGGAATATCCTGCAATACTCGCTATGCCAGGTGAAGATTCACAAGAAAAATAAAATGATTTAATCTGATAAGAGTATGATATCATTTTTATAAAAAACAATCAATAATTACTTATCGATTGATAAAAAAAACAAATTTGATTTGAGTTGTGTTTAAAGAGCACGCATACCATACTTTTGACGATATTAAAAATACATTCTTTTTTTTTAACGTTTTTCTTTTTAAACACACGCCCACTGAAGAGCCAACCTTATATGACAGCGCTGCATTTATGTATATAATTTAATTTTTCTTGGGAATAATATTAAAAACCAGTTAGGTTAGCATTTTTTTTTTTTGTAATTTGTTGCCTTTTTCTCCCGCAATTTCAGTGAAATTATTCACTGCATTACACCAGCATAATTAAAAAAAATACACATACATCTTTGTTATAAAAATATAACTACGGAAATGTGTTTGTATGAACATGCGTACATTCAATTATACTATATTTGTTTATTCAATATCGTAAATTGAAAATGTGCAATAAAATATTTTATGAATGCGAAATGCATTCGTAAGTTATTTTGGATTTTCCACATCAGGTGGAGTGGTAATATTGCCACAAACAAAGAACAAAAAAGAAATAATGGTTTACAACTTTTAATTTAATCAGTTTAAACCTCTACGCATTCCAGCTTAAATGTATTTGTTTCGGTTATTATTAGAAATTCTACTGCTCTCGTTGGAGTACTGCAGTTGTTTTGATTATTCTTCATGGCACTACTGCGTCAGTAACTGTTATAGCATTTACAATGTGTGTACGTAATAATATGTACATATGTGCATATATGCAAGTTACATACAAACATAGCCATTCTAAGAAGCTAATAAGGCTTGTATCTGTAATGGCGTTTGATTGGATATTTTTAGCAACAAGCCTTAAACAGAAAAGGCACAATTCTAAACTTGGCTCATTTACTTAGTCAACCACAAGGGAATCCTCTAGTTGTAGATGACTGTTAATTTTTTTTCCGCATGCGCTGCACTTGTTCATTGTTAGTGTTGTGGTTGGCAGTTTTAATTTTCCTCCACAGATATTTTACGAAACTTGTTTACGAATTGTATAAGGGCAACAAAATGGGCGAGAAACTGAAGATAACGAGCAAAGTTGACTTTAAAAAAGTATGATTGTTGACAGCAAAAGTTACCCAGAAAACAAAAGAATATACTACATATATTCACTACTGTCTTGAAGCAAGTCAACATTAACAATTGACATTCATACATACATACTTAGTTTATTGCGCGGCACTAGCCTCAAGGTCAAAAGCCAGATATGCAAGCTCTGTCATTGATATTGGAAAGCTCCATCTCCTGATTTGTGGTGCCAACACGGACAACTGCGCGCATGTTCCACTGAGGAGCATCACCTCTAGTCACACTTATTTAAAGGAAGACTTTTTGGAGCGCCCTGGTGGCCGCTGTGGTCGAGTTGGTAGCGGTGCGTGCTATACCTCGATATGCCGGTGAGTTCGAGGTTCGAATCTCAGTCAGGGCAAGCAAAATCTTAATCATAGGAAAAGTGAGGTTGTCAAATGTAACTGGATTGAAAAGTGCATTTAATTGTCCTCAAACCATTCATTAATGATCCGCTTTCAGTGGTACCCTTTTTCAAGCTTGTTTGCTTTTTCACTTCCAGGTTTATTGCCCCCATACCAGACGCAAAGCAAACTGTTCTTCCTCTTTCTAAAATATAGTTAGGGAGTCAAGTATCTTTTTAGCAAACTAATTGTAGGAGTATATAAACTCGTACACTATGTTTGTTGTGACAGCCATAAGACGTATAGCCGCTATTTTTATTCGCTGGCAGCCTTTGGAGTATTCCAGAGAGTGAGAGTGCATACCTTTGGTGGAATATATAATAGATTTTAATTTCATTGCTTCTATTTACAGACGCATTAGTTTCTTTTTTAAGAAAGAAAGTTCTAAGTGGAAATTGATTGTTACATCAATACTGCAGAATTGTTTAAATCTTGCTTCGCATTGAGTTTGTTATTGTAAAAATCTGAGAAACAATAAAAATAAGACAACCTTTGCAATTAACGACTTACAGCTGCATAACAAGTACGCGTATAAGGCGGCAATGCTGCCAGCAATTATCGGCTTTTAGGAGTTCTTACTAAATAACTAACTAACTAACTTTAGCCAGCGTTTTTTTTTTTATTCAGTGCATTTGAGTATCCAACCCACTTGCAGGTGCATTTGAAATACATAAATTCCTTGCGTTTCGGTTTTTATTTTTTGTTTGGAATTTCCCTCGTTCAAACTTAATTGGGCATTTAAGCAGTTAGACCTGTTTCCGTTTCCCCGGTCGCTTGCACTCCTCCACGCTATTGGGCCTTTGCAGCGACTTTAATGACTCAGTGTGCGATGACGTTTTTGAAGTTGCTCTTCTTCTTCTTCAGCATGCGGGTTTTTAACTTTTTGTTTGTTTGCTCGTTTGATTCTACTAGCTATGTTTACTCGCTAGCGAGCGACCGAGTGCTAGCGAGCAACAAACAATTACGAACACACTAGGCTGTTATGTATGTATGTATGTATGTATGTATGTATGTATGTATGTATGTATGTATCAATGCACATGCATACTAGTGCCAACGTGATCGCCAAGTCTCGTGCGATTTCAGCGTTGTCGCCGCCGCCTCCGCCTCTGGGTAATGTTGCTGTTGGCGTTGTCATCGTTGGCGCTGCTGCAATTTGGCCACTGGCATTGCGTGTATTTTTAGCCATGTGCCACTCACGCGCAGCATGTATGTTTGCTATCTGCATTGTTGTTGACTTTTGTTATTTTTTTTTCTTCTTCAATGTATTAGCTTCGCACACGAATGCGCAATTACTAGATACCAATGCTCTCTAGCGATACTCAGCCGATCGTCTCAGGAATTTAAAAAAAAAAGGCATTAATCTCAATATCGCGTTTTAGCTATTTCGCTCCCGCTCTCACTCTCAGAAATACGCACTGTTGAGTTTGTGTACTTTGAGAAAAAAACGTTTTAGTACGTACATATATTAATATGTATGTTTGTATGTACATATGTATGTACTTATAAGTATTTAATTTATTACTTCGTATCAATAGCTGTTGTGAACACATGTACACGTACATTTGTAGCGGTAAAAAAAAGAGTTCGCGTGTGTATGTGTTACAATTTTCTATCCTCTATTCTCTCGTGTATGTATGTATGTATGTATGTATGAACATATTATATGTATATCTGAGAGATGAGCGCCCACGACCCATTGTCCACCGTCAATGTGATTATTAGATTTTTAACGATGCACAATAACAATTGTTGAAAATATGTATGAATGTGAAACGTGCTTTATTTAACCATTTGTTTGGGGCTGTGGCGTAGACGACGACTACGGGGAGCTATAAAACGCTCGAAAGCATGGTCTCATGAGGTGTAGCTTGACCCCCCTACGCTCTAGAGCGCATTTTTATGTAAATTTTACTCTTCTTTTTGCTTTTGTGGCATATACATACATACATACATACATGCAATTCACGTGATTGACTGCGCTCAACGTGTTCAGTGGTATAAAAAAAATGTGAAATTAATGTGGGGTTTTTCCACCGATACATGTTTTTTTTTAATTTTTAATTTTTATTTTATGTCATACATAGTATATTTTAAAAGTTTTATCTATTTTTGAGTTTTTCTGCGTTGATAAACGAAACTGGTTTTTTTTTTCATTTAAAAATGTTCCTAGCATTTTGTTACGATAATTTTAGTTAAGCTTTATTGTCAGATGAGATATTTCAAGCTGATTGACGAAATCGCCATATAAATGTGAATGTAGTAGATTTCTTATTTCATCAAGCTACTTGGCTTAAATTTGCGTGACATTAAAAAATTCCATGCAATGTGCAAGTGTTGTCAAATTATCAGAACTTTCGTGTGTTAAAAGTTTCTCGCTTTTATTGTTGGTTGTAATAGAAGACAATGAGATGAAAGCATGCACGGAACTGTAGCGTAAAAATTATCACTAAGAAATTTTGATAGCTGCAAAAAAAATGCGAATTGCTTTTTACGTCGTTTAAATTGCCTCACGCTTAAAAAAAGTTGTCAAGTCATGCCTTAACTAATGTAATTAAAAAAAAATAAGAACAAAATATTAATTTCGATTTTAATTACGTTTTGTGGCTTCTCAGCAGTAAATGCTGTCAACTAAAATTAACTTAAAGATGTTCCCTTAAGGTAAAGTTCTGCCAAACAGGTAGAGAAAGTTTTCATTACGGAAATTTTCAACCCAAGTACAAGTTTAAGATGAAAAGAATCGTCTTGTTGAGAATTGAGGGGCCATAAATTTCCAACCTCTTACCTGATATTCCACAAGACAAGTTAACAAATATATAAATATAGACATACATATGCATGCACACTTTTGGAATTCATAAACTTCCTTAATCAGAGCGGTGGCAAAAAAAAAAACTCTTCGAAGCACATACATAAATTGTACATACACAAATAAGGTGGCGAGCAAAAATGGCTTACTAAGTAAATATATTTGTGACATTTGGTATATACAAATATTCTTTAATATTCTTATTTGCCTCAAGCTCTTCTAGATTTTCAAAAATTTTCTGTGGATCTTACGCAAGTTTAAGTATTTTATAAAAATAGTTATATAAAAAAGAGTAAATTTTTAAAAAAATACGGACTCCAAACTCCAATACAGACTTATTAACTCTATATAACTAAAAATTGTGCAAAAAGTATGAAACTTTGTTTTATGTTTAATTATAAACTGTATTTTATAAAATATGGTTAAGCAAATTTTATTATTCTAGATCTTGTGGTCAGCAACTTAAGTCACCTACTACTTAATTTAACTATTTACAATGTTTAATTAAAACTTTCGTACGTTCTTCAAGTAACACAAATAAATCAAAGTCTAAAATTTTTAAAGAATTCACAATCAATATAATTTTGTCCTCAAAAATTTTCTAGTTTTGAATAAAAGTTGGTTTAATGTGGAAGTTACCGTTAGCGTATTCACAAGGTGTCGTTTTAAATTTTAAAAATTCTAGATGCGTTTGGCGACCTTTGGCTACCCAAAATTTTATGACTTTACAATTTTACGACATTTTACGACACTTTGTGAATACCCAAAATATGTCTAAAACTTTACGGTGATTTTTGAAATATTTTTTCAAAAATGTATTTTTTAGTAATTTTAAGCTTGCACAGTATTTTAGTTATGATAAATTGTATGGGCTTCTAACTGAACAAACATAAGCTTTATAAGGAATGAACATTTTTTGTGGGCTCAGTAAAATGTTTAAAATATAGAGTTGTATACTTTTATTTATAGAACGAACTAAAGTTTTATTAAAAACAAACAAAAGAGGTTTTTGATAAAATTATGAATATTTAAGAGATTGTAGGTAACTTGATTTGCAGTGTACCATATACAATGTATGTGGCGGGAGCGGTAGCGTAATAAAAATGGCCTGCACTGGTGACTGTTGAAGAACGAATAGCATTATTGTTTTATTTTCGCTCTCTCTATGCCTACTTATTTTCGTAAATGCGAGTGATTATTTGAAACAAAATTGCAGTGTTGTGCAATGTACAAAATGTGAGTGATTAACAACCTATTAATTTAATACTTAGTTTACAATAAGTAAATAAACAAAAACTCATTGTATAAAAATTAATATTTCCAAAATGATAAGTGGTGGCCGCCACATATACATACATATATCAACTCCATGTAAATTTTCGCGTACGTATACAAATATTTTATTAAATTTTCTCTTTAAGCAATTAATCGCAAATAATCTCCAAATGTGTATTATTAATTATAAACATTATAACAGAAATTTCGTGAAGCAGGTTCTTATACTGTATGTATACTAAATAGCCGTGCGATATGGCGGTAAACCGCAAGCGTCACCCGTTCAATGCCATTGCCTATCAGACTTGAAGTGACCCAGCGAATACAAAATGCGCCGCATAGTCAAGTACAGAGAAAATCAAAATTAATTTAAAAACAATAAAAAAGTGTCAGTGAATTGAGTCAGAATATTTGCAGCTGATAGCAGCAAGGTTAGCGAGAAGTAAGCTCGTAATCAAAATATAATTTTTTTAAAGAAATTAAATTGAGTTAAGCCAGATCAGTGAACGATTTCTTTCGCGGTTGACTAAATAAAAAAGGCTGACAACCTTTCAATTCAATACAAAAACTAAACACTATACAATTGATTTTATTTAAATATATTGATAGAGAAAAATAAACTCTTGCCAAAAGTCAATTATAAGTCGCCTTTTGAATGGTAAAAATAATACTTTTTATGTGGAAGCCAAAATTAAGTCTCTTGGCTTGAAAAAATCTTCTCATACGTAAGATACAGTGCGTGCCACAGATATGGTGCCACTTATACATTTTTTATTTAATTTCCGTATAACGAAATAAATTTTCTTCGTGCGCTGCATACGCTGCCGGGAATAAATTGTCAAAAATCTATGATATTACAAAAAAATTAAAAAAAAGTTTAAGACTTTTTTCTAAGTTTCTTATAAAGTTTCAAATTATATTTAATATAGGTTTTGTTAATTAAATTAAAAAATAAAAAAGGAATTTTCATGTTTAATGTCCAAATGCCGTTCCGATGAAATTATCGCGATAATACCGACAAAACTAAAAAGCCGCATCCGAAAGTCTTGGAATGCGAATTGTGTAAATTGTTAATAATTGCTCAAATATGTAGTATTCACATAGTGCCTTTAAATGTCGTAAAGTTGTACAGTCATAAAAATTTTCGATTGCCTAAAATTATTATTTTTTTCTTTTCATTGGAATGCACAGAAAAAAGCAGTAAAATAACTTCACATGCCATTTTTTAAGTTTTATAATTTAACGACAATACGACACTTTACGATACCTTGTGAATACCCCAAAACAAAGCTCCTCGTATTGCCATTTTCGAATTCAGTAATTTTGCTGCATGTGAAATGCCTTAAACTTCACGACGGATGTTAGAAAAAAGTTTACTAGACACACATATGTATGTATGTAAGTGAGCTTCAAGATGCGTGATAAAATGACTCTATCTAACTACCAGTATTTATTGCAAAACATTTGTATAATATATTTGTAAATAGTAGTTTATTCTAGCAAGTGTTAAGTAACTTTTATGTTATGTAATTAATAAAACTGCATCTGTAGTCTAAAAATATATACTGAATATAAATTATTACAAGCATGGGTATGCTGATAAATACACTACAGTATTTTCCACTTTACCACAAACAATGTTCACGTTTTCTCTTATCTCAAGTATACTCAAGTGAGTATTTAAGACCCGAGTACTGACAAGAAAAAAGGATTGATAGTGAGAATTAATTAAAATTTATAATTTATATCAGCCATAAATATGGACTACCCACACTGTCCTAAAAAAAAAACAACAGCAGTACCAGCAGTGAAAATATCAAAGTAAGGGGCGCAAATGGTGTCACGCTTTCTATTTATGTTTGGCTTTTGGCTGCCAGGAAAAACTTAAACAAGCCTCTAATTCAGCTAAAGTAAAGACTGTGTTCGAAAATTGATAGTTCCAAAGCCGAATATAATAATGAAATAAAAAATAGTTTGTTCAGTATTCGAATTAAAAAAAAGTACGGCGTGATACTCACTGCCGCGTCCAGAAGAAGTAAAAACAAAGCGCTCTTCCGTTTAAGACACACAAAGTTAATTACACAGGTAATTTAAAGGTAGAACTAGAACATATCCTTATTATATTCTGCAGTTGTTCGTAAGTACATATATAGAGCCAGCTATGGTTAAAAGTCTCTAGTGGAATTTCCTGTTGGGTATTTACTGTAGTATATAGTAAATACAATTAACGTAGTGAATTTTCTTCATAATGTAATCAGTGAAGACTTTTGGAGGACACTGCGCCGATTGCTTTTTAGAATTGTAGATTGATAAAATGTGTTGAAAAAAATAAAATAAATATGTGTGTACATAAAAGCGCACTTCTTTAGTGCATTAAATGCATATGTATCTATGTATATACCCGAACACAAGTACAAATAATATAGAACGAAGCCTTTCCAACATTTTTTTGTTCCGTTTAATCATAGTTTGAAAATTTAGCGAAGAGTCTAACTAGTTCTACAGTTGCGATTTTACCGAGGTGTTGATTTTTACTGAACATACTTTATATTTTATATAATGCTGTAAAATTTTGTTTTGATCTTCTAATAATTATTTTGTGAGCTGTTTGATAGCTGTTTATATAAGTCCGAATTAGAAATAAAGATATGAAAAGGCCTTTCTATACTAAAGTTACGATATACATATATACATATACATGAAACAATTTATAAATGTGAGTACTATTGCCATTACCCACATATCGATTATGTACACATGTTGTAGATATACATATGCTTACTAATTAACTAATCTTATCTTATCTTATTTGCGTATTGGTACTAATTTTAGTACAGTCTCGTGAGATATTTATCATTTATTAAAGGAATTTTTTTATTTTCAAAAATATCATTTCAGTTTTATCTACACGTTTGCAAGGCAATAACGATGTGTTCCTGTTTCGTTAGTACTTTGTGTACGTTTATTGATTTGATATACTCTTAGTTATGTATTCTCGTATATAGTGGAATTTTTGACTTTACATTAAATTATATTTTTATGACAACGAGTAATGGCTAGACCAATCGGATGAAAGGCTAAAATAATTATTTAAATCTATTTCGATTATTAGTCTTAAAACCGCAAAAAAAACAAAATAAAATATGGTCTTTCTAGAGTGACCCATACGAAAACAAAATCCCTCACGTGACAAGGACATTTAAATTTTATCGGATAAAAAGCGCGAAATGTATGGAACATTTTAAGTAAAAGGACTAAAACTATGTATTTGAATTTGAATACAATTTTCAAAACTAAATAAATAAATAATTGATATGATACTCACTTATATTTATAAAATAGATCCCACAAATAAAAGGTTATTATTTTTGAAAAAAAAAAGAAAAGGAAAACTAAGAATACACCCCCGTTTTAATTTCTTCTTTTATACAAAAACACTTTTTTTTTTTTGTGTTTAACACCCGGCATTCAGGCTGAAAAAATTACAATCAAAATAGATTGTAAAACTATTTTTATAATCAGAATTTTATTTTTTATAACCCCATTTTATTATTTGTTTGCCGCTATAAATTTGATGTTGTTGTTAGCTAATATTATGCAATACACAAATTGTACGTGGAATATCTGTATACACATATGTATGTGAGTATGTATCTACAAATAAACTTACATATGTACATACATGCGGGTATATATGTATGTACATAAGTGAGTGTACGTACACTTATAGTTTTCATTTTTCTTTAGCGTGTTTTGTATTGTATTTACTTGGCAAGTAGAATTTTCATCTGACTGTTTGTTGTTTACTTTTTAGTATATTTAAAAATAAATTTATTTAAATTATCAGTTCACACTGCCAACGTATTGTCTATCTGCTGTTGTGTTTACTTTTTATTATTTTTTATTGTAATTTTTTTATATAAACTGGCTTTGTCATAAACTTCGCACGGAACTGCGATTATTATAAGTTTTTTTCAATTGAAATTCTTAAACAGGGTCGTTAATTGGTTTCTTTTGAAATTATCACTTAAATTACTCCTTATTTTAATTGCAATTTTTTGAGATTTACGTTTTGTTTGGTTAAAGTCCGTCGATTAATTTATTTTCTTTACTATTGCCAACCGAAATCTTGACCCTTTAAATATTACATAAATATTTTCGAAAAAGTGTAAATTAATAAAATTTTGCGTTATAATATTGATTACGAACGGACTATTTTTTTGGTGCAGTGGAGTTATTGTATTTGTATTCTAGATGCCAAAATTTCATAAAGACATAAGAAAAATATATTGACCCAGCTTAATATATGTAAGTACGTATCTATAAAGATTTTAAATCATATTTTTATATTTTCATTTAAAAAAATGTCTACTGATTTTTTCTAAACTGGGTCTGCTTAAGTTATCGGTAACATCTGTTATACCTTTAGGTAAAACACAAATCTGCTTAACATTCCAATTTGCGTTCGACGCCTATAAACCATTCACTTTTCAAATATTTAAAATAATGCAATGAGTTCAGTTGCATTACGCTCTGGTGGTTTTAAATTTGCTTTTATTTAAAAATTTTGTATAGGTATGTGCATATATATGTATGTATGTATATATATACAAACATTTCAGTACAGGTATCTAATTCGAATAATTTATTAACTGCAAATTAAATGAGTTTCCCAACCAGAAACAAAACATCTTTAAGCAATAAATCATATGATAAAAAGATTTCAGAAAAGTTAATTTCATTGTCATCAATTTAATTAGCCGCTGACTTTTTACAATCAGTTGATATTTTTGGAAGAAATAAGTTTGCATAACAAATATATTTTATTGCCATTTGTTATGCAAATTTTGCAAAATTAAATTAAATTTGTTTTCCCTTTTTTCAGCGCAATTCTCAATTACAAAACTGCACAATAAGTATTTACTGCACAAGTACGTACTAACATATGTACATACGGATATGTACGTGTATGTGTGTATGTTAAATTGTTAATTTTTGCCTTTAAGTATGTAAACAAATTTATATAAATTTGCAAATAACTGTGTATATATTTTCATTTGTTATTTTCTATAGATCATTTGCTTTTTGTGTGTTTCCATATAATAAAAATGTATACATGCATGTATGTATTCGGGTACATAATTATATACGAGTGTGCATACTCTCAAGTGAGAATTGAAATGACATGTTGACTTTCGAAAAAAAAGTCAATTGAAAAATTTTGTAAGCGCATTTTTTTAAACATTAGTACTTCATACTTATATGTACATATGTAAATAGGGTGGTGCACTTCGTATGATTTAAACTAAATTTGTATAATAATTTTAATAGCCTTTTAGATATAATCACTCATATTTCGTATTCCGAGCATTTTTAGCGCATTTTACATTCAATGATATGTTATTTATTTTTTTTTAACATTTTCGTTTGATTTATAATTTTTTTTTGCCTTTACTTAAGTCAATAAATTATAAAATTCTGAGCAAAATTTTTTTCAAAAGCCTTCATGTTCGGATGCGCTAAATTTGTAAGTCGTTTTTAATATCAAATTCGACAATCTCATATTTTTGAATTAAGATCGTTTTACAACTTTTTTTGATCTCCTTATAATTTGAAAGCAGAATTGAGGAATATTTTGTTTTCCGGTTGACGGCCATGTTGCCAGTTATGTAATTGTATTTATTTTTAAGAACTTTAATTTAAAACTATTCAATTTCTAACAAAACGCTTGTGATTTTTTTTCAGTGTTCTCGAGTCCTGAACGAAGTCAAGTCTACATTTGTACATCCGCTTTCAAGAAACTCAAAAAGACCATACTTATAAAAAGCCCAAGAAATGCTGAAGAGGAACTTCTTATTTAAATTTTCTAATGCATCAAGTTCGCCACTGATTCCTTTCTGATAGCTATAACATCGGTGATATCGCCGATACCTTTCTTTTTATGGAGAGATGACAACAACGCCTCTCTATACTCCTTCAAGATGGTATTAATCTTAAGTCGCGAAAACCAGCACATCTTTTCCCTGTCCTCATAAGTCTGCTGTAGACCGTACTCAGCTGTTTTGATGGATATGCTTTTTATTTAAAGTACTTTTATTTCATGAAGGATATTTCTAAACTCGAAATATATATGTATCTATATATTTATATTTTGCAAGGTCATACAAATTAATTATTTTCTTTATCAATAAATACGGCTCAATGAAAATTTCCACTCATCATCACTGGGCTCAAACAATAGACTGTTATTGTTGAATGATAAAAACGATAAATGATCCAGGAATAATAAGTTTGTTTAACAATATACATAACTAATTACCATTTCCGGTTAATACAATAAGCTAGCACCAATGATACTCATTTAAACATGCCTGACAAATTTGCGATGCCCAGACATACATATTTAAATTTTCCAAAAATTTGTACATGTTACTTAAATTTGAGCAATTATTATTGTTTCGAAACTGATTTATTTAACAATGGTAAAAATATTTGTACGTAGACATACTAATATACATATGTACCTAAAAGTACATAGTTAAATATATAAATAGTGCATTAATGACATTTGCGTCGACCCGCAATGCTCGATTAACTACTTATGTAACACCACTTATTAGCTATTGTTGTGTATTCTCGAAATACGTACGCTTCATAATTCGCTGTGCATAGCAAACTAAAAAAATAAACACTTGAAAGTAATTCAGTTGTATTTAGAACGATTTTAAAAGAATTTCTTGCACAAACGAATTTATGCACTTAATATATCCATGTACAGACATACATATAGAGTATTCACAAAGTATCTTAAAGTTGTAGGGCCATTTAAATATTTGTTAGCCTAAAACTTATTTATGTAATTTTAATTGCATTGCAGCGAAGAAGGAAGTAAAATAATATGATTTTTTTTTAATTTTATAATTTTGCGACAATACAAAACTTTATAACATCTTGTGCATACCTGTAATAGTATATGTATGCGCTAACAGTTACTCACAGAACTAACCACATTGTGATATGGCAGAACATAGTAGAACCACTTTTTAATGAAATGTGTTTCGTAAATTTTTTATAAAACTATCCAAAAATCATCCAAAATAGTAGATTACGCTGTTTTAAAGCATAATAGCAGTATAACAAAGAGCATGTTTCCACTGGTTTTTGAAAATTGTATGCAAACTCGGTTTATAAAATTTTTAAAAATTTTCTGAATTTTTTTATTTTTGTTTTTGAACTTGAATTCCTTGTTCGTTGGCGATGTTGAGTGCTTTATGTTATACAAAATGAAATAATAAATACCAAATATAATTACAATTAAAAAAAACAGTCATCATTTTACATATCTTCTATTTGACTTAAAAGAAAAATTATAAAAAATGTACATGTCCTTTCGTGTCATACATATGTACATATGTATCCTAATTAATTCCAGGAATAACACGTGTAAATACAAAAAGTCATACATATGTAAGTGCAAATGTAAGTTGCAGATACTTTTTGCTGCTGTTATACAAAAAAAATCCACTTGTGTGTGAACAACTGAAAAAATATATCGTACAACTTTTATACATGGAAGGGCGATAAACACATTTTTTACGAACTTGCCACTTATCATTCTCGAAGTAATCGTTTAAATGTAAATACATACATACATAGTTATATGCATCTAAAACTCATACACACTCCCAAACAATTGATCTGTGCACGTGCTGGCGGTATGCTAAGAAATATTGTGGCTAAGTTGATTATTGGGATCGTTCGTATTTATTATATACATACATACATACAATGCAACTATGGGATATTTTATCTTTATAAATTGATTTCTATGAGTTGCAGTTTTCTTGGTTATAAAATTTTAGTAAGTGAAAGTATAAGTTTCAAGTCGCTAAAAATGGCCTCTGATATTTTAGTATTTTTTTTTATCTAAGGTTTTGCTTTTATTTTCCGTATAATATTGAATTGGTTCTAATAATATATGGAACCAAAATTGCAAAAAATTTCAAAACTTAGCGCTCAACGTTGGAAAATATCCTCAGATTTTATTTTTTTAATTCAAAATCTTTATAATAATAATAATAATAATTTCCCGCTTACACTATATACACACCATTTGTGGTGTGCGTCTTTATATTCTACCACAAATGAAGGGACGTAGAGTTTTGTGCCGACTCCCAACGACAGATGTATTTTATGAGAAGCATTTCCGTCGCAGTATAAGATAGATTTCAACGATGCCTGATGTATTTTTTCTTCTCTAAATAAAATCGAATCTTAAAAGTATGAATTTATCCATCACTATAGTTATTCATTTTTCATTTTTGAAAATTAGCAAAAATATTTCGAGTCGAAAAATGTTCTTTTGACTACGAAATAGGGTAAAATTTCCCATAGTGCAATGCGGCAGCACCATTACAAGAGAGCTGCAGAGTCGTGTAACAAAGCAAAGGAGAGTACATAGTAAATAGAAGAGTAGTCGAAATGCCGACAAACCGATTTGACATACATATATTTACAAAGACGGTTCACGAATTTTATTGGACTTTGAATAGCAGTTTCCATATTCATACATACATACATTCACGCATACATACACATACATACATATGTACGAGTATGCATGCAAACATAGATAAATATGAGATAACGTTATTGTATGCGTTGTGAGATGCCATTAAATGAGTCGTTGACTGTTGACTGCACGCTGCATCAGCTGTACAAGCAGAGAGAAAGTGATTGAGGACAAATATAAAAGTCATTGATTAATAATTAGCAAACAATTTGAAAATTGCAAAATAATTTCTTTAGAAGGATTATGTGCTGTGAACTCAAGTACAATTCAAGCGCACGTGCGCAGTGAACGTTAAGGCAAAATATAAAACATGAAACAAAATATTTTGTGATGAAATAACAGATGGGAATTTGATTGGAATCACGATATCTAATACCTTCTCTGTACAGTCGTTGCAATTTATTAGTTCGTTGCATGCTTCCTTTTTTGTTTACGATTACACATTCATATGTACCTACATACACACATACATATGTAAGTACATATGTATGTATGTATATTTCTCCATAAAATCTAATATATTTATTAAGTAATTGCGATTGTTAAATAATAAATTCGTATACTTCCATGCAAAAACATGTGGTGTTGGTCATAAAAATGATAACTTTATTTTAATAATTTATTAAAGTTATATTTCAATATAGTTATATATTATAAAGTTCGCAATAAATTCTACCAACAATTTCGGTCCTCAATTTTAATAGTTACGAAATTTGTTTTTGAACAGTTTTGAATATCTCCTTTAATTAATAATTGAGATTTTGAATTAAAATTAAATTGATTTATCATGTTTTTATTTGACACCGCCGATTTGTACGTGTATACATATGTACATATGTATGTGCATATATATGTACATATGTACATAGTATGTACTAAATAAATGTATAAAATGAAACGTGTCACGTAACATATTCTAATCGCTCTGGAATGATATGGCAAAAAATTAAAAAAATTGCACCGAACTTTTTGAATGCATTCTTGAAAAGTATGACATTTAGAGCGGTGATCTGCTTATGCTTGAGACAGTAGCTTTGGTTTATAAGGAATATAGCAAATAAAAAAATCGTTTGCCATTTTTCAAATTTTAATAAACTTTGTAAATACAGTTAGTTGTCAAATGTTTTCAAATTAAAATACAAAATTATATACTAACTCTAAAAGTTTTTATTTGCAAAATAAGTACTTCAATATCAAGTCGAAATATTTAGTGGCGAATAAGTTGGATTGCATTCGAATAAGTTGAAAAAAAAAATAGAAATGAAGTAGGTATATTGGCAAAACTACCACAGGAATTGGTACAGATAAACGTAGCTCTTAAGTTTATTTTAATAAAAACCAATATTAGCCCCCCTGAAGATGCTAAAATATTTAGCGAAACGTCGGGCAAAGTTGAAATGAAAAGTATTTTATTTGCATCAACAATTAGTAGATCAGACGAAAAATCAAACTCAAGATATCCGATTTGCGCTCCGGCTTTTTCCCAAATAATGTTTCCAAAGAAATATAGATTAAAATAATTGAAACAATCTAATGCTTTCTTATACTTCGGTTTAACTATACATTTGCTTACTTGTTTCAATTACTACATACAATTGTACATATGTATGTATATACATCAATATAGAAAAAGTTAGAAGAAACATAATTTTTTTTTTAAATACTTCGTCTGTTAAATTTTTCTTCCGGCAATTATTATAAAAAACAACAGCAACTATGTATGTACAAACATTGTTTATTATAATAAGCGCAGTCTGTAGAGTCGGAGAGAGTTCGTGGAGAGGCGCTTTTTTCTACAATTAAAAATACACATACATTCACAGATATTTGTTGAGTTCGTGCATTTCGTTGTTGTTACTCATAAATTTTCTACTTTGTTTTTACGCTATCGTTAACATTTTTAAAAACTCTTCTACAGTGTTACTAACCAACCTTCGCTTCATATTAACTTTCTGTATGTGCTGTAGTTTTTAGAGTTTGCAAAGTGAATTCCATAGATTTAAATTAGAATATAAAGGCTCTCGGTTAAGTTTTATGAACAAAAGGTTATCAAAGTGATTGCACATTTTTTCTATAGCATTTTATTCGGTGTTTGATTATATTTAATTTAAAAACAAAATCACATACATATGTATATGGATTTCAACATATTGTCTGAAGTAAAATAAAATTGTTTGATACTATGTTATGTACTCAGTCACGTGTATTGGTAGAGATTTCAACAGCTGATTGAAGTTGAATAAAGACAAAAGCTACTAAAAGAATGTGAGATGCTCTCTGTGGTTAAATACTGAAAAAAAGTGCTAAAACTTATTTCCGTCAAAATATTTTTGGTCCGTAAATATTTTGTTTGACAAAAATATGGTAAAAAGGTCAAACATCGTCTCAACTGCTGAATATTTCACATGGAGACTTTAAGGAAATTTACAAAAAAAATAATATTCCTACAATCTTTTTTCAAATGAACTCACATTGCAAAACGTCTTATAGTTATAAAAAAAATATATATGTATATATATATAAAAAATAATTATATATGTATGTATATCGATTGTATGGTACTTTTCGAATTTTGAAGTATAACAGCCATAGACACTAATTAAAACCGTTTTATAACAATAACTGATATGTTTCATTTGCAGAGAGTGAATTTTTTAGTTTCGTTAGGTAAACTATTTAGAACAGAACATTTAGTGTACCTTTTTCAAAACGCCTATTTTTCACCATTGTTCCTGCTGCAGTAGCCGTTTCGCCGTTATCCTTTAACAATATTTTGAAAATTTTTTTCTTATTGTTACTGCTTTAGTTGCGTTTGCGTTTGCACTAATTGCATATATAATGTCACTCAAGTTCTATTTTTATTTCATAGATATATGTATGTATATATACCAAATTATATATACACGCATATATGTATATACATAGTATTTAGTTGGATTTTTGTAGCGCTTCTTGCACACAAAAAATTATACTTTTCGCCGCAAATTTTTTTTAAAATTTTTACTTAATTTTTATTTTTCAATAGCACACGCGCACGTTTATCTCGGCTTTCAGTGTTAGACTGAGCAGCAAAACGTGTGGAAAGTCGAAAACAAAATTATCAACTGGCGCTGATGACGTAAATCGGCAACCAATTTGACTTTGATAGTATCGTTTGCAGTAGCTGATTTTTATACTGTTTGCATTTGATGTTTATCACACACCCGTACGAACTTGTTTTTTTTTCGAATATTATTTTTTTTCAAAATCACTTTGATTTAAATGCGGTATACCATTTTTGTTTTAAAATATTTTCTTACGTACTTCTAACGCGATTGGTTGGTTTTACTTATTTTAAAATTTGAAATTTTCTTTGTTTTTTTGTTTCAATGGACGTAATTGAGCGCGCCGCCGTGTATTTTTGTGTATATGCACCGTTGTGATGCGTAAAAAAAATATTGAAACGAGCAAATTTCACGCGTTCTCGTGTGAGAATCGTTCTAAAGTCAACTGCTTAAAGTGAACGTGTTGGCAATGCTTTTATATAAATAAAACTGATCGTATCAGAAAAGACGCGCGCGGGCATATTTTCGCTCACACACGCACACAAACACCTGCAGATATATATATACATATATATAGCGCTCATGCCAGCAGCAGCAGCAGCAACAGCCGAAGAAGCAGTGACTATGCAAATAAAAGTAGTATAAAAAAAATTTGTATTAACGGCAGCACACATACGCTCACAGGATAGTTGGAGAAGCATGGCTGATTGCGCTAATGCAGATACTAGTTTTACTCCCAAAGTATTGCTGGCTAACAGAAAGAGCAACACGGTTAGCAAAAGAGCGGAGTACATAGACACATATACACACATTCATACATGCAATCGATTCCAATCCAAACAGCCCAGCTAACCTAGCATTTAGATAGCGGCTAGACGACATTTCAAAAAATTGCAATCTTTACTATTTTCAAATACTAAAGAGCAATTTGAAAAAATACTTGAGAATCAGAGTTTACGCAATAGAATTGTGTGATAATTGTCGATTGAAAAAAATTCTTGTTTTCTAATCGAATAACAATGGGGTTCTTAACTGAAGAATGTAAGACAGTCTACGCACTGCGTTGTTTGAACGACCCGGACCAATGACTATCACTTCTGCTTTAGTTTTATGTTATTACAACATTTCTCACCTCTTTACACCAGGTTTGGATTTCTGAAGTGCCAGTCAAGTGTACGAACTTAACATTTATTTGACCTTCTTTTTGCGAAAGCACTATTCGATTTATCGTCTCATTATAAAAAAATAGTGTTAAAGCATGCAATAATGAGAAGATTATACAAGCCCCTATGCATAAGTGTATAGTAAGTGAGTTTTGATTGTAGACCGCACAACTCAAAATTTCGGACACTTAAACTTGGAAGATATTACTGCTCTTTTGGTTTACGTGCTCTGGAAGAGAAGACTAAGAATCTGACAATTAACTATACTCCATTTCATAATTGTCACTGCATCGTATATTAAATTCAATAAAAGTACGTACGTATTACGTTTGTAATAACAAATTTTATAATATTTTTTTGAGAATGCAGTTTTTATATACATACCTTCCAGATACTTACATAAAAATGGGAATAAATTAACGCTTATATTAGTTACTAGAAACTTTTACTTTATGGATTGAAAATTTACTTTTGACATATTCTCAAAAAATAATATTTTAATGTGATATCAAAGGTTTCAAGCTTGATTTTTAAATGAAAATTAATGTAATTGTACATTGCAATTTAATAGAAGAGAAATAAATTGTGATGCAATTTAAGTCTATAACAATTGACAAAATATCGCAATTAATTTGTTAATTACAATTAATGATGGCCACTTCCTTTCTTCTGGTTTTTACTTTTATTTTAAACTAGAGGGCCCAACGGATTATACAAATTCCCGAAAGTTTGCTTGCCCACAAATACTTTTTTAAAATTAACCTATCCATTATGATTGACAAATTAGTTAATTATTATATCATTATTACTTACTACCAGCACCTTTCGCTAATTTCAGTGTAAGCAGTTGTATAGCAGATAATGCAACATTTCTCTAATGTTAGAGCTTTTGTTTGCTGGGTACCAATTCTTCAGATAGCTCCTACGTTGATTTGGTTTGTATGAATATCGGTTTATGCTGCAACGTTACCGGCAAATACTCACACACACGCATATACACGAATATCGCCGCTGATGTTCTGTGACATTATCTATTATATTTTTTTACTTTACATTTTTTTTTGTTCGGTAATAAATAACACACTATCTACATATGTATATGTTTAATTAACAAGCACACTCCCCCTTTTTGCTAAAAAAAATTAGCCTATTTGCGAACGTCAATGTGGTTATCAACGGTCCACAGGCTTAAGTTTGAGGGGTCTACAATTCAAAAGTGTAACAATGAGTCAAAAACATTAATCATTAGAATTCATACTCACACATAGGCCGGCCTCTTAAAAAAATCGAGTAATTTTGTTGCCCAGCGTGAAACTCCCGCTTATAACCAAATCAACAGCAATGATCAAGGAATTCCGATTACAAAAGTAATAAATAAGTAAACAGGGTGCAATCATAAACACAAAGATATGTAAGTGAGGTGGGGAGTAGTGGCAACTCCACTTGTTACAAGTATAATAGATATTGGCTAGTGGTTACATTCGTTGAGAGTGGGCACAACAATTAATACATACATACAAATTTAGTCGTATTTTAAGTGCTGTGCGAAGAGTGTACGGCAACTATTCAACGCTCTATTTACTCTGCGCGATGTATTTTAACTCGCTGTGTATGTGTATGCGTGAGTGGCGTAAATTGCATTTATGAGTTTGCTAGAAATCCGCTCAGTTTACTTAGTACTTATCACTATTTTGAGAGTCGGTTATTTGTTTCTTGTTTTTTGTGTTTTGCTTTTATTGATACAGTCAGCAAAAAGTGATTTTTATAATCGTTTCGAGACGGCAACTGCAGGGTTATATAGTCGTTGTAGTGTTGTTTTTCATTTTTACGGCGGTTCTCTTATGTATCTTTACTCAAACACTCTCATTCTTAGGAAGTTATTGGTTAGTAGTTTTCAGGAACACTTGTTATTTTGTCATTTAGTTCGTCTCTTTCACAATGTAGTAAGCAGAGTACTCATAGGACATGGTATTTAATACTTATGCGACGTTCAGACAGCACTTAATTGAGTCAATTAGTAAATTTTGTCTACTCAATTAGCCTCTAAGAATTTCTCAGTAAGATAAAATCAAACACATTGGCCCTGGTTGTGAAGCAACTCGCAAAATCTCCAAAAGTAGGGTCGGAAATAGAAAGAAGAAAAGAAATGCTTGCTAACAATTAGTAAGCACTAACGAGTATATTTTTTTAATAAACGAGTTATCTACTCGTAGAAGAGGTTCGCAATTAAAAGCGTTAAATTTTATATTTATATTTATATATATTTAAGATATTCGGATGTATAAGTCAGACTCTAGGTCTTTTAGTATACCTCTGCAGGATGGCAGTAACAAAATTATAAAACTTAATTCTAGAATATCGTAATATAAGCTTCAAACTAATTGTCAAACAACGTAAGTCTTATATCACTGATAAAATTTACTAAACTAAAAGGTTGAAGCTAAATGGAAATAACAGACAGAAGAAATACTTTTACTAAAGGCGGACAACCTTTGAACAAATGGGTCAAACGATAGCTCAAGGTACGTTGGTAAAAATGGCGACTTTAGCGATTCCAAAGTCCTCCTTTTTTATAAATATACCACTTTCAATGTTGATAAGGATCTTGACTTGACACTGCCGCTGACTTAATATACGTACCGTATCAGATCTACACTACCGCAGCTATCTAGCTTTCGAGAAGCGAAGCTTTTAAACTGTGGCAACATATGTAGGTGTCCAAGTATGTGACGTTTTTTTTATGGCTACCCTAAAGAGGAAATATTATTTGACACCTTGTAGAAGGAATTTAGGCTTTATAGGCTACTCAATAGATGACTTAAATGAATCACAGCCACATCGGAACTTAAAAAAATACTATATTTAGTAGCATGAAGATTTCCAATACTCAGTTTTCATCTGTAAATCAGGGCGACCGACATTTTATATTATAAATAAATTATGGGACAACCATTTCAGTTTTGATTTTTTTAATTGTAAAAAAGTACGAATAGCGAGCGCTTGACTGTGGAAATTCCTAAAAAAAAATTTTATTGACTGCGTAAAATCACTTAATATGGTACATTGCAAATTGAAATTATTTAATTTCCTTTAAGTTCGCTTATCACTGCTGTTATCACTTATGACTAAGGGCTTCACTTTCTAATAAAAAACACTAATATTTGGTTTAAGACATTTAGGATTTTTTGGAAAATTACTGGAACTATTTGGGGCAAATAACGAATGCAACAACAATGTCGTGATCATGCAAAGCTTAACAATTTGTTTATATTTGTTTATTACAAACATCAGTTGACATTAATACAAACGTACATATATACATACATATACATTTTCATACATATGTATCTGTGCTGATAAAACCAAAAATATTACATTTGTATATAATTGCGTCATAATTTTGGAATCGTGTTTACCTGCAAGTAGACTTATTTATTTGGCCATTTAATTAAGGTCAAAGAAGTTATCGGAAAATTTAAAGAAGATAAATAAATATAAATAGTATGAGTAGCACTGGTAAAATTGAGTTAATATATGTACACATGTTTGTGTGTGCAAAGTGCTAAACTCCTTATTGAATTTTTTGTAATACTCTTCTTTTGATTTTATTTTCACCATTTTCACAATTTGTTTAGGTGATTGGAATGAAGCTCTGACCTGGAGGTGTACTATGTAACTTTATTAGCAAACATTTTTAAATAGCGGCAGATCAGTTGCTCTTGTTTGTAGTTGGTCTGTTTAAGGATGATGGAATAAACACAACAGTCCACTCGGCTACGATAGCAAAACATGTAGCCTGTTGGCTCTGCAACTCCGAGCTCAAGGGTTCAAAGCCTGGCAGAAGTGGTTATAAAGAATAAATTTAATTCATTTAATAAAAATAAGTATGATGAGGAAATTTGGTGATTTCTGAAATAGTACTATAACTTCTACCATTAAAAAAACTCTGTGGTTGGTTTTTCCACACCAAAATCTTTCATAAACATTTCAATGAATTCATGAACAAATTAAAAAATTTGAATTATATAAAATTTTACATATTAGCAACCTGTTCTCTATTAAAATATATAATATTTTCTATTTTGTCATTTATGCATACATAATTATTTTTATAAAATTTAATTGATTTATATGAAATTAAAAAAAAAATAATAAATTTATATAATAACTTCAAATAATTTCCTCAGAATTTTTTAACACCTTTATTTTTAAGTATGCTTAATAAATTTTAGTATAAGGTAGTTTCAAGTTAAATTATCGTTATTTTTGCAAACTTTTTTTGAATGGAAGAAAAAGTACATCGGCGAAAAAATTCTCAAAAATCTGCATAAAATTTAAACCTTGTTTGTTTAACTTCGTAAAATTTGGAAAAAAGAGGTTTAGAAAATATTTATATAAAGGTTTTTGGTACTTGGAATTTATTTCATATGTTAATTATTTATATTTATGAGCTAGATGACGTTGTAGGTCAGTTTTCCTGAATAAAATTAACGTTCTAAATTTAAATTAAGTAGCTCTTGTTTGTAATTGGTTTGTTAATTTGTTGGCTCTGCAAATTTGAGTTTCCTGTGTTCAAAGCAGGCGAGCGGTGATGAAGAATAAATAAAATTAAATTAATAGAAATATGATGAGGAGATGTGGTGATCTCCGAAATAGCTGATATACCACTAAAACTGTTGATGTTTCTTCCACATAAAATCTTTCATGAACTAGCCTCTAGCTCAATAAAATTGTGTATTATTATTTTATAAATCGTTTTCGTTTTGTTTTCGGTTTGCCTAAACGCATATTTTACATTTTTACAATATTTTCGATTCCATAGTTGCCAATTTTGGTATGGATATTGTGACATCTTTCGAGTCGTGCTTCATTCAATAAGAGTATTTTATGATAATTCCAAAAATAAAACCAAAATTTATTATTTTTTTAATCAAAGTTTGTAAATTTGAAAAAATGTTTTCAGAGCATTTATTTGACTTAAACAAAGTTTTACGAGAATCAGTTATTATTTGTTAATTCGTTAAATTTTTTAATTTTATTCGGATTTAAAAATTAGACCAAAAGGTTTCGTCAACATATAATTTGTAAAATGAGTTAACTGTTTTATTAATTCTATAACTACGTTCTTTCATTCTATTTATTGACTGTATTTTTTAAAGTTACAAAAGTTGAAAATTTGATATCGATAATTTAAGATATTTCTGAGCTTCGGTAGCGGAGAATTTTATTCTCTTTAAAATTTTGCCCAATTTCCCTAAATACGTTGCAAATAACACTCATCAAATTGCAAAAAAAAAATCTGCAACATTTTTGGCACTTCTTCAATGAGATGGCAGCCTTCAAAGTGCACTCGTAATAATGTCAATACAATTAAGTCAAAATTCCGTATTTCCGTGTTAAACTAGTATAACCAAGGGAGGTGAAGCGTTAAAATTTAATTTCGCACAAAAATAAGTAAAATTATATGAAACTTTGTAATAATGAGAAAAAACCAAATAAAAAACAAAACAAAATAAAAAAATTTATTGTTAGCCAAAGTGTGGGTGAGAACATTGCAAGATCACTTGCTCGCCAGTGACGCGCCCAATTTCTACACCAGCAAGTAGAAACAATTAAAAGTAAAAGCAAATAATATTTGAGACAAAATTGTGAATTTTATTTTTATCTATAAATTTAGAGAACTCATTCGGGTACTGCTTTGTTATTGTGCTTTTCAGTAAGCATTCTTATTGCCAAATGACAGTCGCACAGACAAATTAATAGAATTGACAAACTGGCGGCAAAGTGAAAATAAAAAAAATTTAAATTTTTTTTTTGGATTTGGCGCTTTTGTGTTTTGCAATTTTACACCGCTCTGTGAGACATTGAGTATTCGAAAGAGCGGACGAGTGTTGATTTGACTGATTGTCAATAATATTTATGTTTGTGTTTATTTAAAAAAGAAAGACAATTACTTTTTTTTTATTATGCGGAAATTTATTGTGTTTAGTATGCCGTCAAAAGCGATCGGCGTACTGACATCCGCTAAATTTTTAAACATTTACATACACATGGTTTGTACATATGTATGTATGTATGTATATGAATGTTTGAATATATATATATGTATGTACATAAGTAGCTGTTTTGACCGGTTGCGGGTGGTTCGCGTTGGTAAACACGTATACGCCGCGATGTACCTACGTACATTTAACGTACATACGAGTACAACCAACGTCTCATGCCAAACAATGCAGCTATTGTAATATATGTATGTATGAAAAATAAACAAACCCAGCACAGTACTCTTTGTAAGTTTGCATCATATCGTTTAAGTAATTATTTAAATTTACATGCCATCCAAAGACGTCAGCTATGTACATATGTAGGTGCCTTGCAATTCGTCTTCTACCATGCATTCTTCAGATTTTGTTTTGCGAGTATGGAATTTGTGTAACGCACACTTACACCGCCGACAACGACGACGACGTCAATGCATTATCATGGCTTATCATATGATTAACCTTAGAGTAGTGATTTCTTGCACGCTGCGCAAATGTTTGCCGCCATCGCTTATAAAGATTTATAATTGCAAAAGCAAAGATTACATGACAGCGCGTGGAGTTGTGTGCAAAGCAATTATGTACTTTCATACATCTTAAGTTTATAAGTTTTCAAAATTTACTACTCTTTACAGTCTGAGAAATCACATCGTTACTTTTAGATTGCAGCGAATTATCACAAATAAAATAATTTAATTATAAAACAGTAACAGTCAGTGTATTGACAAGTTGGCGATAAGACTGTCATCAAAACAAATTCATCTAAGTACACAGCGAATGTTATTTGTCACGGAAAGTTGTTAAATAATAAATTTTTTTTTTGAGCCGATAGGCTTTGCCGCTAGTGCATTTAAATATTTATTGTAAATATATTTACATATAGATAATAAATAAATACAAAAATAATTATAATTTTTTTTATTATACATATACTTATGTACATACAGCTGATCTGTATGTTCCAACGTTTGCATTGAATTTTAGATTTACAAGTAATTTCAAAGAAAACTAAAATATAGCAAAAAATGGAAACATTAATTTTATTGCCTGAACAAACTTTTTACACTTAACCAGAATATTTTTTCTGTTTTTTCAAGAAATTCGGCGTTAGTGTTTCTCATGACGATATTTTTTCTTAATTTTTTATCAAACTATAATTCCTATTTCAACAAAAAATCACGTGAATCAAAGTTTCAAACTTTAAAATTAGTAATTTATACAAATTCTTTCAATCTACTTATTACTTTGAACTTTAAGAAGGTTGTGTTAGATATTTTATACCCAAATCAATATTCTTGTAAAAAATGGTACATTTCAACTTTCTGCTATTTCGCTATGGTTTTTGACCACTTTTTGACACAGATTTTTCAAAAAAAGATCTATTCAGTTTAAATTTGTTCTTTTACCCAAAAAAAAACAATTTTCCTAAAATTTAGAGATTTTTACTTTTATTAGATGTCTATATTTATTACTATATTAAACATTACCATATACTTATTTAGAGTTCTTAAGTACTTTAAGAAAAAATACCGACGCCAGAGAGAGTAATTGAACACTCAATTTTATTGTATTTGACCGCGAGTTTCCGTGAATATGTCGATTATTTTGTTTGTAAAGTTTACTGACGCGCGGTGTTATTTTTAAACGGTTTATTGCGGTTTTAAGTTACTAAAAACTTTCTTAACGGTTTCGAGAATAAAATGTCAGCGGCTTTGAAAATTATATGAAATTCAACTTGGAATCTGCTGAATCCTTATCAAAACAAATAATCAAAATTGGCCAAAGAGATGAGCGAAAAATTGACTAATTATATGGAAATTTCTATTAAATATATATTAATTGATTTTAACTCTGATTTTTGTAAAACTATACATACAATAAATCTCGTATTATTCTAAACTTACTGCAGCTGTTAGGATCATCCGCTTGTCTACTTCGAAAGAAAGGAGCATAAAATTTAAAGATTGGTGAGGAACTGAATTTTATTATTTTGCACACGAGCTGAAAATGGATTCGTTCTTTTTTTATACAGCCTTATAAATTTCCTTAAAGAGAATGTACACCTTAAAGCAGGTTAATAAATGTGACTTTCGAATCGATTGTGTACTTAAGATTAAATAAAATAAAATAAACAAAAACAAAACGTAAAAGAATTGTAGCAAAAAAAAAAAGTATTAAAAATTGAAAATGTCAGACAAGCTAAAATATAATCACAACTCAGTTCAAGTGATTCGCAGTGATAACAAACAAAAAAAACTTATGAAAACGAGAAGACATACATACTTAGTACTTGTATTGAAAACGACTTTAACATTTCTAGTAAGAGTATGGGATTAGTCTTACATGAGAGGAATTAATAATAAAAAGTATTTTTGTCTTTATCTTGAGTGAATACACTCATGCAGAAAAATATTTTTATGTAAACAATTTTAAACTGTTGAAACTTAAATATGTATATTAATATAAGTTTAAACTCATACATACATATTTTATGAAAGATTCTAGTTTTAATATCACACTTTGAGCACTTATAAATTTTTCGTTTTTGTCTAGTCACACTTATGTAAATAAAGTCAGACAAATATATCTTTTTTTATTTTTGTTAACGCAATTGAAGCGCAAGTGTGTTTGCTTTTAGAAATCCGTACAAAATAGTTTAGTAGCGTAAGAAAAACAAAATGTTGTTATTAAAATTAAATCGAAAAAATTTGGTATTTTTGCTTTTGCAAAAACCAAGATTTTGCAGGCAACCATAAATTTCAAAAGATTAGAGTGTGATAAGGGTCCCATGAACTTTTATTTAAAAATCTTTTCTTATTGCGACAAATACTTCGTATGATTTCACATGTTGTTGCCAAATATAGTTACAGCTCCCACTGGATAATGGTTGGTATAGTCACACATCTTCTTCTTCCTGCTCACATGCGTTTGCCTGATAACGATAGAAGTTAGAGTATATGACAATTTTCTTCGATTTCATCTTGATATCTTTTGCCAATGAACTAACTTTTATGCCCAGGGCTAGATTCAACAAAATTATGCGCCCGCTTAGGCCGCCTATGTAGTGATACATGATATATATAACTCGGTATGCCGCTGAGATTCTATGTTCACATCTCAGCTAGTATAACGGTCGCCGCTCGACAGCCATTGGCCAACCTTTAAGGGTATTTTTACCATGAAAAAGCTTCTTACAAAATGCATCTGCCATTCCGAGTTGCCATAAAACTGAAAGCCCTTCGGCATCAAGATGAAACGGTAGTAGAAACTCGGCCAATAATTGAGCTATTTAACGTAAGCGGTAAATTAATACTAACATTATGGCGTGCAGTTACTTACAAACTTTTATTCATCTTTTTACTTGAATATTACGGTTAGCCAAAAGAAGATATTTTCGAAACAAAAATTCGAAATGTGTCATATTTTTTACTCTTTAAAGATAGGCTTTCTTTAGATTGTAAGATTCAAATGAAGGTCAAAAATAAGAAATGAGTCTTAAAACGTAGCGTATTCATTGGATTTGGACTATTTTTAGAGTCATTATATAGATATTTTTTTACATTGCTAAGTGACATTTCTATGCTGACACCAAACCAGCTAACTCTCAAAATCGGACAAACAAATATTTACTGGTGACATTTTCGTATTATTATTATTAAACCTTAGTCCTTTAGAAATTCGAGAGCTATAAATTAAACACATTCCAAAATATACCAGCTGCTTGTTGCCAAAGTCGATGTCACTACCCGTGTAGACATATTAATTTGTTTTTTTTTTCGAAAGGAGGCAGGTTAAGCTGTAAATTTTTATCTTCAACATGTGTATATATGTAATAAATATGTATGTGATTATTATTGGCGCAACAAGTGTTTAATGTATACATAACTGAATGTAAGTATATTTATGTATGCATGTGCAAATATGCATGTAGCAGTTATACATACTATGGAAAAAAAAAGAAATGAAGGCAATGAAAAAAAGAAAAAACATATGTTAACTATTCAAATAATGAAAAATATATTGAGTGTACAATTTCAATTGAATTGATTTGAACCGATGATGCCTATCAAATTGCTTTGAAAAAGGAATTGCGTCTAATTCCGAACGGGTGAACGGCTACTGCACCTTCAATTATCAGTAATATTCATTGCAGACTGCGTACTAATTATTTGTATATTTTCTTAGAGTATTCTTGTGAATTGAATTAAAAGTAAACGAATGGTAGCTTATGCAAGTTTCAAGTATTGAAAAAAATTGCTAGAAATTATTTTTAACTAACGCGCTTAAGCTGTTTCTTCCTTGAAAAAGTTGTAGTATGAGCTTCAAAATTTATTAGAAAATTTTTTTTTTGTTTTTATAGTTCCAAATCGTAATGAAGTAATGATAAATTATTGTGTACATTGTGTATTATTCTAATGGGTAAATAAGTGGTTGGGCTATAACTTTTAAACGCAGTGTATTGAATTTAATATTTGTGAACATTTATTTTGTTGACAATTTACAAATGCTTAACAACAATCCCCTAAGTACTATGCTTGTTCAATCGTAAGGTGCTATAATTTTCCAGCTGTAATGTTTAATAGAAGGTTATGCTGCTTGAATGAATTTAGGTCAGTGGCGCTGAACTTTATTTACTACCGCAGTATTTATATTAAACTTTGCCAACGAAGATAGAAATAATTTTGTTGCTCTAATTGCTTATTTAAACATTTATGTGGTACAATTTACATACCTAATTCTCTTAGATATATGTATTTACTTAAAACGTCTGCGTAGCCACTCTCTATTCTTCAATCACTCTAAGGTTCGCTAATCACTCTACAAACAATCAATTAAATTTGTTCAATTCACAATTTAAATATTAACGATTTATTGTCCCGACGAAGAAGAATTGAATATTATTGTACAGCGTTGGAAACTCGTGAGAATAATTGACAATTTCGGTGACAACCTATAACTGTCACCGTTCAGCGGAATTATTTTACCCTGGCACGATAGTTATAATGTGGAAAGCACATACTGATCAACCGTTTAGTTATGCGAATTGAAAGTGGTTATAACTTTGTGAATTGATTGATGATATGTGGGTGAATAATTACTTGCTAACATAAACCTATTTAAGTTTATTTCAAGGTGAGATGATTGATGATTTGTAAAAAAGTAATTTTGATTCGGCATAGATAAACGTTATTATTGCTTTTGAATCGCCACTTCTCTGCAAGCATTGGTGGCTTAGTGAAACTTTTTTGATTGGAAAGTAACAACCAATTAAACGAGCGCGCCCACAACAGTTTGCTATATTTGTAGCAGCTTCCTTAGCAATGAAAATTTTAAACGTTAAAGCCGCGTTTGGTTTATTCGGACTGCGCTAGCTAGATCACGCAAACGCATTAAACACATAATTTAGACTGGATTAGGTAAAGTAAGACCCAATTAGAAAAACTATGTCATCTTTTATACCATAACTTTCAAGTATTTTTGTTTTTGGTTTAAATACTTCAGATTGTATATGGCGCAAATGCTTCGGAAGTATTCTGACACTTTCACCAGTAAGAAAAACCAAACTGTTATGTTACGGAAAATTTAGCGAGGAATAGCGAAACTTCGTTTCAACTTATAATATTGGCATATGTATATTTTCTTGTAAGAGAAAAAAAACAGAAAAACCGAATTATAAATATTTCTGTAATTCATGAGGTATTATGTAATCTGGTATAATCTCAAGTAAAAAAATTGGTTATTCCTCTAGTTTTTCCTTTTTTTCTGTTTTTCATTTAATTTTTTTAAGATCTGCTAAAAATCTGGTCACAGTTTACAGACTTTATTTTAAGTATGGAAACTATGTATTTTTAAAAGTGGCAACTGTCCTAAAAAATGTGACTTTCGGGTATTTTCTAGTCTCAAAATAAAGTCTCTTAATTATGATCTGGTCATGAGCAGCTCACAAAAAATTCAAATAAAAACCAAAGAGAAAAACGTGAAAGCGAGGAGATGCAATAATCTCTAGCTCATAGTCTCATATGTATTTTGAGACTTGAGATTATACCTAGTTACTGAATTCGGGCATTAAAGACTTATACTGGTTTTCTGTCTCAGAATGCTATGCTCATCACAAGGTGACAATTTGAAGACTTTATTTTGAGTATAATTAATGCCAACTAGTCTATAATTGTGACTTTTGCTCTGTTAGAGACTGATACTGCTTACTGAATTCTGGCATAAGTCTCAAAATTTGAGACTTGCGAAAATCGAATAATGAAGTAACTTTCAAATTTACAAAGTTGTATGCAATTTATAAAATATGTAAAGTAAAAATATAACAAAATGTTTGTGGGCTCTTTAAATATATTTAAAAAAATTCAACCAAAATGCAATGAATATCATCGTGAATCATCAACGCGTGAATACTCATTCAATGACTGAAATATCACAAGAGCCCTAAAATTTTGCATAAATAATCGCATTCGAAATCATCTTTATGCACCATTCATCTTTAATCGCTTAAAGTACACTGAATTTTTTATCTGTTTGACGTAAACGTGTATGTATGTTTGTACGCGCATGTGAGCGGACTAATTAAAAATCAGAAATGTACTTTTTTCACCTTATTTATTTTAAATCAGTCATACACATGCGTACCTGTATTTGTGATCATAGTAATATTAATACAGCAAATAAAACGGCAAATTAATGAACGGAACAAAAAATTGAGACAAAAACAAGCAATGAAATGTCGAGTACCGTGATAACCTTCTTGCAGGAGTGAGGTGAAAAACCGCACACACGAAATGTGATTGTATTTGAAATTCTTCCGCAGCTACTTTCGCCACTCCGTCGCGCCCTTGTCCAATCATCTGCTTTGCGACCATTCTAAATGAGTGACACAACCCGCTTGCGAGTACCCAATACAAATGCCAGCGAATTGGAATCAAACAACGCTCTCTGCTATTCTTATCAACTTTTTCGCGCCATTGCCACACAATTAAGAAGAAGAATATACATTTTTATACATAAATGAATTCAAATATACATACATATGTACATGCATATGTGCCTGCAAATAAATTAATTCATTTATTATAATCGCTGTCAAAGTCGAAGTCATCGCAGCTGCTGCTATCACCGGCACCGCTCCTCCCCTCGCCCTACCGCTCTCATCTAATATGTACAAGCCTTCACTCATTCTCGCGCAAAGTGTGCGCTCTTTCTTGTTGTTCACTTAAAACTTTGATCACGTTTCCTACACGTTCTAGCTATACACTTCACGTGATAGCCAAATGATTGGCGTTGCTGCCTCTCCCAGCCATAGTAACTACGAATACGCTAACGAATTCATTTGTGTTTGTCAATACATACATACATACATATATGGAGTGTGTATGCGAGCCTCCAGTTGGCCCCCTAAAAATGTGCAAATTTCTTTGTGACTATACTCATCGCTTATTTCACGCTCACTCACACCTTCATTTGCTCTCTAGCCGGGGCGATTGATAAATTTGTATACAATTGCCGCAATAGCAGTTCAATTAGTTATAAATGTGTTTATAATAGCTTTAATTAGAAATGGTGTCGCCTGAGAAATTCTATACTCCTATTTCTATTATTGTTGGTGGTGTAAGCAAATTGTACCAAATTTTTATTAAATGCTTCATATGTTCATGTTTTTTTTTGATCTTATCTGATTTAAATTTATATAAATGGGACCAAGTTTTATAGAAAATAAATTTACGACTTCCACCATGTTCGAAAACTTAATGACGGATAAAACAAAATTCTTCGAGTTGCCATATTCGCTAATGATTATTTTTATTGAAATGCAAAATTAAATTAAATGCTTACTCATTTTTTTATTTTTATTATGCGTTAACCCAATATTTGCCGCTGGAATTTCGCGCTTGTTCCTGGATATTCAGCGTGTGACAATTTGTGAGTTTTTCTTTGTTTTCGAGTTTATTTTTATAATCAAAGTGAATTACAAAAAATATGTTAAACAGGTAAGTGTAGGTTTTACCGTATATCAACACAGTTTTTAGTGAGAAAATTCACGTTGGACAGAAACACCTGTGAAAACTGTTTTTTTTTTGTTGTTTTTATGTATTTACTCGTATTCACAAGAAAATTAAATGCCCAACTTCGAGATAACCATGCTAATAAGAAATTAATTAAGTCATACTTTTATATTTTGTTATTATGCTATTTGACAGTATTTTATTTAAAAAAATGCTCATAATTGTTTAAATTTGACATCCATTAAAATTATTAAAAAAAAACAATAAAAATTAGTATGTATATATATATGTTAATATTGAATGAGCTTTAAAACTGTAAAGTTGAGATATTTCTAAAATATTTCGTAATTCCTTTTTTTAGTAGTTTTTTTTTTTTTAATTCGTACAAGCTTTTCACTAACTTATGGATAACGCACATTTTATTTTAATTTAATACTTATACTATTACATATAATTGTCACACACTAAATACAAAAAAGTTAAAATTCAAAGCTTTTAAGGTCGAGATCTTGGCATACATGAATTCTCAAAAAGACATCACCAACAATTGCAAAGATTTGTATTTTCATTATCATCATTTTTAACTAGAAAACTACATAATGCCAGTATTTAAATTCAGTTAAAAAACACTTAAGTTTACGGGTCGGATTTGTGAGTTATTGTTCTTTAGTATATACACTCTGTTCACAAATTATAACACAAACACATTTGGACAATTTATTTATTTTCAAATAAATAAAAAAATATTTCGAACTTCTTAAATTTTTTTTTTACTTTTTTGGACTATGCAGATATGTAGATCATTCAATTTTAGTATAAGAAAGTTCAAGTTTCTAGTGGCTAAAAATTACCACAGATTTTTGACAATTTTTTAAGTGATGCTCTTTCGCAATTCTTTCCATATACGAAATAATCGCAATTTTTTTTTGTATAGAGGAAACTGTACGTAAAAAAATTGTCAAAAATCAGATATAACTTGTAGAGAATTTAAACTTGCTCTTTTTTTAGACAAAACTTTAATGATCCAAAAAATACTCAAAAAATTCTAAAAACCTTTTTCAAAAAGTTGGAAATTTTAATGAAATTTTGTTAAATCATTGTACATTTTGTAAATAGTTTACAAAATGAGTGTTTATGGATTTTCTTTAATAAAGAGCCATATTTTACTTGAAAACAGTTTTGATAAATAAGAAGAAAAATAAAGTGCACAAATCTGTAAATATGTGGTTGTGCTATTAATTTCTGAACAAAAGTATAGAGGGCGATATCTAGGTGGATTTTGGATCCATATATAATTAAAAAGTAGATGGAAACTGAGTTGGCGTAAGTTATTGAATATATGTATAGGCATTTTTGATACCCTTGTCGGAAATGATACCACTGATACGAAAATCGTTAATGTAATGAGGTTTTACTCTATTTATTTTCTCGAAATTTTGGTCAAAATAAAAAGTCATTTAAAATCTCATTACTTAGTAATTTTTTGCAGAATTCTTATGCCCCGTAAATCAAAAAAAAAACTAAGTATTTTAAGTCACGTCACATATCCATTATTCATTAATGAAATAAAATCTGACCAATAGCTAAAAGTTTAAATATGCATATTAACAGATATTTATATGTGTGTGTATGTACATATGTAGCTCAGATGTGCCTACTCGGCGTTGCCTAGCAACAAAAAAACTAATATGTATATGTACGTACGATGGTATTCATTTAACAAATGATTATACTCATATACAATTAGTGGCGTCCCGCGTGTATGTATGTATGTATATATGTAAATACCTATTTATTAACATATGAAGATATATATATTTAAGTAGACCAAGTAAAATAATTTACATTTGTATGCAAATACCGGGTGATTCATCTGAGAGAGACTATTCTCAGCAAGCATTTCTTAAAGCAGTAATACGATAGATAAGAAAATCGATGCAGTAATTAAAGCTAATTTTAATTCAATTATACAAACTTGTGAATATTTAATGAAGAAACAAGAAGTCGGGTGTTTGACTGCGTCTTAGCTACATACATCTGCCTTCGAAATAAAAAAGCTTTGAAACTTAAATAAAACATTTCTGATGAAGTTGCGTGGAATTAGAAGGAAGATGTTTTAAATGTGTCATATTAAATATATTTAAGTTATTATTAAGTAAATTTCGAAAATATTAATTTTTATAAATCAATGAAAACAAAAAAAATGAACCATATTAGAATTAATATTCGGGGATCGAATATCTAATAGCAGCCGCCCTTCGGCAGGCTATAGCTAACTTCCGAGGGTACCTCCGCTATAAAAAAGCTTGTCATAAATTCTTCATCTGCCGTTCGGGGTCGGCACAAAACTGTTGAGATGCACCACACAAATGGTAGGAGAAGCTTGGCCAAAGACTGAGCTACATACATACATACTTAGTGTAAGCACGAAATTATTATTATTATTTGTTTCGAAGTTCTAACTTTGACCGCTGGGTCTTTTTTAATTAAAAAACTATTTGATAAATAGTTTTATGTTTATCGGAATTATTTCCCATATATGTGTATGTTTATACGCACATAATTGAATTCTTTCCGCAAACTTGACTGATAATCGAGCCCAAGTTACCGTGGTCTATAATACGAAAAAATGTATTTACTAAGACTATACCGTGTGCATCAAACTAAAATATAAAATGCCTAACTCACATTAAAACAATAAAAAATATAAAGATTATATAGCCCACACCGAACTCAATAAAACAGCTTTTTAGATAATGAACGTAACAAGCAGGAAAAATATGAACATACGTTAAAAAATACAAATACTCCCACTTTAAATGGGCCATACAAAAAATTTAAATTTTATTAATATTCGCAAAGACTATAATTTTCAATTATTTTTTGCTGAGCATTTTAATAAGGTTAGAGAACAATAAAAGCCATTACATAAACATTATTAACTCTCCACAAAAACAAGAAAAATAAATTTCTTTTTATGATCAATATGAACACAAAGTAATTCATTTCATTTTCATTTCATTTCATTTATTGCCAAAAATTAGTACAATAAGATCTATGATCTTTTATAGTACAACAAATCATAGGTAAATTTAGAATAATAAATAAATAAAGGTATAATAGTTATTAAAGCTAAGTTTTTAAAAATATGCTACAGAAAATTATAAATAAAGAAGTGAATTACATTTTGAGCAGAAAGTAGGAATTAGATAGCGAAACTCATAATAATACAATACATATATTTATTTTATTTTAACGAAAGTACATATATAAGACATTCTTGAAGTTGCTTTTATTCAGACTACTGCGAATGTGCATTGGAATAGAGTTCCACGTACGAATGGCATTGACAAAGAATAGCCGTGCGGATGATAGATAATTATAACTCGGTACTATCAAGTCATTAATTCGAGCTGACTTAGGAAAAATAAGCTTGTCGTAAAGATAGCTCGGTTCCTTATACATAATAAGTCGCCAGAGAAAAATACAGTTTCTGGCTTTCAAATAATCGGTAATTTCACAGTCTAATAAACGCGATCTCCAGCCGGATATGTGATCAAATTTTGCTAACCCGAACACATAGCGTGTTACATGATTGAATACTACATTAATTTTATGAGCAGAGTGAGAATTTAATTTACTGTAAACTAGTTCAGGGTAGCAGATGATCGGCATTATTAATTGTAAAGCAAGTTTTCTACGAACAGGGACCGGTGTAAAGGTTGCAGACATTCGTAAATTTCTTAAAATATTGTACACTTTGCCAACTATCGAGTTAACATGATCATCACACGTTAAGCCCGTGTTAATAACGAACCCGAGATTAGTTACTTTTGACACAAGTTTAAGACACTTGTCGGCAATATATAGAGGCGGTATATTTAAAAAATTTATTCGTTTTTTAGTTATAGGTAGCACATACGATTTATCGCTGTTTAGACATAGCTCGTTTCTCCTCGCCCATGCAGATATTAATTTTAAGTCGTTATTAAACTTTGTACAGAGATAACCAGTTTCCTCATAAGTTCCAGATAGATATAGTTGAATGTCATCAGCATATGCATGTATATGTACATGCTGGCATGCATAAAATATGTCATTTATAAAGAGACTGAATAATAACGGACCCAAGATAGATCCTTGGGGTACACCAGCTAACAATGGTTTTAGACCAGAGATCTGAGAGCCAACCCTGACACATTGGGTTCTACCCGCTAAGTAGCTCCGCATAAAACGCGTTGCGGAATCGCCGAATCCAAAGTAGTTTTTTAGCTTTATGCAGAGTAGGTCATGATTAACAGAGTCAAAAGCTTTTGAAAAGTCAAGTAGGCATAACAAAGTCAGTTGGTTTTTGTCAAAAGGAGTTCTGATGTCATCTAGAATTTTTAAGATAGCCGTGGAACAGTTAAGCTTTGCTCTGAATCCCGACTGATACGGAGACAGCAGTTTAAATTTGTCAATGTGGTCATGAATTTGTTCAGACATCAGCATCTCAAGGACTTTGGAGAGTGCGGGTAAAATGCTGATCGGCCGAAAATCACCGGGACTACATGCAGACTTGTTTTTGGCAATTGGTTGCACCGTGGCAACTTTCCACGCATCAGGAAAGCAAGAAGTTGTTATACTATGATTGATGACATGAGTGAGAGTAGGCAATATGTACGGTGCAATAATTTTTACAAATTTAATTGGTATACTATCCGCTCCGATTGCATTCGACCTAATCTTATTGACACACATAACTACATCACATTCCGACACAGTATTAAACTCAAAGACTTGACAAACGGACGCTACGGACGAGGAACAGGGTATAAAACAAGTATTGGCACAAGATGGAGTAGCACGACTGACAAAAGCATCATTAAGGTCTTCAGGTGTAAGGGAACAATGGGAACTGTCACTAACATGTACACGAAGATTTTTTAAGTTGCGCCACAAAACATGATTTGGGAGCGAGGTGTCCAACATTTTCCTATAGTATCTACATTTCTCTCTCTTTATAATGGCCGTGGTTTCATTTCGGACAAGCTTATATGCATGCCAGTTGTTCTCGGTGCGGTTCTTTTTCCAGATAGAATACCTTTTATTGCGTTTTACTATCATTGCGCGAATAAACTTGTTGAACCAAGGACACGAGGAAGATTTACCACGGTGAGTGCGAGTCGGAACGTGAGTTCTATATAGATATAAGACGATCTCATTCAAAAAGCTCAATTTATCATCCACCGAACTTAGACCCCAGCAAGCGAACCAATTGACGCAGGAAATGTCGCTTAAAAGATTATTTACATTCAACAAACGATAATCTGGTGAGATAGACGGACTAGCTACTTCACAGTGGTTGTCAAATTTTACATCAAATGCACAGAAAATTAGATCGTGGTCAGAGATAAATGACATTTGGTCAAGTTTCAGAACAACAGACATATCAGACACAATAAAATAATCAAGAAGGCTGGGACAACAGTTTTGCCCATATCTTGTGGGTACAGAAACATTAACGATCTCTAGGCCAACACCGGAAACATAATCTAACAAACGCCGACTATACAAATCACCACATAACAGATTTACATTAAAATCTCCACAAATAATAATATCATTATAATCAACAGCGACAGAGGACAACATAGTAAAATATTCAGTTACATTACAACATTTATGAGGATTATAGACGCACGACAACAGAACTTTGGACAGTGAACTAGACACTTCAACTAACAAGTGCTCAGTAGCGCTACCAGTTATTCCTGGTATCAACCGAGTTTTTAAGTACTTTTTACAATACATAGCAACACCGCCACCCCTTTTAATCTTTCTGTCCATCCTATAAAGTCTGTAACCTTTTATGTCAAAGTGGGCATCCTTTACCTCCGGTCTAAACCAAGTCTCTGAGACACAAATGACATGAACACAAGAGAATTCAAATATCGCTCTGATCGTATCCATTTTTTCGTTGTTCAAACTGCGGGCATTAAAGTGCACAACGTTTAATCCATTTTGGCGCTTGCATAAAATATTCAGCATTGCGAGGCTATTGTCCTCAATGCCATTCATACCCCTATTGTTCGCACTCATTTAAAGCAACAGAAGTAAAAGCAACTACAAGGCAACAAAAGCGAAAATAAAAGAGAAAACATAAACTAAACAAACTGAGTTGCGCTATCTTTACATAAAAGAGATAAACAAAAGACAAAACAAGCATACAATCATAAAAACACATAGGCTTACAGCTAGCGAAACTGCTCCAGGTCATTTTCGCACAAGACTTTGGTTGATTGGGTGGCTTTATCTTTGCTTTGCCTTACATGCACGTAGCCACGGAGTGTGAATGCAGACTGTAACTTCCCTTCACGCCGCAATTTTATAGCCGCTTGCAGGAGAATCCTATTTTCCTTGGTTAGGCTCTCAAAAATGTGAAAACTTCCCTGTATCCCAAGGGGCTGCAAATGAGTTTAAAATTTGAGGAAAAAATGGGGTTAAAGTTTTATAAAGATTAAAATTAGTGTTTTAGGACTGGTTTTTGTTAGAATATGGAATGCTTTTTTATTTTAAATTATTTAAAATTAAATTTAAAAAATAAATGGTCAAATATGTCTGTCGTATAATAGTGATGAACACTAGCAAGTCGACCCGTAACTTCATTTGTTTTAAAGGGCCAAATACTGATAATGGCGTATTTTATAAATTCACAAACATTTTCTTTCGATAAGGACTTTACTTTTTTAAAACAAGTAAGAAAAGCCAAATTCGGGCAAAACCAATTTTTATATACCCTCGCGAAGTATTTTTGCATGGGTTCGTTATATGGAAGTTGGGCGTGGTTATGGCCCGATTTCAAAAATTATTGACGGCGATGCTAGTGATATCAAGGACAATATATTCACCATACCTAATTTCATAAATACCTAATTTCTTAGTTCAAAATCGCTTCAAATACCGAATTTCACTCAATTTGTTTTAAAAGATACCGAAAAACGGGGTTTTTGTATTTTTCAAAAATTTCCGTTATATGGGAGGTGAGCGTGGTTATTGAGCGATCTTAACCATTTTCAATACCAACCTACCCTGTCCAAAGAGCAATCTATGTACCAAATTTCATTGAGATATCTCAATTTTTACTCAAGTTAACGTCTGCACGGACGGACGGACGGTCAGAAATAAATCGATTCTTCTTTTCATTCTGATCATTTTAGTATATACATATATGTCTATATCTATCTCGATTATGCTTTTGCAAACAACCGTTATGCGAACAAAGTTATAATAAATACCCTTGTGTACAAGTACGCTCGGGTATAAAAATGTTAACAAGAAAAAAATTGGACTATGATAAGGACTTTACATATTTAAAAAAAATGTTAGGGAGAAAAAAATTGGAACTATGTATTTAAGAGCATACATACACATTGTAAACGGGTATATAAAAATACACTAAATTAAAACCATGTACAAATTTTTTTTGTGTAGAGTACTGTACTATAGCCAATGAAATTAAAAGTACATGAAATTGAGCATTTTTGTGCATATTTTTAGGCGCACAAATATGCCGCTACAGTCACTGACCGTAAGTTAGTGGTACTGTTGCATAAATTAAGCTTTACTTACTTACCTAACTCAAGTTGTTTGTTTTGATTTGTTTTATGATGTTGTTCGGTAAAGCATACTCGTGCAACAGCGAATTTCCTTCAGTTTTCGGTAATTTGCAGTAGACAGAGGAATTAATATTTTCTTTAGCTTAATAGCAGTAGTGGTAGATGCTTGCGTGTGTAGAAGATCACGAAAGTGGGAAAAGTTTCTGATTGCCATTCACTTGAGAGTGGATGGAGCGATTCATTTGCATGCAATTCAAGCATCTCTCGTCTTCGGGTGGCTTCATCAAAGTGTATTTTTGGTAGCTCCCGAACATCCGTTTGTGAGTGAGCTAAAGTTAGAAGGTTAACCTTAGTGTGGCCACTCCGACATATTTGGTTTAAGGGCTCATCAGAGTCTGCAGCGTCTGTTCACCAGCGTGTGCGGCTGCAAGCAGGCGCCTGTCTTGGAGCAAGAAGAACTGACTCAAGAATTGAAAATAATGTTAAAATGTTAAATTTTATTCACTTAAAGCTTAAAAGTTGAATATGAATAAAAATTGCAAAATAACTTTTTTTTTCAAATTTATTTTACACCGACCATGTTTCTTGCTATAATAACATAAGCAAATTTTCAAAATTTTTTTTTGCATTAGAAAGATAGATTTTGTGAATTTTAAAGTTTTTATTAATCCCTGGAAAATGCTTATTATGAGAGTTTCGCGCGCTACAGCTGATTAATCATCAATCAGATTTCATTAATGTTCTAACTACGTATGTATATAATTTCATTTCGAGCGCGAAATCATTTTTAAAAGTTCAAAATTATGTTATAAAATAAAACGTTCAGACTTATGCAACTATTGACTTTTCAAAATAAGTAGCTCGGCTAAGTCTTTAAAAAATCTACAAATATTTTTGTTCATTTGGTAAAATTGGCTTGAAACGTTAAATTTAGTTTCCATTCAACTATACTCGTACACTAAAATTTTTGAGCACCGCATTGTTGTACTTAGTTCTTTAAACTTAAACATAAAGCCTATTTTACTGATTGGGAATTTACGTTGGATGATTCATTGATTTTTCCCTTTAGTGGCTTTAATTCAAGTGTTGTTGCGTCTTTCTCATCGTTCCAGGGTTGCATTTTTGCAGTGCCAAAAAATATGAACAGGAGATTGCCGAAGAAACTAAAAGCAGCCGCTATGAAAAATATAATGCGCCATTGTTCAGGATTTGTCTGTAAAAGTATAATTATTGAAAACCAAAGAATTTACCCGAAAAGTAAATACATTTAAGGGGGTCCTCTACAGAATAACGATTTTTTTTTAACACTTTTTGAGGATGGATTCTAGGGGAACAATTAATGCGAATGGGATAAGACTTTCTGGGTTCGAATCCTTTGATACCGAGCTTTAAACTTTATTTTTTGTGAATTTTTGTACAATCTCGTTTGACCTCCGTTTGACCTTGAATTCACTCCACTCAAAAATTTAAGGGCAAACGGTTGGCAGGATTCCGGTCACGCAATTCATCTGAAACAGAAAATCCAAAAAGTATTTCTTTTTGTATCCCCTTGGCCATCATCTAACACGAGGTTTTTCAAAAACTCGAAAATTTGTCAAAATGGTTGAGTTGTAAACAAACAAACAAAATTTTTCCGTGTTTTTTTTAGAAAACAAGCTGTAAGTTTTGTAAAAATGCAAAATTGAAAAAAAGATCGTGTCAGGCGATATCGGTTCGTTGTTCCAAGTCGATTGATAAATTAGTATTGGAGATATCTTGCCAACCAATTGCAAAAACACGACTTTTGGGAAATTGCATTTAAAGACTGAAGTGGATAAAGTAGATGGACGCGCGCAGGAATGTTCAAAGCTCACGGAAAACTAAACTAATGCGTATTCCGTTAAAATAGTTTGTATGGATATGTACATGTTTTTGAGTAGAAAAACTTCAAAAAAATCGGTTTTTTGAAACCACATTTGTAGAGGACCCCCTTAACTTAAGTAAGTACGAACCGTGTCTGTAACAATGTAGCCCACCACCAACGGTGCCATAAAGCTGGCCACTTGCGAGCCTCCATTGGTTAAGCCCACCAGCGTGCCAGCAAAGTTTGGCGTCAGATCAATGTGATTTACTTGGAAACCCAAATGCGTGGCAGAGTTAATACCAACTGTAAACGTCAACAAGGCAACAGCCAAATTGGCTTGTTCGCGTGTCATATAACCTAACCAAATAAGCGATGTCACCGGCACCCATTGGCCAATGGTGTTAAAAAGTTTTCGACTTGTTGTTGCGCTAACATGATTATTCTTCTCCATAAAATTGGCAATTGGACAAAATACCAAACCAAGCAGGAACATCGTCAAATAAGGTAGTGCCGATAGCAATGCATTGCTTTTTATATCCTTTCCTAGAACGCTCTTCATGTACGAAGGAATTTGAGTGAGCAGCGTCCAAAAGCACCAAGAATTGGCGCAATGTGCCAACGCAAGCACCAAAAATGGACGAGACGTGAATATGCGCCGCCATGGCACAGGTAGTGTACGTTTTTCGTTGTCCTTCTTTGCGTTACTTTTCAATGATTCTTCGATGATTGCCCTCTCCGCCGGACTCACTCTTCTGCATTCATTTGGTGAATTCGCACCCCAGATAATCCATGCCACCGACCAGAGGAGACCCACACCGCCTGGCATATAGAAGAGACTTGGCCAACCCATACTGGAGGAAGCTAGCACACCACTCGTTGCCAGTATAATAACAGTACCCAACTGTGCGCCTGAATGACAGTAGCCAGATAGTGAGCTCCGTTCCTCGACCGGTGCCCATTTAGCGACGAGTGTATGCATTGCTGGCAAGGTCACACCTTGACCGAAACCTTGTAGAAAACGCATGAAACAAAGCAACTTCCAACCACCAATACTAACGCCCAGTGGAGTGAGTAGAGCCATTAAACTACTAATGGAGAAACTAGCTAGCAGCAACATTTTGCCGCCAAAGCGACGCGCTAATATACCGCCGGGTACTTGTGTAAAGACATAGCCGCAGAAGAAGCTGCTGAGAATGCGCGATTTTGTCTTCTGCGACCAATGGAATTCCTACAATGGAAATTAAAGAGCTATAAATATTTATACATTTTTTTTATAAATTTTCTAATAAACTTACGGGAAAGTCTGGATTAGCCGCTTTATTGTCCATCATGGCCACAACAGCTACGGAGAGATTGACGCGCATTGCAAATGCAGTAGCAAAGCCAATGCAAATCATGAAACATTGAAAATGCCGACGGCCAAAGGTGGGCGCTTTTACTATAGGCAATGAGAGTTAAAATAAAGATTAATTTTAACTGAATGTATTTTTTTTTTATATAAGCAAAATAATTGATTTCGACGATATCAAAGCAAATACAACGAGTTTCTTTATTTTTTGCAATATAAACTTATCATTGTTGCTCTGTGCTCGTCAAGGTGGTTTGTCCGTAATCTAATCTAGTATCTACATACATTCAAAATTTTTTTCGCTATTGCAAATCTCCACACACATATAATATTAAGACTTCATTCCGTTTTGCTTTGTTTTCTGATTTTTAGAAACACCTAAAAACCTTTAGTCGACTAATCAAACCTATTTTAAGTCAACCGGTCTGGAAAATGCAAGTTTAAATATTGTGCCGAACTTTAAAGTAATTGGGATATATGTTTGACTAGCATTCAATAAAAGAAATTTCAAAAGGGTAGAAAATAAAATAAAATTAAGTGAATGTATGACAAAATTAATAATGAGTGAAGAACTAGTAAGGAGTAAAAACAAATTACATAAATAAAATTTAGTAATGAAAGAGAGAAATAGCTATACATTTAAAAGACCATTTCTCGATTTCTATGCATGTAGTGGCATGCCTCGGAAGCTTTTATGCTTATAGCATCGATAGCAATGGAGTAATGATGCATAGCACCGAAATATCTTTACTAAATACCTTTCACAGTAACCATATTTGATCAAAATGAAATAGAAAAGAAAAATTTCAGGTATTAAAGTATTCCGTTTGTGTCACCAAATTTAAGTTATCGTGCCGAAAAGATTTTATTTATCATTTGGCTAAGTAAAAAACAGAAATATTTGAAAATTTTTGTGCAAACTCTATAGTATGATTCTAAAGACTTTTTAGCAATTCGCTTTTGTTTAAATATATATTCACAAATATTAATAGCAATTGAAATGACTAAGTATATTCTCGTGCATATGTAATATACATACATATGTATATAATGGTAAATTTCTGTTAAAAGTATGCCACGGCGTATGAGCAACCTCTTAATTTAAAATATGAAATACACATCTACGAGTACACGGCACAAGTAATTATACTTACACGCCGACACGCTTGCGGATTTACCATTTAACACCATTTTGAATAGCTTAACTTTAAAATTAAACTTTGATTTCGAAAATAAATTGTACAAAAATAGAATAGCAAACGAAGTGACTCTTCTTAACAGCTCCGCGGATGTTAAGATTCTGAATGAAGTTTAAGAGACAAATGATAGCAATGTTTACTGTTTAATTTGTTCGGTTATTTTTAAAGCAAACATTTGTTTAATGCAAAATAAATGGTTAATTTGCGAAAAAAGATAATTGCTTTTGTTTGTTTATAAATTTAAGACATCTGCAATTCTTAGAAATGTCGTGTGGCAAAAAATTATTTCAATAGAAATTTTTGTTTCCACTAAGTTTTTGGATTGAGACTCTTTGCACCTGCTTTGGTGTATGCAAATACTGTGAGTTATGCTGTCGTCATATTGACGTACTGAGTAAATACATTTTTATATGTGGAAAGTTTTTATATTTAAGATATGGAAAAAGATTGCGAACGTGAAATGTTAACAATAATCTTATCGAAACTTGGTAGACATGACGCTGCTAGTGCAAACATTCATATGTACTCGTCTTTATTTAGTCGAAAAATTTGTAGAGGAAGAAGAATTAAACAATTTCATTGCACACAAAATTTATATAAGAGACATGGTGAAATTGATATGAATTGAATAGAATGTAAAAACAACTAAGTGATTCGCATATAATTTGAAAAATTCGAACTAGTGTTATTTTACATCCTTTTTCCGAGTAATGCAACATAAATAAAAAAAAAATTACTTGTAACTACCAAACATTTTTTTGATTTTGCAAATTTACCACAGTTTACGACACCTTGTGAATTACCTAAATATGAAATTAATATGCGACAAAGACACAGATAACTTTCGCTCTAACCATAAGAATTTGTGTATCGATATATGTATATATATACGAAGATATTCGCAATAGTATTTCATTCTCATCCAATATACACCTAATCTGAAACCTTTCTCGGTAACTGAATCGCTCGTATACCAAGTTTAAATATCTTGGTTTATTTTATGGGTTGCAGTTGAACGTACCTAATACCATTTGTTACTCAGTGCAGATTTAAATAATTTTTTTAATCTAAACGCAGGGTTTTTCGGTATTTCTACTTCGGGTCAGCTTAGAAGTAGTTTATTTCCTAGGCGATAAAGATACATTTAAATTTATTTAAAATATTAAATTCAAAAATGCTTCTGATTTTATTAATAAGAATACAAGTTTCATGTCGTACTTATTATATGTAAGCTGTTATCAAAATAAAATGCAAATATTTTAGATATTTTACGATATTATATAAGTTGAGTATTTAATACAAAATATGAGTTAAATATATCCGAACCAAAACTTTTTTACAGCAAATCAAATAATAACTGCATAGCGCAAGAAGAAAGGAATACGAGAAGGAAGGACAAGTCAGTTGATTAAATGGAAAATGTGCAGAAAACGATTAAATTGTCAACTGAGACTCCGCTTTTGCGATAAGAACATCATTCACTTTCTCGTTAAGTGGTTTCATTTTATGAACTTTTCCGTCATGCTCCTCATTCCATGGTTTTTGTTTGGCCGTGCCAAATAAAATGAATAGAAGTTTGCGAAAGAAGCTACTCACACTCGCAAAAGAAAATTGCATGCGGTTGAAAACGATTGCTCTGGAAGTTTAATTGATAACAATGAAGTTTTCAATACAGCAAAGACTAATTAGAAACGCATTAGAAAGGTATGATTTCAAGTTCGCGTAAGCATCGTTATTCCTCCAATTTCAAAATGGATACTGCCGTCATTTGTATTGAAGCGGTAAACTGAGAGGAATTAAAGTAGGTCGTGCAGTCAGTACCGGTTTTTCGTTCTTTCATATTCTAAATATGTAATGAAAGAGATTTCGAAAATTAAGTTATTGAGCATTGAGCCGCATCTAATCAGTAAAATTGAACTAAAACATGTTCAATAAACTCCAATTTAATTTGTTTTTATACTAAAATATAATTTGTATTTCATTAAACATATTAATTTAAATCAACTTACAAATTTTAAAATGGAAATAACGCTTAAAAATACTTTAAGAATTAAATAATTTATTCTTTATAAACATCTATGTATACTGCAAATTTTATTTAATTCATTAATTTAATTGAATTAAAAAGCTTTGAAATATAATATTTTGCAGTTTTTATTTCAATAAAACTTTTATTGTTCGATCAAAAATTAAAAAAAAAACTTCTAAGAGACATATGAAAAATGTAATTATTAAGTCATATACACTTATAGGTTAACGGCAGTGTTTAATGATAGGTAATTAGGTGCTGTCAAAAAAAAAAAACAAATTTGCATAAATTTAGTCGATTTTCTCATGAACAAATTTTTTTATTTTGTTTTCAGTTAATCTTTACATAAAAGTTATTTTCAAAAGATATACTTATAGTAAATTAATTTTCAAATATATTTAAGGGAAACAGTTCCAGCAGGAGCATTATCCTTCTCTTTGGTACTTACTTTTTAAAGTGTTTAACTGTTTCACAGCCAAAACAGACAAACGGCTGTAGTGTCATAAAAGAAGAAGAAAAATTGTTAAACAATAGATAACATCATAGTCGAATTTCTTTATTTGAACACTCACTCCTATTGATTGAAACGTTTGAAAATAAAAAAACCAGAATGGCTGAAATTTTGTGAACCCTAATTCTCAGCAATCGTATTATCTAATTTCAAACACACCGCTTTTTATAGTTGTCAGTTTTATTCACAGGTGATGAACTTTTTGCACGAAAAGCAGTGAAGGTGAAAGGGATATAACATTTTACTGAAATCATTTCAAATGCTTATAACTTATGCACACATATTTTTTATTATTGGCTTATCGATTCTAGCTAATGATATGCTCCTAAACAACTCTGTTCAATCATGTAAAACAAATTGAAATTACCACGTAAACACCTCCGAATATTTCTTGTTTTTTGGTGTTGTTAGAAGCGAATGAAAATGAGTAAAAAATATATTTCTTACATCTTTTTACATAAAGCTGCGAAAATTTTATGATTATCTTACGATGTATTTCATCAATACCAATACTTTATTATCCTAAAATTAAATGGGTTTCACAGTCTAATCTTGAAAAAAATTTGAGGACTGTTATAATAAACTTGTTTATTTTTAAATCTTTCGGAAATTATTTATAAAAAAAAAACTTAAGTTGCAAACAATTGCCTCGTTGATACTATCCAGGTTATCGGGTTATGTGGTTATACATAGCTCTTTTTTAATTTCAAGCACTGAAACTGAAACAAATTTGTATCCAAATACCCGGATAACCTGGATGATGTGAACAACATTAATATGAATTTTGGTACTTAAATAAGTAAAGGGTGTTTTTTTTCAGGTTTGTTTTTCGAATAGAGATAAAACTGGCATTTTGTGGTCAAATCTGGCAACTCTAATGTCATTTATGTTCAGTTTGGTTTGCCATTTCATCATGAACAGGTTGACAAAAGAATAACGCTTGCAAATCGTGCAAATTTATTTCGAAAATAATGGTTCAGTTCGCGAAGTTTACCGTGAGCTCCGTCCATTTTATGGTCGACATAATCGTCCATCAGAGCAATTAATTCGGTTAACCATGGATCGTTTTCGCACTACGTTTACTCTATGTGATAATACGCATCCGCAGAGACGTCGAACAGTGCGCACCGAAGAAACAATTGCCGCTGTAGAGCAAAGTGTTGAAGAGGACCCGAATGAATCGATTCGCCACCGTGCACAGCAATTGGAGCTTTGTCCATCAACTTTATGGAAGATTTTGCACAAAGATCTTGGCTTGCGACCTTACAAGATCCAGCTTGTGCAAGAATTAAAGCCGCGAGACCATGCAATGCGTCATGATTTTGGTGTATGGGCCGAATATGAGATTGATATCGATGCTGATTTTCATCGCAAACGTCAACAAGCAAAATTGCCGCATTTGGAGTGAAGAGAATCCACATGAGACCCTTGAAACGCCAATACATCCACAAAAACTGACTGTTTGGTGTGCTCTATGGGCTGGTGGAGTCATTGGGCCATACTTCTTCCGCAATAATGCTGGAGAGGCAGTTACCGTTAATGGAGACCGGTATAGAGCCATGATAACCGACTATTTTGTTCCCGAATTGGATGGCATGAATGTGGATGAGTTGTGGTTCCAACAAGACGGCGCTACATGCCACACAGCGCACGTCACAATCGATTTATTGAAGGAAACATTCGCTGAGCGCATAATTTCGCGGAATGGACCTGTCAATTGGCCACCAAGATCGTGTGATTTGACACCATTGGATTATTTTCTTTGGGGATATGTGAAGTCGCTCGTCTACACCAACAAACCAGAAACGTTAGGGGAATTGGAAGCCAACATTCGTGGCGTTATTGCCGACATACGGCCCCATATGCTCGAAAAAGTGGTTGAAAATTGGACCTGTAGAATTGGCTTTATTCGAGCCAGCCGCGGCGGCCACATGCCCGAAATCATATTTAAACATTAATGGCATAAAATTATCCTTCCAATAAAGCCAAATTGATGGACCTTAAAACGATTTTCTTGTGTTTTATTTCAATTCGAAGTTCTATACCCCTAAAAAAAACACCCGTTACAAGACTGTAAGCACTGAATTACTGGTCCCCCCAAAGTTTGACGGGCTGATAATTGCTTGTCCCTTATTTACTCGCGAATCAGTTTAAATACTACTAGCTGCTTTGTTGTGATAAGTTTGAGGCACACGTGTATGGCATGATTTCTTTATCTTGTTCGAAATTTCGTACAAAAAAATGTATATTTTAAAGAATATCCTGGTTTGATATTATTTGAAACTTTCAAAGGGTTAATACGAAACTCGATTCGACAAAAAATTTAAAGAATTACAACTTTTTTAGTCGAGTTATTTACGAAATTTGATATTCGAAGAACCTGCTTCTTATTTTCCAACAAATAGTTAACAATTTTTAAATTGTCCATTTTCTGATGTCCTACATCTCAGCTTTTACAAGAAGTCTTCATTCTATAAAAGAAAATAAACAAAAATGAAAGCGTCTTATAAATAAAGGGTTGCCCCTATTTTGGCTCTCGGCTATCGGAACGGATAGTCAGGGGATCTGTCCAAGATATTTCAGCTACAAAAACATTATTCTTAACTTAATTAGAGACGGACCATTGAATAAGAGAATATGTATCATAACTTAATCAACAAACTTACAGCCAAGTTCCGGAAGATTTAATAATAATCGATTCATTGCTATAATATGTATGTTGATCAGTTCGTAGAATAAATCAAGCGAACTTTTATATGCAGCGAATGTACATTGCAATATATAGTAAATATTTAATAAATTAAGACAATTTTCATACAAAATAGCTTTATTTTATTTATAATATATAAATTTGTTTATTTATGTTATAGTAAATATGTTATAGTAACTATTTTCTAACTACTTTCTATGCAAATTGCTATAATAACTTTATTTGCTACACTGAATATCTAAAATAGCAGCTTGTTTAAATAGGTCGTTTACTATTTCCATAGTTGCTGCAGTAAATTGTGAAAATAGAAAAAGCACTGGAACCGACTAAACCGTCAACTGAGATTCAGCTTTATTAATGGGAACATCTTCCGATTCCTTGTTAAATGGTTTCATTTCATTACTCTTCTCACTTCGCTCGTCATTCCAAGTCTGTGTTTTGGCAGTGCCAAATAATGCGAATAGCAGATTCCCAAAGAAAGAAACAGCACTAGCTATGAAGAAGATTATACGCCATTGAGAAGGATTATTCTGAAAAAAAGAAAAGCAAATAAAAATATGTAAGGTGATAATTAAAAATATGGCTTATACATTTTCAGAGACTTACCGTTTCGGTAACGATATAGCCCACCACTAAGGGTGCTATAATGCTGGACACGTTGGCTGCACAATTGGTTAAGCTTATCAGGGTGCCGGCAAAATTTGGTGCCAAATCGATGTGATTTATTTGAAAGCCCAGATGTAGTGTTGTGCTAATACCAACTGTGCACGTCAACAGAACGACAGCCATATCAGCCTGCTCGCGTGTCATATAAGCTAAGCCAATTAGTGTCGCCGCAGGCACCCATTGGCCGATAGTGTTGAAAAGCTTTCGACTAGTAGTTGGACTCAAGCGATTGCCTTTCTCCAAGAAATCACTCAACGGGCCACATGCCAGACCCAAAACCAACATGGTAAAGTAAGGAAGTGCTGATAATAAAGCATTGCTCTTGATATCCTTGCCGAGCACACTTTTCATATACGTGGGAATTTGTGTGAGCAACGTCCAGAAGCACCAGTTTGAAGAACAATGTGCTACTAAAAGCACTAAAAAGGGTCGCGATGTGAATATCTGTTTCCACGGTACGGCCATATTAGATTTATCATCACTCTGTTGAAGACTGTCATGTAAGGATATCTCAATAAGTGCACGTTCTGCAGCAGAAATATTTGTACATTCGCTAGGTGAACTCGCACCCCAAATCAACCATGCCAACGCCCATAACAGACCCAAACCGCCGGGTATATAGAAAATACTAGGCCAACCCATTGTTGAGGAAGCGAGCAGACCACTGGTGGCCAACATGATAACTGTACCGCATTGTGAACCGGAATAACTGTATGTAGCCAATGAGCCACGTTCATTTACGGGCGCCCATTTGGCGAGGAGTGTATGCATCGAAGGCACCGTCACACCTTGACCAATTCCTTGGAGAAAACGCATAAAACAAAGTAACTTCCATCCACCAAGGCCAACACCCATTGGTGTAAGTATGGCCATTATACTACTAATGGAAACACTGCAAAGCAACATCACTTTACCACCGAAACGACGCGCAAGAATACCACCAGGAATTTGGGTGCAAACGTAGCCACAGAAAAAGCTACTTAGGATACGTGATTTGATTATCTCCGACCAATGATATTCCTGTAAAAAATAGTAAAAATTTGATTTTAAGTCAAAATAATTTCGCTTGAGTGCTTGTGTTATTTGTAGCAAACTTACCGGAAAATTGGGATTTGCTGCTTTATTGTCCATCATAGCTACAATTGCCACCGAAAGATTGACGCGCATGGCAAATACTGTAGAAAAGCCCAAAAACATCAAAAGGCATTGTAAGTGTCGCCTGCCAAAAGTGGGTGGCAGCACTGCAAAATACATACGTACATTTATTGTGTCATTGTGATGATTATGAATTTACTAACTTACATTTTGCCAGACTAGAAGATCGCCTGCTATTCACCATTTTGATATCAAATTGTAAAAAGTGCAATTTGATAACCTTTTGAAAATGAGCAAATGCGTATTGTTAAGTAACGCGAGTTGACACTACCGAACGGTCCTGCGTTCGTTATGCTTCTGAATGCTAATTGCGAGATGCTTTGATTAGGTTTCAAGGGGTAATATGGTAACCGTCTGCGTGCGATTGCCGTTTTAGACGAAATATAAAACAAAAAGTGTAGCGTTTTTTTCAACTTGCGATAGTAAGGCCACTCGGATAAAAGTCGATCAAAAATAATATGAGATCCGAGATTACATATACAGCCGATCAAATTTAAGTCAATTATCACTTCAAATGGTAATTTATCTAGAAATTTATATGCAGATGAAAAAAAGAACAACACCAAGTTGTGTTGCAAATATGATTGCTTTGGAATATCTTCCTTTTTAACTGTCGAAAAGAAAATAAAGAAGCAACTGCGATTGATATAATCATTCGCCAACTCATGAAAGAAATTTTTACAAAATAATTCCGTGTACTTTTTTGTACACAAAAATATAAAAATAAGTGGCAATCGTGAGTTTATCTGTTATATTTGCGATTATATAAACAGTTCTTGTGATAAATGCTATATGAACAAGTTAATCGCGTGAAGCCCTTACGCAATTACGTATGGTTGATGTTTATATATAGTGCATGGAAAATGAAACATTTTGCCATAAATCGCTATAAAAAACGCGTTGGAATAAAGTAGCTCTATTTAATCTTTAGAATAAAAAAAACATGCAGTAGTAGAAAGGAATTTTCTATTCAAAAAATTAAAAATAGAAATTCGTTCACAAAGTGAGTTTAAATTGTCAAATTAATAGTTGACGAAATTGTTAGTTAATGCGGAAAATCGCACAATGATTTATTTGGGGGAAAAAATATTTAATTTAAGAAAATTATAGAGTAACGCTGTTTTCCAAGAGCTCCTCGAATGTTACGCACAGCTGCGAAATGAATTATTCGGTCGACCCCTAGCTGAACACTTATTACGAATACCAAATTCAAAGCTGATTCATTTGCAGAAAAACGTATCACTAGCTGATATCGAGAGAACCTACAAAGCTTTTGGTGTATATAATTTTCAAAACACTGGTCGATGGATGGAACACTTGCTGCAAGGCTTGGGTTCAAGTTATTCAAAGAAAGAAAAGAAAGTAGCACCAAAACAGTAATGATGTTTGCAACAAAAGAAGGAAAGCCTGAGTATTGAAATGAGTATGTGTGTGTTTTAAACAATTATTAATCATTACACATAATTTACTTTTATTTTTTTAATGCTGATACTAAACGAAAATATTTCTTGAATTGCCTTGTCAATCGATCCAAAGGTATAACCATAAAAAGTTATCATCAATTGAAAGGATACTCAAATGGTTGAATTTTTTTAAATCTACTTAAATTAAATATAAATTTTAATCCTGTTTTATACTTTTTTTTGTTCATAAAACTTTTTCAGCATATGTTATGGTATTCCAATAAATAACTTGCTCTTAATCAAACAAATGTTCAAGATTCTATGACCCAAGCTGTGCAATTTTAATTTTTTAGTTTTTCCTACTGTATTTAAAAAGATCGGAAACAGCAACTTTTCTAGTGCTCTGCTTCACGTGAGTTCCCGCATTAATCTATATTATAAATTATACTCGTATATATGTATTTGAAAAACACCTTCCGTAATGTAAAAGTAATAAAAAGCAAATAATACTCGCATAAAAAATTAAACGCGAAACACATACATTTGTATGTAAATATGTACTCGTACGTATAAATGTAATTAATAAATAAAAATCTAGATGACGTTACCAACTATTTTAGAAAAAAAATAAAAATATTTAAAAAGGTTTTTGAGATCATTCGTACCTAACCGTATCAGTGTTTTAGCAAGCATGCGTAAATAGAAAGGGGATTAAACTAACTTAGATATGTGCGTATGTGTATATGATTATGTCCTAGGTTATGGTATGTTTTGACTAGAGATTCGTTTATCGGTAAATTACAGACAGTTATGTATGTATATATGTACATACATATATTTATTTGCATTATTTTTTCGCTCACTGCCAAGTTCCATAATACTTTAAAACCATAAAATCATAAATAAAGGCCCACTCAACCAATTATACCCTAAGCACAAGCATTTCCATGTAACGAGAGAATTAAAATGAAGTGTTATTCAAAACAAGCTCCCCTCCTCTAGTTTTTCCTTGCAGTGTTTACTTACACGGTTCCTTAATTATGTTTAAATTCATTGTATTCGTGTCCGGATTGCGATCGAAACTTTATTAATTAAGGATGTTACTTGCTCAACATCTGTTTAAAGACAACATAACTGGTGCCACTATAAAAAGATAAATCGTAACGATAATAAATTGTATGTACGAGTACATATATCCCAGTAAATGAATGATTTTTATTATTTTATTTTTATTTTTAAATGAGCTAAAGGCCAATTTTTGTTGGACAATTTTTTAATTTTTTGTATATTTCACACATGCAATGATACAATGGATACAGATGTCAGTCAGAGTATATTCTCGTATTTATTAACGTTTGTGTGCGTTCATGAAATACGTGTGCAGATGACGTTTTATAAACAGTAGCCACCTCATAAATTGTCAACATGAAGGTACAACAACAATCGCACTTGCCATGCGATTCACACCGATTATAAGAGAGAGTAAATTTTGTCACGCTGACACCAAAGCTGATAGTGATATTATCTCAATTGCTCATCGCTTTATGGTTTATAAATTAACTGAACTAGTTAAAACCAGTGGTCGCTGTGGTCGAGTTGGTAGCGGTGCGTGCTATAACTCGATATGCCGGTGAGTTCGAGGTTCGAATCTCAGTCAGGGCAAGCAAAATCTTAATTATAGAAAAAGTTTTTTCTAATAGCGGTCACCCCTCGGCAGGCAATGGCAAACCTCCGAGGGTATTTCTGCCATGAAAAAGCTTCTCATTAAATACATCTGCCGTTCGGAGTCGGCACAAAACTGTAGGTCCCTCCATTTGTGATATAATATAAAGACGCACACCACAAATGGTACGAGAAGCTCGGCCAAACACTGAGCTATATAGAGTACGCGCCAAAATTATATTATATTATATAGTTAAAACCAGTAAACCTCTATCGTTTGATATGTATAATTATTCATTCTGCGTTTTCGTATAGACTTACTATGCACCAAGAATCGCGTTTTTTTTTAAGGGAAAGTATTATTAATTATTACATTTGAGTTGATATTACATTCAAAAACCGAAAATTCAACATTACATCGTAAACACTTTTCTCGCGACTAGTGCTTCCTTCCTACAACCAAATTTGAGATTAAAACTAATTCAGAGGAAAAAACAAAAAAAAAAACGTAGGAAACATGGTAAAAAAACAAGTAATATAATAATAAAAAAACTTTTTTTACAAAACAATGTTTGTTTACATTTTGTATATTTTCAATTTCTAATTTATACAAATTTTGCGTTAACGGTATTTGGGAAATATAGTACATATGTACGTACGTATGTATGTGTTATGAAAGACGGGGAAAGGTCGGATCTTAAGTGCGTTCCTACCATTTATTTCATTCTTGAAGGCATACTAGTACGTGCGTCTTTCCGTTGTAGTATAATGCTTCTTGCACTGTCTGCGCTGAAAATAAATGTATTTCTCAAGCAAAATGTAGAAATGCGTACATATTGTTGACATTTAGAATTATCAAACTCGTAAAATTTGACAAATCTATTTTGACATGTGATGAACCACAACAAATCACAAAATACACCCCAGGGTTGCATTTTCTTTAATGTTGCTACCTGTTTATTGTGCCTTGATAGGAAAACAACTTCCAGAGCTTTTATAAAAGACTAAGGGCCAGTTTTTCAGTGCAAGTTGAACTCTGTTTGTCATTTAAACTAAGTTTAAACTCAGTATGCAGTTTTTCAGTCAACTAAAAACTAAGTTTAAACGGCCGTTCGCGCACGGTTAAACTTAGTTTAACCTATCAGCTGTTTGCTGACTACTTCGTTTTGGTTGCGACAAATTTAATTGAGGGCAAGGAAACCAACTTTAAGTTTAAACTGAGTTTAACTAAATTTAGTTTAAACTATCACTGAAAAACTGGCCCTGACACTAAAAGAGTAGGGCAGCGTAGGGATAGTTGAACCACTTATTATGTTTATTGCTATTATTGTTGGAGTGTTGCGTAATTATTATCGTTTCAACAGTAATGTTAAAGATCTAACTTACTTTTGCAAGTTTATTAATGATTTGATATGAAATATAATATTTTAATATCTTTTTTACTCATGCACTTATTTGTCGAATTTTGTTCAAGTGTGCTTGTCCGTGGGAATACTTGAGCCACCCTATGGGGATTGTTGAACCTTTTATGATGTCAGTGAAATCTGCACAAATGAAAGATTTTATTTTATATTTTAAAGTAGTAAAACGAATTATAAAAACCAAAAAGACAGAGGAAGTCATACAAAGGTATAAAAAAATGTGTTTTCATGAATACATACGAACGTATTTAATTTAATAGGGAAATCAGTTACATACATTGAAATGCCACATATAAGAATGTAAAAATCGTCAAGATTTCTTAGATTTTGTTAGTTTTTTTCAAGCTTCTTTTCTTGCATGTTTTTGAGGAATATTTTTGTTCCTTGGCTTTTATATTATAAACTGGTTCATGTATCCCCAAAAATAGTGGTTCATCTATCCCCACAGGCAATGAGAAAACTACAAGAGCACTTGAAACGATAGCAAATATTCTAACCTTAAACAGTTTTCGTTGGAATAGTAAACAAGAAACTTATCCCAAATTCAGCAATTTCAAATGCTAAAAATATCTTTTGTACGTGCAAGTGACAGCAACCACTGCACATCTCTAGAAACACGTACAAGGTTAGGTAATTATGAGAACTATCAACACATAAGTATTATAAGACAAAAAGTGGCTAAAGGTTTGAGTGTGGCAGTGCTTGAAATATATTGAGCAAATTTTTATACCCGAGCGTACTTGTACACAAGGATATATTAACTTTTTTTGTATAACGGTTGTTTGTAACAGCCAAAAATAATCGAGATATATGTACATAAGTATGTAGACTTATGTATACCAAAATGATCAGAATGAATAGAGTAATAGATTTAGCCTTGACTGTCTGTCCGTCCGTCCGTATTTCCGTGGACGCGATAACTTCAGCAAAAAATTGAGATTTCTTAATGGAAATTTATACACAGATTGCCCTTTGGCCAGAGTAAGCTGTCATTGAAGATGGTCAAGATCCGCCCACTTTCCATATAACGGAAATTTTGAAAAATGCAGAAATTTGGTTTTTTCGGGTATCTATTGGAACATATAGGTTAAAATTCAATATTTGCAGCGATCTGAAACAAATAAACTGGAATTTTATTAAATTAAAAAAAAAATCATTGCGACGCCTACTTATGATAAAATGTCTGTTAGTCAATAAGAGTATAAGCTATCTTCACTAAATTTGGTAAACAGGTTGTCCTTGATGTTGAAAATTTTTGAAATCGGACCATAACCACGCTCACTTTCCATATAACGGAACTTATGAAAAACTCAAAAACTTCGTTGCTTTGGTATCTATTGGAACGAATTGAGTAAAATTACACTACAAAATACCAAAAAAATAACAACATAAACAATATGTATATCAAATTAGCTACACAGAGAAATAAAAACAGCTTCCTAAAGTTATTTCTTCTTTCTTCAGGATCCTTTTCATATAAGATATAATTTTTTTTCTCTCTTTTAAATGACTTTCAACATACTTAAAACTTAAAAAAGTACGGAATGGAAATGAAAAATTATAGTACATATTTAAATAAAAGAGCAGGTATTTGTTTTGCCTCTTTATCAACACTCGAACTCACGACAAGTATAAATATTAAGGTGTTTGACTCGCTTTTTTCAAACCGTTTTTCTCCGGGTTTTTCAAAAAAAATTATACGCTTGTTTTGAAATTTGGATTTTTGGAACATCGAATAAATCGGTTTTTTAATCTCTAAAACCGGTTTTTTTGTATCTGTGAAGATATAGCCTTTGATAAAGATATGGCAACACATCGACTAATTTTATATCCGATATATTTTTAATAAAATAAAACAGCAACCAAAAAGTGCTTATCAATTAGATAAGACTTATTCGAAATTCAAATAATTTGTAGAAAAAACGCAGCGAATATATTTTAGAAGCTCTTATTTATTTTAGACAAATGACATAATAGGACGGAAAAACCTTAAAAAATTGTACAACGCCTTTTTAACAACAAGTCCTTCTAGCTCGTTCAATTTGCTCAATGAGAAATTAATCAATTTGGAATAATCTCAAGTTTCCAAATTTGAGACTATGTATTAGTTGCATATTATTGGCTCTCCTCGCTTTTACGTTTTTAGATTTGTCTTAATTTTGGTGACCTGCTTATCACTTGGTCATAATTGAGAGACTTTATTATAAAACTAGATACTTTATTTTGAGACCAATTAATACCAACTGGTCTAAAATTGTGATATCATTAAATTTTCCAATGATTTCATTCAAAGCAATATTAATAAAGCATGTATGCACATTTGTATAGATTTTTTTTACTTCGAACAAGAATCGGTTTTTTCAAATTGCTATTTTTCGAACAATTCGAAAACCGGTTTTACAAAAAAGTTGAATAATCGAACACCCTAATAAACATAATTGTGCAAGTAATTTTTTTTTCTTAAAAAATTTTTTATTAAAAGCAAAAATATTTTTTCCATTCTTAAAAAGTCTTAAAACTTAACTTTCCTTTCTCCTTTATTTTTCTCTCATATTGATAGCTTTTGGAAAATTTTTGTCTGAGTATACGATTTAAGTTTTAAAATATATATTTAATTAAGTATTTGATGATTATTAATTACTTTTACTATTTGAACTTCTTGTAAAAGTCAGAAAATCAAACTGTATTCGAAATCTATAAATTTCAATGGCGCCGCAATGAAACTTAGTTCTTCGCAGTGACACTTTCATCCTCATTTTCTCCATCAACTACTACATTGAATGGTTCCACTTCCCGCAATGTACACTGTGGTTTATTCCAATGTTGCTCCTTGGCTGTGCCAAACAGCACAAACATAAGATTTCCGGAGAAAGTCATAAAACCAGCCACAAAGAAGATTATTCGCCATTGATAGACGTTTGTCTGCAATTAAAAAAAAAATAATAAATATTTAAATAGAAGAAATAAAAAATAATGAATAAAGCCGCAACTCACTTACCGCATCTGTGACAATCACGCCCACCAATAGTGGCGCTACGATGCCCATCACATTCGAAGAGCAATTGACAATACCCATGAGGGTACCAGCGAAGTTAGGCGCCAAATCAAGATGATTCACAGCATAACCAAAATGCGCTAATGTATTGATGGAAACAGCCATTGTAAGCAAACCGATTGCCATATTGGCTTGATCTGAATGCAAATAGCCCAATGATACGAACGATATGACCGGAATCCATTGGCCAACAGTATTGAAAAGTTTTCTACTCACAGTAGCATTTAATAATTTGGATTTCTCCAACCAGCTCGCAATGGGGCAGCATAGAAACGACAAGCACAACAATGTTATATATGGCAGCGATGAGAGTAGAGCATTGCTCTTTATATCCTTGCCAAGCACACTTTTGATGTACGAAGGTATTTGCGTGAGCAGCGTCCAAAAGCACCAATTGTTTGTGCAGTGATTGAATAAGAGCACCAAAAATGGTTTTGATGTGAATATTTTTTTCCATGGTACCGCATGTAATGGCGTAACTTCATTTTGTTTCTTATCATGACCCAACGACTTTTCAATCATCGCACGTTCATCGGCCGAAATATGCTTACAGGCACGCGGTGAATCTGCACCATATATAAACCAGAGTAAAGCCCAAATTAAACCGAATATACCGGGCAAATAAAATGAGCTTGGCCAACCCCAGCTCGACGAGCAAAGCTCACCGCTACTGCCCAACATAAAGACAATGCCCAATTGTGCACCAGAGTAGCAATATGTTTGCAATGCACTGCGCTCCTCGACTGGTGCCCATTTGGACATAAGTGTGGCAATGGTAGGCAAAGTTACACTCTGAAATAAACCTTGGCAGAAACGTAGTACACAAAGTAACCTCCAGCCGCCTGTGCTGACGCTAAGTGGCGTGAGTAGCGCAAAAATGCTGCTTATCGTGACACTGAGTAGAAGCAATAGACGACCGCCAAAACGGCGCGCCCAGCCGCCAGCTGGAATTTGCACCAAAATGTAGCCACAGAAAAAACTGCTAAGTATATGCGATTTGGTTTGTTCCGACCAAGCATATTGCTGTATAAGAAGAAAGATTCATTAAATTAGAAATCGTAAATATTTCATATATAACTCATTGATAAGTGTACGATTTACTTACTGGAAAATTTGGATTCGCGCCTTTATTATCCATCATTGCTACAATGGCCATCGAAAGATTGACGCGCATTGCAAAAATTAGACCAAACCCGAAGAAAATTAAAAGGCATTGCAGGTGCCGATATCCTATCGTTTTGCCACTAAAATTGCCTGATTCGGGCTCAAGTGAAAGTCGACGATTTGGCATCATACTCGAATCTTCATATGCCTATGCCAATGTTCTATCTAAGTATGTTCGCACAGTAGGAATAGGAAGTGCGTTAGTCTTCTCTTAAAATGCTGTATTTTATGAGCAGATCTCTTACTATATGCCACATTTATAAGCATTTTAAGTGATAACAGATTTCAATAAAAATATGGTTGTATGTATATATGCATGTCTGATGTTAAAGTAAATAAGAATTTTTGAGATAAACATAACGCGTTCATATATGTATAAACGTGAGTTGTGTGCCACATTTTCCTTTGAACAATGTCATTGTGCTATGATGTGGATATTTTGATTAAGTACACCTTTTATGATAAAACGATTAAATTCAAAGTTTACGTTTTCGCCTTTAGAACCTAATTACTTCCATAAATAGACTCAATTTAAAAGAAGACTGCTGCCAAGGCACATTCAATAGGTAGCAGCAGTAGAAAAAAAAAAGTGAGCTCTGTATATTTTGTTTTTGCTTTTAAAAGCTAGAATTTCAAAAATATTTTATCAACTACCTTGAATTGTACTAAAAGCATTCTTATTACAACGAAATTCAAAATTTGACAATTCAAATTAAAATAAAATATGAAAAAAGTTAAAAAAAAAGTTTGCTGCATCTACCTATTTGATGTGCCTTGACTGCTGCTGGAATTCTATAAGCAGACTTACATTTATAAGCAGTAACTTTGTATCATCTTGAGTCTAAAAATGAGCTACAAATTATTGCTTTTTCTCGCTTTCACGTTTTATTCTTTTGTTTTTATTTACATTTCTTGTGACCTGCTCATCACCAGGTCACTATTTAGAGACTTTATTTTGATACTAGAGGCTTTAATTCGAATTTAATAAATACCAACTGGTCTAAAATTGTGACTTTTGTCTCTATTATAGACTGAGACTGTTTACTGAATTCGGCTATTAGTCTCAAATATAGACAAAAAGTTACAATTTTAGACCAGTTGGCATTAATTATTCTCAAAATAAATCATTCATAAAGGCTCTTAATTCTGACCTGATGATGAGCAGGTCACAAAAAATACAAATAAAAACAAAAGAGAAGCACGTGAAAGCGAGAAAAGGCGATAATCTCCAACTCAAAGTCTAAAATTTTGAGACTTGAGATTATACCAAATTACTGAATTCCGGCATAAACTACAAGTATCACAAAAATTGCAAAGATATTTTAACTAGCAATCGTGCTCCTAATTTCACATTTAAATTTCACCAAGTGATTATAAAAATTTAAGAAAAAAGGCGCTAGCAGTGAACAAACTTTAAGTTAAGTCACAAACCAAAAATTTTGAATTATTACTTTTTATTATGAAAGCTGAGATGTTTTAAGATTAATAAAAAAATTTGGAAGCCATACAAGATCTTTAATATATGGACATGTACATTTGTATTTTACTTAAAGTCTTTTGAACTCACAACCTATTAAGTTCAAAATCCTGTACGAAAATAAAAGTAATTGCAAGGCACATTTTCCGACAATTCTAGAGTCATTGTACGTGAAAATTTTTAGAAAGCAATTGTTTTGGGTATGTTAAACAATATCTTAAACAATTTGATCGATCCTTTCAAATTCGGCGTCAATATGTATGTATATCTAAAAGAGAGAACTTCATGCTATAATTCGCCTTCACATCTTTACTCCTCTCGGAGATATGTATATTCCAAAGCATGCTATCAGAAACACAAAATCCTTTTTTGTTACAGGAACCTGTCACTTTGGCGGCATAGCGAGTTATAGTAAGCGCCGTTTAACACTAGGCAACAACGGCCACGAATTATTTATATGGATATCATAAAACAGTGAATATATCGAAACTACGCAAGTAAAATAAAATACAGTAGAGGCTCAGAAAAGTTAACCCATTTGTATTTGGGCCTGTGAACTTTTATAAATTATTAAGATTTTAAGAACATTAATGTTATTCAAACAATATATCTAATTTTAAGTGGAATAAGAAAATCACAGAGTACGAGTATATACATATTAATTTTTGTTTTGATATATATATTATACCTTTGCCATTGTATTTTATGTAATTACTTAGTAAAATATGTAGCTATAAAAATTAATTGGTATGGCACTTAATTAGTCGTTCGTTTTCTTCTTTTATGGCGCTACAAACGTTTATCGGTCACTTGGTCACTTGGTCTTTCCAGTGTATTTGTGGGCGTCCTTGCCTCCGTTGTCTACCTATGAGTGCCGATTCGCAGGATTTTTTCACCGGAGTATCATCATCCATACGAACAGCATGGCCAAGCCATCGCAGTCGTTGAATTTTTATGTGCTTGACTATGTACATATCATTAAACAGCTCATACAGTTCATACGTAGAACATTTCTCTTGAAAGCCCCAAAAGCCTTCTCATCGCTGTTTAGCATCGTCCATGTTCCAGCGCCATATAAAAGGATGAGGGATTTGTTGAACGAGATTTTTGTTCGTCGAGAAAGGGATCTGCTTTTCAATTGCGTACCGAGCCCAAAGTAGCACCTGTACGCAAATGTTATTCTTCGCTTGATTTTAAGGCTGACGTTATTGGTGGTATTAATGCTGGGTTCAAGATATACGAAATCCTTGACTACTTCAGGCTGGAAAATGCTGCACTGATGTCTCTGTTGTTAAGGCCAATGATGTCAATATCATTCGCATACGCCAGCAACATCGCTCGTTTCTTATAAATTGTGTTACTACGATTCGGAATTGCAGTTCTAATTACGGATTCCCGCATCAGATTGAAGAAGTTGCACAAAAGTGAGTCTTGTCTAAAACCTTGTTTGGTCTCGAACGGCTCGAAAAGCTCCTTCCCAACTTGGACGAAGCTTAATGTTGTGCTCAACGTCACTCGATATAGCCGTATTAGTTTAGAAGGGATGACAAATTTAGACATGGCGTCGTACAGGCAGCTTCTATTCGCGCTGTCAAAAGCGGCTTTAAAATCGACAATGATATGGTATGTGTCGACTTGTTTATCTAGGCTCTTTTCGAGGATTTGACGTGCTGTGAATATCTGTTCAATCGGGGATTTACCAGGCCTGAAGCCTCACTGATAAGGTTCATATACAATTTCAGTATTTCACACAGCATCGCCGATAGGACTTTGTATGCGATATTTAGAAGGCTGATCCCACGGTAATTGGCGCAAACAGCGGGATCACCCTTCTTAAGAATTGGGCATAGTACACTGAAATTGTGCTTAAAAGCTGATACACGCTTCCTTTCAGCTCGTCGCTGTCCCATTTGAACAGCTCAGCCGGTATCCTGACATATTCGGTTTAAGGGTCCACTAAAGTTCGCAGCGTCTGTTCACCAGGAGGTGCGGCTGCAAGCGGGCGTCTGTCTTGGAGCAATGTAAATGTACTCAAACTTGTATTACCCCCAGCAATGGGTTATGCGTTTTGTTTGGGACCCGCCATGTAAAAATCAAATCAAATGAAAATACCAAAACAGCCTAGGGTAATTAGTTGTTATACCAGTGAAATAATCTGTAACCCTTTGTTGAGTAACGATTTTGTCAAAATTAGATTTTAGTATATAAAATAATAATAATAATAATCCCAACACCTAATAAGAGTACAAAGTATTGTATTCTTTATGTAAAAAAGTGAGTCCGAAATATCAAAAACTAATTTAGTTGATTGCTTTACGATGATCGTGTTTGTGCAATATTTGGTGCATGGAACCATTTTCGTGAGCAACAATAGCCGACAACAACTGATTCCGATAAGAAATATTTGTCACTTTAATTGGATTCTGGTCCTTGGTTGAATAGCTGCTGCGACATTTGTTGGAAAAAGCAAACAAATAACTCAGATAAACAACTGATGTTAATACGAGTATGTACATACGAGTACATACGATATGTACCAGTTATTGCGAGTACATTTATACTTTTGTAACGGGTAATCAGATTGTATTTTTGCAAAATTCTAAATAGAGAGAATCGTCTTTTACAAAATCAAATTAATGTTAAAATAAAGAACTCAAATAAATATAACCGGATAGTTTACTTTCTAGGGTTTTCTGTGGTGGAAGAAACTTTGTTAACTTTTCCGTAGATTTTAACTTTTGTGAGTCTTAACTTTTCTGAGTCTCTAGTGTAATATTTATTCGAACACAAAGATATTTAAGAGATTATTTATCCAGAATTATTTTGAAATATAACAATCGAATAAATAATGTCGGTATCATTGGAAATGTTATTTGAGTTATTTTTATGCAGACAATAGACGACAAATATTAAATCGTTTTTTTTAATATTTATAATATGGTTTGTTCGTAAATTCTTATATTATTTTAGTTTACCATTTCATAAAGATTTTTAAGAACTCAAAAGGTTTTAATTATTTAATCTAAATTTTTAATCAGAATGTTTATTTATTTATTTTTCCGGTATACATTTTTGGGTCCATTCAATTAAAGTATGAACAGCATTCTCTGTTGAAGCTGATATTTTTTTATTTTTAATAAAAAAAAATTATCGGGTTGTCCTAAGAGAAAAATAGTTTGTCAGTCCCTTCTCTCTTGACAGTCGAATGAGTTTTACAGGTATTTTAAATTTAGACACATCGTCTAAGCGATAACTTTAGAGTCTACTTAAAGGTACATAGTTTGTGACGATTAACGTTTATCTAGGGTTTTCTTTAGAATTTGGCATGCAGTGAATTTCAATTGTGAACATTTCAGGCCTGAAGCATTACGCATAACGCTCCAGCAGTTGGTTTATGTAGTGCTTCAGTATTACACACAATATTACCGATATTATTTTCGGTGATCGATACAAATATAGGATCAGTGTGGATTGGGTAAAAAAACTCTTGGTTTACAGTATTTTGCAGTTACTTATCCGATCCAATTACTCGCAAACGTCAAGCTTTATAGTTGTGTTTTCGCTGTGATACTTTTTTCTTTTTAAAATTTGTTTATTTCTTCTTATATAAATTAATAATTTAGTGATCAAAAATTTTGGCGATTCATTTGTGCGCAAAGCTAAGTATAATATCTGTTGAGCATTTTTTGCATTGATTTTATATCACTTTAATTTAGTTTTTCAATTGCCGAGTCATTAGTTGATTTGCATTGTTATTGTTTCTTATTTACATTGTTATTGCTTCCTATTTGCTTTAAACTTTATGTATTTGTTTAAGTTTGCGGGCATTTTCTTTTCTCTTCTTTGATTGTCATTCTTGAAGCAGCTGTTTGCGTTTGGTTTTTTAAGGTGTCTAATACTGTGCATCTAAAACTGTTCGTTACATTTATAGCTCTCAAACTTTAAATCATTATAAAACTAGAATTACCTTCCAAACTGCTTTCTTTTCTTTGTTTTATTAATATAATCCAGGGCCGCTCAACAAACGAAACGATAACATTTTGTTTTGTTAACGAGCAAAATTAACTTAACGAAATGAGTTTGTTGCGTTTCGGCGCCATGTTATCAAAACGAAATCAAATCGTTAATGTTGCAACGTTATAAAATTTCCGTTTTCGTTAATTTTAATGTGCCTAAAAGTATGCAGCGCTTCTGTTTGCGACGAGTGAATCTCCAGCGTTTTTCTTAGGGCCAGTTTTTCAGTGCTGATTTAAACTTAGTTTAAACTAAGTTTAGTTAAACTCAGTTTAAATTTAAACTTAGTTTTCTTGCGTTCAATTAAATTTGTTGCAACCAAAACGAAATAGTCAGCACGCAGCTGATAAGTTAAAGTAAGTTTAACTGTGCGCAATCGGCCGTTTAAACTCAGTTTAAACTCCGTTTAAAGTTGACTGAAAAACTGCATACTGAGTTTAAACGACAAACAGAGTTCAACTTGCACTGAAAAACTGGCCCTTAACGTTTTAACGTAAACGCCAGCATCTCGTTTCGGTTGAAAACGTAATGAAATTTATAATGATAATTGCTTTAACGATAATATTTTGAAATGTTTCAACCGAAACAAGAGAAAACATTTCGGCACGGTTAAATTTAACGTTAAAATGCATCCTTGAATATAATCTTTGTTTTTTCTCATATTGGTTTTTACTTAATAATACATTGAAACTTTATGAAAACGTGTTTAAATCATTTAAGTGCCTAGATAAGCGAACTTCGCAACCTGTAAGAGATACCAAACGCAAACGGACCCACAGTCCACCCAAGGAAAGTAGTGTCGCTTCTCTTACAAAAAATTGAGCTAATCAATCTTTTGTTTCCTGTCCCTCTGCCTCAGCCTCCGTTTTCATCAATTCCGTCAAGGCTATCTGCACTAGCCCTTCTTCCTCTTATAAAAGCAATTCTGATCATGCTAACTAACAGGTATATTCACCTGAAGTGGTTCCATCACCAACTCAATCGGTTCCACCTCCCCAATCTGCTCCTATTGTTGCAAAAACTGTAGCACCTGTCGGTGAGACTGACTGCTCTGCAAAGAAGCTGGTGGTGGTTCCTTTGAGAAAATCGATTTTTGTTTCAAGATTTGCTAGGGACACTTCTTCTTATGATATAGAATTTTACATTTCATCAATCATTAATAATTGTAACTTAGCAATCCGAAAATTAAACTTTAAATATGAAGGTAACGTATTATCTTTTAAAATTGATGTGGCACCTGAAGTTTTTAATTCTTTGCTCAACAATTATTTTTGGCCAACCGGGGCATTTGTTCGCGAGTTTGAATATAAGCCACATAAAAATAAAATAAATAACTTAGCTTCAATTCCTAATCGTGACACTGAGCCAAAAAACTGATTTAAAATTATACTTTAAGTATTTTGAAACAAAAATTTAGAGGTTGAAATACTTAATTGAACGATTTATTCTTAAAAGGCTTAGACTGTAACTATAACGTAATTTGCTTTACTGAAACCTGGCTTAAAGCACATATTTTTAATTCAGAGATCCTTCCTAATCAAAATCATATTTCTAGAAAAGACCGTAAGGACAAAATCTTTTTGCAGTTCATTCTTCTATACCATCCGAAGATTTTTATAATCCCCCTTATCGAATTTAAAGCAATACGAGTTCTGGTAGGAAATGGTTTATTTTATTTAACTGTTTGCTACATCCCACCTAAGTCCAACTTGTCGGTATATTCTCAACATATTGCATTACTTAGATTCTTAAGCTCAATGATTACTGCACATGACTCGATTATTGTACTTGGTGACTTCAATATGCCAGGCATATCATGGACTCTCATGGACGACTTTATCGTTCCAATTTCATCAAAGGATAGATACAATTTGTTCTTTGAAGATATGGCTGAGCTCTGTCTAAATCAGATTAATTTAACTCCAAACGATTTTGGAACCATTATGGATCTTGTTGTTGATGATATATCTAAATCATCTATGAAATGGTGCCAACCCTTGGTTATTCCAGAGGCCTCTTATCACCCTGCGATTGACGTAAATTAGGTGATTTTGGAAATAATGCTGTTAAATCAAGTAGCTCAAACGCTCGTTTTATTTTCGCAAAAGCCAATTTCAAGAAATTAGATCGAGAATTGTCAAAATTATTATGGCCGACATATAAAGATTATGTTGAACGTTGTGTCCAGCATTTTAATAATACTATATGTATATAGCATATTTTAAAAGTTTGTACCCAAAGGGTAGGCGTACAATAGGAGCAATCGCAACCTTGGTTTACAAAAGAACTAAGAAATTTTAAAATAAAAAGTCGCGATCTTTATAATTGTACAAAATAACTGGTTTGCACACTAACTATGTTAAATACTTAGTTATCCGACACGCTTATTTTGAATTAAATAAAAATTTCTACAGATATTATTTGTACAAAGTTAAAAGGAATTTAATAAAAAAAACCCCGAATCATTTAATGATTTCGTTAACTCAAAACGCGGACTAGTTTTCCGTCTGCTATGAAATATCAAAATACCGTGTCTTGTGACACCCAATAAATTTCCAACATTTTTGCCCAAATCTTCAGGTGAAATTACTCCATTAACTCGCCTCTGAGCAAACCTTATCCATATAAACTCTGTTCCCTCACCTCTGCTGTTATTCCGCAGATATATTCCGAGGAAGTATTTTATTATTTGAGTAACTTAAAATAATCTTTTAAGGCTGGCTCCGATTTGATCCCGACTTCGTTCATCAAAAACTGCGCTCAACATATTTATGAGCCCTTATATAACTTATTTAATCTTTAGCTTTCTGCTATTCCTAAATTATTCGAAGCTATTGTTGTTGACCATTTAACGTATTCCATATCCTTTACAATTTCTAGCACACAAGACGGGTGCTCTAAGGGTAAATATACCGTTACAAACTAGCTTGAGTTCACAACTCATGTTTCAAATGGATTCAGAGAATTTATGCACACTGATGTTATATATACCGATTTTAGTAAAGCATGCGACAGATAAGGTCACTCTTTACTGATCCATAAATTCGATCTCCTTGGTTTTCAACCTAATCTCCTTCATTGGATATCTTAAAAATAGTTCCTCAGACATTATTCATGAATCTTCAGGGGTCCCGAAAGGAAGTCACCTTGGTCCGATTATGTTTTTTACTTTTTATAAATGACATACCTTCTGTAATAAATTATTTAAAATTTTTATTGTATGCTGATGATGTAAAACTGTTTAGATCGTATTATTCTGTTGAGGAAAGGTCCTTACTACAAGCGGATTTAAATAGCATGACTAACTGGTGTGAAATAAATTACATGCCACTAAACCTTAAAAAATGTAAAGTAATGTGCTTTTCTCGCAGAGCAGTTTAACTAGCTTCTTATGAAATATGTAAACATAACTTTGTTGATCTTGGAATTATAATAGACCTTAATTGAATTTTAATCTTCACATAAATATTACAGTTAACAAAGCTAAAGGTATTTTTGCATTTGTAAAACGATGGTCAAAAGAATTCAATGACCCATACATTACGAAGGCTCTGTTCACAACGTTAGTGAGGCCCATACTGGAATATGGATCTGTTGTTTGGAACCCGTGCTATCAAGTTCATTCCTACCGAACAGAGTCAATACAAAAACAATTTCTGCTTTTTGCTTATCTCCTCCTGTCGAAATAAAACTAAACGTTCCCTCCAGAATTTCAAGACATTTCCGGCCTCTTTTTAAAGTAATTTTGAGTTAAATGAGCCACTCCGTAGTTTGTGTCAGGATTTAAACACTCACTCAGGTTCTTTTGATATTGCTCTCAATAATTGATACATACATACATACATACATATATCTTTTTTTTTAATTTTTCAAATTCAAGGCATTCGCTAACTTCCTATCATGGTGGAATTATATACAGCTGATGTCAGTTCGAATTCACCAAATGACAGACTGTCCTAATTGTGTAATGCATTTTTGAATTGGTGAAAAGGGGAGCAAATAAGTCCAGAAATAAAAAATAATTAAAATGCATGTAAATAGTTTGGATTAGATTTGCGTATGTATATTTTTATGCATACAGGTTGTCGCAATTTATAATTTTAGAAAATTATTTGAAATAAATAACACACAACTGCAAAAAATCAATAACCTACTAGTTGAATAATTAAATGCAAGCAAACAATGTCATTTTGACATTTTCTGTACTACTGCAAGGAAAAAAAATATTAATTCATGCTCCTTACAAACGCCACCTCACCAAAATCGCATTTAGGCAAAACAAAACTACTCAACAAAAAGGGAATATTTCTAATACTATTTAGTTTGCTTTTGCAATTGAAGGAAGGGTAGTGGGCAACACTGGAAACAAGCCAGCGGGCTTTGTCAAAATTTACAACTATAAATGACTGATTTTTCGCGTTTTTAAATTTTATGATTACTCTGATGAAAAAAACCAAAAAACATTTATTAATGTAAAATAGCCTGTCGTCCGCAAAGTTATGTTCATTCTCACTTTATAAAAATACAGTTTTTTATTTGTGCAATTAGTTTCTTAAGCTAAGCTTACGATTTGAGTACTTAATAACTAAGCTTTAAATTTATGTATTGGCATAAAAAATAAACAATAAATTAATTTACTTGTAAGTTTCTATTATAATACTTTAACTAAACTAAGTTCAAAGTCTCCATAGAACTGCTTATATTTTCGGAACTTTTCTGCTGAAAATCTAGCGCATTTTTTGTGTTTTTAGATAGAACTATGCCATTTTGTTTCAAATTTTCAACCAACTGCGATCCGTCGTTCCATGGCTGCACTTTCGCGGTGCCAAAGAAAATAAACATTAGATTACCAATGAAGCTAATAGCACCCGCCAAAGAGAAAATAATACGCCATTGCTGTAGATTTGTCTATAAGTAATAAACAAGTTAAATTAATTGAAGTTTCAGTTAAAACAATTTTATTAAGAACTCACCGCATCCGTAACGATGTAACCTACAATTAATGGCGCTATGATGCTCATTACATTTCCCGCCGAATTGCCAATACCCATTAAAGTGCCGGCAAAGTTGGGCGATAAGTCGAGGTGATTCACTTGATAACCGAAATGCGTAAAACCGCTAATTGCGACAGTCAACGTTAGTAGGGTGATCGCCAAGTCACCTTGATCGGTGCGTAAAAAGCCCAAGTAGACGAGCGTAATTGCCGGTATCCACTGACCGATTGTGTTGAAAATCTTTCGACTCACTGTCGCATTCAAACGCTTAGACTTCTCCAAATAGCTCGCCATTGGGCAGAGTGCCAGTGAAGTGCCGAGCGTTGTGAGATAGGGCAACGCCGAGTAGTATGCATTACTCTGTATATCCTTGCCTAGTACACTTTTAATGTACGAAGGTAATTGTGTGAGCAGCGTCCAAAAGCACCAATTGCTCGCACATTGACTAAGCACAAGCACCAAAAATGGTTTCGAAATAATAATTTGTTTCCAAGGCACAGCTGGTATTGTTTTACATTCTTCATTTTTTGCATTATGCCTCACAGATTCGTCGATTAGTGTGCGCTCAGCGGTTGATATGTATTTACATTCATTTGGTGTGCTCGCACCACACAAAAACCAAATAGCAGCCCAAAACAAACCCAAAGCACCGGGTAGATAAAAAGTGCTAGGCCAACCCCAACGGGAAGAGCATAGCATACCGCTGGTGGCCAACATCAGCACTATACCCAATTCCACGCCCGTACAGCAATAAGTTAGCATTGCACTGCGTTCCTCCGTCGGCGCCCATTTGGCCATTAAGGTCGCAACGCTGGGATAAGTTGCACCTTGTACTATACCTTGACAGAAACGCAGCACACAGAGTATTGGCCAACCGCCCACGCTGATGCCGAGTGGTGTAAGCAGCGCCAATGTGCTACCCATGGTCATACTGATGCAGAGAAGCAAACGTCCACCGAAACGGCGCGCCCAGCTGCCAGCTGGTATTTGTGCGATAATGTAGCCACAAAAGAAGCTGCTAAGTATATGCGATTTAGTTTGCTCCGACCAGGCATACTCCTGTAGTGTAACACATACATATGCACATAGGGGTAAGTGTATGAAGAAACAAAATGAAAGTCCTACTCACCGGAAAATCGGGATTTGCAGCTGCACTGTCCATCATCGCCACTATGGCTATGGAAAGATTGACACGCATTGCATAAGTCAAACAAAGTCCACAGAATATTAGCAGACACTGTAGATGGCGCACGCCCAACATAGGTTGACTGCATTTTTTACTGGTATCCATAGATAGGCGTTGATTTGTCATTATAGTTGCATGTGAAATTGCCGCTTGTTAAGTTTAATATATTTGAAACCATTCAGGACTCTTGCTGGAATACAATTGAATTTCGTTTTACTGTCAACTACGCTTTATAAGAGAGATGGTGAGCATTAAGGCGACTAGCGCCGAATGCGATTACCCCAACAATTTCCATTTGCAGTGATAAGAAGCGCCATCATCCAGTTTTGTTGTATAGTATGGTTAAATGATTTATAACGAAGGATGTAAATATGCAAGTAATTGCTTTCATTTTTTAGAAATCTTTTGCATTATTTTCTTGCATCTAAATCTAATCGTAAATATGCGGTTGTATTGCGAATGCGTTGTTTCTATTGCCTTGACCGTCATCTACTTGCTTAGATTATTTTTGGTATTAAATTTACTTTGTTTTGATTAAACTTCAGTACAGTGAATACCAAATTTGCCTCTGCATTTACTTAATATATAGTATTTTTGACTGCTTAGACAAAATTTTATTTCCGAAATTATAATTATTTGCTGATAAAAAAAGTATTTTGTTGATAATTATAAGTGAGAATTATTTTTGAAATCATTTATTAATATTATTTTGAAAATCATGTCTTTTGACAAACATTTTGATTAAGAATATTTTATTTAGAATTTTCGTTTAAAATTATTTTGAAACACGTGTTATATTTAAAAGCGAGATAAAAATTTTATTTTAAACCATATTTATTTCTTTAATTATAAAAGATTTATATTATTAAAGTCTTCGTAATAATTATGAGTGAGACAATTTAAAAAAAAAAAAAATTTTATCATTAAAGTGGGATTTGTTCAGGATCAAATGATTAGTTCAGGACTTCTTCAGACCATTTCGGTGCTGTTTTTTTCCTATGCTAGTTCAAAGCTAGCAATAATAATATTATAAATCTCAATCGAAAAAACCCTCAAGTCTTAAGTTAAGACACAGGTGATTCTCCGATTTTTTTTTTTTAACTTTTAGATCTTTATCATGTAAATAACGAACGCGATATTAAATAACTATTGGATTCATGTTCCATTATACATTTTTATTCAATAATAATAATTATTATTATTTTTCGCTTAGTGTTTGGCCTACAATTTGTGGTGTACGTCTTTATTTTGTAGCACAAAATGGGGGAACCTACAGGTTTGTTTCGACTTCGAACGGCAGATGTATTTTATGAGAAGTTTTTTCACTGCAGAAATTCTCTCCGAGGTTATTAGAAAAAAACTTGCCATGACCGAGATTAGAACCTTGAACTCACTGGTATATCGAGTTATAGCACGCGCCGCTACCCACTCGACCACAACGGCCGCACGCTACTTTTTTATTTAATTATTAAAAATTATAAAAAAATACCATTTAAAATTTTTCATTAGCTGGTAGAGATCCCTTAATATAACTAAATATAAATTAATACAACTACGACATGTGAAAAACGAAAAAAAAAAAAAAAATTTTCTCGAATAAGAAGTACGCTAATGTTTAGTTCCAGTTGGTAGTTATTATTTTAATAATATTTCATGCTATACATACGTAAGTACATCACTTGTAAAGTTAGATGTTAACTCCATAAATATCAAAGTTAAATTTCAGTGGATAACAATATAAGTTCGCTCTTCAGTCTTAAATACTTTTGATATGTATTTGTCTTTTGAAACTTAGAAACTTAGAAAGCTCGTTGTAGGATAAGAATCCATATATTGCAAGAGTGTCGGCTTTCATAGTTTTCAAGTCCTTCATAAACGGGGACCACCACAATGATTTGACAATAGTTTTGGAAAACACAGAATCTAATGATATACATTTTTGTAACTTTATTAACTTTCTCTGATTTTTAATATACATTTAATAAAAAACCGGTCGTTTAACCTCAGTTGTCAAGTAGAGATTTGACACAAGGCAAAGGGAGATCGCTCCCCCATTTCAAAAGTTACCTTTGCACTTACTCTATGTTACTGATGAACGTTTGTATAGAATACTGTGTTTCTGATAAAAAGTGCATAAACTCCTACATCATTTTCTCATACACTTTCAAAGAATAGAAATTTTTGAAAAAGTAAATATTTACTTTTAATATGATAAAGTTTTGGCACAAATAACAAAAATATATATAGAACAAATAATCTTTCAAGCGACATGGCAGTGAACTTCAAATGTCGTTGACCCTTCAAGGTTCCCTTAGTAATGCAAGAAGGTTATAAATAACGATTAAAATACAATGTTTAGTGATATGAATAAGACTTTTAACAGTACAAAACATACATTGAATACCAACTGTTTTGGAAACACCTAAGCACGAAACCAGCAATTATGTTAGAAATTGATAATTGCTCGGAAAGTACTTCGATTTACATTTGTAACTATGTAGATATTCCAAATTTAAGTTTTCCATATATTTCCATATAATTTTTGATTGTGTTCCATGAAATATTTTCACTTGTTTTAGCAAGTGACCGAAATCGAAATCAGGTGCATTGCATTGGGCTCGGGATGATAAATAAAATTGACATAATAATATTTAAATTTTTTGATATTTGGTCAATTTGAAGTTTGCAGTTTTATTAGAAAATCTAGTTGACTTCCAGCGAAATATAATTTTGCTGATTCACGCTTTAATATGAAAACCGCTATACAACCGGGATATTGCGTAATGAGGCACACAAAGGCACAGATTCAGCGTTATAGTGAGCAAAGTAATATGGATGTACATACATACATACATATGTCAAACCCAAGTAATATATATGCCACCAGTAGCTAAAACTACAGAAATTAAAAGTGAATAAAAACCAAGTTACCGATGAGGTGAGCATCTCTTTCAGCGAATCGAAAATAAACTAAAAAAATGTATAATAAGAGAAATTTGTATTCATCCCTCTCATAGTTATATGTACATCAAAATATGGGACAATCAATTTATGAGGAGGCCCAGGGATTTATTTAATAAATCGATGTCGAAATTGAACATCCGTTCAGAGAAAGTGCCTGAAGAGGACAATTTCAATCGTCATCTTTTTTCAAAGTCTTCAAAAAAAACTAGTAGTATGCCAGCAATATCAATTACATCACAGCCAAGGCGAATTCATAAAGGTGGCAGCAAATGTTTAAGAAAACAAAGTACATGTATTTTGTTGTTTCTTTCGGTACAGCGAATGTCAAAACCAATCAACAAACAAATGATTTTGACATTTGCTGTACCACTGTGATAGAAAAAACAAATCAATCAGCTGCTTACTAAGGCCACCTTACTAAATTCGTCTTGATCACAGCCAAGCAAAATTAAATCTATTTATTCAAAATCTATAATTATTTGATTGAAGTTATTTTTTTTTTTTTCGTGTAAAAGGATATTTTCTGTTAATGCAGAAATAGTAGCCAAATGAATGGCGTGGATTCACGAACCACACATGTTTTTATTGTCAGTAGACAGAAGTGCAAAGCGGAAAAAGAGATTAATTTAATCGAGTTGTGAAAGCAGAGTTTCGTTAATCCACTTTGGGTTTCAAGAGATAAAAATATATATTGCTCCCCTCGCATATAAAGCTGCGCGTTCCCAAACAGTTTTATGATATGTTAATTTAAGCATAGAAAAGATAAAAGTGTAAATATTGGATGAACCACATTTGATAATATTAATAAGAGATAATAATTTCTCATGTTCAATGAATGACGTAGTAGATCGTGTCTTGAATCGCTTAGCGAAGAGCAAAGGAAACGAACATAGATATTTTGAAAGAGTGCTACCAAAGCAGGCGAAGGATTCAATATATTTGTTATAAAGTCGTGAGAACGAAATTGTTGGCTTCAAAGTGACTAGTCGCATTGTTGACTATTACACAAGTATCGAGGTGCATTCCCTTCTGCGAATACGAATTGGTGTGTCCTGTTTAGTTACTCTCGTGCTTTCTTTTCTATAGACTTACATATGCACATATGTATGTGTTGAAATCAAGTAAAAAACACGTCTTTCATATATTTTTTTTTAATTAACGAACAAGAAAAGCAAAAATAAAATGGTAATACTCACATATGTATATTCCGCAGAGATCCTAGACTGTAATTTTACAAGAAATAATCATTAACCTATTTTCTGCTTATATGTTAGTATATTCAATATTTTCTCTATTCCTTAAGCTAACTGATTCTAATTTTTGAGACATAATTGGCTAATTTTCAGACCGATTTAATTTCCATTTTTTTCTTCTTGCTGCTCTTCATTGTCCTCCTGCGTTGTCGACGTCACCAACACTAAACCTTCGTTCAGTGGCTTCAACTCATGCACCGTGAGGCCTTCGTCGTGCCAGGGTTGTACCTTTGCTGTGCCAAAAATTATGAAAAGTAGATTGGCAAAGAAACTGAAACCACCAGCTATGAAAAATATAATACGCCACTGCGTCGAATTTGTCTGTAAATGAACCCGAATAATTTATATGGAACACCATTATTTTAAATCGCAAAAACTAACCGGTTCCGTTACGATGTAGCCAACCACCAATGGTGCAATGATGCTCATCACATTGGCGGCTGTATTGGCCATCCCCACCAGTGTGCCCGCAAAGTGCGGTGATAGATCAATATGATTCACCTGCCAGCCAAAGTGTGTGATTGCAGAGATTGTTATAGTGACGGTCAATAGGATGACAGCCAAATCGCTTTGTTCTGCATTCACGTAGCCAAGCCAAATGAATGTCAACACCGGTATCCACTGGCCAATTGTATTGAAGATTTTCCTACTTACAGTTGGGCTGATGCGCTTCGATTTCTCCAAAGCAGTTACAAACGGACAACATACGAAACCCAAAATTACCATTAAAAGATATGGTAGAGCGGAGAGGAGCGCATTACTTTTTATATCCTTGCCAAGTACACTTTTCATATAGGATGGTATTTGGGTGAGCAATGTCCAGAAACACCACGTGTAGCCACATTGTGTTACCAACAATGCCAGGAATGGTGGCGAAATGAATATCTTGAGCCATGGCACTTTAGTTGGCATTTCATGATTTTTACTCTTCACTTGTTTATTCAATGATGTTTCAATGTACGAACGTTCAGCATCCGATATGACTTTGCAATCGCTGGGCGAGCTGGCGCCAAAGAAAAACCAAACAAGCGTCCAAAGTAATCCCAAAGCACCGGGTATGTAGAAAATGCTTGGCCAACCTAGACTAGAAGAAGCTAGTGCTCCACTGGAAGCCAACATCAGCACAGTACCGAATTGTGCGCCCGAAAAAAGGTATGTCGCTAAAGAGCTGCGCTCCTCAACTGGCGCCCACTTGGCCAATATTGTGGCCGTGGATGGCATTGTGGCGCCCTGTCCGAAACCTTGCAGGAAACGTAAGAAACATAACAGCTGCCAATTGCCGATGCTGACGCTAAGTGGTGTTAGTATAGCCAAAATGCTGCTGGTAGTTATAGTGAATATTAGCATCACTTTGCCACCGAAGCGTCGCGCCCAACCGCCGGCTGGTATTTGTGTGCATATGTAGCCGCAAAAGAAACTGCTGAGCACTTTCGATTTTGTCTGTTCTGACCATTTATACTCCTATGGTATTAATAAAACGAATATTATTATTAGTTTGGTTTTGCTAAAAAAACTTAAAGTTAAAAGGACATTTGTTAGTTTGGAATGCCTTAGCTTTGTACTAGCTCAGCCAAGCGCTCTGATTCATCTTATCTCCAGCTTTGTCAGTAAAACAATCCAAATTCAGAAGTGTATACCTTGCAAGAACTTAAACTGCATTAATTATTTTTTGTTAAAAAGTCAGTTAAGATAACAAGTTGTTGTATTTTACTTTTATAAACGGAATAAGGTTGCTTAAAAAGTGATTTAAGTCATGCCGCCGCAATAAACATTTTAGTACTTTCTGCCCCATCTATTAATTTTATAAGAAATAATTTCTTGGAGTTGTATTATATTTATTAAGAAGCAATTTCAAATTCATTTGAAAACAATACAAGGTGGAAGTTTTCAGCGTTGGTTCAATTTATTTATTTGGTTTAAAGATTTCCTTTACTATATTGTTTTCTTCTTTTTCTTGTCCGATAGGGTGGAATGCTGATTTTTGTTGTAACGATTTTTCGCTTTACCTTATGTTACATATTAATTTTTATTTAAACATTAAATAGAATCTTGATTTATATGAAACGCTTCAGCAATGAGATGTATTAAGAAGTTTGGCAATTGATTTGTTTAAATTATGGAAGCAATAATAATCATAAAAATCATAATCCCAAGTTTCAAACAAAGTACAAATTTATAAAAAGTTTTCATTGAGTTAGCTTTTGACGCAGGCCGTTCAATTTCTGTTGACAGGAAATTGGCGGAGTGCGTTTATATTAGGTTAGGTTGTAAGACTTCGAAACGAACCACGAACCGTAATGCTTTCATCTTAAAATGCCGAAACTTAACTATAATCTTTTTCAAAAAAAAGGTTCGATTTTGTTTGAAATGAAAATTCACAAGATCTAAGTAATTTTTTTTTGTTCAGAAATAATTAGTATATATCCAACAAAATATAAAGTTTTTTTATATTATTTTATTTATTTACTCGATTCCATTGAAAAGATCTAATTTAGCTGGCTTTCTCAGACCCTTTTGCCCTAGATATATGCATATTCATACACATAAAACATACATGTATGTATGTTTGGTTAAAAAATATATTTTTATGGTCCTTTGCATGGACTACTACTTAAATTCAATAATTTATTAGAATGCCTTCTTCGTATACGTCCTCTTTTCTCGTTATCAGTTAGATGGTTTTTGCGCAATCATTTTGTAAACAAGTTTGTGTTTGCATTGTTCTGCGAAATTCGCAAAGTTGGATTAAGTTAACTAAATAACTTTTTATGAAATTCTACGCATTATATTTATAAGGCTTTATTGACTTTTCCTCTGATTGTGTCTGAGGGCGTCTTTGTCACAACTAATGGTTTCTTCAGTACGTCATTGCACTGGCTCAAACCAATCAACTTGTAAATCCAAAATTAGTCAACGAAAAGTGTTTTTTATGTTTATCGGTCTCTTTAGCAAAGCGGCAGCCTTTATTTAAATTTGATCTCGGACCACATTTTACATCTTTAATATTACCAACTCATGGACAACACTATTCTCCACTCAAAACTCACTCACACTATACTCACTGGAAAGTTAGGATTTGCCGCATTTTTATCCATCATCGCAACAATGGCCACCGAAAGATTGACACGCATTCCATAAACGGTCGAAACGCCAATAAATAGCAACAAGCACTGTACATGGCGTCTACCAAATAACGGAACTAGTAAATTCAAAACATGAAGTTAAATACAAAGTTTTTGAAGAAATAAAAACTTTAGTTATTGGATTCGATTCAATTGATTTAATTGAATGGATAAACTCACGCTTTGTTTCCGAGAATTTTTGACTTAACACCATGCCTTAACTGATTCACTGCTTTGTTAAACTGACGCCACAACTGATGAGCTGCAAACTGGTAGTAAAGGTGGCAACAATTGAAAGGCAAACCGTAACCTGCTTACAAGTAGACGCCAGCTTAGATTATGTATTAATGTACAAAGCTGCTTGCAAGTATATGATTAATTTATTAGCTACTTATCGTGTTAGGATAAGATTTGTATAAATATAGTTATTAAAAATTAACTAGAATGTGTATATATGTAAATAGTGAAGGAGTGTTATCATACATATGAATACACTAGTGTAGAGATATATGCAAAAATCTGGTAGTTTAACCTTTGCATATTAAAAGAAAAATTAGAAATGTATTAGAAAAGACGTACAATGAGAAAATAACATCATGTGGAATAATCAGTTTTAATTTTTAATATGCTTATGAAACCAATTTGATTTGTGATTTGATCCGATGGTAATATAAAAAATTAAATTTATTTATGATTTGATACAACTGTAAATTATGAAATCAGTTCGATTTTTGGATTTCAAACTCATGGAATTCAGACTCTAAACTCTTCATTTCACACCGGGCGCCAGACGAACAACCGAGGTATCTCATTCAATTTCGGCAGTCACAGCAAACTGGAAAACTTTATTTGCCTTAAGCTTAATCCCAAGGTCGACAGACTGCTGTACTTTCAAGCTGAACTTATTGTGCTGAAGATGACTGACTTACGATCCTCAAATGTTGACGTAGGGAGGAGGCTTTCGAATTTATTTTGTCTATTGTTTAAGTCATAAAATGCAGCAGATTTTCCTTGGATTTAAAAATTTAATGCGTAAAGATATTTTTGCTACATATGGCGGTTTTTTCTGCGCTAACCGAATAAGGTATGCTCTAATGAGGATTGAAGCCAATTCAGTTAGTCAGAAATTGAAATAAAAACTGATTTTATTTAAAAAAAGTATATATGTATGGTAAGTGTAAAGAATAAGACGGTTGATATTTGTTGAAACAATTTTCCGTCATCTCTTGTCAAGTTTGGTTTGGAGATAAACCGGTTTGTGTCATCTTCAGTGTCGACTTGCGAACTAACAGAGTACTTTCCGAAAAAAGTAGTTTATAGTTAGTTGTCCATTATGGCAATATTGAGCATGAAAAGAAAAAAATTTAAAAAAAAAACATCAACTGTTAGAAATGGATTTAACAGAAATTACATCGAATAAATGTTTCTTAAAGATATTCCTACTTTGTAGTAAGCATCCATATATAGACACATATGTACATACATATGATCTTATCTAAAATTATATTAAATTTTTGGCATACATACTAAGAAAGCTGTTTTACAGAATTGAAACTTACTTGTGAAGTGTAAACTATACATATATTTTCAAAGTTTTGAGTAAATATTTGCATTTTAATTTATTTACATTACACTTATTTAACAATGGCAAATAAGCTTATTTTAAGTGACATTGCTTTTTGCATTAGATAAGTGTTTTTCTTTAGTTTGCTTCTTTATGTTGTACCACAAATGAAGCGTCTTACAGTTTTACCAAGCAAAAGGTACTCTGGTAATATGTTTTTATTTTAATCTTTTGCAATGCTTAACCAAGCCGAAAACATGAAAACATTATTATTTGAAGGCCTTTATTTTGATAATTATTCCAAATACTTTTAGAATATTACAAACGTTTTGACAAATGGTCCACGTTTTAACCTACATAAATACATTTATGTGTCTAGGAAAATAAACAATGTAATAAAACAACAACAACAAAAAGAATACATATTTAGAAAACCATTTATTTGATACGAATTTTATGGAAAAATCATATTGGTCAATTTGACCATGAACCGCATAAGATTTCTCTAACTCTAAGAGAATTGCATGTGCTTATGATGCAAAGGCTACCTAAAATTTCATGTAAAAAATCTTTTAATTTGGGTGATTGGCAATCATGCATATAAGTTATAATAATTTAAAAAAAAGTGCTTCAAAGTTTCGAATTGATAAAAATTTGAATTTGACAATAACTTTTTTTTAAATTACGTAGAAATTTTGAAGAGCTAGATATTATCGTTGATTATTCACAATTTTTGTTCGCCTGATTGTATGTGGTTAATGGAAGACGGTAGAACGAAATTTTTTTTTTCAAAAATTAACGAGTTATGTAGCTTATTAAAACGGTTACCTTATTGTACTAAAATTGAAGAAGCCGTAAAAACTAATAACCAAAAAAACAATCATTCTAATGTTTTAATTCGAAGTACTGTAAAACTGAACAGTTTTTGAATTTAATTAATTTTTCAAAAAGTTTAAAATCTTGTACTTTTTTCAACTGAGCGTATATGCAAATTTTCATATTAATTACACTGTGCAGCAAAATTTTTTCGGGAGATTGAGAAAAAATACTTTTCGTAAAGGGTACAGATCGTTTCTAATGAGAAACCTTTAGGACTAGCACGCCAGAGTTTTTTAATTGCACTTAAATTATGAAGGTAAATCGCTGAGGTGGGTAAGAATTTGATTATAATATACATTAGGTATATTGGTATATCATTTTAGGGGTGATGAAAATGAAATATTAAAGCAAGACGGCAAACCTTCGGAGTACGTAGCCTTACTTTGTATTAAACTCGTTTTATATCAAAAGCTCGAATATGAGTGTAAGATTTTTTTTTTAATTTTTAAAGGATCTACATGAACATGTGATTTTTGGATAGTTACGAGTAAATATATAGAAGTAGAAATATTAAATAACATCAATATATGTAGATCAAATCGATTTTCTACGGTTTGAAAATTTGAAGTTGTCGTCTTCTTGCTCATGACGCACAGTGTCGCGAGCCCATATAAGTTGCGGCAAAAGGTATAAGTAATCGTTGCAGAGTCACCAGCACCAGCATAGGAGCGTCTCATGATAATTTTATCATAAAAATTTTGAAAAAATTAGCAACATCCGCCAACTTGCACGCCAAGTTAAACATAAAAAGTGAAATAGTTCTTGTTTTATTGCAATAAAGAGAAATAATTACATAAATCTTAATAATATTTCTGAATCGCTTTCTAAGGTACATACATTATTCTTCCGTTTCTCTGCCACTTAATAAAATACATTGGCTAATGTCTTCAGAAATGGGCTGCTTTTTGCTTCAAACATTTCTATGTGAAGTAATGAGTGGCTCTGAAGTTAGTAATAAATTTACCATAAGGTATTTATTGGAAGCCTGTCTAGAAGTTTTTTGAGTGTTGTTTCTACGGGTATTTCGAAATTCTATTTGTCTTGCTTCTAATGCATCTTCTGAGAGCATTCCAATTGGAATATTGAAGTTTTTAATAATTTGCACTCCGTGCGCCAAAACTTTGTGAACTGTTGCAGGCATTTTATACCACGAATAATTTTTCATATATATTTCGTATGTATTCTTCAAAAGATTTTCAAATGTATTTACATTAACTTGTTTTCCACTAGCAAGAATTCGTAATATTAATGAAAAGTTTCTTAACATATTAATATCAAGGGTTGTTAACTCCGCAGAAACTTCTATGCTATTAAAAAATCGTCTTGCAGTATTACCGTCATTGGATGTACCATATCCTGTTTTGACCCTATCAATAACAAATTCTTTTTTTGTTTTAAACTCTTTACAAATCCGTTCCTTGTTTTCATTGAATATGCGTTTGTTTTCTTCACCCTGTACTCGCCAACACATTAAAGTTAGTCTGTAAGATATATGCATTGCACATTCAAAAAACTTGATCCATGCATGTAATGTTGATAAGCCATATCTAGCAAAATCTTCATTAATTGAAATGTGTTCCTTTGATTTGGAGTTGCACCACACAGATAGCAAATGGCAGGTGACATAGTACATTAGCCACTGCTCCAGCAATCATCGTAAGATACATTTCATATTTCACAATAATTTCAAAGTTTTTTATTTTTACAGTATGGCTTAAAAGTTCTTGGATTTGTAATGCCAATTCACGTTCAAACTCGTGTATTAAACCAGGATTTTCTTTCATAAATATGAACTTAATTGGGCGACACAGAAGTGTTGATGACGCAGAGTTGTTGGTCCAAATCTCGCGACTGCTTTCTAAATTGCAGATTTTTAAAGGAACTAATGCAGCTACAAAGGCGAATTCATCGGTGTCTGTTTCAATTGAAAATTTTTGTTCATAAATACTATGACCTGAGCTACCATCAAAACCCCATTTGCACTGTAAAAGAGCATTTATATCTGAAGAAATATCTACGGTTTGTAGTAAACTATCTGCAGTTTTATTTAATAAACTTTGCAGAGGTACAGCCGCGGTTGTTTCAGATAGAATTAAAGGTTTTGGGAGCAACTCGCCCATGACTTTTTTCAATTCACAATAGCTTGGAAATAAGTTAGGGTCAAATACATTAACTTCAGTTCGCAAGAAATTATATTTCCGCACTGATAACTTTAAATCATAAAATAAAGCAAGCGTTTGATAGATTGATAACGTCTTATCAGTTTCCAAACCATCGTGCTTTCTTAAAAAAATTGCAGCCGCTTTTATTTCTGTAGGTGGTGTTGAAGAGATTAGCTCATGAACCTTGTACCGTTTACTTCGCTCACTTGCATCTTCAAACGCGATTATTGGCCCGCCTCAGCTAGTACTTGGCTCCTATGAAATATACAGAAATGTTATTTATTTATTTATTAAAATTGTATTATCTATAGGCTTTGTTGCATTTTCTTCAACGCATTTTACCATAGCGCTTATTAAATCACTGCGCTTTAATTGTTTATTTGACAGCCATACTTCAAAAAAGCAAACGTATTTTCACATTAAGAGGCACTGAAAAAAAAAAAAAATGTAAATCTATCTGCACCTCTCTGCAGCTAGAATTTGTTTTAAATTAAAGTACATACTTGTAACAAATTCCACGCAAAATTTTAAAAATGTGTTATTAAACGTATTTTTTAAATTGTCCACTGAACTTTTGTAACTTTTGATATTTGCACTTCACAAAACAACTTTTTTTCGAGTAACGGTACCCCGAACAAAGTAATCAAACCAGATAAGAAAACAGTGTTCTAGTAAGAAAAAACTACATTTTATAATAAAATAAACATATAAAAAAGTCTTTATCTCACTTAAGTATATAATTATTTTATAGTGCAACTTTGATGTACTGTTGCGACCAGCTTGTAATATTTTTTGTAAAATTTGTTTTTGGTATTTCTTAATAGATATGTTTTCTTCCAAACTGTACAAAAAAATACCAACAATTTGGACTTCATTTTTTGTGATTTTTTGCCACACTCGCAACACTGTGTGACGTCATCAAAGACGAATTGGAATGCCTTCATTCAAAGGGAAATTGCAATAGCGAAAGTACACAAAATGCTACAACAGATTGACGTCGCCTGTTTTCCCACTTAAATTATACATCATTTAATTTTTATCTTTATTTGTTACAAGAGAATATCTCAGTTTATTTTAAATACTTTAAAAAAATATTGCTAACACAAGCAAAATATATATAGATGCACTAAATATAGGTATGTATGTATAATACTGAGAGAGTAGAATTTTTAAAATTAATTTTTTAATTCATTTTAATAATTAGTTTAGCCTACGCTTACAATATTGTATAATAAGCAATACACCAACACTATGTTCACATAAAATATTTTTATGTAATGCACATACATATATACATATTATTAAATGTACATGCAGCCTTTGATTTCACCTTGTCGCAAACACAACTGACTATTGGTGCTGTCATTTTATTTTCCTCTAATATACAGCCTTCTCAACGTTCACCGGCTCGAATTTGATGTGATCTCTCTGATCCTGTTCTTCTTTGGGATAGTTCCATTTCTGGATTTTCGTTTGACCAAGAATTATGAATAACAAATTACCGATGAAGTAAAGTGCAGCAGTTATAAAAAATATGATACGCCATTGGTTCACATTTTTCTAAAAACAAAACAAAAAAAAAACAATAAAGAATTATCTGAATAAAAAATAAAAATATATTATAATGAAAAGTTATATACTAAAGTTGTCGAGACGAAATTATTATGCATTTCTTGCTTTCATCGTTCCTGTTTAACTTTAGCCAATTTTTTACTTAAATCGAACTCAACGTTATTTTCAAATGTAATCGATCAAATTTCCAAACATTAATTTTTATACATTGAAATGCATTGATTAAGTAAATTTAATCATATTCCATTAAAAATATCAGGTTTCTCTGAAATTCAAAAAGTTAGAAATTGGTTTTAAACACAATTTTGAATTTTAACCCGATCTAGATTGTTTAACTGAGTTATCGTTAATCAACAACAGAATATGGTCGTACACAATGCTCCACAAAATTTTTAAGTAATGTTCACTAGGTTTTTGATGCTTAATAATTCCCGTTAACTTTTAGTACAATTTAAGATAATACTTTTAGTTATCAAAATTTCAAATTTCGTACGAATTGCCTAACATTTTTAAAAACTCACCATCGAAATTTAATAATTTTTAATAAGAGTTTGTAGAAAAAATCTGATTTAAATGTGCAAGATTCAGGTGGCTAAAATATACCGTATATTTTTATGAATATTTTTCGCTAAGCTCGATTTTTGTTTCAATACGAGTATATGCATCGAAAAAGATTTTCGTAACTGCGAATTTTTAAATAATAAAAATAACTTTTCACAAAAATTAATTCTGTTTTACTTTTTATGAAAACTTTTGCATACGGAAATTAAAAAATTTTCATACGCTCATACTGAAAATGACTCTATACTTAATAAGAGCGTGTAAAAATCCACTTTTGATTCCTCCACAAATGTATGTTTTATAAACATATTCTTACCGTGTCGGTAACGATGAAGCCGACAAGTAGTGGCGCTACGACACCCATTAAATTCGCCATACAATTAGCCACGCCCATTAGAATACCAGCATAGTTGGGTGACAAATCAATGTGATTGGTAAGGAAACCCAAATACGCTGCCGAATTAACACCAATTGTGATGACGAGCAAGCCCAGAGCCAACCCACTTTGATCTTCACGCATATAACCCAAAAGTATGAGTGGCACTACTGGTAGCCAAAAGCCGATACTGTTGAATATTTTGCGACTTGAACCTATGGATATATAATTGCGTTTGATTAAGAAATCATTGATGCCACAAAACGCGAAAGTCAAGAACATATTGACGAGATAGGGCAATGCAGACATTAGCGCATTACTCTTCATATCCTGTCTTAGAATATTCTTCATGTATGAAGGAATTTGTATCAGCAACGTCCAGAAGCCCCACGCAAAAGTGCTCTGCGCTACAAGAACAACCAGAAAGGGCACCGAAGTCAGTATCTTAACCCATGGCGTTTTTGTGGGTATATGTTCCTCTTCTGATTTTGCAGACTTCACCAATGATGATTCGATATATAATATTTCTTCCTCTGATATCCATTTATATTCGCTTGGCATGCTAGCGCCAATTAAATACCACAAGAAAGCCCAAAGCAAACTGGCAAAACCGGATATGTAGAAAATGCCAGGCCAACCCAATGAAGATGAGGCTATAGCACCGCTTACGCTCATTATAACAACACTGCCGAATTGTACGCCCGTATAACAGAAGGTGCCAATTGAACCGCGTTCCTCTGGGGGCACCCATTTGGACAGTATCGTGTGCGTTGATGGGAAAATGCAACCCTGTACGAGGCCTTGGGTGAGACGCAATGCGAAAAGTAATTTCCAATCAGCAATACGTGCACTGAGCGGTGTGAGTATAGCCAAAATACTGCTAAGTATAACACTTATGAGCAGCATTATTTTGCCACCATATTTTTGAGCCAGCTGACCGCCGGGTATTTGCGTCATGAAATAACCCCAAAAAAAGCCACTGAGAAGAAAAGATTTCGTTTGCTCCGACCAATCGTATTCCTGAGAATGTATGTTTTGTGTTATTTGAAATTTGTAAGTAGCTTTAAAATAGCCGAGAAACTTTACCTCAAAATCTGGATTTGTGGCGTTACGGTCCATCATTGCAACAATTGCTACCGAAAAGTTGACTCGATGTGTGAAAGCAACAGAAAGGCCCAAGAAAAGCATGAAGCATTGCACGTGTCGCGCGCCAAAAAATGAACCTGTTTGATTAAAAAATAATAATAAGTAAATCATATATTTCTTGATATGTATATGGTTATATGTTGAGCTAAATCAGAACGACCGATGCTTACAGTCGCGTAAATACTTAAAAAAATTAATTATGCGAAACTAAATCCTTTTTCTTTGTTAAGATAGCATATTTCTTAGACCAGCGGTAGATGGCGACCGACGAAAATTTATTCTTCGAATAACTTATTCAGAAAAGCCGTTTTATAGTCCGATTGCGGGGGCCTAAATAGAATTCAGAAATATTAGGTTTGAGTTATATTTGGAAAAAGGCCTTCGAAATTGTTTTTAGTTTCTAAAAGGGAAAAAGTCGACTGCTAAGTTAGTTGCAGCTTATTATTATACAAAATTTAAAAAGCAGCAATTATACCAACTTTTGAGTCGATTTTACTGTAACTGGAACTACGGGGCTTTGCTGTTGAATTCATCCAAACTGCATTTCAGCTTTAAATATATACAGGAACTTAAATAATAGGTATGTGGAAAATTAATAAGCAGCACAAACGAAATATAGTAATACTTTAAACAATGAGGTTTAAGCTGATGAGGTAAGTAATGAGTTAAAAAGCAGGGTCATAAACCGTCTAAAAAAGTGGAGTGGTATGGTTCATTATTTTGTCTTTTTAATAATTTTTTGATAATTCATACATTTTAGCTTAAGTGCAAACTTAATAATGTTTAATGATAAAGAAAAAACAAAATTTTTGCAAAATGTCCGTTATATGGGAGGTGGTCCGATTTCAAAAATGTTTAACGATAATAATAGCGATGTCAAGGAAAATATGTCCACCAAATTTTGTGACGATAATTAATACTGTCATTGCGATAAAGAACATTTTTCATAAGTGGGCGTGGCAACGCCTATTTTTCAAAATTTCATAAATACCTAATTTCTTAGTTCAAAATCGCTCCAAATATCAAATTTCACTTAAACTGCTTTAATGGATACCAAAAAATCGGAGATTTTGCATTTTTCAAAACCTTTCGTTATATGGGAGGTGGGCGTGGTTGTTGACCGATCTTGACCATTTTCAATACTAACGTATCCTGTCCAAAGAGCAATCTACCTACCAAATTTCATTGAGATATCTCAATTTTTACTCAAGTTATTGTAACAGACGGACGGACGGACAGACATTCAGAGCAAAATCGATTCCTCTTATCCTGATCATTTTAATATATATATATATATCTCGATTATTTTTTGCTGTTACAAACAACCGTTTTGCGAACAAAGTTATAATACCATTGTGTACAAGTACGCTCGGGTATAATAATCAAATCTTGCCTTTTTCACTTTATGAATTTTATTGGAATTATTTATAAACAAACCTGTTCTGCATTTCGATAAATATTTCGTAATGTGTTGGCATCGATAATATTTTTTTCTAATTTAGTTTTTGATTCCCCTGAAAGAGGATAATAAATTCTGACTCTCAAAAAACTAAATATATATACCCTGTTCACAAATTAGAAAACAACCATGATTCAGTTATAAAAGGTTAGCTCGATAAGCGGCTAACTCGCTCACTTTTTGTCAAACGGCTCCCTTAGCATCAAAACCATGTTGCTTATTAAAAATAATAATAGTAGTTAGCTCAAAACTTTTTAATACCAAAAACTCACAGGCAACACTTTTTGTTTCTAATGTTTCTAAATACAGCATTTTTCTGATTACAAGATTGATTGACCCCGTCTTGTAAATATTTCAAGTAAATGTGTATAAATGACGCGCTTTTTCTTTGAACGCTTTTCACGCGCATATAAATTCGATGTGACAAAGTGGAATGGGTTTAAATAAGTTAAAAATAATGCGACATAATAATCATCCAAATGCCATAAACAAGAATTTGTATGAAATTCTTGAGTTATAAAGTTTGATTTATTTTTCTTTTAATACATAAAGATTCTATAAAGTCACTTACTATTTATCGGAATTAAAATGTTTGGTCCTTTCACCCTCCAGGGGTTCATCACAATATTAAGAATAACCCTGATACCGAAGGTAAATAAATAAAAGGAATAAACCGAATAAATAACTTCTTCGTAGTAAGAAAGCTATACTTGTCGCAAAATAATGCAAATGACGCTTCGTTGACTTGGGTTAATGAAGTGTCCGGAAGCACCTTGACCTAGCCATCTAGCGAGTTTTTGGTTATAATCAAAAGCCTGGAGCTGGTATTTTGAAAATTTTAATGGCGCAGAAATAAAATAGTGCCCATGTTCTATAGAAGCCCTCATTGCATGTACCCAACACATAAGCACTAGCAATGATGTGAAAAAGCTTCTTTATTTTAAAACTCGGACTCATAACCACTTTGTGATTAAAAAAGTTTTTAGAACTTAACATAATTTTAGCTTGCAGTTTTAATGTTCTTACTAAATAGCAGTTAAATTAATTAATTGAGGTAAGACTACTTTTTATTGTCATTTAAGCACAAAATTTCTTGCAAATATGTTAAAATTAACATATTATATTCTACCACTATTTGCAAACTTTCCATACTATGCTACTCCTAGTTTTACAAAAAGGGAACGCATTATTTACCCTTTTTCCGTACTTCGTATATGCAACCATTTGTAAGGGAGTGTCAAAACTCCCTTGTCAATATTGATCTAACCTTTTATTATTGAATCATGGAAAACAACCACATATTGACAGATTTTGGCACTTAATTTTTTCTTCTTATCAATTCAAATTATTTTTCAAGTAAAATACATATGTTTCATGTTTGTTGGAACGATTTTCCGTCATCCCTTATCAAGTTTTATTGGGAGACAAACCGGTTTCGAAGTTGTGCCATCTTCAGTGTCAAAATTCGATTTTTTTTTCTTTTTTGAGTTTGCTTCTTTTTGGCTCATTTAATTTTAATGTGAGAAAGTGCAAGTTTTAAGTATCTACAATTTATCACTGATTTTTGACAAGTTGTTTACTCTATGTATACAACGCGAAACCGCGAACATTTGTGATATGGAAGAAATGGCGGAAGAGCGTAAATTTTTTTTTTAAAAACAGTGGTAATTCGTAGCCACTAGAAACTTACACTTTGTTTAACTAAAATTGAACGAGCTATATATCGGCGTATCCCAAAAAAAAAATTCTAACATGTTTTTTATTTTTATAGTTCGAAATTTTGTTGGAATTTTATTAAATCTTTTCTGTATTAAATAATTGGTGGATAAATAAATTATCCAAATGTTTTTGTGCTATAATTTATGAACACAGTATATGTATTTACATATGTATGTATATGAATTATAACCTGTGTTGTGTTTTACTGAAACATCAAACAGCTGTTGTAAACATAGTTTGGCACTTTCGAAGTTTTCGAAGTCCTTCATAAACTTCTTACTATTTTTTTTTTTTTGGTTTCCGTACCATACATATTATTTGATTTACTGATTCGTTCTTCGATGGCAATGTTCCACAATAAACTCGAATGCAGTAAAATAAAGAATATTCTTAGGATTTTCTTTTGCACAACGACACTTCACTAACCTTTTCGTTCACTTGCATAAGTGGGATTTTTTTCCATTTTAACCTTTTTGTTTTTAAAATTTCAATTCAAATTATTTTTTCAACCATTTGATGAGCCTCTTTGTGACGCGTGCAAACCTTTTGAGCAGTGGAAAGCTTCTACAAAACTTCTTTTGAGATAAGTATATTTTAAATTTCTACATACATATTAACGTACTCCGCTTCAATCTAATAGTATACATACAAACCGTACACCGTTCATAAGAGTGTTCCAACTCTAGATCATGGTTTTTTTGTGAAAATTCCTCCACGATTTCCAATTGTTCTATCGTTCTTAATTTTGTATGCATAAACTTATATAACACTAAATTAAAATTAACATAACGAAATTATTTAGTGAAATTTTGAAATATAAAATATGCACATTTGCTCATTTCTGCCCATTTTTGGCAAAAACACATATTATTGAGTTATAGAGAGCTGGCCGCAAAGGAGCAATTTAAACAAATAAATGCATAATCGTTTACTTAAAATTATTTATACTTTATAACAAATAAAAATTTCTATGTATTTGCACATGTATATGCGGAAAGTAGAGTTTAAGATTAACTTTTATTTATGGTCATGATCTGCTCTTATCACATTGTCGTATGCATCGGCAGATAATACTGACATACGTACATACTAACATGTATATGTATGTATGTATATATGTATATGCATCTTCACTTATCATGAGTGATGGTGGCAACGAGCTGTCTAGAATTTACATATATAGATGGGGTTTACAATGCATACATACATACATACATACATACATATAAACAATTTATGTTCGTTCATAAAAATGATACGGCAATGGTTTGAATCTGCAATCTTGTTAGAGAAGACACGTTCATAACTGTAGGCAAGGCGAATTTAACAAGGTGGTGTTAAGGAGCCAGCTGGTTTTTTCGCTTTTTTCGCTTTGCTGGACTGAACGTCAAAGAGCTTCGTTCTGATTGGCGGGCGATGTAAATCACCTACAGAAATTTGACATTCAGTCCAGCAAAGCAAAAACAAAATACATGGAGGCCTTTTACTTATACACGCTTACCACCACCTTGATAAATTCGCCATGACTGTAGGTAATTTTTTTTCTGTTGTAAGAGAAAATTTTTAAAAGAAGAAATGTATGTGCATTTATAAGTACGTGCTATGTTTCTATATGTTAATTTCATATTTCAAACAAAAACGCTTAATGATTTTTTTTTAGTGCAGTGATTTTGATTTGCTAAAAAAATACTTGTACCCCTATCAAATAAGAAATTTGCACATTTTACTGTGCAACCTTGAACAAGAATATTGGTTTTGATTAAATATAAATGGTGTATACTTTTCTGTCAGCCGTGCTCCCAGTTTTACATTTCAATTCCACAATGCGATTTTAAAAATTTCCTGTGAAAGTGAATTACTTAGTGTGCTCCCAATTTCACAAATGTCTTTGCATATCAGGTCATCCCTATCACACATATCGGTTATCGTTGTAGCAATTCACAAACAGTTGTTGTTCAAATTTCCCTTTCGGATTTAGCTATGCATGCTTTTTTGAGGAGTCATCAGCAAAACACTTATAAATTCTTATACATATTTCAATGAATAACTAATATAGAAATGTCATAAATTGCTTCTACAAACATCAAAGAATATTTAAAAAATTATTTCAATCGAAAATAATTAAACATTCACACACTTTTTGTCATTTACTTTTCATTTCACATACATATGTACAACCAAGCATTCGGATTCAATTCACAAAAATGTATGTGAATGTGAAATTGGGAGCACGGCTGTATAACCAAGATTTTGGTTTAAGTGCGTATTTGAAATTAATAAAAAAAAGGGTTATAAAAAGTCACAACACTCCCAATAATGTTTAGCAATGAAGCCTTTTCGATGACATTTTTCTAAACGTTTAAGATAAAGCTTTCTTGAGGCTCTCTCTTTGGCAGCTATTTATAAAATATTATTATTTCAATTGAGAACATATAATCAATTGAGTTTGACTACTCAAACAGGTGGTAAAGTCCTTTCGTCTCACTCCTATGTAGTGATATAGTATAGTAGTGCTGACGGGCCTGTTCCAATACATTTTATTCAAAATACGGTTGATTATAAATGTGTCAAATTCGCTATGCAACCCTATGGAGTTTCGTTTTGGAACTTGAGCCTCAAACAAAGTGAGATTTCTGTGTAGCAACTTTTCGAACTTATTCTACAAACAATTAGCATCGAGCTTTTTCTGTGGAATGTTTGGATGTTATTCGATGTATTTATGAAAGTGTTCCTGTATACACAAAATTATCAGAAAAATGCATAAAAAGGTTTGCAATGTGGTTGCACTAGAAGTCCTAGCTTTTTTTTTTTAATTTTCAGCCTTTATAATGCTTAACATGCTTACATCTTAGTAAAAACTCAACTTCACTGTCAGGCAAATAATCAGTAAAGTCGTCTCAGGGACAACCAAATCCCAAAGAATTTTTTTTAAAGAAAGCTTACCTGATTCAATATTAATAGGTAATGTAAAACTTTAAAGAGAGTAGTACTGTCATTAAAGACTATTTAAAAATACACACAGCCAATGGTATGAGAAACTCGTCTAACCACCAATTACTATGGTCTATTACTTATTTTTTTTATTAAATTTTTTTATGAAATTTCTTCTGATAAGTGTTGTACAGTGGGTTAAGAAAAGCTTATTCTACATTTGCAACACGCTACTTTTTTCCTTATGCCTAACATATGACGATAATTGGCTTTTGCGTATTGTGAGCATTGACTTATACCAAGATTAGATATGGTCTGTGTCAGTTGCTACTTCTTGGAATTTTATGTGTTCGCGCGTCTCTCGACGCTTCGTTGGCTGATTCCACGACTGCAACTTGGTGCTACCTAGTGTTATAAAAAGCAAATTGCCAAGAAAATAATATAAAGCCATAATAATAAAAACTAAGCGCCACTGAGTTGAGTCTGTCTGTAATTTAAAAATATACATGCAGATATTATCTGCATACTATTCATAAAGAATTTTTAAGCAAATACTTTCTTATGTACTTACGGTGTCTGTCACAATTATACCAACAACAAGCGGCGCAATTACGCTCATCACATTAGCTGCACAATTCGTTATACCCATCAAAGTGCCTGCGAAATTCGGTGACAAATCGATGTGATTGACGAAGGAGCCCAAAAATGTGGCAGAGTTTGTGCCGACAGCCACCGTTAGCAGGATTACAGCCAAATCCCCTTGCTCTGCGCCAACAAAACCAAGCGCAATGGTCGCTGCCATTGGTATCCACATGCCGATTGTATTGAAAATTTTGCGGCTAGCGTTGGTGCTCAGCACTTGCGCCGATATGAGCACTTGAGCCAAGGCACAAAAACCCAAGCCGAGCAGCAGATTGGCGGAGTATGGCAAGGCGGAAAGCAAAGCATTACTTTTGATATCTTTGCCGAGTACGCTTTTCATGTAGGATGGAATTTGTGTCATCAAAGTCCAGTAGCCCCAATTGTAGGCACAACATGCAATGAGCAATATCCAAAATGGCACCGATGTGAAAATGCTCAACCAAGGTGTTGGTAATTTTGACGCACCTGCATCACTCTGCCTCTTCGAAATTGCTGCCAATGCAGCTTCGATATAATCTCTCTCAGCTATGGTAATCAAATTGGATTGGCGTGGTGAATTGGCGCCCCATACTAGCCAAGCTAAAGCCCAGAGCACACCACCGCAACCGGAGAGGTAAAAAATGCTTGGCCAGCCATAGGCGGAGGCAGCCAAAATGCCACTGACGCCTAACATGATAATGGTGCCAAATTGCGAGCCGGAGAAGCAGAGTGTGGCGAGTACGCCACGTTCGGCGGGTGGCGCCCATTTAGCCAAAAGCGTATGCGTCGAGGGATATATGACACCTTGACAGAAACCCTGTAAGAATCGTAGAGCGCACGTCAACTGCCAATCACCCAAGCGAACGCTAATTGGCGTGAACAAGGCGAGGAAACCGGAGGTGCCGACGCTAAAGAGCAGCATCACCTTGCCGCCGAAGCGTTGAGACAATTGACCGCCAGGTATCTGTGTTAGAAAATAGCCCCAAAAGAAGCTGCTAAGCAGCAGTGACTTTGTTTGCTCCGACCAGGCATACTCCTGCAGCAATAAAAGTAAGCGTTACACTGAGAGTCAAACGAAGTATTGCTAATAGTTAACTCACCGGAAAATCTGGGTTAGTGGAATTCCGGTCCATCATGACCACAATGGCAACTGAAAGATTGACACGCATCATAAAAACTACGCAGAGTCCGAAGAAAATTAGCATACTTTGTATATGGCGCACGCCAAGACTTGGTTCTACATATTAAACAGTTATAAAATGAGATTGCATTAAAATAAGGCGAGGGAAAAAATTTGATCGTTGCTACTTGCTTTCATTTGTTCGTTCGGCTTTTGGTAAATTATTCTGCACCATTATGAAGTCTTACGTGAACAAGTGTTGTTCGCTCAAAAGTGTGACTAGAACTGTGTGCATCCGAGTGCATTAAATTATCTGTTAGATACAACAGAGGTATTTGTCGCAGCAGCATTTAATAAATCAATGAGGTGACATGTGTAAATAAATATTTATAAAAAACTTTAATCTTTACTGAAGCACACGCCTTCAAATAAATAGATAATATCAATACCGCAAAAGTAAATTTTTTTTAAATCACGCTTAAAAATGTATTTTTAACTTTTATTATTTCATTATTTAAATAACATATTTTTTTTATTTCATTTATTACATCTGACTTTTACCATTCTGTTTGGTTTTAACTTAATTACTCCACAAACATTTTGAACTAATAACTAAAAAGTCTTATCACAACAGTTGAATGGGACTTTTATCTACACATAAAAACATTAATAAAAACCAGTCGATGACTTTTACATGTTCATCAAAATTAATGTAAATCAGTCACAGCATTTTATTTTTAAAATCATGCTTATCATAAGTCATTAATTTTAGCAGTCAAATAATCAATAGACATCAAGAGTAATTTTGATTATTGATTGGCTTAAAAAGAAGGCTTAAAACAAAGTATACAGCAACAAAAAAAGTTAATTTAAAGGTAGGCAAAATTGAATTGTCTATAATGGTCTTCATCGCTTTGATATTCTGAAATCTTAAAAATAACTGTTAAAAGAAAAAGTACGCAAGAAAAGGCGTTAATAAAAAATTAGTAATATGAAGGGGAAAATTGTTCAGTTATTAACTACTTTAAGATCTTGATAAATTTCCTACTGCACATTGCAGTCCTTTACTTCCATCTATTCGTACACATCTAAAGCAAACTTCTTTTATATTATATTTATATTTCTTTTGTCAAAAATAAAAGGCTTGGCCAGATAGCGATCAAACCGTTAAACCTATATAAATAAATTTGATATCAATCGATTGGTGTTATTTTCTAGAATTCAAAAATATATAGCTTGTTTGAAATTGGGTGTTTATAATTTAAGATATAAATCAGAAACTGACTCATTCAGAAACACGTAAAAGTTATGTACATACACAAAAAAGTGTTTACTATACACAAATAAGCCAATATAACTATCTATCGTATTTATAAGAAGTGACTTTTTAACTTGAAAGAAAAATACCGTGACTCCGTAATATATTTAGCAGCCTACAAGCATTATTGGTGACTTAACTAAGACATAGTCGAACATGAGTTCATTTTTACAACATATGTGTACGCATGTTATAAACATACGCACAGTACGGTTTCATTTTATATTTAGCGATCAGTAATGAAAACAGTAACATAGTAATGAAAATGTTTTTTAATCTGCTTGACGACCTAAGTGGCGTGATTCAATGCCGAAAGGCAAAATTAGTGGATCAATGCACTCCTGTCTCGACAATTCATGTTGGAAAACCTTAAAAAATCATCGCACGATTATTTTCAAGTGCTGGGCGAGATGAATTTTTCAACTCACTGAAAACAGAACAAATAAAGCTTGTAAGTATCGAGTTGAAAATACGCAACATATAAAATACGAGTACTACCCTCGTAGCATTTTTGGTTTCGGTTTCATGCAGCGTTGTGTAAACATAAACATACATACACATAGAAGCCGAATTACTGTTCGCATTTATACACAATAGTTACATACTTGCTGTAATTTTAAGTTGTTACTCTTCCATTCGTCTCTGGTTCTAATCACCTATGCAGAGTTCATGACTTAACCCTTTCAGTATATATGAGGAGAAGAAAACACAAGTGACAATCACTACTTCCTTCATGATAACATCAGTAAAAGTACAATTATAACTGTTAAATTCTGACTTTTATTTTTTCAGATAATAACAGTTAAACCAAGCAAAATATTTCTAACGAATCCAGTTTTACACGGATAGGGTTAAGCCTCCACAGAATAAGAAACATCTTTAAAACGGTATAAAATCAATAAATTCGAGCGGTTAACCAGCGATAGTGGACGTGTTTTTTAAGTGAATTAGTGGAAAGTGATAACATTAAAAGCAATGGGACGTAAGCGCAATATTTACTTACGAGAATATTTTGAAGGTGAAGGTCCAATATGGAAATGCAAGGCATGTGGGCAAATGATCCAGCTAAATTTTACAACGAATTTAAAAACACATTTACAAGCAAAGCATGCCGATATATTTCAGGAGCATGAGAAACGTGTGAAATATAAAAATGTACCATGCAATGAAAATGATAAAAAAGTGAAAATTACATTGGAAATGTCTCGAAATGAAGTGGTGAATGCTTGTATTAACTTCATCACGAAAGACTCGCTGCCTTTGTCGTTTTTCGACTCTGATTCGTTTAAAATTATTTCGAATGAAATATCATGAGGATGACAAGGATATCAACAATTTCCTTCTACGAACATTTGAAGGCTTTGACTTTTAAATTTTTTGAGAACATCATAACAGTTACTTTAGGTCCCTGAAAAGAACAATGTTTCACCAGTCAACATTGAATGCAATTTATATGACATTCCCCACACAGACGACACTTAAACCCAAATATCGGTAAAAGCCTTGTATTATTTTTTGCCACTTGACTTACTATGTCAACACAAATATTTGTAAAAATAGTTGATAATGAAAATGTGGGGGAGAGTAATTTTTTTTTTTTAATTCCTCGTAATTTATTATGAAAACTACAAGGAAAAAAAAATATTATTCTACTCAGATACGATTATTTCTTCCTAATTGAAATACTTAAATATATTGTAATGAAATTGTACACAGATAAGCGTGCATATTAATGGTAATGTGTAATTTAAATAACAAATTGATTATACAATTTATACCATAACTATTCTGCAGGATCATTCCATGGCTGCACTGTGAATTCACCAAAAAGTAGGAACACTGTATTTCCCAGTAGATAAAGAAAAGATGCCAAGAAGAATATTATGCGCCACTGTTCCAAAGATTTCTGCAAATATTTATTTAATATAAATTGTTCGCAAACATCAAGCTATGAAGTTGTGTATTTATTTTGCATTGTTTACTTTATATTTAACTTAATATATAATCATAATATGTATAAGGTAAATTTTGAATAAATTTTTTGCGATTTAAGGCTTTAATAACATTTTATGTACGACCGTCATTGAGGAAGATGGAAAAACACAACAGTTAACTCGACATCGAACTAAATATATGTAAGTCGTTGATAAAAGAAGTTGTCAGAATATTTTGCATTCAAAGCAAACAATTATTTGTGATTTTAACAACAACCAACAAAATATGTCAACAGGGTACATTATTCTAGGAACATTTCTAAAAATAATCACCTATACCTTTTTTTCTTTTTCTTTTTAATAATAAACCCAACGATAATAACCCTCCTTTCCCGCCCAATTTTTAATTATGGTTGTGCCGATTCGAGAAAGAGTTTGTTAAGTGCCGAGATCTCAAACTGTGTTACTATGTACTAACGCAAATCAATTTAAGAGGGAGGACAGCACATTATTCCTGATGTTAAAGGGTAAGTCTGACACATCAAAGGTGTTGGAAAGCCAGTCAAAATCCAGACACCAACACTGGAATGGCTCATTCAGTTCACAATTTGTTTTACATTGATTCAGAAAAAGGGGTTTAAAGTGCCTCGAAACACGAGAAGGGACATTGAAATTAACTTCTGCCAAAAGAAAAGGACTATCAATCGATCCCGTGACCAACTTCACCATAAACATTATGCCTAGAATTTGTTCTACGATTTGAAAGAGTAGGAAGATTAATTAGTTTCAGCCGACTAGTATATGGTGGCAGTCTGTGAGTAAAATCCCAACTAAAGTGTCTTAAGGCAAACAGTAAAAATTGTTTTTGAACCGATTCAAGGCGGTCAGAATGTAATCAAAAGAAGCCGGTAAAGAATGTAAAAAAGATTTAAAGTCATGAAATTTACGTTACACCACAAAACTATGCTTTCTAAATCATCCTACAGCAAGGATCTCTCATCAACAGAGTTGTATGATCTAAAAATTTTAATATCATCAGCATACATTTGAATTTTTGAAAATTTTAATACCGTAATTATATCATTAATAAACTGTAGGAACAGAATTGGGCCGAGGTGGCTGCCTTGAGGAACTCCTGAGGACACATCAATGACATCCGATGCAACATTTTTATAAATGACTCTTTGCGTTCTGCAATGCAGGTAGGAAGATATCCAACGGAGTATACAAGGTTGAAACTAATTGGTTTTCAAGCTTATGAAAAAGATTGAGTGATTTAATTGTCATAGAAAACTCAATAAAATATCCCACAAAAACTCAACGCAGATTTCTGACGATTTCTTTTAAATGACCTTGTATTCGTTAAATATTACTTAAACGAAGTGTTCTTTCATGATGGAATAATGAAAGGTGTTGTACGTTGTGACAGCGCCAGTTTGAACAGCTCAATGTTGTAGTTTGGAAGTATTAGAGAAACGGGAATTAAAAAAAGTCCGTTCTTAGAAAAAAGTACAAATGATTGAAGATATTTACATAAAATTTAACCACAATGATTGAAATGTTATAAATTTAAAAAAAAATTAATAACATAATTTGTATTTAAACAGTACGAATTTTTAGTGGTTTTGGATGCCAAATTAAAAAAGACAAACTTCTTCGATAATGATTATTCTTCAGAAAATAATATGAAATGTTCAAATATGACACAAATGCATTCAAACCGTACCAACAACATAACAATGTTTTGTCCAGCGATTAACTTTTTTTCGGAAAAGGTTTCCCACATTAATATAATTTATTGGTTCATGAAGAAAGTGAAGGTAATCCATGGTTATGAGCATAAAACACTGAAGGCCGGGTTTTAAGAAAAGAAATACTAATTGATAACTGAAAAAGCATAAATATACAGATCCATGGAGTTCCTTTAGCCTTTATGGTATAATTATTAGAATACAACATCCAAAGGTTAAATTGAATATAAAATTAGCTTGTTCCAAAGACGAGCGGAGAAAACGAAAAATTGACGTTGACGAGACGATCGAGTCGGTTGAAGGCGGAAGAGAAATAGGACTTTATCAAAAACGGACATTAGAATACAACATCCATAGGTTAAATATATTTTTGATACTCTATCAAAAAACGGATATTTTTTTTTCTTGCCACTAAAATATTGTATTGGAAATGCCAATAAAATTGTTTATCCTGTCTTCCGAAATGAACCCCTGAGCTTTATTCCACTTAATAAGTTAACAAATAATGTTTCATTAGATATACAAATACTTGACAATTTTTACAAAAACTTATTCAAATTCTCGCTTTTAGAAAACGAATTATCAACCAATGAGAAAAATTATCCAAAATGTCAAAACAATCGATAATACTGCTACAATTCAACATTTTTTTTGTACAAAACTGGTAACCAAATTCTGCAAAGGAACAACACAGTTTCTAAGGGCGTTCAAGATGGCTGGTTTAGAGCGAGAAGTTGCCAACGTACAACACCTTTCATTACTGCAGCATGGTGTTCTTCTACATTTTTAAAATATGTGAATCATATGAAATTGGTTTAATAAAAAATATATTTTTTGGCCAAAAATTAGCTCACAAAATAAACATCACTTAAATGTGTTAACATTTTAAGTTGAACACCTAGCGAAATATCAAATTTTCAAATGTTTTTAGTCTTTTCTGGCGAAGTAATAAAACTTTAAAATTCGGTCATTAAAATTTACCATGCAGTAAATTTTGTAACCATTTCGTATTCTACGCTCATTCTTACCAAGTGAATTTTATAACCTGTGAAACAATTTAATTGAAAATGCTTGGAGAGGAAGAAAAATGTTCAAGAAAACACATATTAAAAAGTGTGTGAGAAACTAGCGACCCTTTTAACTTGGAAGACAGGTTTTTTTTCAGCATATTCACCAATATAAAATCATTTGATACGAAGTATGCCCAAAAATAATTATTCGAAAAACTTTTATTTCAGTCAAAATACCTTTGCTATAGTTTCATTTGGTCAATAGCCCATTTATCACACAGTATTTTTTACGGGAGTGGGTCCGCTGGAGTATTATGGCCTCTAATGATTTGTGGATGCATTTGAACAAACTCGACATATCACTTGCAAAGCAAAAAATAAAAACTGCAATGTTCGAAATATGAGTAGCTTTCATGTTGGAACAAAATAAGAACCCTTATTTTTGCTTTTTTTAATGAAATTTAAGAGAGTAACCGACGAAAAAAGGAAAACAGGTGAATAAAAAATGTTGTTCGAGTAAGATTTATAAGAAAATAAATATTAATGTATCCATTTTTTTATTTAATTTCATATTTACCTCATTTGTGACAATCAGTGCCACGGTTAGCGGCGCCACAATACCCGTTATATTAGCCAAACAATTCGAAATGCCCATCAAAACTCCGGCAAAGTTCGGCGATAAGTCAATATGATTAATCTGATAGCCCAGATATGAAGCCGAGCTAATACCAACTGTTATGGTTAGCAGAGCTACGGCAGCTATCACGTGATTTGCATTCACGAAGCCGAGTGCAATAAGCGTTAATGCTGGTGTGCCATGACCAATGGTATTGAAGAGCTTTCGGCTTGTTTTCAAAGTGAACCAATTGCGCTTTATAAACAACATCGACAATGCTATGAACGCAAAACTCAATATCCACATTGCTAGGTATGGGAGCGCGGAGGAAAGTGCATTCTTTTCAATATCCATGTGTAAAATATTCTTAACATACACTGGCATGTAGGTCAACAACGTCCATAGTCCCCAATTGTTGGTGCAGTGCACGGTGATCAGCGCCCAAAAGGGACAAGATTTCAAGAACGATGACCAAGGTGGATGCATAGAGTTTCGACGCACCTGCAACTCGGAATTGCCCCAGTGTGAAAATATGAGTTCTCGCTCTCGCTCCGAAAGACGTCGACATTCCTTCGGTGAACTACAACCGAAAAACTTGAAGATGGCTGACCACAAGAGCCCCACGCTGCCCGATATGTAGAAAATGCTTGGCCAACCGAGGCGCGACGCCGCCAGCACACCACTACTGGCTAACATAACGAACGTACCGAACTGACAGCCTGAATAGGTGCATGAGCTCATTAGACCACGTTCCTCCACAGGTGACCATTTCGAGAGTATCGTATGCACAGAGGGAAAAACGACGCCCTGAAAGATACCTTGTAGTATGCGTGAGGCCAACACCAGTTGCCAACTTCCAATGGCGGCACACAGCGGCGTCAATATGGCCAATAGCGAACAGCCCACAAGGCAAATGAGCAAAAGTATTTTGCCCCCGCATTTACGCGAGAGATAACCGGAGGGTATTTGTGAAGTAACATAACCGATGAAGAAGGAGCTCAACAGCAAACCTTTGATGTATTCGCTCCAGGCGTACTCCTATATGGCGAAAAAAGGAAAGTCAATTTCATTTCGATATCAAAACAAAGTATGTATGTATATAATAAAATATATGTAAATATTTATGAAAAGTTACTTCAAAATCTGGATTTGATTGCTTATCTGTCATCACAATAATCGCTACCGACAAATTCACGCGCAGCGCATACACAACGGACATTGTACCGAAAAGTAAAAATGTTTGCAAATGTCGAACACCAAGATTTTTAACTGTAAGCAAAAGCAAAGAGAAATATTTTTATCTTCATATAAGAAAATCGCGAAACCGTTTACATTTACAATACATACACATTTGAATTTAAAAATAAACGTCCAATCGGTATCGGTATTGCAATTTTTAGCGAGTGTTCTATACAAACAAGTACAATTAAAAGCACAAAAAAAAATAGTTTAAATTTAAATTTCCGAATAGATTTGTGTTTGTTTTGTTTATAATTTTCTTTTTCCAGAAGTCAGACATTTGAATCATTAACAAAAGGCAGGAAAATGAAGAGAGAAATATTTAAATATTTTCTTGGAAAATTGAATCACAATAGTTTTTATAAATACGAAAATAATTTCTTTGAAGCCGAATAACATTGGTAAAATTCAAGGAAGGAAAATGTTAGTTATCTATGAAAAAATTTTTATTTTAATTTCTATTAAGCATAGGGAATACTAATAAATAAAGTAGTAGTATTGAAAGCAGGATTTGATTTAATTACAGTTTTTGGAACTTTTGTAAGAAGTAGGGCAAGAAACAGAAAAAATCACACAAAAATGCGCTTTTTTTTAAATAAGCTAATTATGTAGAAAATTTGTGTTTTTTGAGAGGCTTGTAATCTTGATTCGTTTAAAAAATTTACTTCGGAATTGTAACAACGTAAAAAGGTATGATGGACGCACTGAGGCTGGGTAGAAATTGTATGTAGCATTTTGGTGGAAAAGTAAACAGGTGAGCCTAGCGAAGGACTTATTTTTGAAAAGACAATGTATTAAATATAACCATTAATTTTTGAGAGTACTGTGCAAATACTTATCCCAAGCTTTATCCATATATTTGATGTATCTCTCAAACTCTTTCTACGTATTGCTATTCTACTCATTAACTGCAGTTTTACCTCAGATTTTGATTTGTGTGTTTGTTTTAAAGATATAATTTTGTTACATTTATTTATTTTATGCTATCTATCACGCCCTACATACATATATTTGCAACTAGTCATAGACTGGTGCATGCGAAACTAGTTGCGCGATCAAAACAAGGAGGTAACTCTGCAGGACAGTTGAAATTTTCAAGTGTACCTTTCCAAGCTTTATATTTTGAAAAGCGCTGAAATTAACAGTATGCTGAGCTTTGAAAGCACTTTAAGGTAAGTAGGTAAATATATGCATGTTAAAGAAATTAATTTTGACATATCTAAATTCTGAGGATTACGTTTCTGGATCGCCTAACAGCTCATTTGGTTGATTTGTCCTGGGTTTCCTGAAGTCGCTAGTCTATCACAACAAACCTACGATAATGCGCAAACCTATTTGCGAAGTTCAGGCCGATATTATAACATATACTCGATTCAATGCAACAGTATTAAGGCGCTAAATAAACACAACATAAAATATTTGCGAAGTTCATACAAAGGGTAAAGTCTTTTGCGGTCAAATTGTATAATCATTAAATTTATTGTTATCTTTAGGAAGACATACTTTTCTAATATGAAAAAATTGCATAACTCAAACTTTAATTTGTGACACTAAAGATTTTGAGTTACTGCCTTATTTTATTTATTACGTGATTATGAAGAAAAATTCAAACTCTAAAAGACTTACAAATTTTAGATAGCGATCCAAGAATTTTTTTTTCACAAAAGAGGTTAATAAAACTGGAAGTGCTGGTAATCCTCCACCTAAATAGCAATTGACCGTAAAGTGCAGAGGCCATCGTAAAATTATTGATATACTTACATATTTCAAATATGAAACTTTTTTTAGACTTTTCTTAAATTTATAAAATATACTTTTATTAAATTGTTGATTCAGTTGTATTGGCCATAATTATATAAATTATATATAGATTTTTAATGAGCTCAAGGCCGGAAAAATAAAACAATTGAATAATATGTAAATTATTTTATTTAATCGTCAATATTTCGACTTCAGTCTGAATCTATATATAACTTTTATTAAATTAATTAAATTTAGAAAATTATGAATTTGCTGGGTTTTTTTTTGCTGTGGAAGCAACGGCTAAAAACTCATTAGTAATATTTAAACAGTTCCCGCAATTATTTTAAAAGTTTAATTCCATTCTAAGTTCATTCATTACTGCATTTAAGTCGAATAATTGATTAAAATCGCCACCGGAAGTTTTTAAACCTTTTTCTTTGCAGAATTTTAAAGTCCAAAATTTGTACTCCATCGCCACATTAAACAACGCTACGAACACATGAATAAAAGTCCCGTTGTCAATCACCAAAGCGCGAACGAAGCATAAATACTAATTACAAAATGGCAGCCAGTCAGGCGATAAGAAACTTATGCAAGGATTAATGGAAAAAACAGAAAATATGCGACCAACAATAAACCGTGAGTGTATGTATGTGTAATGTATTTTCTTGGAAAATCTCTCAAAATTCAAATGACTTCTAATTTAATAATATGGAACTGAAAATATTGTGGAACACCTAAAATATTTATGTATATACATACATACATACATACATACATACATACTTACATACATTTGATGCATTTGCTTTTATTTGCACAATTCAGTTGCAATAAATAATTACTATCTTTGCGCTCTTAGCGCACTTTTATAGTAAAAAAAGTGACTGTGCAACATCTTAGTACGATTTTATTCTCAATATCTAGCAGTATATTGAAGACGACCACCAGCATGCTTTCAAATAAATAGTAAGCAATGTATTTAAAACATTGGTGAAGGTTTGCACTGCACTTAAAGGCACTGAAAAGCTGCATCAATGTGATGAAGTTTTGGTAGTTGCTTTACTTTATGCACATTAACAACACAACAACACACCAACTTACACAACCAAAATAATATATGTATATATGTACATGCATATCTGATGCAAGCTGTAAAAATATTAACGTAGTTTCTACGATCAATCTACATTTTTCGTTATGTTATTACTAATAAAATTATTATTAATATTATTTAAATGAACGCTCGCCCGATTTATCGGATCAACGAGAATAATCCATGCGGTATATGTAGATATATTTCGATTTCAGCTGTTCCTAACATATTAAATGTCGAGACCACAGACAAAAAATAAATCACAGACTTAAAAAACTATAAAATTGTCGACGTTTTTATTTTAGTCATAGTATATGCACGTAAGTACATACATACATATATGTATATAATTAGTTGTCTTTGATGCTATTAAAAAGAAGTGTGCTAGTACCTTTCATCTTTAAAAGGCGTCGGATTGCATATGTTTTTTATTCCCTTACTAAAGCAGAAATGTGTTTTAATTTTTAAAATAATTTCTGACAAAAAAAAATTAAGCCAAGTTTTTTTTTGGTTTTCAAACAATTTAACAGTAGAAATACATTTGTTTCATAACATTTATTGTTAAAGTCATAACAGGGTTCCTGTAATAAATTCTGATTAAACATGAAACTGTTTAAAAAATATTATAAATAAAACTCAATATGCTATTATTTTAAATGGAACATAAAGCAAGCAAAAAATGCTCAAAGAATAACTTTATTTGGTTGACGAATTTATACATAAAATTAATACTAATATTTTTATTTCTGGTCTGTTATTCAGCAAGATGCCAGTTTTGTTGGTGGAACATGTTCACATGAAAAAACGACAAAAGTTTTATGGTAGAAGTCAATGTTGCAACTGCAACGATCACCACTTCATCAAAATTCTTTTTGATTTTTCCTACCAAGGATCAAACGAAGTAACTTTTCATCTCTGCTGCTCTTAGGAAAATGAAACTGAACTTACTATTTTTATGATGACGTTTGTTCACAGGTGTATAACTAAGTAATGTCGTTTTTTTTTCTTTACAAAAACACGTGTAATGCAAGAGTTTAAGGAAGAATCGTTTATTCAAAGTATGCTCCCTCGCTTTTCACACATTTTTCCCATCTTCCAGGCAATTTGTGAATTCCACGCCAATTGAAGTCTGTATCAAGCCAAATTCTCAAATTTTCGTAAGAATCGAAGCGCTGCTCAGCGAGTGCGTGTCCCATGATGCGAACAAGTGGTAATTGGACGGGGCCAGGTCAGGTGAATAGGCCGCATGCGCGAGCACTTTCCAATTGAGCGCTGCCAACGTGTCGCGAACTGGTCTTGCCGTATGTGATGGAGCGTTGGCATGTCCATTTGCCTGTCGTTCAACTCATACGGCACCCATCTACAGACCTTTTTAATCTTACCCTTTTTAATCTTAATAACGCTTGCATTTCGGCGTCTTCGTACCTTTTCGAAGCTCCAAAGCGTTCTTTGTCCTTGAAATCGAAATCACGACTTCTGATTCGTTGAAACAATCTTTCACTCGTTTTAACAGTTGCCACTTGTTCACGAAAGGCTTAAGCAAGTGTTTGGTGCGATTCCGACGATGTTTCCTTCAAATGAAAACATAGAATTAACATTGTCCGAGATTGCTCTTTGTTCGGCACGAAACTCGACATGTTGACAGCGCTGAGAGTAACATGATAATGACGCTCGATTAGCGCGAAACTTTGCTGGCATGACAGTTAATGTTGACGCTTCACACTGTCAATGACATTCGATAAATATCCAGACTTGGGCGACATCTAAATGTTCGTACCGACATTACTTAGTTATACACCGTAAATGTACAAAAACTTTTTTACCTTTTTGTAGAGACCCTGTTCATTGGCGCAAGAGTGAAGTACAAAGTAGTCGCTATTATGACCAAATATGCAACAATTGATCTAAAATGTAGTAAATTAGTTATTCTCATTGGCTTTTGAGATGGCGACAAGTAATTTGGATCGAATTAATGTTATGTCAACTGTAATCAATAATTATGTCGGTTTCTTACGGAAACGCTCAATAGTGCAGAGAGGAATCGAAATATTCGTAACATTCACATATGTATGTAGGTATACTCGTATTAACAATATAATAAATTTATTGAAAATAAATAAGCGCGCAAGGTATCTACTTGCGGTTTTGATTTGACCATTTGCATACTTTTAAATTTTAGCTTCGGAACTTCAAAGTTTATAAATTCGCTTAACATGCAAGTTGCGAGTTTTAAATTTTAAACAAAGTTTTATATTAATGTTTATATCTAAAGAGATGGTAAATTTTAAAAGTAATATAAAAGTATTCTCAATTTATTTCAAAATTTTCTGCATTCATAAAGAGTCAATTGCTGTTTATGCAAAGAGCCAGAAGCAATGCGAGTATGTGCCTCCGTCAAGCGGCACATTTAGCAGCAGCATTGGCGCGCCATTGTCTCGACTGCATGTTGGTGTGTGTGAGGCGAAATTCGCGTTCAGAAGTATCTTCCTCCTAGTATTAAGGTCATGAAGGGAGAAGGAATTAACCTTGAACTTGTGCCTACATATTTAACATGCAATGCACACTAAACGTTTACTTTAACTTTTTTGAATAAGGGAAATTTTTAAAGACTGGCTATCCGGTTTTTATTTTAATTTACCTACAGCATTCTATAATATCTTAATTACGCATGTGATTAAAATTAATATTGCTTCTTTCATTTTGCAACACTTCATTACATTTTTCTTATCCGTCTATTCATCGTTTTTCTTAAAAATAAGATATAAAAAACTTTGAAAAAATTATAACCAGATATCCTGTTAACTGGATGAACAATCTAAATATGTGGTTATAAAAAAAATATGTGTGTAGTGGTTATGTATGCCATTTGGACGCTTCAGTTTCCACCTACAACCTTATGTGACCATTTTTCAATCGAGTATATACAAAAATGTGTTTTAATAAATAAATCGCAGTTGGCTTTATGCAGTCCAGGGTCAATTTGTCGTTTATATGCTATAAATTCCAAAGTAGTGTATCGATTGGTGCTTATCAATTTGCTCTGCCGAAGACCAACAATGAACGTTTGTAGAAGGAACACAGCATCAAAATGTGGTGACTTATGGTATATTGCTGACAGACACAATAATAGTATACAAGCACATACAACAGTATATAGCCCCACAATATGGTTCCATATGCATAAATTTCATCAAGCGGAAATTGTTTTAATCGTTATGCCCCTGCAGAGGGTAGACGTGATTATTTTGCTTACAGTTATCTATTAAACGAAACAAAAATTGAGCATAGATGAAAGCTTGATTGACAATGACGACGAAATTAAAATATATATTATAATTTTGAAATATATTTTCATATATTAATTTCTAATTACGATGAAAATACATTAAGCGGTGACCAGGAATCAGGACTTTAATGGATAATGTTCTTGTCAATTAGAAATGTCAATTTTAGATCGATCAAATCGGCCGTTGTCGCTGAGTGATTAGCGCTCGCTAATTCCAAGACATCATGGTACTCTAGGTCTGTCAATTTCTGTACAAGATTAAAACACGCACCACAACTTATAAAAGAGTATAAATCAAATATGGAACTTTAAAGAAAATGTGACGCAAATTATTATTATTTTTTATTAAGAGAAAGAATTAAAGCATATTTTCGGGATCGATTTTTTGTTATTATTTACTTTATTTAAAGAAAAGGCAGTGTTTTCAGAGATAGGTAGGTAGCTAGGTATGAGTGGCATAAGTAGATTATTTTAAATGCAGCTTGCAAGTGCCAAAGGGCATACCAATGCGTTCTTTACTGAGAAGAATCTGCTTGGTTGTTCCTTTCCTTGCAAGTTCATCCGCAATGCAGTTACCCCCGATGTCCCTGTGACCAGGAACCCAAATGAGGTTGAGTCTTTTCTGCTTGGCCATCTTCTGCAGAGATCGGCTGCAATCCAGTACAATCTTTGATTTAATTGTAGCTGAGCTCACAGCTCTGATTGCCGCTTGGCTATCACTGAATATAAAGATATCCTTGCCTTTTAAAGCGGTCTGTAGCATGTCTATAACATCCTTAATAAGCCTGGAAAACACTACAGTGATCCGGCAGCCGAAAAGAACAGTTCAGAGATAGGTCATGCGAGAAGACCCCTCCGCCCACTCTGCCAATCAGTTTCGAGCCATCTCTAAAGATCGTGAGACTTCCAGGTGGAGTGTAGAAATCTCTCGGCCACGCGTCCCTACCTGGGATTACCATCGGGAATTTCCTGTCCGGGACCACAGTATCGACACAGCGGTCTGTGTATTCCGGAAGCATTCTATAATTATTCAGTATGCTTGAGTGTCCACGCAAGCTAGACTCCCATTGACATGTCTCTCTTAACCGAAGTGCGGCAAGAGCCGCCATTTGCTGACCCTCTAAGTCTAAGCGTAAAAGGTCCAGAAAGACATTCAAGGCGTCGCTTGGTTTTGTTCGCAACGCTCCGCTAATGCGGAGATAACTACGTTTGCTTATCATAATTCCTTAGCTAAGATTTTCACCGAAAACGATGCTTCTTACGCATGCTCAATCTTTTTATTACCTTTTTGGTTATTTTTAACAAAATGCTTCATTATATTTGTATATTATATCATTAATTGTTAATAAGCTTACCGTAAATTTCAAACAATTAAAGAGTTAAACATTTACTTAAAATAAAAGTCTAGTTATTTAAAATAAAAGTCTAGTTGAGAAAGGTTTATCTAATGAGAATCTTAATAATGAGTCTTATTATAAGCCTTGTTTATTCAATCGTAGAAAAATATTTATTTATTAATAATATATACTTTTTACTTACTTACTCATAACACTTGTTCATTATTAAGATTATATTATTAATATATTATACATAAAAAATAAACAATTCCAATTATGAACTTCAACAAGACCAAAATAATATTATATGTTTTACTGGTATAAAACTACTGCCAAGCTATGTGAAGATGTTTTGAAAATTCTAGGTACCCATTAAAAAAATGATGTCAAGAATGGGTCGATATTTGTTAAATTACTTTACAAATATTCATTAAAGAGCGTCTCTCTTCAATACTCCATCGGCTGCTTGTATAAAATTTAACTGATGACACTGATTCAGTGCGGTAGATATTCAAAACATATGGGTGTAGTAAGTCAAGGGGGTTACAAATAAAAAAAATGAATTTAATATAAAATAAAAGTGTACAACGTATGATGTATTTATTAATGTACAAATCTTATATCTCCTAGCGGCTCAAGGTGGTCGACCGGAATATAGATTATGAAGAGTTATTTAATTTATAGCTCTTATCTTTAAGCTCACATTACAATTGCTTATATTATCGAAACTGAACAATAATAAAACACGCCAACAAATAATTTTAATATGAAAATAAATCAACCTACATAAACAAAATTGATTTAGTCTGCAACGGAAGCGCACGCAAAGGTTAAGGTACATCAGCTTAACTTAAACAGATAACAAATAAATTCTGTTCTCTATTTAATCACATAAAGACTATTTAATTGCAATTTACTGTTTTTCCGATTTGCCTTTTTAGCAAATATGTGTACAAATCGCTTGGGATTTTCCATGTCTAAACATGCTAATGAAAATCCAATCAAAATTAACTGTTAGATTAACAATTTCACCATATTTACATTGAAACTAAATTATATCGTGGAATTGGGCAAATTTACATAAATCGGTATGTTCATACAAAGAATGTGCAGCCGATGGAATGTGCATTTCAACGTTAATTAGAGCCACAAAAATAAACACAGAATTCAACTACCCCCTCACAATAGCACTTTTTTTGTTAGCAAATAGTGTTTGATACCTCTGAGCAAATACTATATTGCACTTGATAGTGAATATTTGCAGTGATATATTTGCATATTGTACAATTTGCTTGTTTTTTTGTTTCTACATATGTATACGTATGTATTAGTGGTTAATTTTTAGCAAACAAATTTGTTTTCAAATTTGCCTATTTAGGCAAATGATTCTCATATCAATTTACTCAAGCATGTATGCTTTGACTCATAATTATATCGTCATTTTTTTTTTCTAATTCAAACAAAGGGTAAGAAGCTCAAAGTCTGCCCACAATCCGAAGTTCCCGGGCGATCCTATTAGCAAACTTTTGATAAGACGAAACAACATAAATACTCAATAAATACTTTGCTCAAATTAATTTTTTGATTGGCTAGAGTGAGAAAGCACGCCCCTGCAGATTCACTCGCTGCTTATCATAACGTGTTGTCCTTTCCTTTATTTTCATGTTCTTTTATAGGACTCATTGCCTGACCGTTGTCAATACTATTGCGCCTAAAATTATGCCACTTAAATTTGTATATTAAGACAAAGCTTAAAATTTTTACGTATTTCTCAAACGATCAGCATCAAATTTCTTGTAATTCATTTATGTGAAAACGTATTCAAACGTTATACGTTTTGTCAAAGGCGTGAGAATAACGCTGTAAAACTAATACACATTTTTTTCTTTAAATACTGACAAAATAATGGGAGTTGTAAAATTAAAAAATGTAAATAAAATTCTGCATTAGCAAAGTACTTCTTACTCAACACAAGTGAATGTAAGCGTTGAAACTATACGGTTATTACTTTGCTTCTTTGATATTTAACTAATTCATAAAATCTATGATATTCAACTTTAAAATGCTTTCACATAAATCTCTTATTAATGTACATAAATTAAAATCTATTCACTATGAGTCTGACTTGAAAGTTTCCTGTAAAAGTTTGCACTTTCTTATTAAATACAATTTCATTTTGAGCTCAATAAATTTGTTTTTTTTTGAAGTTTTAAAGTATGATAACGAAAACACTGTGATAATTTGCTATAAAGTTTTATTACTTGCGGTTACAATAACTTGAGTAAAAATTGAGATGTCGCCCACTAACTAAGAAATTAGGTTTTTTGTGAAATTTTGAAAAATATCTGTATCTCAATAACGGTGTAAGGTATCGTCACAAAGTTCGGTAAACAAATTTTCCTCAATATCGCTGTTATCATCGTTAAAACTTTTTGAAATTGGACCATAACGACGCCCACTTCCCATATAGCGGAAATTTTGAAAAATGCAAAAAACTTCGTTTTTCAGTGTTTATTAGTAGAAAGTGAGTAAAGTTTAATACTAGCAGCGATTTGAAACACAGAAACGGGGTTTTTATGAAATTATGGTCACCGCCCATGCAAAAATACATCGCGAGGGTATATAAAAATCGGTTTTGCCCAAATTTAGCTTTTCTTAATTGTTTTACTTACATATGTACATTTAAGTACAAGTACAATTTTGTGCCTTGGCGTATACGTAATTTTATGTGACAGAAGAATCAAGTCATTGGGCAAGCGAAACCAAAAAAAAAATTGTGTACATACGAGTATAATCAGTTTTATACCAAAAGAATTAATTGGACATACAAATAGTGTTATGTAATAATAATCTCTCTTCTGATTTTTTTTTACGAAATATTAAAAAATACCGATATGTAAAATTAAAAAGGGTGGAAATAAGTATTAAAGCTTTCGGCTCTGAGCACTGAATTTTTAGCAAATCCTAATATATATATATATACTAATTTAAACCTTCAAATTTCACTAACTCGTAATTGTTGTGCAAATTTGTTGACGATTTTACAAACAAAATGTGGTGCTCCATTCCATTGCCGATTTATTGATTTAAAATTTTGCTAATTTGCACGTTGTTCTTTGTTCACATCATTATTTACCGACAGTGCTTCCAGCAACTATATTCTCGTATGTATGTAGTACTATGTCAATAACGCTGCGATCGCCCGCGGCCCGCTTCTGACGTATTTCAATCTCTATCAGTTAAATCCAATTGCTACGCTACAATACCCCAATTCCCAACTATTTAACTTGGCAACTATGGACAGTTGGGTTGTGCTTCATTTGTTTGCGTTGTATATAAATTTTAGATTTTACATCCAAATTCATTTATTCAGTTACAATGAAATGTACGAAATATAAAAGCCTGTAAGCATTCAAGCAAATATATCTTGGTCGAACAAAAATAGACAGTAATTGTGTGCAATCGAGCCAAGAGAGCTAACGAGTTGCGGCCGTGGAACTTTACAGATTTACCAAATAGAATCTATTCAAATTGGCTACATGAATTTGAAAAGGTTGATAGTTACTTATTTGCGATGATACCACATTACGTTGTATGTCCAAAAATTGATTTCTGCTTTCTGTATACAAATAATCTTTTGTAAACGCAACTACAAATCGTTCGCTTTCGTCAGCGAATTTTTCAACACTACCAGTAATATTAACTTTACGGAAAATCAAAAATAATGTTATATTTTCCTCTCTGTTGTAAAATCATTATATTCATATTGGCTGTGCAATTTTCTCTTGGTTTTAACTTTATTAACTTTTCATAAATATTAAAAAAATTAAATTATTAACCCCACTAACGCACAGTATTTTTAATAATAATCTGTGTGAGAAAAATATTTGAAAACATTAAATATATATACATTATTTTTTTTTTGCGGTCTCTTTCTTTGTTTCACATTTGGGTTGGACGACGGAGTATCGCTCCAACATATGTATGTCAAATTGTTTTTATAATTCCAAACATTATTCACAAAAAAATTTGTCAAAAAATTATTACAAATAAATAAAAATGAAACAAAAAAAAATTTTATGCAAAAATTATAAAAAATATGACCATAAAATTATTACAAATATAATCGTAATTTGCCTCCAATTTGAACCAAAAATGATCACAGAATAGCATTCCATAATAGTCATATGAGGATATCGTGTCGTCCCGGCATCGAGGCCATAGAAATTCAGAACAAATTCGACCATTTTTATTAACTGTGAAAGCCAAATATGACTATTTTTGGTTAAAAAACTTTTAAAAAATTCCGTCTGGTATGAAACAAAAAGTCAAAACCAAAATCCGATTTTTCTATTAATATGCGATGAAGCCGAAGATGCTTAAATATGAATTAAACGTTTTGTAGAACTTTTATGACGGTAGAAAAACAGACTGAACGAAGTTGTTGAACTTTTTTGTCTGGTAAGAAAATATGTGATGTGGTATGATATTCTAAGCGAACGATATTTTTCACCAGGAATGGCGATTTTTATTAATTATTTAATGTTTACCAATAATTAAATGAACATATATGTATGTAGTTACATATGTCTAAATTTTTATAAAATACTTATCCTAGCAGGTTTACTGCTACATAAAACAGATGCATTCCTCTTATGTTACAAAGGCATGAGGAATAGTTTTTCTTGTAAATAGTACAATACGTGCATGTATTCTGAAAAAAAAAACACATGTAAAAAATGCTTCACATACACACAGGCGCCATTTCAATGTTAGAGTATGTGACACATTTCGGAATTTATTGTAAGAGACAACTTTCCGTAGTGCCTGGCAACCGAAGTGAAGTGTTAGGCGAATGAATAGTGCTGGCAAAAAATTTTTAATGCTTGCAACTTAAAATAACAATTATATTGGAGCCTAACCTTTAATACAGATAAGTTTTTTTCTTAATGTACAGTAACCACTAGTGGCGTGGAGCAAAAAGAGGTAGACGTTCATTTTTAATTTTTGTTCTAATTAAACTTGGATATGTCCCAAGTTTTTCCTCAATAAAATTGAAAATCCCAGTTGCATCGATTAAAATATTTTGTTCAAAACAAAAAAGAAAAGCATTGTCAATATTTAACTTAACTTTCACTCTTTGCTACCCTTACCATGGATTACCACCTTTGCAATTCTTCGAGATAAATATCATTATAATAAATATTTGTAAGTTTTTCCTTTGGCATAATAATCTTAAAAAAAACACAACGTTAAAACTTTCGATATGAAAGTATGCCAATTTTGTAGATGATGCCCTCCCACGACATTGATGAAAGTCTTAACACACGAGAACTTATTGCAGACAAAATTAAATTCCGCTGTAACTTGCAAAAATGACGTTTAGAAAATAATTAATGTAAATGATTTAAACATTCAGTGCTATTTCCATTTTAATTTTCGGTCGCATTAAGGGTTTTGGAACACAATTAAACCACAGTTTATATTTTTAAATTTAAACATTAAATAAATAAATTTTTTTTATTAAAAAAGTAATTCTTTATTATCCCAGGGGATGGGAAACGGGTTGGAGTCAAGGGGTGAGGAGTGGTTGTGGGCGTGTGACTAACAAATACGATAACATTTCACACAAAAAGAATCACTTTTAATCTCAAATAATTTTACTGTAAACATAAACGTAAAAGTCTTTGCCGCAACACCCATTTATCAATTAAAAGTTTTGCGCTGTTAATTTAAATAATTGACGCATTTGCCGCAACAGTGCAAGCACTTTTATAATTAATGCACGAATTATTTTGGTACATTTCTAATGCAGAAAGTATTTGTAGCAAATGTAGAATTTTTTTGGTTTTACTAGTTTTTTTTTTTTTTTTGAAGTATTAGCTCGTAATGTAAGCATAAAGTTACATGAGTAAGCCAAATTTATCAACGTCATTCTTGGCTTCATAAATTTTACAGCGGCTGTATGTACAGATGTAAAATGGTCTGCTGCTCTTGAAAAGGAGAAAATTTGTCTTAATGCATGCGCTTCTGTCTGCAATTCAAGTTTGTGGCTGTCACATAGTTGCCAGTTGCTAGTTAAGAAAAATAAAATTCAGAGCTGCCATGCGCTCAAAGTCTAAGTTCACAAAAGTGACGTCAATCCATTCGTGTTTATTATTTAATACTTGCATTTTTTCAAGCATTTGCAGTGAAAATCAGTGTGCCGCATGGCTTTATATGTATGTATGCATGTTAGTCAATATTTGCTGATAAATGTTGACAAATGCAGCAGTGCTTCTCTTTGTTCGCTTCCCCAGAGTTTCTGCCTCCTTTTTCTGTCAATTTGATTGCCAGCTTTTAGTTTGTCAAAAGCCCATTTATGGTTGTATGTATGTATGGAAATATATATTTGCATATTTGATGGCGCCAAATGCGATAGCCTGTAAATTTCATGAAATTATTTCATTTTCATTTTCTATGCTTGTCGCCATTTACTAAGCGCTAAGTCAGGTGGATTTGTGTTTGTGCATTCCTAAATTGCATATGTATATTAATATCTAAAAACACAAAATCACTAGAACGTGTTTTGTGATATAAAATTATAAGCATATTTTTTTTATTATACACTATGATAGATGTGAACAAACGTATGTTAATTCCATATCATGCGCATTCTTTAAATAGGTCATATAATATGAATAAAGTTTATGTATAAAACAAAAGTTGAATTTTTGTTACAAAAAATAAAATAGTTTCATTAAAAATGGCATTTTCGAAATTAATCAGTCGGAAAAGTTGTCAATGAATACGAAAATAAGGTGCAAAACTTTTATTATTATCTTCTTTTTCTTATCCGCCAGTATGTAATGTTGTTGTTTGTGGAGACTGAAGATGGCCACACGCTGAAACCGGTGTGACTCCAAACCAAACTTGACAAGAGATGACGAAAAATCGTTCCAGCAAGGCTTTTATGTACCTGGAGCTGTTTTTCAGAGACAATTTCCCCACATTGGAAACTTTAAAAAAAGTTACTCTAAATCCTTTTCCCGTATGTAACGAATTTTCACAACTTGGAAGACGCTCAAAATTGTTGAAGGTATTTTTTCTCTATTAAATTTATTATCAATATTTTCATTGAACTTCTTATACATATACTTGTTTGTTTTGACAAGGAAAAAGTTGTAAAGCAAGTAAGTTTAATTTAACAACAACGAATCTCATTAAAGAAAAATACCTTTTTATATCAATGTTTAATTATTTAAACTGCGAAGTTTGCCATTAAAAATCAGGATTTGAACTATATCACAAAATGATAATACAAGTTGTGAATTAATCAAAATGTAAAATATTGTGTAATATTTGATAGAATTTTCCTTTAAACCATTCATTTGGTAAATACAAACGAGTACATACTTATGTTTACGTACAATTTATTTGCCTGCTATTTCCTTTTAATATTATCATTTCAGTGAAATATTGTGAGCATCATTTGCATTTTACAAATATTTATTTTTACCCTAGCAATTAAGTAGAAATTTCACAAATTTAATAAATGTTAAACGAATATTGTTTTTGACTACATGATGATACATGACCGTTATTAGTCATCGACTGTAAACAATAAATAATAAATCTGTATTGCGAATAGACTAAAGCTATCGATGCATATGTCATAACTTTTTTTTATTCCAAGTGCATTCGAATGAAATAAAAAAAAGTTCGCTGTACTTCTGCGGCGATTTAATTTGCTGAAAACTCGAATTGTTTATAATTCAATAGAATAAAACTGGAAAGTGTGGCGACTTTAATTTTATTTAGGAGAGCGATCCTTGCTTTGATTTGCCTACTTATTGTCTCTATCACCTCAATGTTTGATGCTTCTCTATCCAAAGCTTCTTTATATCGATGAACTACGTTATTGCTAAGACAAGTACTTTTATATTTTCCAGTTAATAAAGTTTTGATATACTATATAGCTTTTAATATTATACACGAAGGACGTTTTTAATTGTTTTTTTATTTTATTTTACTTAAACATTTTATTATTTTCTATTAACTGATTTGATGTTGATGCGTTTATATGCTTTGAAAGCGTCAGAAACCAGAAACAAGCTGTTGTGTGTCATGCATTTTTTATGATAATTTTATATTAGATTTATTATTTGAAATCTTAGCAAATAAGCAATATTTTGATCTATAAAAATCACTGCAACAAATCAATATTTTCTGCCGTAAAGGCTCTTTTTATATGGAAAAAATAATCAAAAAAAACTTAACAAGAGAATGTGTTTTATCGCATAAGAACTGCTACTTTCAAATTCGAATTTAATTGGATATAGTAGGGAAGACCTAAATATTAAACAGTTTTTAAAACATATTTGGATTTAAATGAAACTTTTTTTGATTTTTTCTTAGTTTTGTATATAGTTTATAATTTAGGGTTAAATGCTTTTTGTTCTAATAAAAATATGTCATGCCGCATATATTTTTATTCAGATATATTTTTTTGTAAAAATTTTGTGATTTTATAAAAGCATTTAAGGCTCCGAAAATCGGAAATTTGAAATTGACTCCTTTTTTCCTAAATGTTTGTATCAAGAATTGATCATTTCGAAAGAAAAGTATTCTTTAACGTTCCTAACCTCCTGCTTTTTCAATTTTCCATTCTTAAAACCAATCAACCTTTAATAGCAGCACATTGACCGGATTCTGTACTTAAAATCGGAACTCAAAAAAATAAAGCTGTGATGATTGTTTTTGCAGCCTGATGAAGAAGTAACAGTTGGCAATGGCAATGATGAGGACTCAATATTTTCACAGTATGTTCAAATTTTTTAATTTTACACACTTAAACCAATCACCCAGAAATAAACCAGAAACTCACCAGCAGACCATATTGATATACATATACGTTAACTTGTAAGTATATCCCTAAATGCATTCAAATATGTGAGTATAAGTGCGCAAAAACCGGCTATCAACCACAGGGCAAACAGTAAATATTGAATACCCACAAAATGAATTTAAGCAAGTAAATTTAAAAGAGAAGTTGGCTAAATTACATATGTATATATGTATATACGTACAAACATGTGTATATATGTATGTTTTTGCTTTCATATTTTTTGAACATCATACCAAGTTTAATTTACCACTTCTGACATATAATCAGATGCTGTCATTTTCTGATGAAATGAATGTGTATGAGAATGTGAAAGGAGCTGTGGATTAATGGTGCGATATGTAAAATACTACAACAGCAAAAATGTGTAAAAATGGGTTTTGCACGTTTTAAATGATGAATTTCCTTGAATTACGTGTACTCAAAGTCACTACAAACAATTTTAAAATTTTAATTTAAAAAATGAACACATGCATTAAGAGACTATTCTAAAAGTCTAATGAAAATAATAAACTGTCGAAAAAAACGATTGGATATTGTACCAATAACGCAATGTAATGTGGAACTTTTTAGAATTAGGAAGCCCAGCATCGATGTTAGAGCATACATTTTATTTTCTCCCTGCTTTATACTTTGTTTTATGTAGTACCGTGATAAATTTTTGGACACAATCGATCATCTCAATTGGATTAACTAATAACACCAGATTAAAAGTAAATAATATAAATGTTAAAGTTTCCAACTCTCTATATACTTTTTTTAATAATTTGGTTTTTTAATATGAGACGATTTCTATGAAATTCCTTTCTGCACTGTAAATTCACTAAACTAACAGAACAGCAACAAAAACCAATACAAAAAAGTGTCTCTATTTTTTTGAGGAAAAAATTTAAAAAGCTTCTTTACGCAAATATTTCACAGTATACAATTAGTTCGGTAATAGTAACGATAACATCAAAAATAGTAATAATAATAATAATAATAATAACAGTGATAATAAAAAAATTAGTTTTTTATTTTTATTTTGTTTTTTGACCTGTTTATTTATTTCGCTATTTGTTTTTAATGAGCTAAAGGCCAATTTTTTATTGGAAAATTTATAGAGAAAGAAACAACAACACCCAAGACGGTAGAAGTTATAGTACTATTTCGGAGATCACTACATCTCTTCGTCAGACTTCTTTTTTTACGCAAAAAACAACAAAAATCAATAATAAAGTTAAGCCTGCCTAACAAACAAAATGTAAAAATATACATTAAATTTTTCAAACAACAAATACACAGTCAAGTTGAAATAGCGCCGGAACACCCACACTTGATTGTAGTGAGTTGTAAAGGAAAATGAGATAATAATAACAGCTCACACAGCGTAAGCTTGGCGGAGCCTGTTAAGATGCTGGCTTAGTTAGGCGTTGCGTGGTGGCGCGGGTTCGACCCCTGCGGAAGCCGTAAAGAAAGAAGTCTGAAATAGTGCTAAACCTTCTACCGCTTTGGGTGTTGTTGTTTTTTTCTCTATAAATTTTCCAATAAAAAATTGGCCTCTAACTCATTAAAAACAATATATACATATATATTTCTTGATCAAGTGTGTAGCGGTGCGCTAAGATCATAGGTTCGAAACTTTTCTTTATATATATCTATCGTGTGGATATGCCACAAAACTTTAGATTGTCCCATTTATAATAAAACTAATAATATTATTTATAAAAATAACATAAACGCATAATTATAGTTCACAGAATTCATAAATATTGATAAGAATAAAACATAATTAGGTATGCGACTTAATTTCCGGCAGAATACATGAGTTTTTATAAAAATTTAAAGAATGTGGTATCCACTGCATCACAGTTTCTTTTTCTAAATATTCAACTTTAGTTAGTGTTTACCAAGCCACGTTAAATAGGTAGCAGCATCGAAAAAGTTATGATATATTTTTTTTTTGAATTTTTGTTGTTTTCGGCCTTATAAATTTTTAATAATTGACAATTTTATTGAGCTCGAGGCCAGTTTACAGTTTTTCCAAATAAAGTCTTCTGTAAACTGGCCTCGAGCTCAATAAAATTGTTAATTTATTATAATTTCTTTAAATTTTTTTAATTTAAATTGTCAAAGCTTTTCATTTATAGACGTGTGCATAAAAGACGAGGTTTATCTTGTATGTGCACAAAATGCTATTCCAAAAAGATTCACCAATACTTATATTATTGAAACTGCAGCCAGATTTGAACTAACCGTCCACACGAACATAAGAAAAGGTGTTGCCCGTTAATTTTTGAGAAGTATGTAGTTTTCACTTCGATTTCGATGCTAAGGGAGTCAGCCGCTTGACAAAACGTAAGCTCGCTAGCTGTTTAGTTACCAAACCTTTAATAATGAAATCATATGCTATCAGTACAATTTCAGTTAGTTGATAGTATTTTTTAGAAACTTTAGCTTAAAAAAGCATAAACAAAATAAACAGAGCTTTTTAATATTTTTTTTTTTCAATTTCTCTTCTGCTGCTATCGATTTAATATGATTGATATTTACCAATATTATCACAAATGTATCATAAACAGCCGTAAAAATAAAATTTTTTGGTTACAAAAGACATTCAACATTAAAAAATGTTAAAGTCGACATTACACCATTATCATTTTAAAATTATAAATATTATATTAAGAAATGTAAAATTTATGGTATTTTAATGCAAAACCGACATTAAAAATGTGAAACAATCACTATTATACAATTAAGTGTGGACATTTTAAAGGTTATATTAAACATTTAAAATATGTACATTTTAATATTTTATAAATACTAAATAACACACTGAAAATATTTTTCTAAACAATTTTTTTAATACAAATGCTTTTTTTTAAATAACTTAACTCAAAATATTTTATTTTATATTAAAGTAGTAACATTAGGAATACAATATAAATGTATAGGTGGACCAGTCAAACTTTTTATATTAATAATTTCAAGAAAATTATGTTTTGGCCTTAGGATATAAGACTGAAAGTGACCACATTAATACTCGTATCGACTCAGTTGGATAAAGTTAAAGACATGAAAAATCTTGAAACAAGTATCTAGTGCTGACACGAATGAATTAAACTTATTCATTACTTCGTCAACGCATACATATATAAAGTTCGTTTAGTGATAAAAAAAAGCAGAATTGTAACTTTTATTTCCAATGATTTTCGTATCTTTTCTTTTCGAATCATATTCATATCATTTATACAGTTTATGTGTACAATACTGCTGTGTGTTGCTTCCCTTATTGTCATTTTTTACATAAACCTCTTTCCATCGACGTTTATGTTATGATGAGTAGTTGGTTTTATTACAGCGTATAACAGCATCATTACACTGCAGTCTCTGGAATCTTAAGAAGCTAAAATTAGTAATGTACATAAAATAAATTTAATTTTGCTAGAATAAACATACTTCCAACTACATCCGAACTCAGCGACTGAAATCTTCTTTTTGCTCGCTATCGTCGTCAGATTCAATTGCCTCCAAATTTTGCGCGGCATCAATTGGATGCTCGATACTTTCTACCCTGGCGAAAATATTGACGTCTTCCAAATTCAATTAAATTGGAATCAAATTTTCTTCCATTTTTTGTTAGCTAATTGTTACATGTTGACGCGATCATACGACGAAGAATGTAAATTGCGCGCTGTAGTACTTCGATTTTTATTGTTAGCGCAACAACCTATCATATTACGAGTATATCTACAATTTAATGTAAAATTCGGCTGCCGAAGTTTTAATGAATTTTGACATTAAAATTTGATATTGCAATAACATTTTGATGATTTTCTTATAAAAATTACAAAAATAACGTTAATTTAGCAATTTTAAATATGAAATTAACACTTTTTTGTTTACATTACAAATAACATTTTAATTTTACATGGCAAAAATTTGTCTCGGTGTAGTATATGATAAGGTCACAAATTATCGTTGTTCAAAAAAATTTGTGAAAATTGTATTATTTTCACACAAGAAATATTCAGTACAGAAAAAACATACATATTTATCGGTATAAGTTTTGTCGTCTCACTTTTCCGATTGAAAAGTATTTATTTTTATTCCTTTCCTGGCATATCTAAGTTGGTCTCCCTCTAAATTTCACGGACGCTTAGAACAACTTCAAATTATTTTTTGATTTCAAATTAATAAAAAAAAAACCTCTTTTTCGATATCGAGTATTCCTAGAAGATGAAAACACTAAAATTCCGATTTTTCCCTCTACGCTTTTAATAGTAATTATAAATTGGCGCTTACACTATATAGCTCAGTGTTTGGCCGAGCTTCTCCTACTATATGTGGTGTGCGTCTTTAAATTATATCACCAATGGAGGAAAATACATTTATGTGCCGACTCCGAACGGAAGATGTATTTTAATTAGAAGCTTTTTAATGGCAGAAATACCCTCGGAGGTTTGGCATTGCCTGCCGAGAGGTGACCGATATTAGAAAAAAAACTTTTTCTATAACTTAAAATTTACTTGCCTTGGCTGAGATTCGAATCACGAACCCAGCGGCATATCGAGTAATAGCACGCACCGCAGCGGTCACACACGCCCAAATGTACGAGTATGTATATATTTTTCATACATTACAAACGTATTCGAGTTTCGGTTAATATTTCATCAAGTAATGTATGTACGTGTGATAGCGATTCATGGGATTTTGAAGATTCTCCAAGGAATTTCTTAAATTATTGACTTCGCTATACATGCTTACATATGTTTCCTTGAACTACGTTCATACTCGCATATGGAACATTTTTGCATTGTTCGAATTTATCGCGTAAAGTCAACGTCTGTGTGGCTTCCTGTACAAATTACTTTAGTAATTCCTTCACATGCCCATGCTCACGTGACATACTTATGTACATACATATACGCGTATACTCGTATATAGCAAAGCTAAACGCATAACATAAGCACCAAAGGGCCCTGTTGATTAAATTATTATAAACTTCCGTAGCAACTGAGGCACCAAATGCTAAGCACCAGATTAATTTGGAGCATATGCTTTGGCGCGGATCCTGTGAATTATTGCTGGGCTTATTGGGTATTTTGGTACTTGCAAGTAAGTAATTAATGTGTGCATTTGATATCCTTCATTAAGTTTTAGTATAATATACGCAATAAGTTAAAGTTTGTCTTAGACACACTTGTAGGTGGTATAATTCGGGAATATGTTGGATAATAAGGGTGTTTTCGTGGGTTACACAACAGAATTTAATGCAAATTATCTAGCGAAATTGTTAGTAAAGTTTTCTATTAAAACAAGCAATAATCATACTTTGAAAATGCGATATCGATTTCTGATAAAAACCTCAAAACTTTAAGTGACGCTTGATTGGCTGGTAATCGCTTGTTAAAATCAAAGTTTGTCCTCTGAATCACAATGTAAGTTTATCATTAAGACGAGGCCAACAATAAAGCATTTGATTGAACCTTGATTTATATAGTTTTCACTTAGGAAAACCAAATTTTTAAGTATGTTTTACATAAAATTAATGGCATGTCTACTCACTTTGTAGATATAACTCTCTACAGATGTTTAAAAAAAATATTAAAATGCTAATATTCTTCTAATCAATAGCGCTTTTGGCGAAAGTTTTTCGAGTACAGGTTATTCTGCATTTTAAAAGTTGAGCCTGACATGCATTTTAGTGCCAGAAATATAAATTAATCCGAAGTGATTGTACCGGTTTTTTATAATAAAACAGTAAAATATTTATATGTGTTTGAAATATTAATTTCGAATTTAAAACGGGGGTAAAATATGAAAAAATTATATTTCTTTAATTTCTTAGCGCCAAAAAGCATCCAGCGGGATAGGAACGGATACAGAATTAATAATGGGGGGGATGGATGGGAGTCCAAAAAATATTTTTGTAGGATTGATGAACTGTTATGTAAAAGAAAAAATAGTAAAAATTATTTAAAAAAATAGCTGCGTGTAAGGTTCTGATATTTCGGGAGGGGTCCGGTTTAACATTGGAAATTGGAGATTGTTGTTTTTATCGAAGTATAAACCAAACTTGATATTTATCTATTCCGTTTTGTAGGTAAAGTGTTTCTAATATTGACTGATATTTTGAAGTAAGACTTTTTATGCGGTTTTAAAGGTAGATTTACATAATTAAAGAGTTGATTAAGAAGATATAACCCAGCGAAAGGTAGAAAAAGACTGAATGCGGTGTATATATGTATTATTTGGCATGTAGCTTGCAGTAAAAATTCTGAAGAGGTGACAAGGAAATAACCGATAGAAACTAAGTTCAATCTATAGCTATAACAAAACTATACTTAAATTAATTTTTAGTAATTTCATGGCTATGTATTTCGTATCTGGTGTCATGAAGCTTTTAATAAAATAAGTGAAAAAAAATTAACTTAATTAGGATTTGTAGAAGGTTAATTTACAAATACAAAGCATAATCTATTTATATTTCTGTGGAATTTTGAACAACGAATTTATTGGACTTTAAAACGTTTTACTTTAAACGCGTTAATGTTTATCTATAATACTCTAAATCGATTTATCTGATGAAGTTTTAAGCGGCTGCATTGTATTGTTACTTGTTTAAAAATTGTATAGCAACCACTCCCTTTAGAACTTGATAGAAAAAGTACTTGGTCAAGTTAAGGTATTTTGTTAAATGTCTACATTTTTATAATGGCAAAATAAATTGTAAATTTCACCTTGCTAGCTTTTACCTGAAAATCTTGAAAAAATAAAATCTGTGCAGCATTACTTACTTCATTTTATTGTTACACACAAAACAAAATTATATTCAATATTAATCAAAATTTTCATCTTTCGAAATCAGCTTTTGGGATGTCGGATTATATTAAAAAATATTACTTATTTCTCATATATTGTGAAGTGTGAGCCTTTTGTTAATAAAAAGTTTGTAATTGAAGGCAACTGTAACGCTTCGCTTAAACTAAGTTAATAAAACTGAATCATCGTACAAGTTTACCATTTTAAATGTTCATGTATACATTTTATTTGACAATGCGTAAAATTCACTCCTCAAAGAATATTTATAAAACTTAATTGACTGAAAAATTTCAGTAAGAAGGATGTTGCAATTACTCACATCTTTTTAAGCAATAAACCATTCCTGAGGAGAGACCATCAGTTGGTGGAATTGACATTTTGTATATTTACAATGTAGCCAAATTGCGCTCATAAGAAGCTAGTAAAAACATTGTTAAAATAAAAATGATAATATCTCCAACTTTTAATTGCTTTAAGTAGCTTCTTCTTGCTGTTCATTAATTTGATGCAATTCCGTTACATATAAATTATTGCAATTCTCTTCGTCATTGCCAGTAACGGTAATTACACGAGACATGGCTTTTTAATTTGTGAACTGCAATGAGGTTAACAAGTTGTTTCATTCCTGCTTTTATTCCTTTTTTATCGAGAAATGATCGCCATAAAGTGATGAATTTCTTACAGTTTTAGTTACCATTTTTCGATTTAATTAATTGCAATTCCATAGATGCAGCCATGAAAAGAAAAACGAGTTTTAGCGTGCTTAAATAGTACATATACAAATTATACAAAATTTTAATGGATGCGAAAAGCTGCTTGTATGTACTTACATAAGTATGTACTCTACCCAGAGTGTCAAGGAAATACAACGAAAGAAGAGAAATAAAATGAATTTGAAAAAAATAATTAAGGTCACGTTTATGCGGAAATATTTTTAAAAAGAAGAGACTCTATTCCACCAAACAAACACAATAAAAATTTAATATAAAGTTAATAACAACAAATATTTTTTACGATAGAGCTGTTGCATAGAAAGGGAAATTGTGGCTCCCATTTTTTTTTTTTAGTTTCTAAGATATTCCAAATTGAAAGTAAAAAATAGTTAAGAAATGCCTTTTTATATGCATTTAAGAATTATCTTTTACTATGCTTTTTTATGTTCTACAAGAAAGTCTCATTAAAATTATATAAATGCTAGGTTTTATTTTGTCAAAAAGGTGTAATAAAAAATAAGTATTTAAAACTTTTTTAAACACCTATTGGATATTGTTCAAAAATCACGTTAGGAAACTCGTTAAAATAAAAAGTACTTAATGTCTTTTTATATGGTTTTTTATCTTATCTAAAAAATACACCTCGAAATTAAAACAAACCTCACCCAAGTTTGGTTGAAATATTATCCAACATGTTTAGAAAATTTTTTATATTATCATATCATATTTTCGACGTGAATTTTTGTTTCGTGCAAATAAAATACTTGCGTTACACTCATGGCCGGGAAACTCGGCTTAGTATGATGCCAAATTTAAGGCTATTCCAAAAGATATTCCAATATGACTAGGGAATGCAGAGAGAAATGTTTGTCGAATCGTTGAATTTATTTTTTCTAATAAACTTGAAGGGGGTTTTTTGCTATCAGAACAACAATTTTTTATATTTTGCAATTAAAGTCACATCTTCTTCTATGCATCCATTTTTATTACTCAATGAGAAAAATAACTAAAAGCGAAAAGGAGGTGGATGACTAATTTTCAAGGCACTATTTTAGTACATCCACTGAGCAATCTGCACTTGCAGCATCAAGAATATTGAAATTAGATTGTCTCAAACCTGCGAGTGCCGAGTACTATGGAATAAGCAAGGCACTCTAAGGTTGCATCCAAAGGCGGAATAAGCACAGCACACTTTGCTCAGCTTACTAGCAGGCAATTTTCTGTCGCCTTCAGCTGTCATTGCGCTTGTGAATTGTGATATTATTTAAGGTCGCGGAATGACATAAGAGTCAAATGAAATTTTACCTAAGCAAATGTACTAACAGACAACTAGTTTGGTTTCTATTACCTTTTTTTTTTTTCATAGTAACACATTTTAACAAAATCGTTAAGGAGCCTGGAAACTGCATTTAACCGAGAACGAACTCTACTTTGCGAACTCATTGCTCGATAAACAAGTCCGAATCGAGATTAGTGTTTCAGCTATTAATTTGATAGCACCGCTTAATTTAATATTGTACTTCTTGTTAAAATAAGAAGGACGATTTATTCCTAGAGCCCTTGGAGAGACGATATCTAACATTCGGCTCTATTTAAGGCTTATATAAAAAATGAATGCATATCATAAATTGGAACACATAGGTTTCCATTTTCTTTTCTAGAAAGAAATTTGCATGCTTCTTTTGTAGTATAAACTTGTTTTGATTTTGTCTCATTTGACTTTTTTATTTTCTATTTTTTTAACCAGTACATTCTAGTCAATTTCCAACAAGTATTTACTACGCTCCAATTAATTGACATTACTTGAAGCTCTATAGGGCTATTCAGAACCTACGTTATTACGTATCTATTGTGATTTTAAATCCAAAAATGTGCAGAACCATTTGCACAAGATTCTGAATAGCCCTAGTGCTCTTTGTCTAGCTTTGCTTTTCACTGCAAATTAGCAGACATGTGCAACTGCAAATATTTAAGTAAGTATTCTTGGTGTGAGAGTTTGTTGAGTTCGGTCAAGTTAACTTTCTAACTTTGCAAAGCATGAACAACACTACGCCCTAACACTTTCTTGCAGAAAACTTAAATTGCGAGGAAATTTATGGTGTCTACTAAGTGGTACTACGTAATCTTGTGAAAATATTGCTAAGACATACCTATTCAAACCACTCTCCCATTTGCAGCAGGTAAAGTATTTTGTACACTCACTGCACTACAACAATAGTCTTGAAGTTTCTCAGCAGCCAATCCAAAAACTTTAAAGGAAATTCTTAAAAGAGCTGAAAATAAAATAAAAATGTTCAAAAACTTTGCAGACAAAAATTACGAACTCAATGTAAACAGACTCTTGTAGAAAAGTATAATGGCTGCAGAAAAATGTTTTAATTATGCCGTTGATAGAAATGACAGCCAAATAATAATCGAGCATACTATTAATCAGGTATTTAATAAAAAAAAAACAAGCAAACAAATATGCATATAGATTTCCAACTTTTTTCTTAGAAGTCTTAGAATTTTTCCGAGTAAGCAATTTTATAGCCATTCAATTTTAGTATAACAATGTGAGAGTTTAAAGTGGCTAGAAACAAAAGTTGATTTTTTAGAATTTTTATTTCTTCCACATAACGAATAAGCAACATTTTTTTTCATATGAAAGAAAATCGTAACAACCGCGACAAAAAAAATTTTTTAAATCCATGGTAACTTTAAAATTGTTGGACTAAAATTTAATGAGCTATAAAACTGCATACTCAAAAAAAATCTAACACGTCTGAGAAAAAAATTAAAAATGTTAATACAAATTTGTTAAACTTTTTTTTTAGTTTAGTTGAAAACTTTGATTCCTATGGTTTATGTGAGAGGACGGACTCAATTTTAATTGAAAATTCTTAAAAAGAAATAAATAGATGAACGTGGCAAACTATGTTTTTTGAATACTGCTTTTCACATTGATAACTCTATTTTAAACTTTTTAATATTTTATTAATAAACTAGTGTATTAAAACTATAATTCCATTTGATTAAGAGTTATGTCAGTCAATTCAAATAAATAAAAATGTTTGCTTCAGAATAGTTCCGATTAAATATTTCTCAGATACAAAATTTGGGTGTTTAAAATTTAAAATGAAATGGAACTATATATTTCCACTTTGGTAATTATTTGTATTTGTCAAGCAATATATTTTTCATTATTCACTTTCAGTTGTATTTTCGTTAAATCGAATTCAATTTAACTCCTTATTAAAGCAACAACACAATCTTGAAATTTAAGAAAAAATCCAAAAAATCGTTGTCTTGTCAAATTATAACTTGAATAAAATAAAAAATTATTTTTTTATACTCTATTTTATGATGTACCTAATTTGATATCGATTATTCTGTGTCAATCAGAAATTATATATGTATGTGGGTGATAAAATTGTTTTAAAATACATTTTTCTTATATACGTACCAATAATTGACGTCGTACATCTCTTATTGAATTTTTCATATATTTAAAAAAAATATACAATTTATTTCCTTACAAAAGCGTTCTACAATTTGTATACGAGGACTACGAATTTTTTTTTAACACGCTCGCTTATATTAAAATTATCTAACGCTCCCTCTTACTTTCGAAATTATGACAAGTGTTTACCGAACGGTTTTATTGCTAATTTTTTAGTTATACAGCAATAAAAAGAAATATGTATTATAATAAATAATACACATAAACATTTATACATTTGCGTACTTTTATTTATAACGATAACAAACGTAATGACAGCGTGACAATGAATTCAGGCTACATAAATGCAATAAAATATGTAGCTAATAACATAAATAACACCGCAATTGCGAAGAGAAATGGCAATAAGCTGCAAAATGTATAACAAGGTAAGAATGAGTAATAAAATGGATGTACCACTGAGTGGTAAACACCAAAGCAAATACAAACAAAAGAGCACAAATACTAAGGCTTGATGTAAATAACAAAATGACACAGTCATGAATAAGCAACCTGGGAATATAAGCACATTTTCCACGTTCTAATCAAATGTTTTATTGGATGCCATGCGCCTATTTGTATGCTTCACGGCGTATATAGCTTTGCATCTGCGATTTTGTGTCTCTTCTCCAAAAGACAAACACTGACGATTTATTCATCTAAGTGGTTGTAAGCTTTGTTGAGATTTTGCGTAAGCAAATGCTTTTATTGCCACAACGGGACTGGTATTTTATGCTGTTTTTCTTTTTTTACTGTAGCAAATCATCAAAATAGTTTTATGGCCAGAAGCTTAACTGTGGCAAAAGCAAAAAATAAATGAAAAATGAATTGAAGCATTTACAGAAATTATAATAATAAGCGCTTAGAATTTGTAAATGGCATGAAATTTGATATTCAAGATTTACGGCGCTTGCGGCAAGATTTACATAAAACGATGTTATGATACCTATGAGGAAAAGAGCTTTTAAAATTATATAAGATATCTTTATTTACGGTATTTATTTATGAAAATTGTTATAATTGAAACACAATTTGCTTATTAAATTTCAATTTTCAATCCGTTTGTTAAATTATGAACTGTTAAATATCATTTGGTCAGGTATTGAATCGCATCGCCGCCCAGAGACAAGATATGTTATTGCTTAATAAAGTTTAGTAGATTTCACAAGCGCGTGATGCAATATCATCACAACATAGATATTTATATATATTTTTTAATATTGCTCTTTCAAATTTACCTTTATATAGGGTATGCCCGAATAAAAAGAAAAACTGCAAAAAAATCAACCGTAATTTGAACCCCCTTAAGGGGTGATTTTTCGGGATTGACAAGGAAATTATATAAATTGTTTGTTCGAAATTTGAAAACAAACTTCATTTAAAAAATCAAAAATTGGCGTAGTAATCAAAAGTGCACTGGAAAATCTTTTAATTAACTGATGAATTGTGTACACGATAGCTGAAACATAAGTACTTTGTATAACGTTAATTGTCATTTTTACTCTATATGAACCTAAATAAACCGGTAGAAACCGCAAATAATTTTTTTTTCTCCTTTTGAATCTGGAAATCAGATTTTTACTTAAAATTTTGGTATATTTTTTTTTTGTTTACAATGTGAAAAACAATCAAAGTTTCATGAAACAGTAATTTATATAGAACAGATTATAATACTCTACAAAATGCAAGTTGAATCAGGTAGATAGGTCAAATAGTTTTCCCGTAATCTTGTACACAAGTTGTAAAAATGTGATTTTGAGAAAAAACGTTTTAAAGTTTTGGTACATTATACACCGAAGTTCGAGACGTGCACAAATTACTGGCAATATCTCCAAAAATACTTGAAACTCAGGGCTGTAATGTAAGGGGATATTCACAGATAATTTTGGAACAGATTAAGCTGAATTTTTTTTAGCATCACATGAGGAGACCCTATTAAACTTGCAGTTTACTGTACTTAAACTGAATGGGCAATAAATACATGCATACTCAAAAAATTAAAATTTTTATTGAAAATTGTTTAAAGTTATTATAAAGTCTGAAGTTTTAATTAATTAAATTTTTGTTAGAGAATGAACTTTGTATTAAAAATATCAGATATAAAATATTTGAAAATTAAATAAACTTCGTGTTTAGCGCAAAGATTTGATATTTAATTATTTATGTTCAATACAAGTTAGAAGATATTTCTATATTTTAATGAAGTTTTTTAAACTCACAGATTCGGTACAAGGTGGTTACAAAAAATTGTTATTTTCCTATTTTTTCTATTTTGTTTGATCTGCAGCATAAAGTAGTGGGGTAATTTATATGCAAAACATTTAAATAGTATTAAAGACTTAGCGTTGACTGCGTTCAAGGATTAAACACTTACCAAGTGAGGGACATAGTTGTAGTTCTCTTTTAATTGAAAACCACTTAATTGTTATTTGTAAAAATTTTATTTATTTTATATATCTAATATTCTATAATTTGATATTATGTATATAGTAATATTTTTTGTTTGCACAAAATAAATATACAAATTTAATTGTAAGCTAAGTTGATCAAAAAATTATTACATCAATTATAGAGAGTTTCGATAAATATTGTTAGTAAAATCGTTTCTACATTTAACTAACTTTATGTCGAACATATTTCATATTTTTTCCAATATCACTATTAATTTTTGTTGGCATAGTGAATCCTTCATTTGTATTTTAATCGAGTAATTTGCATACAAAAATACAGTTTGTTTCTAAAAACGTAGTAATAAATATGACAGAAGCCAATTTCAAAAAAGACACAGCTATGTGTGTGTGTGTGTGTATGGCTACATATGTATGTATGTTAAACGCCTACATTTTCTTTACATCTACGCTTGTGCCACATCGTTACGTATCCGCCATGGAGCAACGCTTGCAGATTTTCCCGCCGCTGATATCACTGTAGATCATAGATAGAAATTTCGCTTTGCTGCCACATATCATTACAAGCACTGCAAATGTTAATTCTACAACTCGACAAACACAATAAGCCACAATGTCAAGTAAGTGATTTATAGCGCCAAAATATAAACACATTGTTGATGCTTTATTAAAAAAGTAATTGATTGTGATTTTTTTTAAATTAATATTTTTGTATACTCCATACGTTTTCTTCCACGGTGTAATATTTCGTTTTTTGTGTGTTTTTCTTCCGTGTGATATTTAGTATTGAAAATAAAATGTCCTTTCGATGCTGTTATTCCACAATTACTAACACCACTACTATCCCAACTGCTGCTGATATACCTTCAATTGTCAAAAATTTCATAAATTCGCCGCTTTATGTTTTATAGAAAAATATATTTTCTCTTTATATTTACAATGAAACCATTAAAGAGGTAAGGCGCTTCAAATTATGTTTTTTTTTTTTCTGCCAAGAGTTCACTACTATTTGTATAACACACTTTGTGTTTGCTATTCTCTGGCTATCACGAATTCGCCTCATACTCTTAAAACACACACTTTGCGCGCTCTCTATCTCTTTATTATGTGCACAGTCGGATGGTCCGTGTATATCACATTTTATTGAAATGCTCTTAATATTGAAACTCATATGAATTCGCCGCATTCCATGAAAAAGTAACTGTCTGATTTGCCCTTTATTGCGCAGCCGTTAAGCAAAAACACCTCAAGTTGTATTCTTTGATGACGTTTGTAGCCGGCCGGCTTTTGTTTTCATAACAGCAAATACTGGTTGCTTATAGCACAAAGTACTGAAAATAAACGCAAAATTAATCCTTTCACGTGTAAATATATGTACATTAATACAGTAAACTGTCTGAGTTACATATGAAAACATATATAATTTTGTTTCGGCGACGCAACGAGTGAGCGTGTTTTTAGAGATTACATCACTTGTGAATTATCTTTCCATTCACTGACTTGCTGAAAAATTGTTATACAAACGTGTTGCCAAAAATTAAAATTAAAATAGTGTGGAAGTAAATGTTTGTACTAAGTGAAGTGAAATATACTCGTAATGAAGTAGCAACAACCGAAAGAAGGAATTATGCTCTACTCAAAAGCATAAATTATTTTTAAACTTCAAGTAAAAGAAATTTCGCACATGCATAGGTACATACATATGTTTAATGTGATAGTAAAAAGGATGTACCTCAAATCCACCTAACCTACTTTTATCTTTTTTCGTTTATCGCTTTCTGTTCATCTTTCTTTTATATACAAATATTTATATGTACATACATATGTACGCGCGCATAAATTCATTTGTTTACTTCCGCATTCTGCGTATATCCTTATTGTGTAGGTGTTTATGGTTTTCAAAGAAATAGACGGACACCAGCCAACTGACCTCATTGACTTACGAGTATGTAACACCACAGCTGACCAGACAGCATGATATGTAGGTACATACATGCCATACATTCCACAAAGTGGACCCAAGACTTGCCTGTTTTATTCGCATGTTGTGGATGGACGTAGATACACTAACCACTAACGTACAAACATATGTATGTACTATGTATACACATATCTATGCTGACACTTGCTTGAGTATTTGGCAGACATAGATACTCGGACATACATATGTACATATATGTATATGTTCATGTTTACGTGGTTGTTTATTTGTTGCATTTTCTGAATGACAGTGTTTTGAAAGCAAACAACACTTGTGTCCTTTTGTATGGTTATGCATCTACACACCACTTCTCAAAATTGTAACCACACCAATTACGAGAATTTTTGGTTATTTTAAAAAGTTCTCATTATATTTCAAATAAAACGCACAACATTCGAATAATTAAAATTTAAATGCATTATTTACAATTTATAACGGCCTGTCAAAATGTATACATATTTATTTTCGAATACGGTTACCCTTTTTTCAATAAATTACCCATCTTTACTGGTACATTACCGGTTCGAACGATTTAAATACACTGTTGTATAAAGATATGGTTCGGCACTCGTAGCCTACCAGCGATCATATGTTAATGTTGTCGCTGACAAGGAACGCTTCAGACTGCCACCTTTTAACATATACATTATATCATAGTATGAATATCAAATGAATTATATTTTATATATGTAGTTTTAATGTAAAAATATTTTCTAATACAATTACCACTTATCCAAAATTATTTATACTCAATTTACCATAGGCTTGGATTAGAAATATCGATATATCAAAATAACGATATTTATTAAAAAAAAAAATTATATTTTCGTCAATATTTTTAATCTCGATATATCGATAGTAGATATTTATTTTCGAATATTAATTTTGTATCAAATTCAATTTATTTTATTTAAACTTCACTATAAGTAATAGCCCTTTATAGTTTATGAACGTGGTTATGAAAAATAAATTTAATAAAAAGAAGTCTGATGAGGAAATGTGGTGATTTCCGAAATAGTACTATAACTTCTATCATTAAAAACTGTTGTTGTTTTTTCACAAAAATCTTTCTTAAAAACTGGCCTTGAGGTCAATAAAATTGTAAATTATTGCTTATTGTTGTGGTAGTGCAGACGTGTGCTACCCTGCGTTTAATTATTACTTGAGAGTGGCAGCACTATTCGCACAATTATTCAGTTCTATTCTTTATATTATTTTGACTTTCTTCTTTTTCCTGTACTTCTGGAGTGAGCACATGCGGCTCTTGACTAAATTAAATATATTTCTAATTTGTAAAATAAAAGGCATTTTTCTCTATTCTGTTGGACCACAACAGATATTTGGCGACGAGGATTAGGAGTGTGCATCCGCAAGTATATTGGAACCGTTTCTTACATTTTTTTTCAAAGTGAGTCGAGAACATTCGCTACAATAATTTGTGGTTATCACCAAAAGCACATGACATTACGCAAGTCCTTACAATGGCTAACGAAAAGATTCAAGAGCTATTGGAATTGCAAAGCAAATTGCTTTCAATGCTTACAGAAGATAGTGCAAAAAGCCGAGGAAATCTAATGGAGAATTTGGCTGGCCGCATTGTTGAATTTTGTCATGATCCGCAAAATAACCTAACATTTGATGCGTGGTATGCACGACACGAAGATGTGTTCACGGTAGATGGCAAGGACTTGGATGACGCAGTTCGGGTACGATTGTTAATGAGGAAGCTCAATCCTGTAGCATATGGGAAATACGCAACGTTTACCTTACCAAAAAATCCAAGAGATTTAACATTCGCTGAAACGGTGAAAACCCTGAAAGAAATGTTCGGATCGAAGGAGTCGATTTTCAGCCTAAGATATAAATGTTTGCAATTAGCAAAAGAAGATCAAGAAGACATCGTGACATATGCCGCACGAGTGAATGCATGCTGTGAAAATTCAAAGTTTGCAGACATGAAACCTGATCAACTCAAAAGCTTAATCTTTGTCATTGGGCTGAAAGGCAAACATGATGCTGAGGTTCGTACTAAATTGCTTGCTGGGCTGGAAGACGACTCCAATCAGAAATTGAATAATTTAGTCAGTACAGCAAATCGATTACTAAATCTTAAAAGGGATACGATAATGGTTGAACAGCCAAATAAAATCGTAAATGCTATTAAGACTCATGTTGCTGAAAGCAAGAAGTTCAAGACAAGTGTCAAAGCGAAGCAGAATAAAGTTTCGGGATCCCCATGCTGGAATTGCGGTGCAATGCACTTCGCAGAACATTGCGAATTTAAGAGACACAAGTGTACGCAGTGTAGCCGAACCGGTCATAAGGAAGGGTATTGCAACGCACAGAGGTCAAAGCCGCAGAAAGGAGCATTCCATAGCGGTAAACCAAATATACAACCGCGACCAAAAAGCAACGCAGTGCAGGTGAACTGCGTCGAATTCATAGCGCGTCGCAAATATGTCGAGGTTATTATCAAACCGATGAAGCCAGCAGCAGCGGCCGGAGAAGAGAAAATCTTCAAGTTGCAAGTTGATACCGCCTGTGATGTGACGATAGTGGATAAAGAAAGTTGGCGTAGTTTGGGTAGGCCAGGAGTCAAGCTATCCAATAGTCATGCCGTGAGTGCGTCAAGGAATGATATTCGCTTCATAGCTGAATTCCCTTGCGAAATTCAGCTTAACGGGGAAGTAAAGCCAATGAAAATTTTTGTAGCTGAAATTGATTCCTTGAATATTTTAGGTACAGACGCACTTGACATTTTTGGGTTGTGGGACAAGCCACTAAGTAGCGTATGCTGTCAAGTCCAGAAATCAGTGCCGACTATCGCAGCTGCCACCCTAGCAGACCTTAAGCAACTATATGCAGATGTTTTTAGCGCGGTTCCGTCAAAATGCAGCAAGGCAGTGGTCAACCTACATTTGAAACCAAATGCAAAGCCAATATTTCGCGCAAAACGACCAGTTGCGTACGCAGTACAATCGCTAATCGAAGCGGAACTAGACAGACTAGTGCGTTTAGGAATCATAACGCCGGTAGATTTCTCCGATTGGGCAGCTCCAATCGTAGCCGTTAGGAAAGCAACGGGAGGAATTCGAATTTGTGGAGATTACTCATCTGGGTTAAATGCATCACTAGAACCGCACCAATATCCCCTTCATACGGCGGAAGATATATACGCTAAAATTGCAAATAGTTACTGTTTTTCGCACATCGATTTGGCAGATGCGTACCTACAGACGGAAGTTGCGCCGGAGGCAGCGAAGTTGCTAACAATCAACACGCATAAAGGCCTATACACGTTTAACCGCCTAGCACCAGGAGTTAAAAGTGCACCAGGTGCGTTTCAACAAATAATGGATACTATGTTGGCCGGCATAGATGCAACCGCAGCTTACATAGATGATATAATCGTTGGAGGCTCTACATGGGAAAACCATCAACAAAACCTGCACAAGGTCATGCAAAGGTTAAGGGAATATAACTTTCATGTCAAGTTTGAGAAATGCAAATTTTTCGCGAAGGAGGTAAAATATTTGGGAAATATCATTTCGCAGACCGGAATACGGCCAGATCCAGAAAAGATTAATGCCATACTAAAAATGCCACCGCCGAAAAACGTGCCGGAACTACGAGCATTTTTGGGTAGTGTTAACTATTACGGGAAATTCGTTTGTAACATGAGTAATCTTAGGGCACCTCTGGACGAACTACTACGTGATAACGTAAAATTTGTATGGACATCGCAGTGTCAGCAAGCTTTCGAGAAGTTTAAGAGCATTTTAAATTCTGACTTACTTCTTACGCATTACGATCCTGATCTTCCTATAAAAGTAGCAGCAGATGCATCGGGTAGAGGGATAGGAGCGTTTGTTTGCCACATTATGCCTGATAAGACAGAAAAAGTCATCGCGCACGCAGCATGTACATTAAGCCCAACTGAACAAAGATACTCTCAGATCGAGAAGGAGGCGCTTGCGTTAATATTTGCTGTAAAGAAATTTCATCGATACATTTTTGGACGGAGATTTATATTCGGTAGTAAAAAGGGTATTCCAGCTCATACTGCAAATAGGCTACAAAGGTGGGCACTTATTCTGATGCGATACGATTTTGAGTTACAATACGTAAACACGAAGGATTTTGGTTGTGTTGATACACTTTCTAGACTGATTGACACGGAAGAGCAGGAAGACATGGTCATAGCGGGCACTCAACTGGAAGAAGAAATGTTGGCCGATGTCAATGACCAGTTCAAAAAGATTCCAGTTACGTTTAACATGGTACAAAAGGCTACAAGCAAGTGTAAGCAATTACAGGCGGTAATGAAAGCTTTGAAGACCGGATGGCAAGCAAACATACCATACGAGTTACTACCTTTTCATAGGCGCAAAGACGCCTTAAGTGAAGTGAAAGGTTGTCTACTATTTGGCGAGCGGATAATCATTCCATATTTTCTGCAAAAGCGTGTTTTACATCAATTACATCGGGGGCACCCCGGGAAAGAGAGGATGAAATCCATAGCAAGAGGGCACGTTTATTGGCCTGGCATAGACGAAGAAATTGCGGCATTCGTGCGGAACTGTCAACCATGTGCAATCGCAGCGAGATCGCCAATAAAATCAACCCTTCGATCATGGCCGTTAGCAACAAAGCCAATGGAGAGATTGCACATAGATATCGCTGGACCTTGTAACGGAAATTACTATTTTGTGGTGATTGATGCCTACTCTAAGTGGCCAGAGATTTTTCAAACCACAAGCATAACCTCGTCCGTAATAATAGAAAAGATGGATGAGATATTTGCAAGGTACGGAAATTGCGATACCATCGTGTCGGACAATGGAACGCAATTTGTAAGTGCACAATTTCAACAATTTCTGCAGATGCGGGGTGTGAATCATGTCCGAACAGCGCCATATCACCCACAATCGAACGGGCAGGCAGAGCGGTTCGTAGATACTCTAAAGAGAGCACTGCAGAAGCTTAAGAGAGAAGGAACGAGTGTAGAGAATCTGCAAACATTCCTGCAAACTTACAGGTCGACTCCAAACACAAATGTACCTGGCGGGGGAACACCGGCAGAGGCATTTCTGAAAAGAAAAATAAACACATCATTGAATTTGTTACATCCACCAAAATTGCAGCAGCAGAAAACGCAAAGGAATCTTAAGCAAGAACAGCAGTTCAATACGAAGTACGGTGCGAAACCGAGACACCTGGCAGCCGGAGATCTGGTTTATGTAGCAACATATAAATATAACAATAAGCGCTGGGCTGCAGGCACTATAATCGAGAGAATTGGCAACGTAAACTACAACGTATTACTTGTTGAAAATCTTAAATTAATTCGAGCGCACATAAATCAGCTAAGAGCCAGATGTGGTGACGAAGGGTTATCATCGGCAGGTGGAACAAGGCTTCTATGTGATAGTTTCGATCTTTACAAATTGCCTGAGCAACACCAACAAGCAGCAAGTAATAGCGAAACAAGACAATCTACAGAACCACCCGAAGAGCATGAACAACCTGGGATTCCGGCCCAGTTGCAGCCCGTAATCCATGAAGTCCCAAACGTTAATCAAGATGCTCCCGAAGCGATACGTGAAGCCAGACCAAGCCGAGAAAAAAGGACACCGGTGTGGATGCGTGACTATGAAATTTCTTAAGAGGGAGAGATGTTGTGGTAGTGCAGACGTGTGCTACCCTGCGTTTAATTATTACTTGAGAGTGGCAGCACTATTCGCACAATTATTCAGTTCTATTCTTTATATTATTTTGACTTTCTTCTTTTTCCTGTACTTCTGGAGTGAGCACATGCGGCTCTTGACTAAATTAAATATATTTCTAATTTGTAAAATAAAAGGCATTTTTCTCTATTCTGTTGGACCACAACATTTATGAACAACAAAAATCGTCATATCACGCCGGCTCTCTCTGAAATTACTTTTAAATATTAAATAAAAACAGGTTAACTCTGATATTTATATCTGACGATTACTGGTTTGATGAAATTTTTAAAATGAAACCGTTTTGATTCTAATAATAATTTAATTTAATTGTATAGTTACTTAAATATGTGTTTTAATAATAAATAAAACTAAACCGCCAAATAAGTATAACTTTTTTCACTTTCAAATATTTTGACAATACTTTAAATAACTGAGTCTTGAGGTTAACATATCTATAAATCGATATATGGAAGTATCGATATTGTTAAATACCGATATTTTTTCGATATTGTTTAAAAATATCTACACGCTATATATCGATATATATTTTTCATTTCCTCATCCCTAATCTGCGAATGACTTATTGAGATAAAATACCATACGAGTATATCGGTACATGGTACATGGTGCTGCTATGGAAATTGTTCTTATGGCTTGGTTAAAATTTAAAAAGAATATACCATTTTATAATTTTTTTATTTTACTCTAATTGTCTCTAGTATAGTTTACTGCTATTTAAAAAACATTTGCCTCTCAATTAATTGCATAGCAAAAGCTATTTGGCTCACAATATCTTCAGCTCACCTCTGATTTCACCCTTAGACCTACTGGCACCTACAATTTTCGTTAGACACCTGGAACCTTAGCAGCATAAGACAGTACTCTGTTGCATAACTATTAGCATGTGGTGTAATAAAATGTTATTAGAAACATACCGCTTGCAGATACAAGCATATTTTATTGCTTCTAATAACCATCTGTCCAAATGTACAAGAAAATATTAGTCATACGACTGTGCTGCCAGCAGGTCGCTACGTTCCAGCATTATTTGTTTTGTAGAAATGTCTGCATGTTCTTGTTTATGGGCATACATACGTACATATATAAATACATACATATGCATATAGGCATGCTGATGTAAGCGAGCACAGCTGCTATCTTAGCCTAGTTTAGGCGAGAGATTCCTGTGGCGAAAGCTGACACAGCTTGAATTGCTTTGTATGTTTAATGGTTATCCAACCCACATTTCATTTTTGGATTCCATGAATGTAAATATAAATATACGATATATATGCGCACTTACATAAATATCTACATATACAGCTTGGAGTTTGCTCTATACTCTGCACCATTTATTGGTGTGCTTCAAATGTTTCACGAGCGATTTTATCTGCTTGACATACAGGATATTAACACTTTATTGAGAATTCATTGGCATGCTGTGGAGTATTGCTTTTATATGTGCGAGTGTAAGTTATTATGCTAGGTTTTATTTTTATTTTTATTGAGATTTTTTATATTAAATTGTCATTTGGAGGAAAATATACCAGTTGTTTATGAAATTTTTTGCGGATTGAATGGATATGCGGGCCAACTTCCTGTTTCCACATTTTTGATCCTTTTGTATGGATACAAAAAGATGTTAAAATAGTTAAGAAAATATTTTTCTCTTTGAGTTGATTTGATTTGTGTCATAAAAATGTGTTGTCTTAAGCGTTCAACGCAATATGAAACAACAAAACAGATTCTACGTAAGCAAATAACAAAGGGCTTAGCTCCAAGTGTAGTAAATTTGAGAATGACAGTATAAAAAGAAGGGAATGGAGTCGACACCGAGCTGCAGTTCGAGCGAAAACTTTATTTCTAGAATAAAATCCACCATTTCAAATATACAAGAATTTTCGGTTGGAAAAGAAAAGGTAAGAAACAACAAAAACGCGTAAACCTTTCTTGAGTTTTCTCACAAGAACATAAGTGCGAAATAAGCTTTGTTTTATAAAACGAAAATAATGCAGAACTTTCCCATTGAGAGCACAATGTTAGCAATACTTTGGTGAACACTTTTAATATAATCATATGGAAGCAGAAGATTCCTATACGTTATGTTGAAGAAAGAAAAAACAATAAAACAAATGCCTTACCAAACGCCGTGTTCTTCTTTACGCCTCTTCTATTATTCTTGACGCCACGTTTTATTCTCAAAATCATTGTTCCCGTTTTGTTCTTCGACAGCACATTCCTCGGGCTTTTTTTCTTAACTGATCCCCTTTTAAAATGTTCTCGATACTTACGTTCTCATTGAAAAATGTCACTATAGATTCGCTGTTATCTTGCTCTACTTGAGAACAATCTCGTGTTAGTTTAATTCTAACCATGCAATTTCTTAAACTTAATTTCAATAGGCATAACTCATTCTTCTAAAATGATTTAAACTATTTTATCATGGTCTAATCAAGTACACAAAAATGGTGAACATTTGTATTACTTTACTGTCAACATTGTGAATTTTAATAGCTCAATTCAAGCATTCGCTTAACTCTTTAAGTACAAGTATCATCATATATTTGTATGCATATAAAACTTTGGCGGTATAAAGAAACATTCTTTTCGACTCGCATGTTATAATTACATGGCTAGTATGCATTTTGTTTGTATTTACAGAGATTCTTAAACGAGTATACACAAAGAGTAGTACATACTTTGGTGAAACACACTTTTCCCACAATGCAAACAAACTCGGTTTCAAATAGCACTTGTCTCGGGTCACATTCTTTAAAATCACAGCACTCATTACCTAACAGCCTCAGACATGCAGTGCTAATATAGCTTGCTCGTGGAGCAACAAAAGGGACTAACTTGTTATTAGTAAATGATTAGATATACATATGAGAATTTTATAAAAAAAATTACAGTGTTCGCATTGCCTGCTGTATTTCAATTGAAATTTATGGAAATAAGAAACCTGATATTAAAAAATCTGATTTAAAATTCTTCTCTAAAGTTTAGAAGTAGGATGTATTGCAAAATTAATTAACTCGAAGTTAGTTAGTTTTAATATATAATGCGTGAATTTCTCAAGCAAATGTTTTTTTTTTAATTCGTTCCCTCATTCAGCACTTCGAGCACTTCCTTTTTTGTTTTACACTTCCTGTAATAAAAGTCTTTGCTTAAATACATACGAATAGCAGAGACATGCGCATCTACTTACAATTCACTACATATTTATACTACTTTGCTTAGTCGTAACGATCTTCGTACCGCGGTAACGTGTCTGCAGATAACTGTTGAATACCTGGATGCTTTAAGCGATGCAAACGCAATACCCAAGTTAAAATGTAGTGGCTCGTGAGCTTACGAGATTTGCGGCGGAAGAGTTAAGCAACATACTCGACCTGTAACATTTATTGTGGTAATTTTTATTTAGTTCAACTTGAAGTAACAACACGCGTATTAAAGTTCTTTTTCAATAGTAAATTGAGATCGTTTTATATGTAAAAAATAATTAATATTATGCGGAGCTTAATAACAATTTTATTTTTATAGAAATTGTTGATTATAAATTTGCAATGTTTGTCAACATTAATTTCGTATTAATAAAAATTCCAATAATATTTTACAATAGCAAATCGGATCAGATCGATAAATTAACATTATAGTATTCAGCTAAAGCAAAGAGTGGAAACATTGCAGAAAAAACAGCTCTGAGAAAAACTCCAGACTCCTTTCGTTGCAAGGCCTTGCAATTCTCACACTTCTCTTATTTTTTGAGCTAACAAACAGAATGAACACTTTCACACAGCACATAAAGACACAAATAAATAAATAGTTTTTGTGTGAAATGTTTACAGCTAAAGATATGGCAAAATGAGTGATGAGATTTTGAAGTTTTGATTGGTCGTATATATTTATTGTAATAAGGATGGTTTTATGGGTTTGATCATATATTTTCTTTTGCTCTGTGCTCAACGAAGTAGTGGTAACGTCAGTAAAGTAAAGCAATCAAAAACAGAACTCAGCTTATTTACATATTTGAATATAAATGAATAAAGTGTATTTATTAGAAGCAGAATGCGACTCCCACCGAATTGATATGTTAAATATAAGAAAATAAATGATGAGTCATATTAATAATAAATGTGCATTATGTGCGTTGCTGGTGCAGTAAAGTGGTGTAATTTTCCTTTTCGGAACCTTAAATAACAAGATTAATTTTAATATTAAAAACTGTGCAAAGCATTTGTATCCATTGCGTTTTGAATTTGTGAAGCGTGAACGTTTTTTTCTGCATTTTACTATTTACTTTTAGGTTAAAGGCAATTTTATTTTGAATCGCGCATTCAAGAGATTTCATTTAATTTCTTTGCTTTTTGCTCTTACTCCCCCAATTTTTACTTTTCCTTTACTTGTGATTATGACATTTAACTGAACTTCGAAACTGTTGGCAAGTTCAAGGTCATTGTCGCCGTTCAAGCGAGTTTGAGGTTCATCGAAAAATGTTGAATTTCCATGAATAAAAAGGTATAAGATAAATAATTTAATCAGACTAATGTATTTAAATCTAAAAATTAAATTTAAAAAAAAAATGTATTTAAACAATATTCTTGACCGCTCATTGAGTCTAGACTGAAGAGTCAATAAAAATAAAGGAGGTTGTTCTGATAGCCACAATTTTATTTCGCTTTCCTGAAAGCGAGGTTATCGGGTTAATTGGTTGTGTTATCTTTAAGCTCGTATTAAACACTCTAGAGTACAACATGCTGTATGCGCAATTTTTTTTACAGCCACAGTTGATTTGATTTTTAATACTTTTCGTAATATTGTTACAGTTGTATGCTGTTTTTGATGTGAAATACATTTTAATACTGTATATTTTCTTTACATGTATGTATGTTAACATAACACAGTAAACATAAATATAAATATTTATCAATAATTGTATACTACCAACGAAAAGTTTCTATATAAATAAACCAATATTCATACATACATATACGCAGCTGCTGACCCTTTGACGATTTATTAAGCATATATTATCCTGTTTGGGTGTGTGACATCAGTGCACATGCTCATTTTTCTTTTTATTGAACACTGATATGTGTACGCAGATATGTGTATGTATATGTAAAAAACTTCGGTTGCAATCTGATTGTGCAAATTAAATCTGCATTAATTGTTTTACAACGCCATGGAAAAGTGATATAAAAAGTTATTTACTCTGATTTATTGTTGAAATTTCAATTGCAAATTACATTTTAAATTTAAAGAGAAATTGAGTAATGAACACGAGCAGTGCTTATCATAATTATACAAAAGCCAAATATTTACAACTTTTGACTACTTATTTTCTTTATTTAAGTTATATTATTTTTCAATTAAAATACCGTTCATTCTCTAACAGAAATGATTTAAAATCAGGTCTATTTTTTTCAATCTATAATAATTAAAATTATTTTATAAAAATGTCAAACAAAAAGAAATTTGCAAGCTTTCATCTATGTAATCCACAGTACAAAAATTGTCCGTTATTTTTTAACAATTTCAACTTCAGTCGAGGTTGTTTTTCATCTCAAAAGAAGGTTTCAACGGTAATGTCAAAATCAAAATAATCAAAAATATCAAAATCATTTATCTTATATTGATGCAAATTTTTTATATAATATGAAACTTGGTTTTAATTATACGATTTTTATCATAGCATAAACTTTATTTCAAATGGAAAATATAAGAAATTAAATATAATAATAATAAATCATTAAAACTTTTCTATATTTGAATGTACTATAATGATGATAAATAGATATATGGATTGTTAAATGTTATTTTTTAATAAGAGAAAATCATAGCTTCTTACTTTAAAGCTATCCCCATTTCCTAGATTTTGACAAATGTGACAATTAAAATATAATAAAAATACAACTAGTTAGATGATAACTAATTGATAAAATATTAGAATGATAAAAAATTTTTTACAAACAATTTTTACTCAATGGGTTTTTTATTAATAAAGATTCAGATTAAATACTACCAAAGAACGTACATTAAATAGAAGTAGCATAGCGTTTTGTTCCCAATGGCAAGTTATATAGGCTTATTTCACTACACCGAAATCCAATTATATCGAATTAGATTCTGATATCAATAAACGAATGGTAGGGTGAAAAACGCAAAAATATTTTTTTAGCTGGACGAGACGGACTTTACACCATCTCTGTAGTCAGGGACGTACAGTATTACACAATATTATTTAGAAGAAAAAAAATGTATAAACAAAAAATAATTTAAAAAACAATAAACTGTGTAACTGATACAAATAGATAAAGTTGTTATGGAAAAGAAATTATAAATAACAAACGTGTATGCAATAAAATATGGAAAGTTTTAGTTAAAAGTTTTGTACAAAGTTTTTACCTCGATTAAAATGAAAAGTTACTGCTACTTACCGAATTTTCTTTAAATTGTTAGAGGGGTATAAATACAATCCCGTGGTCGGACTGCCTGGAGGTCTTTAGATATATCCCAAGGAAGTAAGCCTAACGTATGACTGTCTTACCACACGAACTTTTGGAAACTTGAAAAAGAAAAAACAAATTTTACGAAGATTTATTTTTTTAACCCCAACAAATGTAATAAGTTTGTCTACTAAACAGTAAAACAGAAAGTCTTTTAAATTGTAAATTTGGATTTATCACAATTTATTAAAAAATCCACACCACTTTTAAAGTACCAACTACCAACTGTGTAATTTGATAAAACACAAAATGCAAATCAAAAGAATTTTTCAAGCACAAGGATACACATCCATTTCTGATGGTAATAACAAAATCAACGACATGTGAACACCAGCATATATAATAAATTATATGAACCTTTTTCGCTTGAGTTATGATGAATAGTTTTGCCAACAAGGCTAACGAACTTTCAAATTTACTTTTGGTGTTTCACGCTAAATTTAACATATTTAAGTATGTAAAAATTCAACCAACAGTAAAAATAACAAAGCTCTACCGCTACAATGCTGTGGTTTACAAAGACGAAAAGGTTTTATTAATCAGATTTACATGTTTTACTTTTTATTTGACAAATATAAATTTTCTTGACTGCAAGTAATAAATCAAGGACAGCACAATGACAAAGATAAGAGATTTGCTGAAAAGTATTTATTCTTTAAGTACACCCAAAAATATTTTTTCTTTTTAAAATTTACTACATAAGTTTCTAAAGAAAAATTTAGCCGATGGTTTTAAATTAAAACTATTCGGAACACAAAAATGAGTAACATTTGCTGTAGAAATGTTGAAACTTAACGCAGAGAATACCATAAGCTAACAAATGCAGCAAAATATATTTCTTTACATTTAAATTGTTTTACAAACACACTCGCGTAAGTATTCTCTATGGTGCTCATAAAATAATAGTCGAAATTAGATGTAAGAAAACTTGTAAAGCCACGATGGTGGTAAAATGCTCAACAAGCTGTCATTTATGCAATTTAATGCAGACAAAGGACGAAGGACAGCTGTTGCATCCACCGACTTTGTGGTTTAATAAGATACAGATGGATGAAGTGCGCCCTTACGTGTGTGTAAGTGTGTGAGTGTGTGTTATCGCCTGCAATTTATAGAAACTACGAATGCAGCAAAGTGTAGCAAAATGCAATATAGTGAGTTGAAGCAGATGGTGTGTGTGCACTAAAATGGTGCCAACATGAATGATCTGATATAAGATTTTATTATAATGTGTCACAGTTGCGGCGAATGTGGTGAATTTTACTGTTATGATACTTTGGCCATAAAATATTGTATGCGCAAGATGCCAAATTAATATCAAATATATTCGCAAATGTTATTCTAAATTGGAGCAGAGCATTTAATGTATGACAGGGCGTATACGTATCAGAAGCGCTGTCTTAATTAAAATTTATTATATCTATGTTGTACCAACAAACATTAATCTACAAGCCGGGACAATACGTTATGATTAGCAGCAAGTGAATATGTAAGGGCGTAGGTTCTCTCTTGCTCGAATAAATATTTTAATTGGCTGGAGTGAGAAGGAACGCTCCTGCAGATTCACTCGCTGCTAGTCATAAAGTATTGTTCCAAAAGCCATACTAGATCCGAACTTGTAACTTGCGTTATATTCCATTTTCTGTTTACAATTTTTTGTTTATTTCTAATATTTTGTTATTTAAAATTTTAACTGAATACATTAATTTAATTTGAGAAAACTTAGTGCTACTGAGCGGCTTTGAATCGCAAGCGTAATGTTGATATGATGCCATGATCGTCGGGCGCTAATGTTTTGGTAATTTGCGTTTCCTTTTCGGTTTTGAATGGTCTCACTCTGGCGATGGAAATGGTTTTAATCAAATTTGCAATAAAAATATAGAAAAACGTCAAATAATGATTTAAATTAATTAATTTCAAGTTCAATTTTCAAAACATTAAATATATTTTTTCTTTCCTAAAGACATTTAAAATTTTTGACAAGAAAATTTGTTGGTAAAAAAATTATTCACAAATTTTAAGCACACTTGTTTTTAAAACTAACTTTACATTTTTCTTTTCGAACTTTATCGTTTTTTTATACTTCAAAAGTCACTTATAACATTTAAGGTCGCTTAGTATGAGCATGGAAAGTATCTCAAACTTTAAAGTGGTTGCATTGAAATAAGTATGAGTTCAAAAATTGATCGCTGATCTCTGGCAGTTATGCAAAAGAAGAACAATTAAACTTGTTCATATAACAACTTTTTGCTTAGCTATTAATTTACTTACACATTTTAAAACATAAACGTTGAGAATCAAATATTTGAAAAATTACTGGCGACTTGACGAGTCATATTTGTCTTTTTTTTTGTTTTTATTTTGTTTGTACGAGTATGTGATAATTTCATCATAAATATATTTTATATTACTTGTACATTTCCTAATTAGATCTGAAAGGTTTGGATGTAAAGAATTGTTAAAATCGGAAAGACAAGCAAACATGCAAATCAAAAATATAAAATAATATAATAGGCGATCTTTTTTACTATCCGAAATTTGCAATTTAATAATTTACCTCAAAATGGTACTAATGACCCGAGTTAATATGTGTCATATTTATGTAAAATAATGAAGAACTTAAAGAAGTTGTGCATTTGGTTAATAATGTTATTTCGGATGTAAAAGCTCCGTTCATAGAAATATGTTTTCAATTTTTTATTTCTTAATGCAATTTCATAATGCATCTTCAATAAATACATTTTTGAGTGAAACTCAAATCAAACTAAAATAGATGAGTTATACATTAAATTCCATTGGGGCTCCGCACGTGTTGCTATAAATAAAAGTTAGTATATATCGTTAAACATGCGATTAGCTAAAACTGGCTGTAAAATGCAATAAAAATAAATTCACAAGCGTCCCCCATTTGTACCAATTCACTTTCCACTTACCTTCAATCATGCCTTTCTTCAATCATTCCACTAAAGATCGACATCGGTCTTTCAATGCGTCTGCAAATGGATAGGTCTAATTGTATTTATATTGCTCGTTTTCATTTTCAGTGCATGTTATGTTGATTTTGCAAATTTGTAGCTATTTATGTATGTGACAATGCGAACGTGCTCCCGGACAACAATAAAAAGCGAAACTTGTAACAACAGCAATTATGTACAAACATTATTGAAGCATAAACAATTTAACTGAGGATTATTTTGACTGGAATTTATGCAACATTCTGGACACATATCAAACGCTTGCTCTTCTTGTGTATTTCTTTATACTTACTCAATATTAATGTTTCTGTTATCATTGTAAATAAAAAATAGGAAAATTAAACGACCATAAAATTATATCTCAATTTAATGGGCTATAAAAAAACTTTCTTGAATTTGTAAATATATAAAGTTTAATATAACACTTTTGTAAACAGTTTGAGACCGTGATCATTACAATTTTTATTAAATTATCAAAATTTTAAACTTGCGTAGTGAAGACTTTTGTTAAATAACGCAAATGTTCAAGTAGACTAGAATTCCAAAGACCGTTGATTTTCGAAATTATTACATGTCTATTAAAATATCTGTGGTCTGCAAAAAGGCTCTGGGAAGTTCGTTTAAACTAAAACTGCATTGGGCCATAAAACGGTAAACTCAGATTTTTTCTGGATGCTGTAAATAAAAATGGAATAACAAAATTTAAGAAAATTCCAAAAAATTTATAAATTTTATGTTTAGTTAAAATTTGTTTTACGCTGTTTTGTTAATGTTCGAACTTTAATTTTATAAAGAACTAAGGAAAATCGTATTAGGGGAAACATTTAAGCCATGGCAAAAAAATTCCGTGGATTTAATTTTTTTGAATGGCCACATAGCCAAAATTCCACTAAGCTTCTTTAATTATATCATCACTACAATCAATTCAACAAGTTGTTTTAAAATATACAAATGTGTTTACAAATTTTATAAAAAAAACACACTTAAACGCGGGTATTTGCTTTGTTTAGCTTTCAAATTCGCGTAACTACAACTATAATCTCTACAGCAATACAAAATTTCACTGTTGAAATTTTAAGATTTTATGTAAAACTACAAAAAGGTGGAGAAACAAAGAAAATCTTAAAGCAGCAAACCGAAAGTGCAGAAGAAATTAATTGTGATGCCTTTAACGGTGGTGAATGGTTTAACTAAAAATGCATAAAAAATGTGTAGACTTCCCATACTTTCCAATTACAATGAATTGAAAATGCTTTTTAGACATTTATTTTGCGACTTAAATTATTGATTTGCAATGGAAGACAGACACAAGGAAATATGTATGTAAATGTAGAAATATGTCCGGTGAAATATTTTCTCCTAAATGAAAGCAAACTTTTCCAATCATTCTGATAAAATACAAGCGTTCAGCTGTAATTTGGGTTATTTAAGAGTTTTACTTCACTGTTTGATTTACAACTCACAATAAAAGTGGATGCATGAAAACAACAACAGCAGTAATACCGCGCAGTAGTTCATTTACTTTCAAGCACTCGAGATGCCACTTAAATAAGAAATGGAATAAGAAATCTTTGCATCCAACTCTGCTTTACACCACCACCAGCAATGCCACGGCTTTGCCCATTTCGTTAGTTACTTCGAACCATTTGTTGTAATGCTGACAGTTCGAACGGTAAATTTATGTACGCAATTGCAATAAAATTGAATTGAACATCTTGGCTATCAGTTTCAGTTTGCGTGTGAGGTACGTATGTATGTATTAACAAAGTGACTGTCGATTTGAGAAAGCGTTGATATGGAAAGTCTTACTAAATTAAACTAAGGAACAGAATCGAATTGAGATAAGTATGAAAATGCAGAGATTTCATTCACAACTTGACTTCAAATATAGATTAATTTGTTACGCTTTTAAATACTTTTAGTTTTTGGATGAAAGCATATACACTTTCTAACTTCTTAACGTACGTTTGTTTTTATCAATAATATAGAAAAATGGTATCCAATCACGTTATTTTCGAGTAATTACAGCTGCTGAAAACATAAGTTAATCATTCATCAGTTTGTTATGTTTATAAATCAACTAAATTAATTTCTCTAACTTTTTTATATAAGTTGACATTTTTAATACTTGCTACTAGTTTTATTCTCGCCTATTGTTACATTATTCAATTGTTTTATGCTTTGGAATTTTCCACTTAACTAAATCGCAATGGAGCAATAAAGCTCGTTATATATTTTCATAGCAAACATTTCTGATTTGATTTAAAAACACACAAATGCTATTTAAATGGTTCCAAACAACATAACGAGCAAATCGCAATTGTCCAATAATCGAATCGCATATAACTTATCAGAAGGCTTAGTAAAAGAAATTGATAGTTTTTGTAATGAGGCGATAAAGGATATGTCCTACATAGAGCATTTAACTTATTGTCGACAATCCAACCAATAAGTGTTAAAGCGCGGCGGTGCTTCTCCACTGCAGATTTTAAATGCAACATATTTAGGTCCATTGATATTGCATTTTGATCAAAATAAGCCATAATTCAGCCTCACTCAAAATGGAATAGGTGATGTATTTAATTTAAACCTTTTTTTACTGAATGGTAATATATTAATATTCAATATTGGTCTCAAACAGTGATTAAAAATATTTGTACTTTATGTAGGTGCATTTGCTTCTGTGCCAAATGTGTATATTTGTATTTGAAGTATATATTATTTTGTATGTGTTTCAACTTTTACGTTTATTTCCTTTTTTTCTTGAAAATACCAGTAAATACATATGTATGTATGTATATGATTTACAACAAATCGTTCTTCTTTGTTATATTAATGTTATTTTGTATACTTCTATATAACAACGATTAAAGACGTGTTACATTTTTTGGCAAATAAAAAATTACGAATCAAAACTTCGTGAGATTCGGGATTCCAAGATTGTCCCGGGATTTCGTTTTCAAATCTCGAAATTCCCGGGATTAACAAAATTCCTATGTGCATACATAAATGTTTCTACATATGAACACATACATAAGTGGCGTCTTAGAGGAAAAACGTTTGAAATAAAACATTTCGAGCCTTCGTTATGTTTCTTTAATAATGTTTGTTTTCAATTCCACGAAAACGAGCCAAATTTTATCGGAAATATTTTACTTTAAAAAAGTTTACCCCAGCGAAACCTATCAGAATTAAGTGCAACTAAATCTAAATGAATCAGGAGTAAACTTAAATGCTTAAAATTTAAACGACCATTTTTTGCAATATTCGCAAAGATTTGCATGGCATTTTTTTGTAACTTTTTGCTAGATAAATTTAGTTAATCAAAAAACTTGTTGGAATCAAAACTGTATTTTGCGCAAATTTTAAAGTATTTTTTTTTTATATTGTTAACTTTTTAAAAATTAAGAACAAAATGTCCACGTATTTTAACTTTCTATTTAATCTGGTAATGATGTCCAAGTATAAAACGGTTGAAATTTCAAATAAATAGTTTTCTATTTAATTTGACAGTCTAAAAACCTACTGGCTTTTTATAACGCATTAAATTCGTTTTTAGACACAAATGCTCTTCAAACTGGTTTTCTTAGTGTTGTTTAAACGTTTTTTTTCTTCTAATTTGCACTGATGTATGAAAGGGGGATATTCGGGTGGTCGTTATTCCGTTTTAATGAAAACACTTTAGTCAGGATGAATAATCCATTTCATTGTTTATTTTGGTGTATTGGTTTGATAATATTTAAGAAAGAACAAATTAAGTAAAAAATAATAATTCAGTTAATATATTTTAAGTTTAAACGTTTACTTAATTCCGACGGACTGGACGATCTAACTTACTCAACCGACGTTGCTCAACAATTCTCGGGAACGATGACAATGGCTGCCTCTTCGTGTTGGTTGCTTTATTGTGCCGGTATAAGGTGATGCTTATACTTAAATGTTATAAAGTTATATTTATTCGTCGTTTACATGTAGTAGAAATAGTCGATATATAGTCTGCCACATGGCAAATATTTTTAATTTTATTTTTAATTTTAATATGTTTCGGTGTACATGAAAGCTTTTTTCTTTCTCTGCCAAGCAAATCCTTAAAACGGCATTTTACACTTATGTACGTATTTATGTATATTTGTTTATTTACCCTCAAAAGAAATATTATACATAAGGGTAAGTTTAGGCGCCAAAAAGGAGACAAGTTTTGAAGTTTTCTTGTCATTGTGATGATTGTTTACTCCTTTTATATGTACTTTTGTAATACGCATGTAGCGGGCAGCTGTTTGAGTGTTTGGAAATCTAACAAAAGCAGAACTGTGCCCGACTGGTGTAGAATTTTGTGTGTATGTAGTATTAAAATTTTTCTTGTGAGAAATAAATTTCTAAGGAGTATCTTTCCGCCCTTTTAAACTGAAACAAATATTAGGTACGCCGTTGTCAGTAATATCCAACCAACATCGAATGGGCTGCTTGCTGCTGAAGACGAAACTAAAATTAATGGACAGCGATAGTTACCACAAATGACATTGTCTAGTTCTGTATTTCATTTAACTATTCAACAATGGGTGCTTAGTTGAATTGAGAAACCTGTTAAGGAAATTATAAGACTATTTGCATTTTACAAACGATTTGGAACTCTTTATATTCAAAAATATATATTCTCGGTACGGAAATGTTAAATTATATTTTAATTCCAGCACTCGATTACAATTACTTAAATTTTTTTGTTTCAAGGCAACAACTATCGGAAAATATATATTCTGTAACATTTTTAAATGCTTATACAGCTTTCTGCTGCAAACTCAGTGAAAACTATTCTTTTCGTGTCTTACAAGTTCGCAAAAAAAGGATATACAAGACAATCCACTTTAATCGCCACACGAGCAACACCTCTCTTTTAATATGTACTTGTTTATTTGTGTTTTTTCATTTATATATCACAAAACTTCGTATTTAACAAAGCGTGAAAAATCAAGCGCTTAAAACAACAGAAGTTTGTTCAGATTATAAGCATGCTTGAGTGGGTTAAATGCTCGCCATAAATAACCTACACTTTTTTGTTAAAATTCAAAAGCCGCGCAATTTGCAAGGTATTCTGTTGATGTACATATACACATGTACACATGTACACTACATTGCTATAACACCCACAAATTTTGACGATTTTTTTCTTCGTTTAGTCCTAATTTTTTTCAAATAAAATACAGCTTAGTCTCTAGCTGAAAACATTTAAACTCGACTTTCAAATTTTATCCAAACTTTTTGACGATAATTAAATTTTGGAGTATGTAATTTTGTAGCAGTTTCGTTTTAACAATTTTTTTGGTACTACTCTGTTTTTCAGATCAAGACATGCTCAAGTCTTTTCTTTTTTGTATGAAAACGTTTGTTAAACCTTTCATACAAAATTATATACTTAGTTATTTAAACTTTATGTTAGAGAATGTACTTTAATCGAAAAGTGTATGAAATGCGAGGACGTCGCATAATTCTGATATGCACTATATGCTGAGTATGAAAGAAAATAAATCGTTATTTTTCAACTAAATTTGCATAGGTATTTTCATATTAACATACGTCTTTTATTTCTGTAAAAACAGCAAAGATATCGAGAAAATCGTTTTAATATATCATTGTTGATATCTAAACTTCTAAAATGGCAAGAGATGAATAAAAGTTCATCCATCAACATACATAAACCACTGAATATTGAGGGCAGTTTTTTGTGTTTTTATTTAAAAAAAAAAAATCTTATAAAAAGTTTATGCATGACAAACTAAGGCTTACGCTAAATTTTATGTAATCTCAAAAATAATAAAATAAAATAGTTATATGGCCACACAATAATAAACTAATTCAATACATTAGGCAATTGGTTAAGTGCTTATACTTATGGAAACAAAAAAACTAAATGTCAAAAAGCTAAATTTATTCATAAGCTAGGAGCAGGTTTCAAACTCTGAAAATAGCTCAAAGAAACTTCATAAAATTGTTTCTTAGATTTACAAGGAATTTTCCAGCATACTGTTTTGTTTTAATATTAGTGCTGTAATATGTAAGTTCTAATGCGCTAAAAACTAACGTCGAATTTTTTAGAATATTACTTTTCTTTATTAACTTCCATATATCTTTCATTCCTTGGCATTTGAGCCAAGGACGACATGGAATAAAATTTCTGCATTATTTTAAATTTAAAATTTGAATTTCTCACAAAAATTAGTGCGTTCATGAAAAACAAACAAAACAACGCACCAATACCAGTATACATTTTCAGCCAATAATAGTTTCACCTATCAATACCATTTAACACAAACAATAAAAAAACAGTCAAAGAATACAATTCGCACAATACATTTAACAAAATGGGATGTGAACAATGAAATACCAATAACAAAATTAAAAAAAAAAAAATCAACTGCGTACAAATAAACAAATAGAATAATTATGTATAGTTCTTATAAACTTACACAGCAGCAGCATATGTTATTTCATGTGTATGAAAATTTTTTAATACACACTGGATGTTTTTATACTCACACACTTGCAATTCGATATGCTAACTAAAAACAAAAACGCCCTATTATCCGCCCATGGGCATTCGTAAATATTTCATTTGAAAATCACTGTGAAAATGTCAGCACTCAGCTAAATGAGAAAAATCATTGTACGATAAATAAAAAAAAATTTCAAAAATTTAAATAAAAAACTTGAAAAGCGCAGTTAAATGAAATATTTAAAATGGTTATATAATGAAAACAAGGATTCGCTTTGTAGTCTCAGTGAAAAAAAAAATGCAAACTGCTCAAATTGTCCGCCGAATAAGTAAACTTCTGCATGCCACACAAATGAAAATGATAATAAAAAATAGTGCAAAAAAATGTTTGTTGTCAGTATTGCCCGAGCAATTTTATCTACACACACATATACAACTATTCAACTGACAAAGACCATTTAAATCACTATCAGTTGAAGAGTGATTTGTATATCGCATAAGAGCAAACCAAACTATTGTACAAAAATACTTGCATTTGCACATTTGTCTAAATGAAAGCATTTCAACAGAAACTTACATATAAGTACGAGTATGCAATTAAAAAAAACACTTAATACATGCACACCCCAAATTTTTTTTTAATGTAATCCAGTAGTTACTACAAATTTACATACATTTAAATATATCTACGCGGTTTTTTTACGATAAACGATAAACGAAGAAAATGTATCTTTCTTAAAAGCGAATACAATTTAAAGGAATATAGTAAAGAACATTTTTAGGTCAAAAATAAGCCATATCACTTAAATTCAAAAATAGAACGTAAATAAAATTACCTCCGTTAGTCTTTTTTATTGAACTATATTTTTCCCAATTAAAGTCTATTGGCGATTCAACTTAATAAGCTTGTAAGAAATTAAGGCTTTTTTATAAATCTAAAACATATTTATGAGTTTTTAATATTACTATAACACTAATAAATTGTATTAATTAAATCTAATAATTTTGTTATTCAAAATAAGTGCTTTTAACTAATGAAATCTTCAAATATCTACTGTATTATTTATTTTAAGCGACTTGACACATTCACTTTGTTAAACTGGAATTCAGTGGGCTACAAAAGTGCACGGCATATTTTCTGATTAAGAGGTTTAAAATTTCGGTGGCGAGTTTTAAAAACTCCAAAAATATTTGGGTATTCCATACGAAGTTTAAAACATTGATATATGAAGTATTTAGTTATAGAATGAATTAAAATTTTATTAAAAATTTACGAAAAGTTTTAATCAAGAAAAATTTAAAATTTATTGAAATCTTTTGTTGTGACCATATTCCTTTGTAAAAATATATACATATAGCCAAATTTAAAATATGTACAAAATTTTTGATATTTTAAGAGTGAGTTTTACTAAAATTTAAAATTTTTTCGAAACAGTTATTAAAATTCTCCTGAGTAAATATTCAGCTACAAAATACAGCTAAATTTGCAGAAATCAACAAAATCTTTTGTTACTTGGAATTTGTATTTTAAATAAGCTACAAATGTGCTACAACTGATTGAAGAAAGTATGTAGTTTTAATAAAAGTTTCTTCAAATTTCGCACAAAGTTTGAAGCTTTAGTTTATATGGTTTCTGTTAGTTTCTGTATATTTAAACTAAAAACAATACAAATTTAATCAAATAATTATATAATTATATAATTTAAATATGAAATGGGGTTTATTTATGTATATTAGATGATATTTTGATTTTCTCCTGATATTCCGACAGGGTGGAAATTTGATGTATATTGGAACGATTTTCCGCCATTCCTTGTCAAATTTGATGTTTTCGACACTGATGATGGCACAACGCTGAAACCGGTATGTCACAAAACCAAATTTGACAAGGGATGACGGAAAATCGTTCCAGTATATAACATATTTAGCTGATGCCTATAAATTATAAGCATTCAAACTCGAATTGAACTTCCATTCCCCATGAAATGCCTATTTTTAGTTTTTTTTTTATTTACTTTTCATTCCCTAGAATTTCATAAAGTAATGCCTTCTAAATAGTTTCACTTTCATTTACATCCCTTTTCGTTACTTTTTGTTGGCTTTAGAATGTTATTTTGTTGCTTGCAACATAATCAAATAACTGTGATTGCTACAATGACCACAATAACGGCCAGCAATAAAAAGTTCATACACACAAACACTACGAAGAACGCATAAAATCAAAATATTTACGACCGACATTAAAGTGAAATAAAAATTATTTCTATTCCTCCTCTTTCATTTCATTTCAATTCTTGACATTCCTTTCCATTGGCACATTTAGTTCATTTCCCACTTTCTCTCTTCTTTTTTATTTGTTGGATCGAAAGTATCCGTTACAAGTTCTGGTCGATTAAGTTGCCGTCTTCTTGTGCAGTTCACGCGTTTTCGGTCATTTATATCCCCTTACACGGCATCACTATTCGACACAACCTCCACTTGCGCATAAAATGGCTTCCGAGCAATTTTTGTGGTAAATTCAATTTGCGTTTTGCAGTTTCGAATACTTGAAATGTAACACATTTTATGTTTTATATTCACTGTAATGTTACACTAAAATGGTTTGTCGGCGGGAATGCGCCGCTGTCAAGTACCAATTGGCGTTGTGTTAAGATTTGGAAATTTAAAAGTTGTTTTTACAACAAAATGAAAGAAGCTTTTTACGAAATGTTTAAAAATATGTATAACGTTAACGCAGAGATGTAGATGCGAAGTTTAATTTAAGTTAAAACGATATAAATCGCTAATAATAAAAAAAAAATATATTTTTAATTTTCAATGTACGAGTATTGGTTTTAAAAAAATTGTGAAAGTGAAGCACAGACTAAAAAAAATAAAACAATCGTGCATTTTATAGGAGTTTAGGTTTTTAAGTCAAAATTTTATATGTATATTTATTTTTGATTTATAGCATAGGCCAGAAAAATTGTAAAAAGTGGTATCAGTTGAAAACCTTCTCAATGGCAAAAACCTATGAAAATTCATTCAGGGTTGTATACTGCACATATATGTAACAAATTGTGTGTAGTTTGCGGTGAAAATGTCAGAGAAACTTAGAAAAACAAAAAAAAACGAATGGATGGAATTCCAAATTTGACACAAAAAAACAAACGTACTGAAGCTTTATTTTAAAAATATTCAGATGAATTTCTTTATAATATATAAATGAAAATTTAAAATTTAAACAAAATAACCATTTTGACACTTTCACCGCATAGGGCGTAGATAGAACAAGCAATCAGCTGATGGGAATATACCACCTTCTATGAATTCGCCTTGGCACAAACTTACAATTCTAATTGTTAAAAGACATTCTGACAAGTAACATTTATTTGTTTTTTATTAAATTATCTCGAATAATTTCTTCATACTGTTTAATAAAATCACATACTTTGAAACATAATTTAATCACACGATTCGTGAGTTTCGCCCGAAAAAAATTCAACCGAAATTTGTACTAAGCGCTCAGTAAAAAGTAACCGATTCCAAGCGAAAACAAAACTGAAGATAAGGGTGAATATATCTTTAATTTCATAATCCAATTATTTCTCGAAATGTTTGAGTGGATTGGCTACTAAAATGATGCGATTCTAAGTTTCTGGTTTACTTTTTCATGGCCTTCGTGATATATTCGTTTATGTGAGCAAATCGGAAACTGTGGATGTCTTGGTTGGTAATACAGCACAATACACGGAAAGGTGTAATTGTATCATTTCGATGGTCGAAATCAGGATCACCTGACTAAAAAAATTAAAAAAAAAAAACACTAATAACTTAAAGTATGTCAGTTGAAGTAGTCTAGGTAACGCCACAAGCGGAGTTTGTAAATGGGCATTCCACGATGAAATATGGTCAACTTACTGGTGGATTAGGCGGATTGTACTTCAATACACATAAACAAATTCTGGGTTCTTTCTGGGTTCCTGACTCATAAAATACATTTTTTGATTTCATACTAAGACGGTAAAATTTACCGACTTACTGGGCAAATTAAATATCCTTAGGCACAGCAATACAATTCAATCAATTTAAACCTTCTGGTGTGTACAAAATTAGTAGTCAAAACTTAAAGTATAAAGTGGTTGGCTATGTCAATTATGTATTGGCATTTTCCACGCGCCACTATCAATGGGCTAATTTGAACATAAAATACAATATAAGCTGTACATTTGTGTGTGAACATATGGCTTTTATCATTTTGGGTTCACATAAAAAACCATTATTTGCACAAGCAAAGTCTGCATGTTAAATTCCTCAATAAAGAATAAAGCTGTACGAAGAAGAGCTCATCGCTGCAAAGCATTTGATTGTTAGCAAATTTCCATTAGCATGGTTGTGTGCACTTAGGTTGGCTTCCGGTTCCTCTATTGTTGGAAAATTTCGATGAAAATATGAAAAAAATCAATTCTCCATCCACCTGTCGTAAAAAATAATGTTCGATTTTGGTTTGAAGTAATTTAAGTTAAGTGAATTCGGTTTTAAGAGATTTTTTCTATAGATTTTCCAGGAACTTTAATGCAGATCTTTTTTTTACTGATATGATTGGATAGAAGATTGAGCATTAGAAAACTATGTTGCAGCGATAGGTATGTGCAAATTTGGCTGGAACTGGAAGTGAACATAACACAGACTAAAAACTTTGTATCAGAGTCACTTTTTTCAACCAATGCAATTTGATTCTTAAGGAATTTTGAATTTGAGGCAGAACAACAGATTTTAATACTTAATAAACTCCAGAAAATTATATGTGCATGATAGCCTTAAAAGTTTGTCCGCATTTGCCATTCCCAATTTTAGAAATTTTTCTTATCATATTTTCAGAGATTTATATTTTTACCACTTATGACCTTTCGCATTTTTCTTATGAACTTCTCACATTTTCTTAATACATGATAAAGAATAAAAATATATTCACTCCCGAAGTATAAAGAAGCATGGGCATAAACTCTTTTAGCACCAAATAAAGAATACAACTTTGTTCGCAGCCAGCCGAACTGTTGGTAACTTAAAATCGAAACCTTTGTGCAATACAGGCGTTAGCATTCACACACACATATCATTCCACAGTAAACTTAAGTATGAAAGTTCAATGAACTCCATTTTAAAAACGCAATAAGATTTAAAGGAATCGTGGTGATGCAGATAAACAAAACAACAACAACAAAGTATGCTTCATATGCAATATTTAGTGGTTCTTGATTAAAATTTAAAAAAAAAATTGATAAATGTACGAGAAAATGCTCTAAAGCGTAAAAATGTAAACAAATATTTGTAGAAACTTATTGTTCGAGTAGCAAATTGTATGAAGAACCGCAAACTCAATGAATTGCGATGGTGTTGCAGTTATCGCAATAAAGTTCACAAAGTGTACTCAACATCAACAAATATCGAAATACTCAGAATGGACTTAGTAACATTCTTTAATTTTTTTTTAAGTTCTTTCAAAACAACAAAACGCGCGTTTGGAATGTAAAAATGCACATTTATGAGGAAAACATAATATTCGTATAAATTTGTTAAGATTTTTATTGGCCTTTAAATGAATAGTAATTCATGATTTTATTGAGCTTGAGGCCAGTTTATTCTTCATCACCACTTCGAAAAGATTTAAAAAAATGTCTGAAACTCGCAAATGCCCTTCCTTCAGTCTCGAAGGATTTCATTTCAATGAAGTCACCCATGAAAGGCGATTTCAAAGGAAGAAAGTCTCTAATGAAATAAGCTAACTTATAGGTGCTATTTATTACTAACTTATACCAATCCAGGAAGGGTTTTTGAAAATTAAACAAGTTTTCATTTGTATTGCTGGATGTATAACTTGTGTTGTTAGGTGTCAATCAAAAGTTACAGAAAAAAGTTTGTGTAAATTACTTTTCAACAAATTATTTGGCTAAAATTTTGCATTTAAAAAATAAAATTGTTTTATTTAATAGAAAATGCGTAAAATTGTTATAAAGTAAAATTTTGACAAATCAATGTTAATTTTTATAAAAACATTTGCGTTACATGAAAAACCTTCGAAAAACAAGATATCCAAAAGTTCTTCAAATAATGCCAGAAATTGTGAACCACCTGAGACCTGCACATAATTATACAAAACTTAAATGGAAAACATTACTGCATTCCCAACAAATTTTAAAGAATTGAAATTAAGTAAGTTTGAAAATTTTATTAAAATGTCGAATTTTGGTTTTGTTTAAAGTTTAAAAATTTCAATAACACGATTTTTTTGAGTTAAAAACTCTAAAAGAAAATTGCTTTGTAGTGCCAAATATGAGATATTTATCTCCTACAAATTAAGAAGTTTGACAAAAGTGTCAAAAATGTTGTGATAAAGCAACATTTTTGTACGAGAATTTACTTATATTCATGATTAAGTATCGAGATAGTCAAACAAATGTATGTACCAAAATGATCGAACATTAAACACGTCTACCATCCATATAATGATCATATATGAAAAAAAGGGAGAAATCTATAACTTATGAAATAAATGTATTAAATATAAAGAATATATAAGAAAAACTGACTTTTATTTATTATTTGTATGCATTAATAGGTATTTTTCAAGTAGAGACACGCACAAGCATTTGAATATAAAAGATCGAGCACAATTCTTAATCGAAGGTCTTCGGCAGAGTAAAAAACATAAACATCTAAAAATAAAATTATTTTCACTCGAAAAAATAGCGAAAATTGCCGCCTTCTTCTTCACAGCTATACAATTGCAACAAAAGCGGACTTCTACACATGTTAATTCACCCGTGAACGCATACAAACTGAAGCAATATGTACATACGAATATGTACGAGCATATACATACATATCTATGCACATTCACAACATAGCGCGTTGAGTGCATGGAAAAAGAAGGAACCGAAAATGTGACGAAAGAAAAATCAAGCATTTGCATGTAAATGAAAGCGAAACGTTAAAAAAAGTTATGAAAAGTGAAATGTAACAATTTTGCAATAACAAACGGGTAAGAGAAAAGTGCTAGCTGCATATGTTACGTATTTGTGTAAATTTTTAAGAATTCTGTTATTGTAAAGGTTGCTTTTCAACTGACGCTATGTGGCCAATACTCGTTTACATGCACACATACATACAAATGTGCCCACAGTGAGCCAAAAATGTATTCCTCTTTATGACAAACTTCTTGAAACGTTTTCATTAAGGACACTAATCTTTTGGAGAATACGAATTTCAAATGAGTTACCTTAAAATGTCCGCTGCCGCTGCTGCTATCTGGGGGGAAATAAAGAAACATTTGTCTTTAGTCTCTACGAGTGCATAATTTTGGTACATCAAACAATGACTATGCTTATGTTAAGCAGAAAAAAATTTAGTCGCCTGTTTATAAAAAAATGTGTTATCGAAACCTAGAAACTGCTTTTAGCGCCATTTTGAACGAATAATTTTTCTTTCGTCCGCTTAGTTGGCATTTCGCTCAAACTCAATTTTCTTTTTATGCGAACCTGAGCAGAACTTTCATTTTCCACTTTTTATTTGGAAGGTAATAATTTTCAGAAAAAATTATGTATTTGATGGCTCAGTTAACTAAGCTCGTATCCAAAAAACAATATTGTAAATTTACATATATGTACATGTATTTCTAATTTATCCTATACTAATTTCGCTATATTTACATACGTTACTTTTATCGTTGGGTATCTCTCAGGATAATAGAAGGCGCATAGTGCATATTTTGGAAGGCGCAATGACCAAATGTGTTTCAATAAAAACTACTTCATACAAAGTTGACGTCGTTTCTGCAATACACCTTCAACATTTAAACTTGCCAATAAAACCTATCCTACTATTCGAGACAAATTTTTAAAAACAATTCTGAGTTACGATTTTAAACTCTGTTGCCTCATTTAGACTGTAAAAGTATTCTCGAAATAAAATCGCGACTATAGATTAGTTATTTATTAGAAAAAAATATTTAAGCATGTGCAACTTTTATTTTAGTAAAAGCTTAGCGATTGAAACATTTACACTTGTACAATGTACTATATAAGACGTATCTTTCCTATATGTATACTAAAAATTTCTCAGGTCTGATTGTACTCATATAGGTTTCTCAATAAATGAAATTAAATTAATGAGCATTTTATATAGTTAAAAGGAAACATAAAAAAAAATAGTAGTAAGCCAAGAAAACGTTTATAAAGTAACTTGCAAATTTTGCCATTGGATATTTACATCTTCGCATTTTACAACAAAGTGAGCTGTAGATCTTCACGTTGCGCACTGTTTTCTCCATTCTCATCTTCGTTGTCACTTTCTTTCTCTATGCGCATATCATGTTTGCTAATTTAAATTGCATCCTAGCCTTTTATAGTAATCTTAGCAAATTCATCGAAGACACCAAACGGTTCAAAGTGTTACAGAATAGAGAAAAGCTTAATAAATAGATATCTCAGTCTAATTGTGCTCTGTGGACTGCTTTACGAGTACACCTATGTATGTAGTTGCTACTCTGCGATTTATTATTATTTCATAATTAATTATTGAAATACTAAAGTATACAAAAAGATCATTTTGCCATTTCTATGCATTGAACGACAATCACACTGCAAGTTATAATAATAGCAGGAATGCAGTAATTTTTAAAAAGTGTCTAACTTATTTTAAAATGTTGGTATCCTAAAAAAATCTTAGATTCTGCAAAAGAAAGAATATTTGTATTCATTATGCATGTACGCTTAAAAAATACACCTAAAAATGTTTCTTATATGAAAATATGGAAGGCCTCTAACCCGGAATAATTTGGGTATTTTTTATTTGAAAAAAAAAACAAAAATTCTGAAAACAAATATTTAAATAAGTATCAATCCACCGCACAGTGGGGTAAATGGTGCTAAAAATGGAGATTAATTCCCACAAGCCTTCTAGTTATTGAAAAGTTATTTGTTTTAGTTAATTAATCATAAAGAATTAAAAAAATAATGCAATTCGAGTTTTTTTGATTGTTTTTTTTTTATATCATAAAAAACAAAAATATGGTGAACATTAGTTTTCTAAATTTTTTATTTATTTATGCTTCAAATTTTATTTAAAATATATAAACTGTTTCTTCACCACTATAATCACATTTATGATCATTAGCATCTTCGCTTGAATTTTCATAATCGCCTTCATCATCATCATCATCATCAACTTCATTATTATTGCCAATTTCTATCACGATCAACTTTAATGCTTCTTCCGGTAAATCCTGCACCTTTTTTTTTGGTAATTTTCTTGTGGTTGATATAACAGGGTCAGAACTGATTAAAAGTCTGTTAAATATGTCTTCATTTGCTTTTTTTCTGCAGCATTTGCGAGAAAATGTTCTCTAAAACTCTTAAAATCTTCGTTTCGAGCTTCCTGAGCAAACAGGCATCCATTGAATAACAAAAACAATAACAAAAAGTTGTTTTTACTTTATTTTGCAATTGCTGTGTTTGTTTTTCTTCTGCCTTGAGAAATGCGTGTTTATTTGACCAGGCAGTTCGCATAAAGAAATGCATATACTGAGAAAGTGCACAGTATTGGCGCAACTTTTTTTTTTACAAAAAGAAACTACAATAGCCATAGATTTTAGAAATGAAACAAGATTAGCTTTGCCCCGCTTAACTTACAACTATATGCCTGCATATAAGGTCAAAATACCCATATTTTAAGGCTTTCGCGTAAAAAAAATTTAAATACTTAGGAAAATTAAAAAACACAATTATATCACTTTGCGCACACAAAAAGAAATAAACTTGCTACTTTCAGAGAATATTACAAGACAATTTACTTGTACCTTGAAATTTGATTTTTGAATTAATCTCCCACAATCTGCGCCGTTGGAATATATTTATTCCACCCACTGTATCCGAGGTCTACACGGCGTATGATGAATGTGAACGGTTGGACTGAATGCGTAGTCACATGAAAGGGCTGTTTAGTAGAATATAAGAGCGCAATTACGTGAAATCAAGGTACAGCCTGCACTATGTTGTTTGCTATAACAATTTATCATGCGCACATTTAATATTTTTTTTTTTTTTTTGCATAAACAAAATGAGCAAAACCATAGCAACTGTAATACCTGTGAGCGGCATGTTTACATGGCTATACATACGAGTACATCTACCTACTGGGAGGCCATGCAACACTTGTGTGACTAACGACAGCTTGCACTGTTGCATAAATTGAATGCATTCACTGTGCACTTTACAACGTCGCAATCGGCATGCTCATATGTGGAAATAGTTACAAGGGATTTATTCGGCATTTACGTTTTAAAAGGTACATGTTGCTCGTAAAAAATTCACTCATAACAATTATTATGCACAAAAAATTCACATTTTAAGCGCTTCCAATTAACATTTTCATAAACTAACAGAGCTCGTTAGCTGTCAACTCGTCGTTAAATTAATGGATTTAACTCTCTTCAAACTTTATGCGAGCTAATCTGTGGCACTCACCACCTTTCCATTTAATAACATTCTCAACGTTGCTAAGTCTGGCTATCATGGAGTGCAAGATGTGTGTGTGTGTGTGTGGAAATCTGTCAGTGTGAAAGTCAAACACATAAAGTGTTGCCACCATAAAAAAATTTGCATATAAAGCTCATTAAATTTTGTCATTATTATTTACTTGTTGCGTTATGGCTTTTCTAGACTAACATAGATAATTTCTCCTTCGCTCTGTTTAAATTAACTCTGCATGTAAGCATTAGTTAAAAAAAAAAAACAACTAAGCGGATATACTGGAGGATTGGTTTGAAAATTACTGTAGGAGCCGAAGGAGGCGAAGAAAATTGCTTTAATGCGGTTATCTACAAATAGCAGAGATTCTTGGTTGGAAAATTGTTGTCATAGTTAACTGACATAATGAGCATAATATCCTGCTAAGCCAAAGCAAGCCAGCGGTTCTCATTTCATTCCACTGAAAGTGAGTTAGCTCAGTCCAATGCAATTACTTTTCTTAGGTAATGTGTCCGGTTAAATGGAGTGGATGATGCAGAATTGTGTGCTGGTATGCAATTAAAATACGATTAGTATTTATAGTCAAAGCAACCAAACGCGTGCTTAAACATTTAAGTTCGCAGGCAGCACTGAGAAGTGTGCATTGTTTGCTGTAAATCCTCATATACTACACAGAATGTTAAAGCGACAAGTAACTTTAAAAGAATTTTCATCTGCAAAAGTTGTCATTCTAATGAAAGATATAAATACGATTATGGACATTATTATAATTTTGTATTTTATTCAATGTATCGAATTAACGATAAATCCATATTTTCAATATATTTTAACTATTTTTTTCGCTATCAATATTGATATCGGTTTCGTACCTATTATATAAAATCTTATGGCATCCAATTAAATCTCATATTTTTTTTAAACAGTTATACCAAAACTTTGGCAAATTTGGCAATTTATTGAATTTTCAATTAGTTTACATTGTCTTTCATCGATAATATAGTTCACCTTTTAACAAAATCCGGATCATCCCCTATTTAAACTTTATACAAAATCATCATACTTTCGAGCATTAAAAAAAATTTCCCGTTTCTAATTATTTTAAGTATTAATTTTTGTAGCTCATTACATATACAAATTACCGTTGATTTTCTATGTACAAACAAAATTGGAAAAAATCAGCGCTAATTTGTAGCGTTCAAGTGCATACACAAAAAAAAATAAATTTATTATTTTAAAAACTCAATTTTTATTCAAATATTGCTAAACTATTGTGCATTTGGAATAAGACTATGTTTTTATGGTTTCTGTAAGAGAACCTACTGCAATTTCTTTGAAAATTAATTATAATAAATTTGAAGAAATTTGAACTGTGCAAATGTGTCAATATTTGTATGTGCTCATATTATTTGCAAATATGTACACTCAAAACTATTTTGTTTTGCCATTGATGTGTATTTATTTATTTTAAATAGTTTTCCATAAAAATACAGTTTGTTCTCTAAAAAAAATCCATATAAACACAAGATTTAAAATTTGTAGAAAAATTTTAATAAGTTCAACAAATTTTATTAGATGGTAAACATTTTTTCCAGAAATGTTAGAAGTTTTTTGAACTCACAGTTAAATGTAATTTATATGATAGAAAACTTCTCCACCCTCAGCAGGTAAGACAAATTAAGAGAATACGTAGTAAACTATAAAACCTTAAAGCATACACAGTATTTCAATGAATGAGTTATACAATACTTTACTGAAAAAAATAAGGAATAAATATTTACAAAAAATAAATAAATAAACTTTTGATTTTATGCCCTAAAGTAGTTTCCTCCAAAAAAATGTAAACCAAAAAAACAGAATTAAGAAAATGAGCAACCAACAAATGTGTGCGTCAGTTTTTAAGTTTCACAAATAAGGCTTGAATAAAGGGGAATGGAAAATAATGCAAGTCTGAGACGACAATAAAAAGTGAGCTACCCTGAAAATTTCACCACTTTTCATGGAGCAAATTTTATTATTTTTTCCGTATATTGTTTTGCTTGAATTTTAAATTCACAGTGATTGAAAAAATGCGTGAATTTTCCGCTTCAATTGTGTTCACAGAAATTTATAATTAGTTTTGGTAAATTCTTGAAATGTAGCAGGCGATTAAAATTTTAAATTATTTACTCGTATATGTATGCTTGTATATTATTTCAAAAAATAGCATTTGCCTTATAAATGTCTGCCAACGCTACTGAAATTTTGTTTGTAATCCTATTATGATTTTGAACATGCTTAAAGAAAAATATTCATACCAATGTACAAGTAAGTGTACAAAACCGACTTTTGAAATTAAATTGCGAAGCGGCAGAGGTAGTGAGCGAAATAATAAAGCTTTTATATGTTCTTATTAACCCTTATGTTGTACGCGTGGTGTAATGTATGATGTATGATCATAGAGCCTATTTCTTTAAGTTTTTTTTTCTTCTACTACGATTGTCTTTCTATCGTTAATTTGTCGATTTTTAAGCTCATATGTTTTATTTGAGTACTTCTTATGAAGTGACTAATTATTTTTAATTAAAACTATAAAAGATGTATAAATGTGTAATATAAGTCATTATAATATCTTTGGAGTGAATTTTTAAATGCAGCATCTTCGAAAGTAGGTACTTAGCAAATCGTACCGAATTTAAATCGTACGGATTTTCAGAACATGCCTGATATTTCTTGAATAATATTTATAAGAAATATAAGAAATATACATAAACCACCGTGATACACTATAAATGTTTATAGCGTAACTGCCGAAGGGTTAAAAGCATGCAAAATTCGTTCCTACCAACGCGCCTCTGTAGCAACTGAAGCAACGGAAGCTGACGATGGCATTTGCATTTACCCAACATGCTGACTGAAGAAATAAGAATTTCCCTTCTTTGAATATCGAGGCAAGATAGTAAATAAGCGTAGACGCGGATTCCAAAGCAAAAAAAAAACAATACAACGCTCTTAAGCGGATTGCAACGCATTGTGGCGCGTGGGTGTAAAGCGTCAATCACAAGTTTGGGGTTTGATAAGGAAATGGGTTTGGTGTTGAAAATGAAGCTTAGATGTTTTGCCGTAATTCGCATTAAAAATTAAAAATAATCATGTTTATTTTTCCATGAATATTGGCGCTTTAAATTAAGTAACGCTTATCATCTTTAAAATAACTTTTATTTATCTATTTTAAAATTGTCATGCGAGAAGGCTTCTCAGATATTTTGTATCGAATTAGTTGCATTGCTCCGCTTAAAGTAAAAAAGAAATTTAGTAAAATATAAAAACTTTCCGAAATTTCTAAATTATATTTCTAAATTACTTTATCTTAAATAACGCTCGCTGACTATTTTAATAGAATTTAATAGAAATATCTTAATGCAAAGCAATTAAAGTTGAACCGCCTTTTGGCAATACCACCAGCCTTTAGTAACGCCTTCTTTGTTACTTTCGTATATACCGGCAAACTATTATTTTATTTTTATTTTAAATTTTTATTTATTTTTAATTGGTACAAGAAAAATTTGTATTCATAAAAATATTTGTATTCATATACTTCTTACAAACAGTTGCTGCTGCACATTGAAGTTGTTAACAATTAGTTTGAAAGTATGCTCAATTAAAGCTAATTATGTGACTCAAAATCGAAAGAGAATATACAATTATTTCAAAGTTATAAAAAGGAAATTTTGGACATATTCTTTATATCAGCTTTGCAAAGTTCTTGCTAGTACTAAGGAATTATATTCGTTTGAGGAAATACGTAAATCAATCATACTCATAAATAAGACAAAATCAATTGCGCTGGCGAATGTGAGATTTTATCTACAATTAAAGTATGTAGTGAAAACCCCAGCTCGCTAATTTCGAAATCACAATTGAATGCTTTTGAAATGGCGGAATATAAATCGTACTCCTGAAGACGGTTGTTGAAAGCCGACATAACAAATATTATAATTTATCTTGCCCCATCATTATTCTAAATGTGTAGAGTTATGTACTTGCTTATTTTGATAACACACTGTAATTGTGTGCCAACTGATGATTCCTGAACTGCTATCAAGTCTCAATTTCTCATACATCGACAAATGTTTTCAATAAATACAGCTTTTTTTTGTTTAAATTCACTTACTTTTTCTATTTATTTTACCAGAAATATCATAATCAGGATTTAAAAGGAATTAAATTTAGAGAAAAGTTTAAATTTTAAAATAAAAATAATTGGAAAAGTTATTTTTAAGGCCTGAAAGTTAAATCTTATATTTGCTGGAGCTTTATATCTTCACATTGACTATTCAAAAATCATTTTCTTTGTACAAGTTTTCATCAACTTTATGAAACTGAGTTTGGAGACAAACTTTATTTGAAAAAATTTGGTTGTAAAAACTTATAAAGTGCCACTCTGACTTTATGAACTTAAAAAATTGTTTTTTTTTTATATTTTATTATAGTATCTGTTGCAAACACTTCAGCTCATATGCTGCATACATGGCTTGTACAAGTAATTATTCCACCTTAGCAAATTTCTGAAATTGCCATTAAATATGTTAGGTAACTCCCACAGCCAACTATGTATTTAAATGCTCGCATCGCATTAAGCTTTGTCATAATGATGAGACAAAGTGCACAACAATGGTACTTACACATTTACCAACAATGGCATATACATACATACAAACACACACGAGTGAAGACATGAATGTTTGTCAGTCTGTCACACTTTAATTAAGATACTTTGTTCAGGCAATTTTATGTATCCATGTAAGTAGATTTGTATATTTCCTTTTCCTCTGACTTTCCGGAGTATAGAAATTTATGTATTACAACACACAGCTTAAGGCAGCTTTTCGACCGATGTACAATGTTCTTCGTTGATCCTAAATAAATGGTACTTAATGCTTCAGGGATTTATTTAATTGCAAGGATTTACCTTCTGCAGAGGTTGAAAGCGAATTTTGCTAGTATAGGCTGAATATTTCCATACACGAATGATACACATCGTAATTATTAAATCGCTATAGCGAAAATATAAAAAGTTGTTGCCATAAGTTGTATATTAAATATTGCGTGTTTAGTTTTTTTTTTTCAGTTTCAAAAGTATTGAATTTTATATACATATATGTATGTTAATTTTTAAAAACAAAGTCCTTTTGTAGAAATTTAGCCAAAACTTATGAGAGGTACAGTTGCCTCAGTTTGATTAAGTAAATATTGTTTCTAAGAGGAAAGGATCTGAACTGAGTTATTGGCCTCTGCTGCCTCGTAGTATTAGGTGACGCATATACTCAAAGCGAAGTAAATGCTAAGATAGCATTTAGTGTCTGGGATAAGTTAACCTAATTATTAATAACATTTCTGCATTTGCCGATTTTTTATGTTTTTTTTTGTTTGGTAGTGATGAAACAAAGAAATTAGCTAGAAGTCTTAGAAGTACTCTGTAAAAAACATTTGTTATTTCGCTCTTCTGTAAAGTTACCGAAAAACAATTTTTTTTTTTGTTGCCACAGTAACGATATGCTCATACGCGTTTAAGATGACCGTTAGTTCTCTCCCGATATAAGCAAAAATTATTTAAATAGGTTCCCGGTGTCTAAAGTTATGAGGTAAATGCATGGCAAAAAAATATTCCGACTTAAAAAAAAAAAAACTACCAAGTTTCTTGAAAAAAAAAACATCAAAATACGTTCCCAAGCTTTTCAGACAAAAAGCATTATTATTATAAAAATTTTAACAGCATTTGCACAAACATATATTAAATAGGGTAATTTGCATTTGATAATATTTTTAGTGCGATTTCCAAAATTTTGCAAGAAATAATTCATTCAGAAAGTTTCATTTAGAAGGACGATCCATGCCGCATCTTTTTAAGAAGACAAAACTTTGTTTAATCAAACCTTATCGTATCTTATTTACCCGAAAAATGTGCAATATTGTTAAATAAAGTAGGTGTATTTAAATCACAAAAACATAACAGATCAAAACACCCAGCAGTCAAACCCGATTTTGCTGTTTCTGTCAGCATCCTAATGAAATATTTACGACTGTATGTAAATGAATTTCCCTCCACAAGTATTCCGTATGATGGACCGTGCCTCAGCCACTTTCTGCCGCAATTTCCTTAAATATTGTCACCAAATTCAGCTGAATTGTATTAAGTGACATCGTTTTCTTTGATAGTTATCATCTAGGCTGGCAATGCGATCAGTATGTGCAGTGGCATGCCACAGACTGTACGTAAGTAAATGATGTCGTCAATGAACGAAAGGAACGACAGTAAAATTGATGAAGCGTAAATATAAAAAATTCATGACCGAATTACAAACAACTTATGGTAATCGCATTTTCGATGAGCAGCAACAATGAAGACGAAATGGCGAGACGGCGTACAAATGCATACATTTACATAAGCAGAAAGCAATACAACTGCAAAAGGACACTGAGCTAGGCATCAATGCGATAAAAAGGACATCTCGTAAACGGTTTACCAATGCAGCGGCAAACGATGTCACAGCAGTTAAGCTGTGTTCTATGGCAATATGATGGTGGATGTGGATAGAGAAGACGGAGTTATACTCGTTTAAAAATGCAAGTCCTCTTAGACACACTGACTTTATGTAATGTCAGACAATGACATTGGATGATTTCCACATCCTCAGTAAGAAACTCATGAAATAAATGGTAGTTTATTATACGAAGCGGATGGCATCAAAAAAAAAAAAACCAATGGAACTCAGCTAGTCTGCATTGATGCTACTTGACTTCGGTGCGTGCGACTCTCCTTCCGATTTTAAAGTCAACAAGTTTTGGGTAAATATTGAAAAAATTCTGGAAAATGTGGTTAAAACGCAATTGTTGTGTCATATTGAAAATAATAACATATTCATAAAAGAGCAATCCGATTTCCGGGAGAAGCACTCGTGTGCGGCTGCACTAAATTTCATACTATCCCAGTGGAAGGAAGATCTTATTTCAAAGTTGAATATCGTAGCGGTGTTTATTGATCTCAAAAGAGCTTTTCAAACTATTGACAGGGATCGAATGCTGAAAAAACTTGAGCATATTGGTATAAAAGACAAAGAGCTTGACTGCTTTCGGAGCTACCTTACCGATCGTATGTAGCAAACAGTGATCGAGTCAACTGTTTCAAAAAAGTAGCCGTGAACATTGGGTTGCCACAGGGTTCGGTGTTAGCACCAGTTCTTTTCAATATTTATATCAATGATATTAATATGTTGCTAAAACACTGTAAGATAAAGTTGTTCGCTGATGACACACTCCTAACAGTCAGTGTTAGGAACGTGTAGAATGCGATTGAAAAAATGCAAGAAAATCTAAATTCCTTATATAAAAATCAAAGATGAAATTAATAAAGAAGTTAAACTCATTAAATACTTAGGGATATACATTGATAATAAATTAAATTGGATTAGCATGTTGAATACGCAGTATAAAAAGATTTTGTAAATATCTTGGAAGGAGATACCAAACCATAGTCTCTAGATCTATAGTGGAACCCCACTTTATATACTGTCCAATGATATTATTCATAGTTAGCGATACCCAAGTATATAAACTGCGATATACGTCTTACGATACACCCACGCGGGAGATGATCGCTGTTATGAATTGGCTGAGTGTGAAGCAGCAAGTTTTTTTATTATGATATGAAATTCGTGTTTAACAGAAAAGAAGGCAGACTTCCGGACTATTTGAGGGACAATCTTTGATACATTAACGACACCCACTCATACCTACTTAGAGAGAACAACAGACTTTTATAGAACCGAAGTGGATAAAAGAAATATCAAATAAAGGCGATACGACCATAGAACGGAAACATGGCCTTTCCGACCATGACAAATTGTTCGTCTATAGAGCGGTGCGGAAGGTCTTTCCGCCCATACTCACATACAGTTTTGAAAGTAAGAAGTGGAATACGGATCGGAAACTCATTCTTTCCGACCATCAGAGACCAAGTAACAGGGATGAGGAGCGGAAACTATACCTTTCCGCCCGTGGCAACTAGGCCTTTCCAGCTACCTAACTACGCAATTATTTTTAAGCAATTTTGTTTATGATTATTAGAAATATATCTAACATCTAATTAAGATTTACTGGAAAATATATTATAACTTTGTAAAATTCTACATTTTTAAATCGCAAGACTGTAAACAATAAATAAATAAAATAAAATTTAAAAAAATTATTTTTTTATTTCAAACAATTGTTTGAATACTGAAAAATGAAATTCGAAAATTTCAAATGTCAGCAGTCGGGGGCGAAAACATTACATTTTTTTTCTCAGAGACTAAAAAAGCCTCTATCTATTCTATAATACTGATTTAAGAAATTCAAAGACATTCCTAGAATCATGTCTGAAAATAAAAAAAATTGAGTATAATTTATTTTTAATAATAATAATTTTCTTTATATGCTTTATACATATATGTAAATAACGCTCTTGTTAAACTATTAATTTTCCAGATAAACACTCTCCTACGAAGTCATTTCAAAATATTCTAACACAGTTATATATGTAACATCCCAGTTACCACAAAACTACAATGTTTAAGACAAAATATGTGCTTTAATATTTCACTTTCTATGAACGGCTTATCTTATAAATTTTATTTGTATCACATTTTAAAAATTTAACAAAAATTATTCTTTGGAAACTTTGCAATGAATTTTAAATTTATCACACTATTAAATTTATTTTAAAATTGATTAGTGAATATAAAAGGTTGTTCTTATAAACAGTTCAAAATTTAAAAAAAATAGTTAATTGTTTAACACACATTAGTAAAAACTTACTTGTACCAATTAAAAAATATGTTATTTTGCCTTTTCTGTAATAGTGCAACATAAAAAAATGTTAGGCACTTCTCATGCCATATAGAAGAAATGATAGAATACGTCCGAAAATAATTTTGTATACTCTATGAACTAGTTTTATGTGTTATTCCAGAGAGAAGATTTTACTACGATGTAAGGAGTATATATAGATAATAAGGAAATTTTAATTTCTTTTTTTCCACAACGTTTTAATATACATAGTTACCAAAATACCCTCTTCAAGACTTATTTTCATATTTTTCATTTCACAATTTGTATATTCAAAAGAACTCGCATCTACGTTTATATGGAAATGGAAATTCAAAAGCGTATTCGGTACAAAAGTAACAATTCAAAATATAACATAGGCACATGCATATAAACATACTCGTAGCTGTGCAACAAAAGAAAAACATTATCCTTTTATCAAAGTAAAACCAAAAAATGTGTATTATCTCGCAAAATTGGCAACGCGTCTGAAGGGTGCAAGTTAACAGTTTGTTTTTGGGTCGTTTGGTTGTTACGAGCGTCAGATAAGTGTATCTTTGGTTGACTGTAACTAAATGTACGTTAACAGAAAGGATGTCAGTTGATCAACTTTGTTGGAGAACCGGAAAAAATTACTAACGTGGATAAATATGTACCTACATACTTATACATACACACAACAGAAAAAAACACCTACGAGCAGAGCCTTTCTGCCACTAAATGCAGAGATGATAAGCAGAAAGCAGAGCCCAAGCTGTGATTTTTCTTTACGGTTCTTGTCTTTATATGACAATGTCATAAAAAACATATTTACGATTATTACTTTTATCAACGCATAATTTAATATACGTGAGCTAAAAAAATAAGATGCACATGTACCGATAAGGTGCGAGGGTGTTTTTTTATTCATGCTGGTGTTAACAACTAACCATTGGCAAGCAAATGTTCAAAGACTTAACTTAGTTTTTAAATATCCTTCCAGTGCATAATGGAAATCTGACGTTGTTGAGCATTTCCTCTATATTAAATTCGCACGAGATTTATATGATATGGAAGAAAATGCCGACTGCTGCACAAAAAAATTAAAAACAATCCTACACACATATTTATGTATATTAATGGGCTACAAATTTGCTTAGGCAAAAAATCCCCTTGTTTATGTATGTATATGCATATGTATATGTATATGTATATGTATATGTTCGGAAAACCCGTCGTTGTTTAGAAAGATTATGCAAATTTTTTAGGGTGGTCGTTAAAAAATGAATTTTTTGCGGCGTACCCTAAAAAGTTTACTTTTGATGAAAAAACACTTGAAATTATTAATTTTTTCTTAATCTTAGTGATCTTAGTTAAGTTTTGTTTGATGAATATTATAAACGAAAATAGTTAAAATTTATGAAAGAAAGATGGAGTATTGCGATAAAGGTATAACACTTTCGACTATTTCTCTAATTTTTTTTTAATAAATCTAAAAAAGACCATGCAGTTTAAATTGTTAATGTATTGTACAGCATGTTTTAAAACAAGATTCCGTTATATTAAGTACTTCATCAGGTATTCCATTAAAACCAGAAAGAGTCAAAAAAGTCGTTTTGACAAAATTGAAGGGCAAAGTGATATACCTTTCTACATTGCCCATAACTTCACCTTTTAAAATAATGTCTTATATGTAAGTATTTAAATTAATACGAAATTTTTTGAACATTGATAGTAATTTAATTTACTAAATACAAGAAAAAAATCACTATCTTAATAGAATACACAAAAAATAACACAAGCGAAATAAATAAAAAAAAGTGTAGAAAAATTTAAAAAAAATTATACCAGTTTTTTCGTAGTTACAAAGCAATTCAAAAGGTTAAGGTTATCTGTTCCAAAACGAGCTCACAGTATTTTTGCTAGGTGCAGTTTCGACCCAACAATCTTTATCTGAATTTGGCAGAAACAAACTTTTTCCGACTTGCTTGATGAACTTTCCCTAGCTTGTGTTACACGTTGTACCTTCCTCTTTTTCCTCGATTTTTGTGCCTCTTTCAGGCTTTGTTCTTTATACGCTTTTCTTAATTTTTAATGCTTTCCTCCAAAGGTGCTTTGTATGGTGATATGCTTTTAACAAAGTTCTATGACATCAAATCGTGCCGCTTTCCATACTTGTTCTCCTATGAACCTTTATATTCATCATTGAGATTTTGAGAGGTATTTTGGGGTATGGCTGTAGAGTTGGGCTCTCCCTCAACTGATTTGTGAACCGCAAAAAGTAATCAAGCCACATAGATAAAATTGGAATTTGTAGCCACTCAGCCTGCTTCATCAAAAGCGGTCAAAAATTGGTCTAATATATCATCGTAATCTGTATCACTATGTTAACCTTTTGGCAACGTTGCAAATTAAATACCGTAATTGTTTGATGCCCATAGTATTCTCTATCTTCTTACCTCTAACAGCATTAATCGCTTTTTTATATTTTCTACGTTCTGCTTACGAATTTAGCCTTTTTTCCGCTGACCTATGGGTATAATTTATGTTGTCAATTAATTTTATTAACAGAATAGGTGATTTGTTAAATATTGTTTTCTGTATGTTTAATGTGATATACAATATCACATTGGACCACTTTGACTATATCACATTAATCCATCTAGAGTTTTTGAAAAATGTTTTCTATGGAAATAATTTACCCAATAAAAAAAAAACTTGAATTATTAATTAATATATCCACGAAAAACCAAAATAAATGGTAGAGTTTTAAAATATATGAAAACTTTGGACTAATCACTTTTCGAAACAAGTACTGAAATATTTGGTTCCGCACAATAAAAAATATTTTTGCACACTGAAAACGAACTAAACTTTCAGTGGCATGCGCAGTCTTTCAGCAACAGTTCTTAACCGTTACTTTTTTATTTGCAAAAATATGCATGCAAAACCATGCATAGTTTAGAAAATATCCTGGTATATCACTTTATCCACCCATATCAAAATACCCCAACTTACCCTATTTAGCAAACAGTTTCACCTTTTTTGGAAAATAATTTAAAGATAACAAACTATTGCTTTTAATTATTTTAATGATTATTAATTGATAGTTGTAAAATCAACGCAAAGTAATATTGTGGCACTCAACCAGTAATATATCCCGAAAGCTGTTTCTATGTATATAGTGCACCCTTATTTTCTTTATTATGCAACATACTCGGAAGGGCACTCCGAGTTTGTTCTTATGCATTTACAGTATTTTTATTTCTATTAATATGTATATTTACATTTTTATATTTTTGAAAGCTCAGGAAGGCATTGCATTTGTTATAATTTCAAAAACTTTTCTCCTTTTTGCACAATTAGCAACATATTCCGACACTTCTCACAAATACTCATCTGTAGTGAATGGTGGCGGTTGTTTACATTTTCGGCAACGATCCTGCAAAGTCTGCTCTCGAGGCACCATTCGCCTTTCTTGGAAATCCTTACTATATGTTGTTTGATCACGTAATGTCTTCTCATGCATGCGTTCATTTTCTAAGCAGCGTAACTTGCCAGTCTCCGTCGAATAAGTGTAGGTGCGCAACAAATCTTCAGTTTTTTCAATCAACTTCTTACCGCTCTCTGCTTCGGCTCGCACTTTTGCTGGCCGTATATTGTACATCACATCTGTAGTGGTTGTCATATTCTTCAAGAACTCTTCTGAATCTTTAGTTCTAAAATGAGTCTCATGGCTGTTCAATCTATTAACAAAACCTTGTCGACGAAAGTCTTGAAAGTCTCGCTGTTCAATCGCGTGTCGCTGATAGGTTTCGTCGTAAATGCTGCGCTCAGTGGAACATTCGGAATGCCCATAGACGCCAGGTACAATGGCCTTCTTGTCGACCATGCGATCACAACGCTCTTCAAACCAATTGCCTACCAAAACATTTGGATTAAAAGTTTTCTGTGTTAAATGGTCGAAAGCGAAGAGCGCCATTGTTTGACTTATAAATTCTTGGAAGCCGAGCTGAGATGGGTGAAGCTGAGATCAATTGTTGCAGTTTTTACTATTTATTGCCACCGCAATTTGTGGTAATTAGCGAATTGTGGTCCAAACTTTTTTTATTCGTTTTTTTGTAAACTTTCTACAAAATTTTAAAACATTCAGTTGGAAAAATTCAAAATTTCCCAATAAATATTTTATTTACACACATTAACGTAAAAAGAAAACTTCCTATGAAAATAGTAATTTTTAATCGGAAAGATGAGTGCAAGTCCTTCCTGTTAACATTATAATTACTTATGTGCTTACGTGTGTACATACATATGCGACAAAAGTAATAGAAACGCGATATTGATTATAACGTTAACGGAAACATTTTTCGGACTCGGAATTTGAACTTAAATTAACTAAAGTTATATGGGCTATAAAACTAAGTACTCAAAAAAATTATTGACTTTTTGTAGTTTACAACTTAAGAGAATATTTTGTTCAAGTTAATATTTTTAATTGTATACAACGTATATTATTTGTGTTTATGTTGTTAACGTTAGAGAATGGTCTTAATTTTAATAAAAACAATATAAGAAATTATATAAAAGAAAATTAAATATATTAAAAACTGGGCAAGTTGTCCGAGTCCTATTATAGTCGCCATTATAATAATTTAGTGAAAAAAATAACAACGATTTACTTGCCAGTTATAAACGTTTTTCATGTGCAGAAACAGCCTTTTTGTGCTTTTCTCTTGTTACATTATTTTATATTATTTTCGCTACCTTCTGCTAAGAGCAATGAGAAAAAATCGTTGTTCTGCAAATCCTTCTTTATGCGCCAATCGTTTTAGCTTTCAATTGCCAATTGAATCGACAAATATTTAGCGCTTCAATTTTCTTGAATGATTTTGCGATTTTGTGACAGAGTTTGTGATTGCATTTACATATGTACTTGAAAATGCATTAAAGTGTGTGATTGTTCAAGACATTTTACTTTTTATATGCATATTATATATTCATACATACATATGTATGTCAAATGTATCAAAAAAGTGTTAAGAAAATTAGTTATGAATGAATTACAAGAGTACCTGAAGGTATATAATTTCGGCCTTATAAAGCTTTTAAGGAGAGCTCAATCTCTAAATTGGAATGGAATAATAGTCCCATAGTTTCATAGATTTTGGTCAATAAATAGTCAAAACTCGTAATTTAAGTCTAGTCTAAGTAAATCTCAAAAATCATCATGATGGAATAATGAAAGTTGTTGTACGTTGTGACAACGCCAGTTTGAACGCCCTAAACTCAATATTGTATTTAGGAGGTATTATAGAAACGAGAATAAAAGACGGCCGTTCTTAGGAAAAAGTACAAATAAGTGAAGATACGAGTCTTTACATAAAAAATTCAACCACAATGATTTGAATATTATAAACTTTATATGAAAACTGTCAAAAAAATATATAATAAATTGTATTTAAATTACTAGTGAAACCTGTGCACAGTACGACTTTTTAGTGTTTAAGGATGCCAAAATTAGAAAAATCTCTTCGATAATTATTAGAAAGTAATGTAAAATGTTCAAATGCATTCAAACCGTACCAACAACATAACAATGTTTGTCCGGCGATAAATTTTTTTTCGGAAAAATAGAACCTCGCGGGTTTGCCCACATTTATTTAGTTTAGTTCCAATCATTGGTTCATGAAAAAACTGAAGGTAATCCTCAATATTTATGAGCTACTAAAGAAGCATGTCGATGGAGTTTCTTTAGCCATTATACTTATTAGAATACAACATCAATAGAACCTTGAATATAAAACTAGCTTGTTCCAAATGCGAGCCGAGAAAACGAAAAATTTACGTTGAGATATCATAGAGTTTTTGAAGGCGGCTTTTGAGAAATGGGAGTTCTTCTATGACGATGACTTTATGGAGCAGCGTCAAACACTTAAATTTGAGCAGATTATCGAACTATATAGAGGATATCTTCAGAGCCCATAGAGAAGTATTAACTATTTTTGATACTTTATCAAAAAAAGGATATTTTTCTTCTTGCCAATAAAATATTGTAATGAAAATGCCAATAAAATTGTTGATCGTGTCTTCCGAAATTAACCCCAGAGCTCTAAGTCACTTACTACTTTAACAAATAATGTTTCATTATACAAATACTTGGCACTTTTTACAAAAACTTATTCAAATTCTCGCTTTCAGAAAACCAATGATCAACAAATAAGTAAAAATAACCCAAAATGCCAAATCAATCAATAATACGTATTATAAGTTCCGCAATTTTTTTTTTTCAAACTGGTAATCAAATTCGCCAAAGGAACAACATAGTTTCTAATGGCCTTCAAGATGGCCGATTTAGAGCGAGAAGTTGCCAACGTACAACACCTTTCATTATTGCATCATGAAAAATCATAAAATTTTTTTTGTCGCTTTAGGAGGAAAAATATATTTAATTTAAGTATTTTTATTTAATAAATATAATTTATATATATTTATTTATAAAATTGGGTTTACCACCAACATACATAGGTACATACTTAATCAAAAGTAGTATCTCGAAAAAGCCCCTAATTATATATGAATATATGTGTTTGTTTGTTTGTGTGGCCGCTGTGGTCGAGTTGGTAGCGGTGCGTGCTTTAACTTAATATACCGGTGAGTTCGAGGTTCGAATCTCAGTCAGGGCAAGCAAAATCTTAATAATAGAAAAAGTTTTTTCTAATAGCGGTCACCCCTCGGCAGGCAATGGCAAACCTCCTAAGGGTATTTCTGCCATGAAAAAGCTTCTCATTAAATACATCTGCCGTTCGGAGTCGGCACAAAACAGTAGGTCCCTCCATTTGTGGTATAATATTTAAAAAAGACGCACACCACAAATGGTAGGAGAAGCTCGGCCAAACACTGAGCTATATAGTGTACGCGCCAAAATTATATATTATATATTATATATGTATACATATACATATATATGTGTTTGTAATAAATAAGCTTTTTCATTTTCGAGTGATAAATTCGTTTCTTAACTCGTGACGAATGTTGCTTATTTTACTCTTAATATCAACAGTATATTGTGCATTAATAAAACATTAAACAATAAATTTAATTAATCAATAAATATTCTTAAATTTGTTAAACACCAAAACTCCTGATAACCCACATCCTTATTCACCCGCAATCGACTGATTGCTATTAAACTTTTTTTTTTCAATGCGCTTTGAGCTTATACTCCTGAACAATTTTATTAATTACAAGTTTATTTCAATAACACAATGAAACATAAAATTATTTGCATTCAATTACATCCAACACCCGTCCGCAAAAATGTGGTGAAAAAAAAGTAATAATTTATTACTGTACAATGATATTTTTTTTTGCATTTTATTTTATTACAAGAGAAGCAGTGAAAACGAAAAACGCAATACCATAATCATTTAATTTGTCATATTAAATACATTTGTGAGACATACAACATAAATATTTATTTGAAAATTTACAGAAAGTTAAATTTTTATTGTACAGCTTTTGTAAGCATGCGTGAGCATATGAGATATGAAATCAATAAGTTAATAGGTATTGCGCATAGAAATACAAAAGAAAAACATAAAGTAAAATTTCGAGTATTTAAATTAATAAAAAAAAAAAAATTGTTTAGAAGCAAGAGAGTTAAGAATTATGATGAGAAAGGCTAAGATTAAACAAGAGATAAAAAAGAGTATTATTAAAGTTAAAGATGAAGATTAAATCTTCAAAAACGAAATAAATACGGAACAACAGACCTAAACTGAACCGAACGAAAATTGACACTGAAGATGGCACAACGCCGAAACCGGTTTGTCTTCAAATCAAACTTGACAAGGGATGACGGAAAATCGTTCCAACAAATATCAACATTCCGCCCTGTCGGCCAAGAAAAATAAGATAACAATATATGTATCTTATAATAAGGATTGAAATGAAAGTGTATATATGGGCACACCGTCAACTCGCAAGAAGGTATAAAGAACAGCATAGGACTCCACCGTAGATTGATGAGATCCGCCTGAATTTTTAGTATAAAGCTTGACAAGTATGAATTAAAGAACACACTCTTTTACATGTTCAAACTACACAACATGTAACATTCCTTTAATTTACTTCAAACTGTTATGGTTTTGAAACATTTATATTTTTTCCTATCACAATCAAAACACATCAACTGTATTTACCGAATTATTCAACATCAATAGCAATGTAACTTCTATTTTTTTATCCCCAAAATCCAAAGCAAAAGGTCGTTAAAAACATATTTTTTCAATCACAAATATTAACTAACAACTAGATACTTACATATTTAAGTGTGTATGAATGTGTGTAAAAACAATTTGCAGCCTGCATAAGAGCTGTTGACGAATTGTGGTATTAACTGTTTGATAAAATGTTTAATAAAATGTATGCAATTTTGTGTGGAATTTGTGATTCCGGTGCTTAGCGTAGAAATATTTGGCAGCTTTATCAAGCTTTAGCAATCTAGCTGTCACAGTCATATATTTTTCGAAATTTGTTTTTTTTTTTTGGTCTAAAACAATATTTCTTGACTGCAACATAACAGCTGGAAAAAGAAGTCTGCGCATTTACATATATGTACATACATATATCACAAAATGAATGCAAAGCAACAAATAATTAATAAAATCATAATAAAATATCTGGAGCGGTTAAAGAGCAATGTTAGAAAACCTCAATTTATGATATGCTTGAATATTATTTTGAAAGTTTAGAGGAATGTGTGGTATTTAAAATTTCATTTCGCTTCATTGCATGTCAACTATATTGAACCATATTAATAATTTATTTTAGAATCTTTACGCAAACACATTTCGCGATGCATATTTAATTCGTATTAAGTTTACAATGAATGTACATTATAAATTAAACATTATCAAAAGCATTTATGCGTTGAACATTTTACTGTGAAATTCATTTTCTCGTTTAATTTATTTGGAATTTAAATTCATATGAAGGAATTTCATTTGATTGAGATAAATTAGGATGCTAAGAACGGAGACTTAAATTTTTATATTTTTTAAATTATCACACTCTTTTTGTAAATAAAAAACTTGCAAGCATACATATATATTTATGTATGTACTTAAAGAAATATTAAATGAAATATTCTTCTACCCCACTTTTCTATCACATTCATAATGAATACTAAAACGCTTTTCACACAGTAGCTCCTTGCAACAATTAAAGTGCAACTTGCTGAAAGCAAAAATATTGCTTGCAACTTATTTATAGTATTTTTTATTTTTTTTTTGTTTACTTTTGAGAGTCGTAAAGTATTTTTAAGTTGCTGGTGTTTCATTGAAAACTTAGAGAAAAGGTAGCTCAAAAGGATTTCCAGTACTTCACTTAAGCTGGGGCAAAAACTTTTAGTTTTACTGAGAAACTTAAGTGAATTGAAATTGTGTTTGAACATAAGAAGTAAGTCCACTAGTTTCTGCTGACAACACTGTCACTTTGTTACACTTTTGATTCGTTGTAATTACTTTTATTGCACAGTTACATTAAGAAGTTGAAATGTACTTGTAGTGAAAAATAATTTCGAAAATTATACTTATGTGGCCGTTAAATATATTCACGTTTAAATACTCGTATATGTATGTACTCTATACTACAAAGCAGCAGATGTAAGTTACATAATGGCATCGAAGGTGTGGTAGACAGGTCATATGAGCAATATTCAATGCTGATCTGTTAAGGGCGACCGTTTAACATATAAATTATATCTATGATTGCTTATATCAGTGAACTCGATTAAGGACCGCGTTAAGAGTGGAAAGTTAAAAAATTATCAAAAGGTTAGTTTTTGAATGTCAATACAAAAATTGAGACGAAATGAATTATAACCTTCGTTATAATATCATCTTAAAGCTCAGAATTCAGCTCTCGAGAAAAATTCCAAAAAATATTTTTCATTATTTTTGTTGCTTAAAAAGGTACTAAATAATAAACGAACATTTTTTTCTTGAGAGTTTCAGACTGATTTAAGAAATTTTTATAGGAGAAAAAATCTTTTTCATTTCTTGGGTGCCATTTTATTTAAATTTTTTAATTTTGTTGAGAGCTTAAGACGGATTTAAGATATTTTTATAGAATAAAACTTCTTTTTCATTTCATCAGTGTGATTTTAACATATATGAATCTTTCGATTTTCTTGTCCGGCATTTTTTTTTTGTTGGAATCAGACACGAAACAACGCGTGCAGAAAACAGCACTCAGACTACATGCCGTTCATTGTACTGTTTTCATGTTTCTTTTAATCTGTTTTAAATCTGCAGGATTTACGAATAAATCTTAGCAGATTTTGGGGTGTCAAAGAGCTTAGGTGTTCGTCGTGACCAAATGCCTCATACTTAGTTCACGCAAAGGCGGGGCAGAAGCACAGAAAGTGTTCCGCCGTCTCTTCCTCTTCAAAACAGGATGGGCATATGGAGTTGTCATGTACGCCTATCATTGTCAAGTGTCTATGCCAGGTGAAGTGATCGGTCAACAGTCCAACAAGTTGCCTGCAGTCTCGCCTGTTAAGCGAGAACAAGTGTTTTCATAGTCTTTCTGAGATTGAAGGTAACATGAGTTTTCCCCATCTGCAACCTCTCGACGCCTCCCAGTCATTGCTGAGCGAAGTATTCACCCAGTTTCTGATGGTGTCATCGATGGCCGAAGGTGGGAGTGCTATAGCTGGTAGCGGGCCGAGGAACACCTGATCGGAGCCAATTCTGGCCAAATGGTCAGATGTCTCATTACCAGGTACTTTCGAGTGACCAGGCACCCAGAGAAAAGCCTGTCCGGCCTTCTCCAAGTTGAGATGGCGCATATTCGGTTCAGATGTATTGAGAGTGGGCACGTTACACTCTTTATCCCTGGACAAACTCCTAAGCTTCGTTAGAGAATCTGGTAAGTTTGCCTCTCCCCTTACCCCGCTTCCACCCCTTTCTCAAACCCCTCCTATCTCCTATCTTCAGGCCTTAAGCACAATGGGCAAACCTGCCATAGTACTTGGGTAACTCCCGGCCTGCCACAATTTCACTCCATTGCATTCACTGACATTAGATTGGTAATCGCCAATCCACAAACACTTGAATTCAAAGTGTAACAATAATGTCAAGTCTCTTCTATAACAAGGTCATATCAACACAAATTTTAAACTTTATACAAAATGTTTAACAATTCCACAAAATTTCATTAAAATTTTGATCTTAAAAAAAACTGTTTAATATGCAGTTTCTTGCCAATTTTATTAAGATGTGAGCCTGAGTTACTAAAATTGACCGCTAATTTTTGGGATTTTATTTTGTCGACGGTGTTTCGTTTATTTCCCATATGAAAATAAATTTGACTCAATTGTTATATAGAAGCAGTTACGGGAAAAAAAATCAAATCAAGATCAATTTAACCAATTGAAAAATTAACCGAGTTTAAGAAAAAATTAGGGAAATTAGGTTGAACAGCCGAAACTGGACAAAATCATCGAGTCGAGTATACATTTTTTCACGAAACAACTAGTTGTGTTACACAATATTGTATCAAATACCACATTACGTGATACAATAATGAAAGAATCAAAAAGTTGAAATATAAATACAGAATTGCAAATGCGTTATATTTAATAGCAGTTTTTTCAATATTAATTTCTTCAAGCCAGCTTAATACCAAATCCTTCATTAAAACCCACAACCGCACTCGTCATGCTCAAAATATAATAAAATAAAAAGCATACCTACATTGCAATGTTAGAAAGAGCTAAATGACGTTTGCTGAAATTCTAAAATTTCTCATCGCTTAAACCAATGCGACGAAAAAAAAATGTAGTTCCGCAAAAAAAACTATAACTAAAACTTCCCGTTCAGCATCGAAAGCTAACAGAAAATTTGATTGAAGCCACGCAACAACTGCATTAAGCCAAAAGTGCATTATTCGAATAGTTACATATACATACATACCAACAAATGTACAAATATGCAAACAGATGTATGTATGTATGTAGCTTAACTCAGAACAAATGAGTGTAAACCACGAACACGTACAATCACCTGCAAATCAGAAACTTAAAGTTTTCACAATTTGTTTAATGAACTTAAAAACGTCTTGAAGAAAAGTCAATGCACTACGTTTTTACGATATTTATTTACTTTTTTTTTTAAATTTAATTTTAAACAGTTTTTTTTTATTTTTGTGCAGGGTATGAGACCTCGAAACGCACGACATCTGTTAAAGTTTTTTTTTTAATTTTTGTTATTAAAAAAAATTAAGTTGTGATCGTATCTTAGATGCACATAGAAAGACTTTAACTTTTTTCTATTTCAAATTTAAAATGTATATTTAAAAATCAAATAACTCACAATATAAATAATAATAAATTTATAACTAACAAATATTCCATTATTAGATAATATATTTCAGTTTATAAATATCCGCACTTCGCTTATTGCGTTTGAAGGAACAAAAAATGAAAGCTTTTGTACAATATACTCGTATAAATATAACGACATATTTAATCAGAAATTGTAACATTTTATTTCCGGGATTTGTATCTAAAATGTTAATAGCCAGATAAAACGAAACTCTGAATACCCTAACTGTTTGGTTTAGATTTTAGTCTAACGTTTTTTCTGATCTAATGCAGATACATACTTACATACATACATACACATGCATATATGTGACGACGTGCTGGTGGTAATGGCAGTTTGATGCCTTTTAATGTAATTGCTTTCAACACTAATGGAATCGTTACGCTCTACGCGCACATCATGTGATAACAAAAACAACAATGACAAATGTGTTTGTGCAAGCAAAAAAGACAAAAACACTTTTCAGTTATTTCCCTGCGCTGTGATAGAACCACGCATATTGTAATGCGCTATTTTCGAACTGGCTCTTACTTTATAGTAGCTGCATATGCCTGACTTAAACCAAAAGGATTTGAAATATTTTATTGAAATATACTAAATTTTCAAACTTTTAATAATTTAGTCATTGTATGTAAATCTGATCACTGCTGGACTAGTTTTATCAATGGGTTCAAATGCGTTCGGTCTTATGTCACTGCGTTGTTGTACTCGTATAAAGACGCTAAAGTGAGGTTCTACCACTACAGCAGTTGTCAACTCTGACGCTCTGGCATACATATATATGTACATACATACATACTTACATATTCATTGATGTAACAATTTCGTTCGTTTTCGGCCACATAAGAAAATTTCATGGCCTCTTACAAAAAAATAATTTCGGTTAAATATAGAATATGAAAACACGCTGTGAATATTAGGTTGAGTTGTTTCTAAGTGGGGGTTTTAAGTCGATGGCAATCAATCTAAATTCAGTTTAAAAAAAAAAAAACTACGGCGGACAATATTTGAAAATCAATGAGTTTGGCTTTAAGCTTTTTACCGTACAATTTTTGAGGTCGCTTATTAGGAATTAGTAATATATAAGATTTGTTTTTGTTATTAGAGTGGGTTGGTCAATTTCCCAACGCTCTTATAATATTTCCAAAATGCAAAATGTAGTAACCCAACCCTGTTATGGGGAAGTTCAAATACAACTTTTAATTTAATTAATTTATTTTTGTGTTTAACTTGCTATGCAATTATTTTTCATTTTTATAAAGAGGTTTGAATATATCTATAACATACAAATTTCAGCTTTCAGTACATATGTAATATAAAATGGGACAAAAAAATTAATTTAAAAATAGTACTACAAATGAAAAAAGCTAAAACATTAAATATAATAATAATCCCAACGATTTTTACCCTCTATTCTCGCCCAACCGATGCGATGGGCGTATCCGCATGACGAACGGAGTTATGAAAGGCAGGAGTTTGTTGGGTGTCGAGTTTCTAAAACTGTTCAGCTACAAAAAAACAAGTTCATCAGCTGATTTTAAATTTAAATTATTTTCGATAGTAAAAGTTGTATTAAAGCGTAATTGGGTAGGTAATCCATAATTTATTGAGAATACAAAGTATAGTATTTTTTATATAAAAAAGTGAGTCGGAAATATTAAAAGAACCGGAGTGAAAGTTAAAGTTAAATAAACTACGGAGTGGCTCGTTTAATTCGAAATTATTTTGGCAAGGTTTCAGAAAAAGAGGCCGGAAATGCCTGGAAACTCGGGAGGGAACGTTCCACTTCACTTCGACCAGAAGAGGTGGGCTAGAAGTCAAGCCTGTCAGTAACTTGACTAAAAATATCAGGCATTACAATTATCTGCGACTAGCAAGCGTATGATGATTAATAAGTTTTAAACGAGTAACGTAGGGTGGCAGGTTATGCTGCGAATCCCAGCACAACTCCCTAAGGGCAAAAATCAGAAATTATTTTTGAATATATTTAATATTGTCTGAGTATTATTGATAGCGCAGGTTCCAAACAATGGAACCATATTCTAGTATTACCAACGTTGTGAAAAAAGTCTTCGTCAACAGTGTTAAATGATCTAAAAAGTTTTTTTTTACAACATTAGAAATATCGTTTATAAAAAGTAAGAACATAATTGTACCAAGGTGACTTCCGTGTGAAACCCCTGAAGATACATGAATAACGCATTTTTAAAAATGCAGGTAAGAAGATATCCAACGAAGGATATCAAGAAGAAATGAAATTTTTCGAAAGCTTACTTTAAAGACAACAAAAAGGTGTATTTATAGTTACTTTAATTTGAATCTAAGTCATCAACTAGAATTGCAAGTGGATAAATTATAATAGAAAAAGTATAATAATAAATAAGTAAACATTTTAAGATTCAAGTCAAAAGCTCACCAAAATCCTTTAAAAAAATATTTTTTGACTTCGCAAATTTTGCTTATTTCAAATTATTATTGTTATCTTAATTAAAATCAATTTATTTTACTTAAGCAAAAAAGGGCACGGTTGCTATTTGCATCGTTTAAATCTATTGAATATATTTTTATTTGATTATTTTGCGCTCCGTTGCGGCTTGTTAGCCTGAAGCAGCTACCCATACTGTTCGAACGATGAAAAGCCTAATTTTCCAAGAGACCTCCACTCGTTGATGAATGCATTTCAGTTTCCCCAACTCTGCTGTTTTATTTTTATTAACAAGTAACAGCCGTAAATTTCTTATCAAAAATGTCTAATGTACATACAACGTACAAGTATGTATGTATATTGGACCAACCGAAATTGAACAGCGTGCGCAAAAAGCTAGCTCACATTCCAATATTTTTCTTGCGTGATATTTTGATTTGGCATTTTTTAAATTAAATTCGCAGCGTAGGTGAATATTGAGCTTCAAGTCGAATTCAAATAAAAGTTGCGCAAATAAAAACACGCACGCAATATGATTTCGGATTACCATATGTAAACAAATTGCGTGAATGCGTAGAAAAATTCATGCCGTGAATATTAGGTTGAGCCGCTAAACAACCTGTATAGCATAACTCCCCATTTTATATAATTTATTGAATTTTATTTTAGATATTTAAATCTATTTAATCACTAAAATAACTTAAGCTGCATATAATTCACAAACAAAAAAAATAGTAATAATATACCCTAAAATTGAAGTCCACCACTTTTATATTAATCCACCAAATATTTTCCTAGCATTGATTCATTACGAAATTCGTTGTGAAAAATTTATTAAAATTTAATATGATGATTACAAGCAATTGATAAGAGCAGATGTGATCAATGTTCGATTTGAAAGTTTGCCAAGGCCCACACTTCACTTCCAGCAGCGTTCAGTGCCAATACGCTGATAAGCGCTTGTATGTGTTAACCCTAAATATATAATTAAGCGGTAAGTACATAACTTTTTTATATCAATCTCGTATTTGCTGAAAGTGTGTTTTATTAATGTTGTAGATTTGCACTGATATGCACTACTAATTGCGTTGGTCAGCTATTTTGCTAAACAAGGAATTCTCTGTCTGACTATCGCTCAAGTAAATTGTAAGATAAAGAACTAAAATGTCATGATGGAAATGTCGTGTCCTTGTGAAAACCACAAGAACCACGAAGAACAAGAAGCCGATTTTGAAAGTATTGAGCTAATAGCCGTTACCAGAAAGGCAACATGGTTCTGACTTTTCTTTTTAGAGAGCAGCTTTGAAAATGATATTCAAGCAAAAAAAAAGACCGGTAATGTTGGACATTTGCGATAAAATTGTCCTCGTTGAAGACGCATTGTTGGTTGCAGGTATGCAACAGAATTTTTTTTTTTAACAAATAATTTTTTTTTTGTTTTCAATTTCCGAAATTATGTGGATGTGTCTTCCATATACATTTTTTTCACATCCATGCATTTAAGGGTTAAAATTAGCATATTCAGCGCTCAGCTCGTCACGCTAGCCATCAAATTGACTGACAGTAATTATTTTATATTGAATGACGTCACTTCTCTTTATAGATCCACAAAATCATCGCAATCAGAAAGTTGCCAACGAAAAAATAAGCACCGCAAAATAGAGAGCCAGTTAACTGCAGAAGCACTCAACTGCGATAAGATTCCACTAAACAAACAAAAATATTGAAAAACCACATTGTTTGTAATAAATTTCCTGGTATGAGTATTTACTGGCTGCTCGCACGGGCGCTGCCCGTGGCATTTGGGAGAATCGATTATATTTGAGAGTCGCCACAATTTTACATTAAAACACGCCACTCCGATATGAGCATTGACTGATCGACGCTATCACGCATGAAAGCTCGCCTTCTTGCCCTAACAAACGAATAGATGTTGTACAATACCATAGCTGCAGTGCGCGGGTTCGGACGCGTCAAAGAAATACACGCAACTAGTGTTGCGAAAAAGTGTGGGGATTTCCTTTAAAGGAATTAAGTTTTGAAACAAGATAAAATGTTGTGAAAAGAAAGTCGAAAAAAGCAACACAATTTGTAAATTATAACGTGGAATGAAATTAAAGTAAATATATACGAGTACATACATAGTTAAACTTGAATGTAATAAAAAAATATATACAAATGTTTAATATTTATTTCAATATAATTAGCATAACCGCGTCAGTCAATCGAAGTTTATTCGCTGTAATCAAACATTCATAATTGTACGAATTTAATAATAAAGCAAAAGTTAATGAAAAAAAATTGATAACAAATCAAAGCGAATCGCGCTTTAATCACTTTTTTAAGTGTTAGTTACGAATATTATTCGATAAATCGAAAAACATAGAAACAGGTAATGCAACATACTCGTAGTATTAGTATTTAAATTTGAATTAAATGTACATTTATCTACATACCTTACACTTCACACAAATACGGGGAGGTTATTTTCAAGGCAAACGAAAGTATTTTAATGCTTGGGTTGGTTTTAGCTAAGGAAATTTACTCATATGCAAAATTAGTGGAAAATTACGAATTTTTTGTTATATACGTATGTATAACTTTTAGAACATCAACTAAATTTCGTTTCGGTTGGGAGCGTTGCTCGCTAGGCTAATAAAGGTGATTTGTGAAGTCGCAGATAACAAAGTTCATCTTAAAGCATATTGTACTGTGAATGATAACCAGAAGATTCCCGATCTTTGAAAATATAAGTTCAGCTAAAGGGTGTCGGTCAAGAATATTTTCGCAGACTTTGACTTGACACTGCAGATACATATATTGAGATTTCCGTGGTTTCGAGTTTTCACGGATTTCAAGATGGTTACCCGATGGTCTTCTTGAAGAAAATATTACTAAAAAATTTTGAGAATCCAACTACGTAACGCTACTGTTTCTCATCGTAGTCATTGTTTCTGTGGTAATAGCTTTGATAGTTGTAGTAGTTTATCCTACTAGTTTTGACTTTGTTGTTCAACAACGTTGCAAGTCTAGAAAGCTTGATGTATTTTGGAACAACCAAAAAGAACATCTAAAAAGTTGTGTTATCCCTGTTCACGTCAGTCTCATACTCATGTCTTCCTAAAAATCATATTTTTGCGATTAAAATGTATTTAGTGTCTATAAATGCGGTTGCTGAGTTTGATGTAGCTTACAACATTGTTAGTAGATGGAAAGCGAATGACGTGACCAAAATCTGATGATACCGTATGAAGCTTACAGTTTTTATAAAGAAAAGAAAATATGATTACAGCTAGGCGTACATATGTACTAAAACTAGAAATTGGTAGCATAAAGTGAATATGCAATTTACTTAAACGAAAGCGATAACTAGAATACGAAGTTATTGTCAAATGTAAAAAATATGGTTCTGTCGAGCCAACAGCAAACAGGGTGGGTGCTCCACAGTACTTCCCTCCAGACGAAAGCTACATCTAACGAGTGGGAAATTTTACTTTGCGGCCTCTACATGTAAATTTTGGTAAAGTGTTGTCGTTTCCCACATCTGACTGCAGTTCTTGGCTACCAGTAATTATCAATTTCGACGGGGCTCTAGGCTATCCATAATTGTAGGTTTCGTCTGAGCGTTGTTGGTTTCTTTAGCTTGCTCTGGCTGAATGACATTTGAAGACGTTTCGTAATCGGTGCTTGTTAAAAAAGCTGGTTTTAGTCTACGAGACTTACGTTGCTTGAACGCCCTCGGATGACCAATGTAAAATATTTCGGAGTTTTACGTGTGACTGCGTATGGACCGTCATAAGGGCTAGTTAGCGCAGGTCGTACGGAATCATTTCTGATAAATACATGTATCGCTGATTGATATGTCTAATAGCCCAAATGACAGATCGCCCAAAAAGTTGGGCGATTGGAAATAATGTCTAATTTCCTAAATGACAGATCGCCCAAAAAGTTGGGCGATTAGACATATGTCTAATTGCCCAAATGACAGATCGCCCAAATGTCTAATCACCCAAATGTCAAATCGCCCAAAAATGCAAAAAACTTCTTGTCAACTTCTGTAAAAGGGAAAATAGTTAGTTCTTTGAAAATTTTTAAATCTAATTTTCCCTTTTACAAAATGCATAAGGCCGTACTTTTATTTTATTATTTTGACAAATTTGCTAAAAACAGAAAATGTCGAATTGCCCAAATGTCAAATCGCCCAAATGTCTCACTGCACAAATGACAGATCGCCCAAAAAGTTGGGCGATTGGACATATGTCACATCGCCCAAATGTCTAATCGCCCAAAAAGTTGGGCGATCTGACATATGTCTAATTGCCCAAATGACAGATCGCCCAAATTTTTTTTTGGGCGATTGGACATTTTTCGGTTTTGGGCGATTAGGTTTTGGGCGATCTGACGCACAGCCCAATGCGTCATTAGAGTTCTGACGAGAGTTTCAGCAGTCATATCCGCCATCGTGTGAAACGGTCCATAATCGTCAAACAGTATCGTTGGCCTTCGCATAATGGAAAGGGACCAACGATGTCAATGTTGATGTGTGTAAATCTGCCTTGTGGTGGTATGTATTTGGCCAGTGGTGATTTTGTATGGTGATAAGTTTTAGATCGCTGGCATGCTTCGCAACTTTTCACAAATTCTGAAGCTTGTTTCTTTATGTATATAAATTTGTTTGTAGCCAATAACATAAACTGAATACTTTCCTAAATGAACATATTTTTGCCAATGTATTTCCTAGTGCTCAAAAAATGATTTGATATCGGACGGCCGCGTAAGTGTTAACCGAATGGTCAACATATATAATTATTACCAACAAATATCAAATTGTTATGTGTGGAGAGTGACAACATTACCGTCTGTACACTTGAAGCAGCATTTCGCACAAAAAATGGTTGGCCTTGTGATAAAATCAAAATATACAAATGTTCTAAATTATCTACCAAATCATATTAAAAACTTTTTAAAACACGAATATTTCTCACATATGTACATACATTTTTATGTATTACTCGTAGGTATACGAGTACATACATAGATAATCACGAAGATAAATAATTTCTTTAATGTCAGTACATTTCATGCCAATTTTTAAAAACTCTGATTTTCGCTGAAAAATTCTCAGAACCGACAAATTGTAATAAAAATTTTTATAAACTCGTTTAGAATAATCCAACTACCAATGTACTATGGAATAATCGTACTTCCTATTAACTCGGAAGCTCAGTAGTTAAGCTTTGTCGGACAAAATTGTTACGTAACTTTTTAACTAAATAAGTAGCAACAACTTAACGAATGCAATCTCATATCAATACCCACTGCAATTGTTACTACCAGGGATTTTATATTCTATAGTATTTTGTTACTGAAACCTTATCTGATACAATCAATATTGATTGAATTTTTTTTGTAAATGGCGACCTTATGTCTCAAGTGCAATTAAAATTCTTAATAAATATAAACATTGATGAGAAAATTGCTTATAAACAAAACGCCTTTGCAATATTGATCTACTTGTATAAATATATACGTATGTGTGTATATATGTTCATGTGACAAGTATTAAGCAATGAATGATTTTTCAACATCTAACCCACGGCACTTAACAGATTACCATCAGCAGGGATTAACTTTCTACCAACGTAAATGGGTTTTGCCATTAAATCAAAAATTTTCTTTAATTTTGGCCAAATTCATTTTCTATTAATCACTTAATTAATAAAAATATTTCTTACATGTCGCAAATCGGTTATGAATGAAATTCTGCATATAAGTTAAAGTAGAAAATTATTTACATACGTATGTATGTATGTATGTACGTAAATTTGATTATGGTTGCAGCTACTTCTAAACTTTAATCTTGACATTATCCGAATGAAACTGTTTAACGTTGCAGGCAAGTATCTGACGGCAACGATTTATATTTCTGGAAGAGGAATGGAGCCGATTAAATTAAAAAAATGTTAATACATAAAAAAATATATGAAGTGTTGTGTTTAACACTCCAATCCATGTCATTAAAATTTGTGTCATAAATTAAAGCGAATGTGAGAGTGAAAAATACACTGCCCAATAAATGATCGCAGAAGTTTAATAACAAATAGAAATCCTAGCTTAATTTGAATGCTTCATATAACTTTGACAGATTTTTGAAGATTTTTTTCAATCTCTGAAATTTACCCTTGGACAATGAAGCCACTGTATAAAGTAAACAAAATCATTGAATTGAACTCAAATAATCTTAGGTCAATAACTGAATATTTCTAGCTGATTTTGCTGATAAGATCGCAAAATTATAAAAGCACCACATACTAACAAACCTTTCGTTTAATCAGATGCTAAGTTATCACAATTTACTCTTATAAAATATATAAAAATTATGTAATTTTCACCTATTTCTTACCTTTACAAACATAGTTGGAAATGTATGTACATCAACTATTCAGGGTAATAATAAAATTCTAATAAAAAAAAATGTATTTAATTCGTGAGTTAACAATTGACCAATTTCTTGTTTAATGAACTTAATTAGATACCGATTAACAAAAATGTTATTAATCGTAAAAGTATTATTTTTTAAAATAAAAAATATATTTTTTAATATAAATTCAGCAATAATAAATAAAAAACCTAGCTTAAGCTTTTGTAGACATTCATTAAAATTACATCAAAATAGCGAAAGAACGCCATTGAAAGAGAACGACAATTTGTAGCCACGTGAGACTTACATTTTACTTTATAAAAATTGAATGGGCTTCAAAACTATGGTAATCGAAAAAATTCCAACAATTTTTGAAAAATGTATGCATTACTATGACTTTCATTTGATTCAAAAATAATAAAAAAATTAACAAATGATATTTAAATTGTCTTTTTTGGTGCGAATGTAATTATGAAATTGAAAACCAAACTCATGTGCGTCATATATTTATGGCTTTAATAACTGTATGTGGTCGTATGTGATGCTTAACTGCGGATTATAGTTAAAATTCAAAATGCCACACGCAATTTATGAGCTGATAAATAAGTGAAATGTTTTTACAATAGAGTAGCAAAATCACTTAATCGATGCTCATTGAAAACAGAAATGAATATTGTTTGTTCTTATGTAATCTTGTATGCAACAAACTAGACGCCCCAAACGTTTTTCAAAAAGAAAAATTTTTTTTAAAATATTATAATGTTCCCTATGTTTTGCACTCTAAGTATCTCTGATTTTTTCTGAGCGTACAAAAATAGTTTATGCTGTATTTCGAAGCAGTGAAGAAGTCTTAAATAATATAACATACATATATATGAATAAGCATACTTATATAAACTTATACATATATTTCTACCAAGAATTGATTTTTATTTTTGAACCATTAGTTCAGATTTTTAGTGACACATTCAAAATTTGAAAAAGCTCCTTTTTGCGACTTGTTAGACTTATCACTATCACACAATGTATCCGAATTATATTAACAATTTAGTAAAATATTCATTTTTTATATATTTTCAGCCATTTTCCGAGCTTGCGAATATAATCGTACACCTTTCTACAATATTAAGTAGCAAAATTCAGCACAAAAATGAATTCCGAATTATCGAAGATTCAAAGCAGCAATATTGCGCTGTCACCTATCATAGTCAAGGCACTAAAAAAGAAACCGGCAAAACCATTAGGAGAACGAAAAAAAGCTGTACGGCGTCAGGTAAACTCCACAAACACAAATGAATGAGTATAATTAAAATTATATTTGTATTAAAAATGTATTTAATAAATTTTAAAGGAACTAATGGTATTACTTGGTAATACCTGTGTGGTGGCTTCTGGTATGTCTGTGGCGCTGCCGTCCGTTTCATTGCCACAACTGAAGAGTCCAGATGATATTTATCAGCTCAATACAGAGGAAATCAGTTGGTTCGGTATGTAGAAAAAAAATAAATAAAGTTAACTGCGGTAAGCTTGGTTATATTTGTAATCCATTAAATAATTGATATAGCTTCTTTTGTTTCATTTAATTCTACGACCATTAGTAATTGAAACACTATCTTATCATACACATTAACTGGTTCCCACAATTAAATGACACCCAAAAATGTACCATCTTTCACTTACTATTTCAATTTAATTTAAATTCCAATATTTTCCAATTGAATTATTATTATTTTTCTTTCAAAAGCCCTTGTTTCACACTTTCTTTAAATTTTAAAAGAATTAAAAAAACTCATTGAAATAGGTAACTTTTAAAAACAAGTATTTTTTTCGGAGTATGCAGTTCTGGTAAAAAAAATGTCTTAATAATTAAGCGTAATTTAAAGCTACTTGAAGCTTACACTTTATTATACTAAAATTAAATGCACTACTAAACATCATATTCCGATTTCCAAAACTTCATTTCAAGCTTGAAATTTTTAATGACATTTCCAACTGGGCTGTGTGTGTATAGTTTTTTTTTATAATTTAAATTAAAAATTATGTTAGTTGAATAAAAGAAAAATTAAGAGGTAAAAGATGTCGTTTCGTAGCTATCATATAATTTTGAAAAGCTGTATACGTAATAAGTTACTTTTCGCTTCAGTCAATTTATGCTGAGAATTTCTAACTCATATTTTATCCCAAGAAGCAATTTGAATATTTGTGTTTTGAACAGAGATGTTAAGGGATGCAGTCATTTTTGAAAAAAAATATTCCTTTAATTGAAGTCACAACTGAGTGCAAGAAATTTTTGTTGCCAAAATACCTTAAATTTATTTCTTTTGTGCCATACAACCTCATTAATAAATTCTACTTTTAATTTTTTTACTTCCAGCATCCCTCAACAGTATGGCCTGTCCCATTGGCAGTTTGATCGTGGGTTATCTTATGGATCGCTTTGGGCGCAAAAATACTATGCTTTTGACCAATTTTGTGGGTCTCATAGGTTGGTTATTGCTGGTCACTGCACCACTCCATACCTCCAGAGATACAATTTTCATACAGCTATTAGCCGGGCGTTTCGTATCAGGTATGTTGATGATTAATTTAAAAGTAAATTTTCACAAATATTAATTGTTAAACACGCTTACCAGGTCTCATGATGGGCGCAGCTTTGTCGCCAATAGGCTCATACTCAGCTGAAATCAGTATGCCACGTATACGTGGGCGACTAATTTTGGGTTCGTCGATTGCAATAGCTAGTGGCATATTGCTAATGTATATATTGGGTTTTATTATAAGGGTTGGTACCCAAACTTTGAGATTATTATTAGAATTACAACTTAGACATTCCTTTACAGAACCAATTTCAAGTTATCTGCCTCATCTCTGCTATTTACCAAAGCGTTGCCTTCTGCTGCGTTCTGCCTCTGCCGGAGTCACCCAGCTGGTTGCTGCAAAAGGGTTACGCGGAAAGAGCACGCAAATCGCTTAAGTATTTCCGTGGTCTCTTCGAATATGGTGGGTGAAGCAGTCTCACCTTTTCTTCATAAACTTTTTTCTAATTTCTCACTAAAATACACCTTTAGACAACACCACTTACGACGAGTTCGAAAGGGAATTGGCGCTCCTCAAAAAGACATCTGATCAGAGCCGCACAGACTCCGAAAATGAATCACTCTGGCAAGCGATTAAATCACCAGAAGTGTACAAACCGCTCGTCATGTTGATTGGCTTCTTCTTCTTCCAACAATTCTCTGGCATTGTCATTGTAATAGTTTTTGCTGCCCAAATCGCTGCAAGCACAGGCGTTACCGCCGATCCGATGCTGGTGGCCGTCTTCGTTGGTATCGCACGCATTGTGACCACCTTCTTCATGAGCACCATTTTCGAGCGATGGGGTCGACGTCCAGCCGGTATGCTTTCAGCAACTGGCATGACCATATGTATGTTCGTTCTGGCGGCCAACGGTTGGTGGTCCGTTATCGGTGAGTGTCTACCGCTGTTGCCTATCTTTTGCATTGTATTGCACATCATCTTCTCGACGCTGGGTATGCTGACATTGCCTTTCCTGATGATCTCCGAAGTATTTCCGCAGCGTGTACGTGGCAGTGCGAATGGTGTTACGCTTTTCTTTGGACTTGCGTTCTCATTTAGCGTAGTGAAATTGTATCCCACCGTAGAGTCTTTGATTGGCACACCCAATAGCTTTTTTGGTTTTGGACTTTTTTCACTGATCGGTTTGGTGTTCATTATTTTCGTTGTGCCCGAAACGAAAGGTCGCACATTGTTGGAAATTGAGAATTACTTCCGTACAGGACGACGTGTAACAAACGCACAAGTGGCGCGTCGTCAGTCGCAAATTGCTATAGAGGTGGCAGCAGGCGTCTATAGTTCACAATACGAATTGGACGAAGTTATAATGCGATTAACTAAAGTGCATGAGGATTGTGAGGCAAATGAGGATGAGTAAACCATAGTAAGTAACATAGGACAGTAAATTGACGTAAATAAAGATTGAATTTTGATAGCAATAAGTGTACTTAAAATAAATGTAAACAAAACTGTGATGCTTGTTGAAGCTTGCAATTAGAACTGCAAAGTTAGTGGTCTAAAACTTTTAGAACATACTTTCGAAGAATTTATTACAAATAAATAAATGTAATTTTTACAAATCAATAAAGTAATAATATTAAAAATCGACAATATATTTTTTTAAACAAAGTCATGGTTTATTTTGGGGCGAAGATTAGCATTTGGCAACGAGATTTTTTGCCTACCTTCTTTCTTAAAAATTGTCCACTCGGAGCATTCTAATGTTTTTTAGCGCATTTGTAACAGTAATGGGTGTTTTGTTTCAAAGTGAATTTTACTAGTGAATACGATTGAGTCTTTTTAATATAAAATTAGTCTTTAAGAAACTAAGTAAAATTTTTATTCAATCAGTTTCGTACGAAGTACCATGTGAAACTTATAATTATTACTTTCACTATACTAGATATCTTATAAGATATATTAACAGCTGAGCACAGTAGAGCATGTACATTAGGTTGGTTCAAAAAGAAGTAAATTTGGAGTTTTAATGATCTCACCTTAATCGAAAAATAAACACATCTTTTTTTGTTTTGAAAAAATAAAAAGTTTTGTTTTTTTTTTTTCGAAATACAAAAGCGTTTAAAGTTCACTCAATGTGCTAAAAAATTTCTATGCATTTTATGCTGCAAAATTTCAATTTTTCGTAAATATAAAACCGATTTATTTTTCAATTGCTTCCCTACAAGGGATGTCAAATAATAATATTGAATTGTTTATATAAATTTTTTTTGTTTAACTTTCATAGAAATGGTATATTAAGTTTGGTCGGATGTTTGTAAGTACCAGATGTATAAGAGTTAGACCCAACAAAAAGTATACCGAAATAATCAAAATGATGAGCTGAGTCGATTTAGCCATGTCCGTCTGTCCGTATGTTTGAACGCAAACATGTTCCTCAATTTTTGAACAATTTGAATGAAACTTGGCAATGAGGTGGCTTTTAATAATTTATTTATTATACATTTGTCGGATTCGGCCAAACCGATTGTTAAGATATTATATTTTGCTCCATAACTCCTTAATTTAAGCAGCTAAATACTTTAAATTTTGCATAATTATTAACTATTATTAATTATTTTAGCAGGGAATACCATTAGGATCGCATAAATATAATACATGGCTCCCATACAGTTCTTCCATTCATGAAAGGTATGAAGCCTTCGGTTTAGCCAATGACAGCCTTTTTTCTTGTTTTAAATAAACTCTGCAAAATGGGTTATCCAAAAATGAAAAAAGTAATCGTTATAATTAAATATGTTAATGAAAATTAACGATTTGATGAAGTGTCTCGGAACAGTAGGTAATTTATGTGAAACTCTTTTTCATGGCAGAAAAACGCTTGAAGGTTTGTATTGCTTGCGGAGATAAGAAATAACCAGTTTTTCGCGAAACAAGTACTTGTTTTAAATATTGTAAGATTATTTTAAAATTTAGTATCGTGAAATAATATTTGTTGTTTTCTTATCGCTCTGACAAAAAATTATTTTGGCCAAAATTTCAATCCTCAAACATTTGTGGCGGCTGTAATAATATGCTAACAACTGAGCTTAAAATAAAATAGCTGAATTGTAAAATACGAACATTCATCAATTTTTAATTGTTAATAGGGCAATAATAAAAGCAATAGTTTGCATATAATCGTATTGAAGGTTCGGCATAGCCAGAAGCGTTAACACGCTGATAACACTATGCAACATCAAAAAATCACCGATATCCCGGGTGGTGATTCGTATTAGGTATACTTAGTAAATAACAGCAAACAAATTTATATTTAGATATCACGTCCCAAAACATAAATAACGATAATCATACTTTATTTACTTTTCGTTACACTTAGTTAAGGGTAGCTATAAAATTATATCATGGGTGTATAAAAAAGTTATCTAAACATTTAGATTATTCATAAATCTGCAATATGCTGCGTGTTTGTGTTAATTTTTCTAGCTTATTTTGTTACGTTTGTGGTCAATTTCCTCTTAAAAGTGAAAAAAGCCGATTTCGCCTTTGTTTGACAAATGTTATGATCGTTAAAATTGCTAAATCAAAAGAAATCATGGGTACCGAAAGTGTCTTGTTTAAAATGTTATAAATATTTGACGTTTTGGTACAAGGGTAATATTAAACAGATGTCTTTTGGTGTACCAATGCAGTGGCATGAACCCAAAAATCACGTAGACGACTGTTACTTCTGTTTAACAACTATGAAAGCTTTTTCAAAAAAATCAAAACACACGGTGAATTATGCTACTGGATCTTCAGTGTCAATGCCGCTACCACTTTCTCTAGACATTCCAGTACCGGAAAGATTTTGTATTTCGTCAAGTTTATCGAGTCATTTTGAAGCGAAGAACTAAATGACCTTGTTCGGGATTTAGATATAGCCAAAGAAAAATCTGAAATATTAGGCTCGAGATGAAAACAATGGAATATAATGCAAACTAGAGTTAAAAGTACAGCTTATCGAAAACGTCACATTACCTGAAGCAACCTTTTATAAAAAGGAAGATGGATTGGTGTTCTGCAATAATATTGATGGATTAATGTCAGCATTAGGTCACAAGCATATGTATATCAAAACATGGATTCAGTAAGTGATGAACACGGTGAAAGATTTCATCAAGAAATTTCAAAGTACGAGAAGCGTTATCAGGGTAGATGGGAGCCAGCCATGCTTGTGGACTATAGTTGGAGCCTCCAGAGGGATTATGCCACTACTGACTACAAGAGAAAAGCTTCATATAATTTTACGTAAATTAAAATAAATGCGTTTCACTACTAAAATTGACGTGATAGAACAATTTTATTTCAATATTTCAAATAGTTGTAAGGTGGCGAATCACGAATTACATACTGTGAACCCAGTGAAAATGTTTATATTTACTTTGTTGACTAGTGTAACCACTGTGCTCTGCAGCTGGCCAACTAATCGGCCTACTTACATATATACCTAAATACGTACATATGTACATACATACATATACTACATCCAATAAGTGATATATAGTCACCAGCTGGGTACAGAAAAAATTAGGCAACACATTCAGAAAGTTGACAACTTACAAAACAACGAATAGTACAAAAAACATATAAACATATACACATACATATGTATGTATATACATTTATTGATGCTCTGGTAATTAGCTGATCGGGCGTTTATAAGATGTGGCGGTGTTAGAAAGTGTTTTTACATTTTATGTTAAATTACATCTCATTTCAAAGAGAGTTAACTGATCGACAGGTAGACGATATCTGAGTAATTTTAGGCGCTCAGAAAATCGGTTACCAATTAGAATCGAATAAAAAAATATTCAGTAGCGAATATATCGTCTACGTTGTACCGAAGTCAGTAAGAATTCACTAGATGGTATGCTGCGATAAATGGGGCATGCATTTTGAAAGTAGTAGAAAGAGGGAGCAAATAAGTACTAGTTAGGAAAAAAAGAAGTAGTCGCCGTAATTTGGAAAAAAATTTTACAAGAAATACTGAGAATGAATGAAATTTTTAGACATAAAATGAAAGAATTGAAAAATCTCTTTCCCCCTTTGGTTTTTGAGTACAGACATTAAATAAATGTAAAAAAATAATAGTAAGAACTTATGACGAGTACAGAATCGGACCTTTTGAAATGGGTCCAGCTATTCTTCAATTATGTACTATTGTAAAGTTATAGTATAAATCATTCGATTATTCGATTATTATGTATATGCATACTAGTATGAATAAAATAATAATAAAACAAGAGAATTAAAGTGGAAAATAGCTTAGCTGAAAAAACACTAATTTATTTAACTGCCGTCTTAATTTCACTTTTTACATTTAATGTTTTTGTTTAATCTTTAATTATAATCTTTAATATATGTGCATAAGAATATATATGTATATGCATGTATTATGTTTATCTAAAAATGTTTTCACAATTTATTGCAAAACTTAAAATAACTTTATACCGTCCGTCGAAGAAAGCAGTGTTCGTCACGCGCGAAGGACTTTTTGAGTTAAATAGATCGCCTTTTGGATTCAACAATTCTCCATTAGCGCTTATACGTTTTGTGAACCATATTTTTCAGAAACTTGTCAACGAAAGTATAATGCATTTATACATGAACGACATCATTGTTTTCGCCACATCACCTAAAGAGTGCATGCAGAAACCAAAAGAAACAAAAAATGTGCTGGATACAGCAGTCAGGATATTTGGTCAGCGATGGCAAAATCGTGACATTTTATGATTTCATATTTCGCACAAATCTTACCTCAAAAGTAACGGAAATGCCCGAATACCAAGAAAGGCGCTCGCTGTAGATCAATCGAGTAAATTAAAACACATTAAATTACATTTTAATGTACATAAATAGATTTACTTACCTCAATTACAAATTTTCACACAATTTTGTAAAAGCAAAATGTAAATAAATTATTGTCAGTTTGTCAGTAATTTCAACGCAAATTTTTGTTCACAAAAGTACCATTTTATTTATTTTGTATGGAATAGTAATAGATTATTGACTAAGTGTACATTACTGAAATTAACACAGCGAGAAATGCCAAGATTTACAATTATGTCATTTATCGACTTCACCTTAATACATTAGCGCACTCTCGATTTTGGTTCAAAGACTTTAACTATTTTTTAAACTTTTTATTTTTCTTTCTCTTTTGGTATACATACATATGTATATATTTCAAATATGTTTTCATTCAAACTAGAAACTAGTTAAAATCACACAAGTAGTGGAATATAATCAAAAATTCAGGAAAAACAATAATAATGGTCAAATAATAAATAAGTTAAGTAACCGCAAAGTAAAGTAAGTGTAGTTTTTTTTATTCTCTTTTTGGGTTTTCATACGATTTAGCAAACGTCGTTAAATATTAAAAACGGAAAAATTTTTAATAAAATAATTAAAATCGGTAAGAAATATTTCGTGTAATTTTTAACTACAGTAAAATATTAAATATCTGATAAAAGTGAAACCAGGGCTTATTTAAACTAATTTAAGATGACCCGCAGCCAAAACATTACTCTAAAACTTAGGTAATTTATATTGGAGAATTATCGCTAATAATATAGAAAACAAAAATGATTGGGGTCCACGGATGCAACCATTTCAAAAAATCTTCACGACTATCTTAAAAATGGTTGCCTAGATAAATTAAAGTTTTTTTATCAAGGTTTTTTTGTAGCTATTTTTTGTATATTTGTTAGGTAGAAGAGAAACAGTAATGAAAATTTAGATCGATCGATTTAATAAATTCAATAATTTATTATTCGTGCAAGTCAGACTATTTATTTCGGTTTCTGTCGCGAATGTACTGAATATTATTTCTGTTGCTGTTGGCGCCAGAACCGCAGATTATCTTTCTGCTTGAAATAAGCTATTTTGCTTAATTGATCTTCGATATCCCCTCTCTCAGGCTTGACTTCCATTGGAGTATTATTCATTTTCCTAAGAAAACAAACAAACAAAAAATATCATTCCTTTTTTACACTCCCTTATTCCATTCCTCTAATTAAGAAAAAGCATTATTCTGGATTTGCATCAAAAAATTACCATAAGATTACTGACTGACTCTGCCTGTTCTAATTATTCAACTTAATTGAATGAAAATCATATGTGATGCGCTACTGATTGTCTAAAATATTTATTTATTTATTTATTTCGTCTATGAACAAAACTTTCTTACAGATAAAGGTAGCATATTCCAGTTGGAACGAACAAAAACCATATATAATAACTTAAGAGTATATGGGTCAGAAAATTTGGTACTATTTCGCCTAACAAACCCTATGACAAATATGCCTATTAAAAGAAAAGTTACTCGAAAAAATTACGCCAAGATCTTTAATTTTGTTCAAACTTTTTAAAAAAGAATGAGAAATCATATAAGACGTCGGCAAGATATTGTGATTTTTCGCTTACGTGACTTTAAAGCACTTTTTTATGTTTAAAGAGAGCTGAGAGTTAACGCACCACTTAATGTCATTCTGAAGCTTAAGCGTTTTTTAATTATCGAAAAAACTTTTAAGTCGTCGGCATAGATCAAAAATTTTGCAAATCTAAAGAAGCTACTAATATCATTTATAAACAGAACGAACAATAACGGACCTAGCAGGAACCCCAGAGGAGGCAAAAAAATACTCAAAAAAATTGCCCTCTTATTCTGCAGAAAATATTTTTATCGACTATCGAGTTCAAAACTTATCGATATAGTGCCATAGTCGCCTTTCCATGTAATCAACGATCGAATATGCAAGCGTGTCTTCTTTTGCTTCCAAACGAATGCAATGAATTTTAAACCGTTGCTGGTGTTCGCGAGTTTAGTGGCAGCTTACAAATACATTTGAAGGTATTAAATTCTAAAACAAGAGATGATCTTTCGAATATAACACAAAATAAAATAAAAATAAAAATGTTTAAATTTGATTGATTCAAAAACGATAAATAGCGATGCAATTTTTTTTAACGTTTATGTTATCAAATGTCGAGCAAAGTTCCACCTAAAGTTGAATTAACGTAATAAAACAATAAATTTACTTATGTTCAGTTCAATAAGAAATTGTGGACACATTTACGATTGCATCTTCTCGCGGTTTCATACACAGGTAATGCAAATGTATGTACTTATGTATGTATGTATTATACATATTTTCTCTTTCTTAATACGTGATTAAACGGAAAATGAGGTCAGCTGCAGTAGGTCAAGTTTCTAAAAGACTTTTTAGCCAAATTAAAAAATAAATATTAATAACATATTTTCAAAATATTTTCAATCCAATATCGATTGATTTATGTACAGACATATGTATGTCTGTAAATACAAGTATATACATATGTATGTATGTTATGTATGTAGATCACAGATAAATTAAATTAGTGAACAATATATATATATATATTTATAGATTTCAATTAATATTTGGTGGCTCATGCAAGTATACATACACACATTCATATACTCGTGCATTCATACTTTTGCCTGATTAGCGAATTGTTACATTTTTTTTGAAAGATCGATTTTTAACTCAGCTGTGTACATACGCATCTAATTAACTACTGAACTATTCGTCTTTGTTTTAATGCATACATATGTTAGTTTTCACTTGCACTTTTTCTAAACACTAGCAGCCTACCGAATCCATTTTTAGTAAAATATTTAAAAAAAATATCAAAAAATTCCTTACAAATACATGAACAAAATCGAGATGCTAAGATTGAAGTATCTAAATAACTCACAGAAGATGGTGACATGGTCAGTTGCACAAAAAAATATTATGAAATTGTAAAATAAGTAATGAATACAGCAAAAAATTTACACATTTAGACAACAGAAAAGGAGAAAGAATATCAAAAATAAAACTTTTTTTTTGGGGTACACCCGAAGCGAGTACAACTTAGAAGTTACTAAAACAATATGCAAATGGCGACAATTTTACGTTCCGGGGTAGCAGGGTTGTGAATGCTACATTTTTTTTCATAAGAAATCATAATTAGGATGGTCATACGAAATAGAAGAAGTTTAAAATTTCATTTAAACAACACAAAGTGAATTTACTCGACATGCATTTCGACCACCGGGTGCTTCTTCCGGTTATTTATCCTAAAACTTGGAAGCGACTTTGCCATTACCTCGTCTAGTACGATTTTTGATATTTCTGATAAATAAACAGAAAGTTACTTAATTGGTTCGCACCTCAACAAAACGGCCACGGTTTATATTTGTGTTTTACAATTTATTTAACTCTTGTCTAATAGCTTGACATCGTTATTAAATAAATATTAAAAATGTCACCAATTCGAGCAATAAAAATATATAAAGTCTTAACAAAGTTCTTTCTGTAAAAAATCTCTAAAAACCATTCTAACTTTTAATTTACTAAAATTTTTATTTAAATATACTTTTTTAGGCAAGACAAGACTTTGAGATCAAACTATCATAAAAATTAAATTTATAATTATTCATTAAATTTAATAGCAACATGAATACAGAATTATCGAAGAAACGAAGCAGTAATATTGCTCTCTCACCACTCATACACAAGAAACTAAAAAATAAGCACGCAAAACCGTTGGGCGAACGCAAGAAAGCTGTACGCCGACAGGTAATGTTGGATTTAACGCTTGGTTTTCATGAAGCGCAAAATTAATGCCATCAAAAACCACCGTAACTGATGTCGATACTGCAGTGATCGATGTCGGTATTGCCGCGTACGTGAAACGCATATAAAATTGCCAGCATCTGGACAAATGAAGTAAAATTTCATTCAATTGATGACGTTAGGCATCAAATTTTACCTAATGAAAACCAAGCCTAAGTTGGTATGGTTGTAACAAAAGAGATATTTATTTCAAATTAACATTTCCTACAGGAATTGATGGTATTGTTTGGCAATATTGGCGTAGTATCTGCAGGCATGTCGTTGGCACTGCCTTCCGTTTCTTTGTCACAACTGACTAGTCCCAGTGATATTTACCAACTCAATACCGAAGAAGTCAGTTGGTTTGGTAAGTACAATTTAAGAGTTACCTGAATAAAATGAATGGTTTTAAAGCATTCTAAAAAAAAGTATGTATTGAAGTATACACAAAACTTTTTATTCTAATTTCCTGTCCTTGTTGATAAAACCTATTTTTCTGAAAGCCTAGGCTGTATTTAAAAAACAAATTCTCAAAGTTGTTTTTAATTTTGTAACTGAGGTGATGTCTTTCTTATCCGAAAAGGCTATTAAAGTTTTAATTTTTAATTTTTTTCACCAAAACACACCTCAGCGGCCACTTAAATAAACTGCAGATTCAGATTTCCCGGGCAACTTCCGAAATGATTTTTTGATGTTATAAATTTTTGCATTTAAATCGCATTTAATTTTTTAAATGCTGCTCCAAAACACCAATTTCAAATTTAGTAAATACAACCAGGGCTTTCAGAAAACTTTCCTTTATCAATTCCCCAAAAAAGATCTGAAATTCCGTATGGTTTTATATAAAATCGCAAAAGGAGGTCGAGACATAGACATGCATAGTTATCTCAAGTCCGTCCAAATTTAAAAATATTTAATCGACCACAACATTTCCATTTTTTCCAATTCTTTTAAATACTCTATTCGGACTACCGGCAGGCGGTTATTTAAAATCGTTCTTACTACATGCACGGCTTTGCTGAGAGACTTTCGTACAAAATAAAGTTTGAAACTAAGATCAGAACTGAGAAAAACATTAAATGCATAATACTATAACTAATAATTTTTTTTATTTAATTCAATACACATATTTAAGCATCCCTCAACACCATGACCTGTCCCATTGGCAGTTTGATCGTGGGTTATCTTATGGATCGCTTTGGGCGCAAAAATACTATGCTTTTGACTAATGTTGTTGGCATCATCGGTTGGGTATTACTTATCACTACACCATACCAAACATCCAGAGATGCCATTTTTTTACAGTTATCGATCGGACGTTTCGTATCAGGTATGCTGATGTTAAACCGAATGTAAATGTGAAAATATTGAATTATGCAAACTTATTTGCAGGTCTTATGATGGGCGCTTCATTGGCACCAATTGGCTCATACTCAGCGGAAATCAGTTTGCCAAGAATACGTGGACGCCTAGTTATGGGAACGTCGATTGCCATAGCTTTTGGCATATTGCTCATGTATATATTGGGCTTCATTATTAGGGTTGGTGCCAACTGTTAGACTTGTTAAAAACTTCATTGTTGAAAGCACTACAATCACCTGTCGTTTTTATTTTACAGGATCAATTTCAAGTGGTCTGCCTACTTTCTGCCATTTATCAATGTGTCGCATTTTGCTTTGTACTTCCAATACCGGAGTCGCCCAGCTGGTTGCTACAGAACGGCTACGTGGAAAAGGCACGCAAGGTGCTAAAGTATTTTCGTGGACTACCGGAATGTGGTAAAATTCACAATATTCACTAACTTTAGTTGCAATATACTTTTGTGAACTCCAAAAATTACTCTGCCCTAGACAACACCATATACGATGAGTTTGAAAGTGAGTTGTCACTAATCAAAAAGACATCGGACCAGAGTCGTACCGACGCTGAAAATGAATCGCTCTGGCAGGCTATTAGCTCTCGTGAAGTGTACAAACCACTCATCATGACAATTGGATTATTTTTCTTCCAGCAATTTTCTGGCATTGTCGTTGTAATAGTTTTTGCTGCACAAATCGCTGCGAGCGCAGGCGTTACCACCGATCCCATGCTGGTGGCCGTCTTCGTTGGTATCGCACGCATTGGCACAACCTTTTTTATGGGCACAATTTTCGAACGGTGGGGACGACGTCCGGCTGGTATGGTTTCAGCGGCTGGCATGAGCGTTTGTATGTTTTTGCTAGCGGCTAACGGTTGGTGGTCCGTCATCGGCGAGTCCTTGCCACTGCTGCCGATCTTTTGCATTGTATTGCACATCATTTTCTCGTCACTGGGTCTGTTGACGTTGCCATTGGTAATGATCTCCGAGGTATTTCCGCAACGTGTACGTGGCAGTGCAAACGGAATTTCGCTATTTTTTGGACTAACATTCTCCTTCAGCGGTGTAAAATTGTATCCCACTGTAGAATCGTTGATTGGCACATACAATAGCTTTTTCGGTTTTGCACTTATTTCGCTGATCGGTTTGGTGTTCATCACTTTCGTTATGCCGGAAACGAAAGGTCGCACGTTATTGGATATTGAGAATTACTTCCGTACAGGACGGTATGCAACAAATGGAGAATTGGCTCGTTGTCAGTCGAAAACTTCAATGCCGATTGCAACGGACGTTTATAATTCTCAGTGTGAGCTGGTTGTGTTATAATATTCTGGTCAAAAGTGTTAATATTGCTAATCGGACAATAAATAAAATAATTCGATATTAGTGTCTAAATAATATACTAATATATATCAATCATCTTTACGTTTTAATGCATTAGTAAATATGTATAAAATAATTGAAATCGAAAATGTGATGCCCGTTAAAAGTTGTAAATTGCTAAAATAGAGATGTTTATTTAAAAATAAGCAAACTTGATTTTTATATCCCACCACTGATATTTTATTAAAATTTACCTGCAGGAGCAACACAAAAGGTCTCACGGCAAGATTTTATAGTAAAAAAAACGGAACAGGACATGAAAATTCTAAATTTTCAGTACCTGCTAGTGACATCTCTTGGCTGTTCATTGCATTTTATGTACAGTACGAACTGGTTGGAACATGAAACATATTGGTAAAGTTAACACTACAAATCAAAAATATCAAGAAATACAATACACAACATCCACTGATTTGGTAAGTGGTTTGCGACTTAGTTAAAATTGTGGAACGAATAAGCATTTTGCTTTGTGCAAAAAATCAAAAATATCAAAAAATATAATCATGTTATTATTTTTGTAATTAATTAGTTTTGTAAAAACCAAATTTTGTAAAGAATTTAAAAAAATTAAAAAGAACTAAAGTTTGTTAAGTAAGAACTAAAGTCGAACTAAAGCACCGAAAAGTTTGCAGTAAAAATATACACACGCACAAGCATTAGGAAACCATCTAGCAGAAAATGTTGTGAGAAAGTTTAAACTTGTATTATTTTATCTTAAGGCCAAATTTTTTATATTATCACAAATTTTTGCAGAGTTTTGTTTTAATTGTTTTTTAATTTTATATACTGGAAGAAACTCAGACATTTTTTTCTGGTGGGTTTTCTGGCAGAATTATGTATATCGGTCTCTAAGAAAGTGATCCAGAATTTCCAAAACCTTCAGCGAAAACACAAAAACCTTGTTTTTTCAAATGTGTGCATATTATCAAGAGGAAATTAAGAATATGATGTTCAAATTATCACGAACATTTTACAATAATGGGATATTTTACTTGGTATGTATTTACATCTATGTATATATCTTCAATTTTTATACAAAAATGTTTAGAAAAAAGCATAAATAATTTTTTTACCACCAAAGCAAAACAAAATAATTCTTTTAATTTTAGTTACTCTTTTTTAATCAAAACTCCTTTTGTATTCTTTGTCAAGTGTCACATTGATCAATTAAGGCACCTATAAGATTGAGCTTTTAAAAGAAATTAGATAACAAATACATGCATGTACAATAGGTTAGGTTAGGTTAAAGTGGATGCTGGCGATCGCGCCAGCACACCTAGGCCTTTATTATGCGCATTGTGGTACAAGTACTACGCGGATTTTAAAAAACCCCCTACTCGAACCAACATGGGAGAAACTACGAATTTTACAAGCTCGCGAATCTCTACTTTGACCAGACCGCTAAGGTCTCCGAAGAGCTATGATCCCAAGAGTTTTCTTCTTCTTACCCATAGTGCAGGACATTCACATAAAAGGTGACTCACGGGTTCGGGCTATCCTTCATTTCTGCAGCTTCTACAGAAGTCATAGCAGGGAACATCTAGTACCGATCCTAAAACTAAGGACAGGTCAATTATGTCTGCACAATACAAATTTAAAAAAATATTGTATATGTATGTATGTAAAAAGATGTTTTTAAATGAAAAAAACACAATTAAAGAGACAATTAAATGTCAAATTAAGTTATTACATTTTGACTTTTTAAAGTCCCACAACATGCTCGAGTAAACCAAGAACAAGAGATATTGGAATTTTTACACCTTGAAGAAGCCGTTTTATGCGAAATACTATTACTTTCATAAAGCAAATTTCATATCGTTACCTTAATTCTCAAAAGGATTTTCTTTTAATAAAGTTTTTGCCTATCCCGCAGAAAAAAATAAATTTGAGGCTTGGATGAAGTATATATATTTTTACTTGTATATTATCAAAAGACAAATTGCTTTTTCATTTAATAAAAATTAAAAACCCAATATCAGCGCAAAAGCACAAAGATGTACATACATACATACATACATACATCAAAGCAAAATGCTATACATATACATAAATACATTTTTTTGGTAGTCCCTTAAGCGGTAGCATTTGGCGCCACAAGTGCAGACACTTTTCATGTGCGACACTTCCTTGACCTCGTCTGAAACAGTGGCACTTGGCTATTAGATACTACTACATGTCTGTCAGCTTGGCCTGTATGACCAGACACACACAGAAGCAGAAACCTCCAACGCATTTCGAATGTTAGTAGACAATTTATCATTGTTACGTCTACGCCATGGTACTGCTGCGCTTGTAAATATGTAGCTTCAGCGACTTCGAAGCTACTACTAAATATGTATGTGCTACTCGTACTACTACCAACAGCTACTTGAGACTACTTTGTGCGTGCGCCACTCACTATCGCAAACATAACAAATGACATTTCAATCATGCGACAAGCGTAATAAGTCATAATGTCGTAAAAATGATGAACTGCTGTCAAATAGAGACACATTGTGGTCCTGATTTGATGGCGTTTTTATCAACTTAAACGATTTTTTGTATACAATTTTATAAGTTCATTTGTTATTTTATTGAGTATATAGTGTTTGTTTTTACGCTTACACACTTTATTTATATTTGTTCCTCTTAATTTCGTGCAAGATGCAATTGTATGAAATATCCATAGACATAAAATCCTTAATTAATGCCTTTCAGATTTCAATATTTTCCTTAGACTGATTAAGTTTTCTGGACAGCAGTTTTTTATTTATTAAAAATCGCTGCACTCGTTAAAGTGTTAAGTTCTATATTTCATAGAATTGAAATACTCTTAAATTTTAGGGTTTTGCCATCCGGTAGAATATATGTATGTATGTATGTATACCTTATTATTGGCTTTTCACAATCGTCTACAACTAACTCTCCGGCAGCCATGGCAAAATGTGGCGAAATCATCCCGAATTTCAGATAATAATTTTAATCTAACCACCGTTCTATTTATTATCTGCTTTAACTCTTTATTCGACAATTGTAATGTTGTTTAGTTTTGAGTTTCAAAAAGCACAATAAATCTCTTCGTTTTACTCTGACTATTTTATGCCACAATATCTCTGCTTGACGGTTTGCCGTTTACTCTTATACATATGTATACTCTCTCTTGGTGCGAACTGAGATAAATTCGCCGTGCCACTATTTTCACAAATTGCACATTGCTACTCTTTTTCACTCTTCATTTTTAACATGAGTAGTGCCATTAAATGTGCTAACTCAGTTCAATTCGCCGTGCTTTGCATTTTTGCTTGGCAGGCTGCTCACTGACTTCAAATTCTATTTTATATTTTTCCAGTAATTTGTTGGAAACGTAAAGTTTAAATTTCAAATTTGCCGATTTCGCCTTTGCTTCACTTATTGCTCTATCTCCGCTCTTTTCTCATTTACTGTGTATTTGTATAATATTTTCTTACAAATGAAAGACGAAAATCTGCACCTTTCAATGTTTTCATATTTTGCCATTTTATTTTAGTTTTTGGTTTTTATCTCACCGCTCTTAATTTTCTCTATTAAACTTATTATCCTAATAAACTTGCATCAAGTGTTTGTTATAGTACTTATTTTGATAAAGTAGCTTATAATGATTCATATTTAATTTAGAAGAAAGAAATTCCTATCCTTGATATCGCGTAAAAATTTGTACGCATAATTTTAATTCTCGTAAAGAGGACAAATTCTTGTTTGCTTAAGTTGAAAGGAATTAATTTTAGTAATTGATTCTTGGGAAAATGTAGTTTAAAGTTAACCTACAAAGAGAGACGATTTAGAAAAAGGTTTCATAATCTTGCCACTTTTCACTGTTCAAAGAAACAAAAAAATAAAACATTATCTTCCTACAAAGAGCTTTTTCCGAATGTGCATAATACGAGTATTTAGTCATTATATGGATTTACTTAATCAGACTTTTGAATGTCGCATTTCAGTTTCTTTGCCATTTATTCATTTGAGGAATGATCAAGTATAGCGGCAACATTTCATAATACGAGTATGATACAAAGCTGTGTGTAGTTATCGCTTTTGATATCATAATTGATATCTTTATCGGTATTATAACCGTTATCATATTCCTATTACTTACTTTTACGAACTTAATTTATAAGCATCATGTGCCCAATGCCAACGTGATTTCTACATAACTATTGCACATTACTTACAGGAATACAAACCCTAACCAACACGAAAGAACCAAAACAAAGCACTTTACACTTGAATTTGAACATCAAGACAAATCTGTAACCCAAAAAATAAAATTATTTCCTCATTTTTGCAAGCAAACATGCAAAACCAAAATATGGCAATTAGAAAACGACAAGCAAAATAGAAAATAAGCAAACTTAGTATTACCACAAAATCACCAGCGGCCGTAAAGGCAATACCTCAGGCAACGATAACTCACAACTACGGAGAAGGCAACAGTTACAAAAGCAGCTGTGAGCTGTGGTTTTTTTTTTTTTCTAGTTACTCGCAACATGGATTGGGAGTTGGATTATAAGCACAACAAAGTTTACCAAGCACTAAAATATATGTATGTAACAACAAAAGCATTTTCCGAAGGAACACTGGAAGCACAGGGCGAGACCAGTGCGAGATTGAGCTTGAGGTAGTTATGGAACCATTATAAGGACATATTCACAGCAAATACTAAATACAATACAGAGAGATATTTAGACAGTAAAGGATTGCGTTGAATGAAATTGCTTTTACGCTTATTATTGTTGCCCACAGCGACGTCTGTGTGAAGTCAGCTTAGGAAATGCTTTTGTTAACTATTGCAATTAATGTTGTTGTAGTTTAAGTTGCATTCGTCTGTGATATTGTTACGATTGTCCGTTTGCTGCACTTGGCAGCTGATTGTGTTGCTTGTACTTACTTTCTTTAACATTTTATTGTTATGCTCTGACTATTGTTTTCGCAATTATTTTGTAGTTTAGTGAAAAATTTAATAGCAACTGTTCTAAGTTGTGCACTGATTGCAGTTAATAATTATGGCTTTTTGTTTAAGCGTACATACATCTGTATAAATATATATGAGGGATTTTGCATTTTATATGCATTAGTTGCTAAATAAAATTCACAAATATTAGTAAAGACTTTAAAACAATACTTTAACAGAATTTTTTTTAAAAGGGGGTTTTAATAAATCGTTTAATGCATTCGAAAGAAAGCAATAAACTAAAACTGTTTTGGTAAAAGCTTTGCACTTAGGACTATGATCTCAACATCAATAATTCTCGAATTTAAACGAAAGTCTTCAGCTAATTTAAACTAGCAATTTATTACACAAAAATTTAACGGACAAAAACTCATTAGTCTATGTAGAAAAAATCTAATTGGTTTATTTCACAATTCGGAAATTGGTTGAAATCAAGGCACATTACATAAATAGAAACAAATAAAAAAATATTTTTTTTTATTTCAATTTTGATATTTTGTATTTTGTATTTGGCATGGTTTAAGGCGATTTCATAAAGGTGGCAGCAAATGTTTAAGAAAAAAAGTCCATGTATTTTGTTGTTGCTTTCGGTACAGTGAATGTCAAAACCAACAAACAAATGATTTTGGCATTTGCTGTACCGCATTTATACCAAAAGCTGTATGAGGTAATGGAAACTATTTTCGCTTATTGAGTATTCCTTAAAATTTATCAAATTATTAAATAGTTTGAATGCATATGCGACATTGACACTTACACTTCGATCTCGTTTGGATGTTCCGATGCTTTCTATGTTGACCCGCATTTGTATAAAAAAAACAGGAGCTCTAACAATCTAAAATGAGGAAAATATCATCATATAAAATAAAAGAAAATTTGTTGAAATTCCCACCTAAATTCATGCAAAATGCCAACGAATAACAGAAAGGTAAACACCGAAAGCGAATCAATATTGCCTGCCTAATTTCTTTCTTAAAAACTTCAACTTTCTACAACTATTTAATTTATTATTTGCAATATAGTATGTACAAAAATTTCATAATAATACAATAATTTAATAATTAAATGAATTCAATGCCTAAATACCAGGCATATTCAATAGGTAGGCGCAGGGAAAATATTAAAACAGAATTTATAAGATCGTTGCTTTTTGTTTTTGCTTTTAAAAGCTTCTGTTTCAAAAATATTTCTTCAAAGACCTTGAATTACACTGAAAACATTCTTATCAACATTTGACAATTCAAATTCAAATAAAAAAAAATTTAAAAAAAGTTTGTCGCGCCTACCTATTGAAGGCGCTTTATTTTATATACATAGATTAAATGCTTTCCGTACAACTCAAGGTAGTAAGCCAGTTTATTTTTAACTTTAGATTTAAAAAGCTAAAATAAATTACACAGAACTTATTATTGTTTTCAAAGTCTTTACTGCTGCTACCTATTCAATATCCATTGGTACAAATATTTATCACGAATTGTGCATTAAGTTGAAAACTTAATAGTTTCAGGTAGTTAGTCAATATGAATAATGATTTATATGTTAATTGAAAATAATAAAAAAACATTTAATAAAAAAAAAGTTAATTGCCAAAAATTATTCAGTATGTACATACGCTATATTTCTGAAACGCTCTGTATATCACACAACTTTAATACAAAATACATGCATATTTATATCTAGTTCGAAAATATCGTGGGTCAATTTAGAATGAGTTACGTTAGATTTTGATCATAAAAAACAGTTTTGCAAAAAAAAAATGTTTCTTTGTACGGTTACAGAAAATTCCTACTGGTACTGAAAATGCAATGTTTAGGTTGCAATGCTTTCATTCAGCATTACCATTTTTTTAATGCTCACTTTAAGATAAACTTTACGCACTTATACCTACATCGTACAATGATATTTAAATTTAAAAAAATATTCGTTTAAAGTATTCAATTAGTAAAATGTTTAGTCGAAATGCAAATAAAATTTCATTATCAGTACTCAGAAAAAATGTAATATGAACAGTAAGTTTTAATGGGAAAGGATTTTACAAATATGAGAAGCTTTATTTAAAATCATTTTTGAGTTTCCTGCAGGATATGCAATCTTCTCAGCAAAGTTATTAGCTTAAGTGATTAAACACTTGGCGGTTTTAAAATCAGCATGAACACAATTTAAACTAGTTCTTATCAAAAATGAGCCCCTGAATCCAGATACGATAAAAAATAAAAAAAATATCTATTTTATTATTGTAACTTCTATTATTGTTTTATTATTCGAGCAAAAACAACTAGCTGTTAAATAGGTACATTATATTATATTTTATTTGGTTTTGTTGCTTATATGTGTTCGATAAGTAATTAAATTTTACGACTTTCTAGAGAACTGTATTTGGTTAACTGAAATGAGAAAATAAATATTTAGATATGAGTTATCTACCGTTTTGAACGTTGCCGCGCGGAATCAGCTGGGGTGCCTACCCAGCATATTTACCGTGCGATAAGTAACTACTCAGTATAAATGCAAAAAGTTGGTCCTAATGGATTCTTGTAGATTTTAGGTTAATATATGAATCTTAAATGTGAATACATATATGAAAAAACTAACTATCGTAAACCATAATATTCTCACACAACACATTTCTTACAAAAATTTCTAAACAAAAAATTATATAGAAATGTTGGAAAAATTAAACAAAAATCTATTTTTTTATTTTCAAAGTTAATAAATTGTCAAAAACAAAAAAAAAACCTTGAAATGAATTGAAAATAATTGAAAGCGTGAACTTTAGGACGAAAAAAATAGGCCAGGTCAGCCGCAAGATATGAAGGGGTTTAAGTAAAAAATTAATATTTCTTCACATGAGCTTAATTTGGATGGTCCAAAAATACATGTTAAAAAAAAATATATTACATACATAGATATATGCCGCTAACAACTCGACCACAGCGGCCTTTATCTATATCTATACTACCATATAAGAATGTTTGTCATGGTTTGACTCTCAAAGTACTCAACCGATTTTAATAATTTTTTTTTTTAATTAAGGCTCTCTTGAAAACAACCTTTTTTTGGGGGTAAAGTTGCAAAAAATACAAAACAAAAAAAAACAGCAGTAAAGTGTGGTGGCAGTGTTTAATGATTTGAGTGAGCCCCCGCGAATGATCAAAGCGTTGCATTATATTAAACACTAAGACCTTCTTGTACCACCACTCTTTGGTAAATATTTTGCTTTGAATATCTAAATATGTATACGGAAATATGTTTTATATAAAAACGAAAATCGAAATTATGAAAGTGAACTAGCCTCTAACTTAAATACACTTAAACTGCAAGCGTAGAAACGAATTGAATTCATTCACCACATGGTATTTACATTTAGAGAACAAAAGCATTGCATAACGCACACAGGTGCATACTATGTAAATACATTCTACAATTGTCGTATTTAAAGCAACAACAAAAGCAAGTGGCATTTGAAAAGCTTTGCGTACGCCAACAAATGCTTGATTGGGCGGCTCAGCTGACGTTATCGCAACTCATCTCAGCAGCGACGTTGAATGTGAATTGAAAGACGCGCGGCGGATGAAACAAAAAAGCAAACAATTGTTAAACGAAAACAATTTAGATCGAGCAGTTCAACCGCAAACTACTTTGCACGCTTCGGACAGAGAAAATAAAGTATTTCTTCTATTAAAAGTCAATTAAAAAGACAGTTGATAATTGTGGAAAAATATCAAGTTTTCATTCACTGACAACATTTGGAAATTAATCGCCTAAACGGCGATTATTATCGCTGCCAAAACAAACATTTACATACAAACGCACATGCGAAAATAAACACAAAATCAACTGTAGCCGTGTCAAAGAGAAATTTAGTGAAAGTACTCGTATATACATAATTTAGTTGCAAAATGGTTTGCGTGACGGAGGACACTTTCGGCACCACAATCAATCCTCTGACTAAGAAGGAGGTGGTGATCAGGCGCTTCACGATCACGAATGAGCGCCGAATGTCGATGCAGGTACGTACATACATATACAATATAACTTGAGCTTGAGAGCGACACGCCCACAAGTTATTACTCTAAAGTGCACACAATCCGTTCAATCATCTCTCAGGTTATAACCTTTGGCGCCACGATAACATCACTGAAAATACCCGACTCGCATGGCATGGTGGATGATATTGCGCTGGGATTTGACAACATCGAGGGTGGGTTGATATACATAAGTATATACATACGTATGCGTCATTAGCATATCTCATTTTCACCTCTACCCCACAGGTTACTTAACGGAGAATAACCCCTATATTGGCTGCACAGTCGGTCGTGTGTGTAGTCGCGTTGGCAATGGTAATTTCCTACTCGACGGTAAAAAGTATGAGGTCACCAAAAATTTCCTAGGCAAGCATATGTTGCACGGCGGCACTCATGGCTTTAGCAAGGTCATCTGGGAAGTGGACCAAGTGCGACCTGATGGTGTGGTTTTCAAGTTCGTCTCACCGGATGGCCATGAGGGCTTCCCCGGCGAGGTGGTGACTACAGCAACTTACACCATCACCGAGGACAATTGCATGCGTTTTTGTTTAGAAGCGACCACCAACAAGCCGACACCGGTCAATATGACTAATCATGCATACTTCAATTTGGCTGGCCATGTGAGCAGATAACGAATGTTATTGATAGATTTGAAAGTGAAAGTCATTGTATTTGGTTTTGTATTTTATTGCATTAGAATGCTGGCAAGCAAGGCATGGCGGAGCACATCGTTAAGATTAAAGCGGAGTGCATCACTGATATGGATGAAGAAACTGTACCCAATGGTAAATTTATTTGTTTAAATGATCATCCGTTGGATTTGCGAAAGTTGACAAATGTGGGCGTTGGTCTGCGCAAGATTGCCAGCATTGCCAAGGGATACGATCACAACTACGTGCTGAAGTACACACCCGGGTGTATTGAGAAACAAGCAAAGTAAGTAATTGCACTGGAATGAGACGTAACGCTTTTAAAGACCATGTTTGTTTGTTGTCAAACAAGACTTATTAAGTAAAATTGTTTGGAAATTAGAAAAAAGTAGTTTAGTGGGCGCTATGGTCGAGTGGGTCGAGCGGTGCGTGCTATAACTCGCTTTGCCGCTAAGTTCGAGGTTCGAATCTTGGGGCAGGGCATTTCTGCCATGAAAAAGTTTTTTATAAAATACATCTGCCGTTCGGAGTAGGCACAAAACTGTTGGTCCTCTTATTTATGGTACAAGATTAAAGACGCACACCACAATTGGTAGGAGAAGCTCGGCCAAACACTGAGCTATATAGTGTAAGCACCAAATCATGATTATTATTATTTATGGAATATCGTATTCACATTAGAAAGTGTTTTACATTCATGCAATTGTAAAAACGACGAATATGCAAAGATCGAAGTGTATACAAAATGAAAAACTTGTACAGCGCTACGTCACTAACTCTTTTCTTTAAATCAAATACAAATACACGGTTGCTTGATTGCGTGGTCTGTAGTAATTCAGTCATGGTATTTTAAACGAAAAATTATTTGTTCAAAAGCGTTTATGGGCTTAATAAGTCAGGTCCTTTTAGGATTTTACAAAATTGAATCATATTTAATAAAGTATCACTTTAAATACCCATATGGATACACTGGTGCTCAAAATAATAGGTAAAACATTATTAAAAAAATCTATGAAAAAGTAATATTTCCTTTCGGTTTTGTCAAGGCGAATTTATCAAGGTGGTGGTAAGCTTATATAAGTAAAAGGCCTCCATATATTTTGTTTTTGCTTTGCTGGTCTGAATGTAAAATTTTTGTGGGTGATTTACATCGCTAGCCATTCGCCAGGCAATCGCCAGCCAATCAGAACGAAGACCTTTTACGTTCAGTCCAGCAAAGCGAAAAAATCAGCTGACTGATTTGTTAAATTCGCCTTGGGTTTTGTATGATTCTTACACCCGCCCTGCGTTGTAAAATCGTCGCCGAATTAAAAAAGTTGTAAATTTTTCAATAGTTGTAAATTTTTTTTTTTTTTTGCATCGCTCAGCAAGAGAAATAGAAAAAACACAACTTTGCATTTTTGATATTTCTATGATTTTACGAGTTTATAACACCTTACCCTTTTACGAAATACAATCTATTGTAAATAATATCCACTTATTTGGAAGTATGTAAGAAATTACTTAAGAGATCTTTTATACACCGTTAACATTTAATTTATTTTTAGTTTCTAGTCGACTAATAAAGGCTTACAGGTTCAGTTATAGTTGCCTTAATGGAGGCTGGTACATTTTCTTCATTCAGAGTCAGGAGACAATACCGTAATTAATCGAATTTAACTCGATCACGCCCGTAGAGATTGCCGTAAAATTCTTTACATACGCGATAATAGAACTTAATGGTAGTAAAACTGTGTATTACGTCCACATAAGAATCATCTTTATAATAAGCTCAAAATTTCACTAAGAACCCACGTTAAAAATTATGAAATCATTTAAAGTAATTTTTCATATTTTAGGCCACATTTCTTATGAATTGTTATTTTTTTCCAATGTTGGGTACTAAATAAAATCTTTAGCGTGTTGGAGGAAAACTAAAAACACTGAAATTCGTCACACGGTGCAATCTTTGAGTTTTAAGTTTTGGCTAAGAAAAAGTCAGTTATTCTCCTTATTCATTTCTTCAGCGAAATAAAAGCATTCCTGTAACTTATACATATGTACGTCGATGATGTCAATAGCTTATTCAAAATTTATACACCTCTTCAAATTCGTACAACAAAATTTACTTTTTAATTTTCCTTAGAGCCTTTCATCCGCCAAGTGGTCGTTGCATGGAAATTTCCAGCAATCAGCCCTGTATGCACTTCTACACTGCGCACAACATGCCCGACTTGGAGGTTAGTATTGATTTTAATATATTTGTATTTGTAAAAATTCACTAGCAAGTAGACCCTTTCACAATTCCCACTAATTTACAAACCATTCCCATCATTTTACCCATAACTGCTTATTTAACATTACAATATTGAAACGACAAATACTAAAGAAGAAAAAGGGTAAAAAGAAATCCAACCAGGCAATGATCATCGGCAAGGGTCACAGTTTGTACGAGAAGCACGGCTCGTTCTGCATGGAGACACATTGGTTCCCAGATGCTGTGAATCATGTAAGCATGCAGCGTTTAGTAAAGATTAATGGGGAATTTGAAAATTTTCTAATTTTAATTAATTTCAGGATAACTTCCCTTCGGTCATATTGAGTCCCGGCGAGACATATCAACACGTTTGTATATTTCGATTCGGCGTTTACGATCCCAATTGCGAGCGGCATAGCAGCCAATTATGTGACTAAAGGACAGACCGGTAGAGTGAAATCCGACACGGCTACAGAAGTAATTTTTTTTTTGTTCTAAATTCCCAAAACTTTAAAAATTTACATAAAAAATAAAATAAAAAGCAAGCAATACAGATTAATTAAGCAGTAATAAAAAATATGCATTTTTAAATGCAAATATTTTGCTGGTTGAACGATTTAATTGCTATTTCCGTCACAAAAGTAACAAATTCGAGTAATTAAATTGTATTTCAAATAATTGAAAAACTTTAATAGCGATGGCCAGTAGGTTAACCAAGTGGCAGTAAATTCAGCTCTGCGTGAATTTATTTACGAATATTTCGGTCCACCACAAATACATACATACATATATACATATGTATTTATGATTTTATTTTAGATCGTTTGGATATGTGTTTTCGTATATGTATGTATGTATGTAATAAATACATGTGTACAACGCGTTTTCCATTCTCTTTTTGTGTCCGAGGCAAGAGCGAAATAAACCACACAAGCGGTTTTTTCAAAATAAGCGAAATTTCACTTTTCATCATAACATTTGTTTTGTTTATGGAGGGTTTTGAATATTTGACAGACCTCATGAAGGAAAATTTAGCAAAATTCAAATATTTCGATTTTCTAGCCGCGATTATGATGTTTAATGAAACTAATTGCATTTTAATGGAGTGGAATACAAAACTTTTTTTTATAAAAATGTATAATTAGTTTTCGTCTTTAAACGAATCATGCTTGTATTGTGCTTGGGGAAATGAGAAAAGTACGCCTGAAGTCGATTTAACAAGTCGTTTGCCAGATAGTTTTTGCTCGTAAGTACCGAAAAGGCTCTCTATTTTTGGTAATTTTGCCTTAAAACAAATAATTTCCATTTTTGAAGCTGTAGCTGTGTACTCTGAGTACTGTTGGTTGTTAGCTTACTTAGGTTTCCGTAGGTTCAAATACAGTCCACCAGAAGCAACAAATTAAAATTTTAAGAGTTTTTAATATTGAGATAATTTCTGCAAAAGCACTTTGGAATTTCAGAACGAAAACCGATTGAAATAAGTTTTAATTAACAAATTCTGAGAAAAGCTATAGCAATTTCTAATTATTTTTTAATAATTTTCTCAAGGGTATTTGAAAATAAAGAAAATTTATCCGAAAACTTAAAACTTAACTGTTGTGCCCGATTGTTAATTTGGTTGGAAAAACGAATCCGTAAAACGACCCAATGGTCTATCATTAAGGGTTTCAATTTTCTCAGATTCCGCGAAAAGAAAAATTTATATTTGTATGTGCATATGTTTTTTCCACAATGACTATATCAGCAAGCACAAGTACTCGCATAGGTGTCTTACCATCGGAACGACCAGACGTCTTTTAAAGTTTAGATGAATATTCGTATAATTTATTATACTTTTCTAACAATCAAACGATAAAGAAGAGTTCTACTGGGTACTCCAAATCACGTATAAACATACACATCAAATGCTTATATATGCATTTCATATACAAACATAAGCTAAAAAATCATTGTTCGCCTACAGAGATTCAAAGTTTTACTTGCAAAAAATTTGCATCTACTTTAGCACAAAAGTGGAATCACCGCCGACATCCCTTGACGCCCTTAGGATGCTCATGACACAATTGAATGACCATTCAACATCTGGTTGTGATTCATTAGAAGTTGACAACTTTGCACAATGTCGATTGCAACATCTGCATGCATTTCCAACACCTACTACTTCAATCTGCTTTGAAATCCTAACCCTCATTCAAATTACTCTAGCCGAAACGCTGAGCAAGAATACTCGTACCAACTTTGGAATTAAGTTGAAATTATTCAAGTGAGTAGTGCAGCGTGTATATCTGGCATTTAAAAGTCACTTATCATCCTTTTGGCCTGCAGTTTTCAGCATTGCCAACAGTTACGATTGACCAAGCGAATCGGCAATGCTGTTAACATTTCAGGTCGATACCAAGTTTGCAAGTAAATGCCAGGTGTTGGAAAGATTGAGTGCAGCAATTAGTAAGAATTTTTGTTCGGATTAGTTGACAGGTGAATGGGCGAAATGAAAAGTAGATTAAGGGCGAAGAAGTTTGTCAGGCGCAAAAATAAAGTTTGAATTGGTAGATAGCTTAGTTGAAATGATTAAAACAGTTTTTTTTTTTTGGGATTTAAATTGTATTTAACTACTTTACTTGCAAATATATTAAGCCGTAGTGTGTTCATGTATACATGAGTTTATTGTTTTTTAATAGTTGGTAAACGCATTGAATAATAAAAGTCGCGACTTTTCGTGATCAATTCGTGGACATACGTGTATTAGGATCAGTTTAGCAGTTTAGCTAGCTGTTGGCCAGATCAGGTCTGTTAAAGTAGTTAAAGGCTTTGTTTCGAGGCTTGTTCTGAAGAAAAATTTAGCTGTAAATGGAAGCTATATTTCTGGCATGTGCACACAAATGCGTTTTTTATATATATAGTCAATTTTTTCACACCTAACTCGTTCAAGTACATACAAATATATGTCAACGTGTGTACGCGCAGCAATGAGGGCAAAAAAATATTGAAGAGGTCCTCAATCAATAGCGCACAACAGCTAGACAAACATACATATGTACATAGTGTGTATGTACATATGTATATCAAACCATTCAATCTCGGTTAGGCACATGCCAACAATCTGAACCCCAATAAACCAAAAGGTAAAATAAAAATTAGATAAAGTAAAAAAAAAAAAATTTTTAAATTAAAAAATAAAAAATAAATGTAAAGGAAAAGGGCGTTTTGTGAAAAATCTATCTTTATTGTTTAAGTTCAGTCGTTCTTTTTTTTTGAAGATATCCCTTCAATAATTAAAATTGTTATCAATTTTATAATATTTGTCTGGCAACACTGGCGCTCAGAGAAAAGAATATTCGGTGTAAAATAAAAGTACTCGAGAATTTACTTCTATGAACAGTTATCGGAACATTATAATCTCCAGATGGAATAAAAAAACACCGTTAATAAAAAACAACAAATTTCAAAAATCAACTTGAACTTGCGGTCATGCCAAACTTGCACATTAATAAACTAAAGTTAATTAAGCTATAAAACTATTTACATGCCCAAATATTTTATTTTTTAATTGTGAACAAAAAATTATCAGTAAAAATTTGTTTTATAGCAACTTCTTATCTTGGCGCGCATTAACAAACAAATAAAGATAGACGGCCGAACTTTTGCCAAAATAAGTTTTTAATGAACGTAAACGAATTTTTCAGATGTCATTAAAAATCGTAATATAGTCGTTGTCTACACAATTCAATATTTATATGTATATGGTAACTACAAATGCTTTGGGCATTATTTACCTTTAATATTATTCAATAACTATTAAAGTTATGAATTAAATATTGAAAAAATTTCGCTTTCTACAATATCATTTAAATAATTGCTCAAAGTGTAATATTACTAGTTTTATTTGTTCGGTTTTGTGGTTTGCATTATCCCGGGTGGTTATTTTTTTTTTTTTTGTATGTAAGTGTTTCTGACATTCATTGTAAGTCGTTAACGCCACAATTCGCGCAATGGCATTCTCAATGAAAGTGTCAAGTGTCCGTGGTTTGAATTGAATGGTATGAATGCTATTGTTGCACCGTAAAATGGCTTTATTTTCTTGAAATTGATGTAGAGTTTTAGTATTTGTCCAGTAAAGCGGGGAAAACGAAAGCAACTTGCAAACTTACATAAATGAAAAATTGAATGTTTGATACTTTTTACAGGTCAGTTATTTAAGTAAAATATTTACCTACATACTCGTATATACATACTCTTAGGTATATTCATATATTTTAGGTGAGCTAAAAACCATTGGAGAGAATTCTAGATGAGGCTTAGTAGCAGTACTTGTATTTATATTTAAGACACAGCAACATATTTGCAATTTAATTTCTTTGCGTCCTTTCAATTTTTTTATAAACTCAAATTAAATAACCATCAAAATAATTTGCGGCGATCTTTGGAAATTTCACCTCAATATCCGATACGAATATCGAATTTATAACTAACCTTGTGTTGTAAACATTACCAAATTTCTGAACGAATTTTTCTCGTACAAAGCGGATGGTAGAATATTTGAATTAAATATACCATAGACGTCATCGGCCCTGACCATCAATTCATTTCGAGGGTTTAACAAAATTTTACAAATTTTGAATTTTGAATTTTGAAAACAAGGATGTAGAAAACAATAATGTGAAGCAAAAAATGAATAAAAAGAATTATATGCGAGTACTTATGCATATCAATAATATCTACTTTTTCACCATGAAACGAGCTCCTTGCCTCTCATATTTCTGCAAGGTGAATAAAGAGTTATTTAATGCGTTATTTTAAATAAATATCCGTTAACTTTTTAAACTTCCTTCTTACACATCGAGTCGGTTGGTTAAGGGTTTTTTTTAAATATACTTATGAACTCAATTATCACTTCAAGTTGCTTAACAGCACTTTATTTGTGAAAATTCAGAGCAACAACAAATGAATTCGGATTGGACCGTGCAATGCAAATACAAAAGTGCAATTTTTTAACCGCAAAGCTCCTCATCTATTCAACCAATCAATAAGTTTTGCATTTTAATCGATTGGCTATATCACAAATAACAAATTCTCCCAAATCCGTACCGCCAAACTCTCTCGTTTTTATATCGCGACAAACCATTGTGGTCATCAATTCGTCATAGAGAACGCTGGCACACTGCCTTTCACCCAAATAATTCAATAAATCGATGCAAGATCGCACGATTCCATATGGACTAAGAGTCATGGCGTCGGTAACGGATAGGCGTGTCTGCAGTGGTTTAAAAATAGCATGATGATCGCCACGCTCCGTCGAGCTGAATAAACTGGCACCACCACAAACTGCACTCGCAATCGAGGCGACAAAGGTGCCATACCGATCGGTGGTACAAATTATGTCAAATTCATGCGGCTTCATCACTATATTCCGCACCAACGCATGTATGGGCTTCAATTGGAACTCAAAGTCTGGCTTAAGTTGCTCATACATTTCGAATGCAATCTTGTTGTACAAACCATCCGAGAGGGGAAATTCAGCTTCTTGATGACCGAAAGTGACCTTCTTGTGGCAATTTTCCATGGCATAATGAAAGACAAAATTAAAATAACGTTCTATGTATTTCTTCTGCATTATTATCAATGTCTCCACCATACCCGGCACCGGTGCATATTCCAACTTCGAGAAATTACCAGCATTATTTTGCATTATAACAGTAATATCCACATTAGGGTGGCGACATCGATAGCCTTCAATTGTGTTCACATGTACGATGGCCACATAGAGATCAAGGTCAATGTTGAGCAGCAGCTGCTTTTGTTTCTCGACTGGATCGTGCTGTAAGTCGACATGAATTGCATGACGGTTACGTTGCACCGATTGCAAATACTCCTTGGGATATTCGGTCTCATTAGGACCTATGGCAATCTTCTCGAATACCACCGGCACTTTGGCTACTTCGAATAGATGTTTGATGAAGTGTGCGCCCTGTTTACCGATGACAGAGTCACCGGTTAGTAAAGTAACCAAATACTCGCCACCATAACGAGAGGGTGGCAATAGTTTTATGTATTTCGGTGGTCGATCTTCTTTTTGATAATCATGGCCCTGTACTTCGATGTTGGCGCCGTGGCGCCAATTCATCCGTTTGAATAAATTTATTGGTAGTTTTTTAAGAAATTGCATTTTTGATGTCGTTCAAGTGAATTATTTTTTATTCAATATAAGTACAATGCTATTTTCTATAATAAATCACAAATCTTATTAATGCTTTAAACATAAGACATATTTGAACTAATTTTATTATTTATGTTTCTAAAATGTCTAGAATATCATCAAAAGTTGCTCTTTTAGTTGTCATTGCTTTTTTATTTTTATTTTTTTTTTAATAACAATTTCGTCAGAAATAAACATGATTCAATCATAATTGACCAAAAATTTAATAAATTATGATACCAAATTCTGTGTTAAGTGCCTATTTCGATCGCCTTCTGTGAGTGCAAAAACTTAGACAACTGCTTGCTGAGGTTGATTTGTGAAAACTCAGTATCTATGTATGTATGCAACAGTATATAAAAATTTAGCTCTGATCGTTTTTGATAAGGTTAAGAGATATGTTTCTGGTACCCGAGTTGGTCAGAGTGTTTTAATCTAATGGCTGCTTTCTTAAAGACCGGTTAAGCGCTAATCGTCTATCAAATAAGTACTGAATATTAAGCTAAATAAAGCAAACCGCCGTTGATATCAAACAGTATTTAAGAAACCGGCCTTATATGTATATGATTTTATATACATAGAAATGGCAGATTTACCACACAGAAAATATTAAAAAAATTTCATTTCACAATTAACAATTTTTATAATTGAATTACTTACAAACGAAAAGTGGTCTAAAATCGGAAAATTCTGGGCGAAACGAAGCAACAACATTATTTTCCGTAAAGTGCAGATATCTTTAAGTTTTTTAGTCGCTGATTTCAAAAATTACGTCAGAATGTAAAAATTCAAAATGGCCGACAAAAAATGGCGGATGGATTTGCGGAAAAAAATGTTTTAAGAGCTGAAATGGAGTGCAAGGGGTTTTTGAATTCGCTGATTTCATAAATAATGTCAAAAAAATTCAAGATGGCTGACACAAAATGTAGGAATGTTTTTCGGAGAAAGTTGTTTTAAGAGCTGAAATTAAGTGTAAGGGGGTTTTTGAGGTCGCTTATTTCAAAAATGATGTCAGAATGTAAAAGTTCACAGAATGAACGACAGTTTTTTGGGAAAAAAGTAGATTTAAGAGCTAAAATTGAGTGTAAAGGTGGTTTTTGAGGTTGCTCAATAGAAAAATAACGCCAAAAAACTGCGACAAAAAAAACAATCTGTAGCACGAAGCTGCAGGATTCCGAAACTTTTTCTTGAATAATATAAAACAATACACTTCTAACAATCCCCTTATTCTATTATTTTGGCAGGATCTACTGGTATCACAACTTTTTCACACTTTTTTGTTTTAATTTCATGTTAAAGTAATGAAACACATTCAACACAAGTAAATGACATACACAAGCAAGTTTAATCGAAATATTGTTTTTCATTATCACACTCCATTTTGCAAAAAATTCAATAAATGTATAATTTAACAACAAAAACGGTTTTTGTAGTAGTAGTAATACGCATGGCAACGACTAGCCTAGCAGTGTCAACTTCAAACAGCTGTAGCAAAAAACTCATCTGTGACTGCATTATAAATTGCAGAAATTGACTCACCAACGGCCCCTCTGACACATATCTAAGAACTATTTTGACACGGTATTTTAAAATTTTGTACTTTTGGCCAGCTTTTTCGAATTTACGACCAGTGTGAAACGTGCAAATTCAAAAATTTACGTGAAACTGGATGTAAGTAGTTGGTGCGTTTGAATTGCGTGATGAGTTGTTGAAATTTTTGTTTCCATGGAATATAGGGATGGGCAAATGAAAAAAATATATCGATATATATCGTTTGTTTAAAAATCAATATCGAATAATATTGATATATGCATAGTAAAACATATCGATAATTCGTATTGTTAAAATATTTGATAGTGAAAAAAAATATTTGTTTTATTTATTATTAAAATACATATAAAAAGTAACTATAAGGCAGTAAAGATAAGTTAAATTATTATTAGAATCAAAATGGAAAATATGGAATTTCATACAAATCTGATATTCAGAAATAAATATCGAATATCGATACATCAAGATTAAAAATATCGACGTAAATATCCATTACTTTTTTGAAAAAATATCGATAATTCGATATATCTATAAATTTTTTGCTCAAGCCCAATGGGAAATATCATACTAAATACAATATTTTTAGCTAAATGGTTCAGAATATGAACAGTATGAACAACTTTCTCTTATATATTACACTCATGCAAAACAAAGTTGTATAAATATTTGTATTATTTGTTGTTTATATTGCTTTCTAAAGCTTGCTAAAATTTTTTTTAAACAGTTTTTATTTATTAACAATGTATTTAAATTCAATTATTTGTAAATAAAGTAAATATATTTTTTGTATTCAATCAGAAAACTAAGAATGTATGTATGTACAAATGTATTATTATCCGCCTCTTTAACACAAAACTCATTTCATTGTCTTAACTTTATTTGTTTTGTTGTCCGAAAATTTATTGCAGCGCTTTGGCCAATTTTCCAGCTGTCTTGCAAATTCACTGACAACAGGATAGAAAACACATTTGCAAACAATTCACAAAATGTTCAATCTGTGCTACAAATCCCAAATGGAAAATAAACTTTAATTGCTAAGCTTTAAAAGGAAAACTTTCAGTAAAGCCTGAACAGAAGTTCTCTACTATAATTTAAAGAATACACCAACGTACTAGCATACAAATATAAGCTCGAGGCAAGCAAACAAATGTGTATTTTTGTAAATTTATACTCATATGCATACATACATACATACAAACTATACTTGTATGGCTAAACAAATATTTTCTTAAACGCCTTCTTGCTTTTGTTTTAGCTTTCCAATGGCATTTTTAAGAGATTGAAATGTCGTTGAGAATAGCCTTGCAAATATTTACATATACATACGTAATTACATATAAGTATACGTTTATTTTTTTTTTTAAACTTTTAGAATTTTCCTTCATTCAATAGAAAGCCCCTTATATTTTAATCAAAATCTTTGTTCAATCGTAATGCAATATTTGTAATTTTCTAAGCGATTTCAAATTGCCTTAATAGCTTTTACAGCGCAGATATTTAGAAACAGCCGTGGTTCTAGTATAGCTTAAGTACCATTTCATCCTTCAAAAATTAATGTCATAAGTCTAATGAAGTTACAAATCGATTTTTTTAACTATCACGAAAATCATCAACAACTAAAGCGATGTATTAAATGCATTTAAGACCATTAATTTATACCCCACAGTTTTTAGCACGACGCACGAACTTTCTTCCCTTGAGGTAAGTTATATTAATGAACTACAAAAATTTTTTTTTAACTTTCAAAAAGCAAAGCATATTTTAAGTCGTCTTTTATAAAATATTTTCTATAATCTACTCGTGCTTTAGCTCTCTAGATTCGTAATTTATCCGGCAAATTCGATCCTGTAGTCATTCTCTGCAACTATTTTGTAAAATTGAAATACTCTAAAATTATATGTCAACATTCCATTCTTAATAAATATTTTTAAATATATTGCAATATCACAGTTTTAAGGGAGGTGAGCATAAAATGATTTGAAGTTTCTAGGTCTCTTTGATTTTTGTACGAATTGCTCCCACAGTGCAGCTTCTCTACTCGTTTTGCAAGTGCAAATATCTTTTCATTTCGAAAAGGGCAACTGCACTTGCCGCCATTGTTGAGTTATATTTGTTTTTTCGGATCAAGTATATGTAATGCTTTTAGAGGTGCCAGCCCCCTCTTTCCATGCTCGCTCTTCTGGCCTTTGCTTCTACACGGTTAGTTAGGTTTTAAATTTACGTGAAATATTTTAGTTGGTGTGCGTGAACGATAACATTTAGATGTTGTATAGTACATGCACTTAGTGCAACACAATATTACGAACTAAATACTTAGTTGGTGGGTAGGAGTAATTTTCTGCTGATTTTACCCAGTGCTACTCCGCACGAACATTTAGTATTACACATTTTTTTTAAGTACGAAATTTTCTCGCACAATGTGAGGCTCCTATGTTGTTTTTGTGCTAATGATGGTGAATGCGGTTTGAATAATGGCAAATCGATGTAATTACATTAACTACATTCTAATCAAGCGTTGACACATATTAAAAATATGCAGAGCTGTGGCGGTTAGTCTTTGATTATTTTAGAAAACGATATCAATTATTAAAATTTCAGTGAAGCATAAGTGAAGTAAATTAATTAAAGGTTTAATAAAACAGCGTGAGAATCGTCTTAATTGTGCCAATAAAACTTGTGAATTTTATATATCTTATTTCGCTGCACGAATGGAATAGTCTCGCAAGTTTACAAATTAAATTAAATGTAAATTTGTAAAATGCCGTAATCGAAATGTTTAGTTTTTTTCTGAAAGTAAGTTATGGTAAATAATATGTTCTGGGCAAAATATGTATGTACCGGAGCATATTCACCTTTCGAGAATTCTATAAGTAGTTTCCTCCAAGACATTTAGTGTTTCTGATGACTTTTTTTTTTAAATAAAGTAAAAGTTGACTACTTCTGTTGGATTGGGTTCGCCTTATTTCAGTCTAAGCATTTCATATTTTTATTCCAAAGCATTCCGTTTAAGTAAACTATTTCTTGATTGTTTGGTGTTCCATTAGATATTTTCGCGCGTTTGATAATAAGTTCAACGACAGTATTTTTTCGTTATGAATTAAAGTACAAAAGTGATATTCATTCGTAACACTTGCGTGTAACTGTAATAACCGAGTTGTCTTTAATAAAATGTATTTATCTGCATCAATCTGTAAGTCATTTAACCAATTATCTATTGGTTACAATAGTCACAATCTTCCGTAATAACTGTTGGTCTTCGAGGAAATAATTTTTTTATTTAGAAATCTTCTCCACTATATTTCGTTATAGCTACCGCCTACCAAAATTATTTCCTCTCTTACAAATATACTCAATTTCATATAATTCTTGGATTAAATATAGCTTTTATTTGACACCAAGTTCATTAAGATTACCATGAAAACTTTTACATTTAAAAAATTAGTAGAATTTCCTAGCATTTGTATTTTTAAGTAATTTAAAAATACTGCGATTCTAATGAACTTTACAATAAATACTCGTATTAGTATTTTAAGTTTTGTTTTTCCCTTTCCATTTGCTTCTTTCACACGCATTTTTAACTAGAATGAAAAGTTCCCTTAATATACAAAATATCTCGAATATTCTTAATCTTACTAATTTTAATTTAGGTAGTAATTTTCGTAGATATTACTTTCAAAATAAGCGAGATACATTAGAAGTTGTTGGCTATTAAAAAATTGTACATTAAAATAGCAGTTTCACTCATTTATCTTAGCTCTGTTTAAAAATTAAAATAAAATGTATCTGTGTACCTTTATATGTGTTTTAACTCTATTTTGTGCAATAGAATGAAATGGTTATTTAGACAAACAATAATATTTTCTTAAACGAATAAAAATTCCTACAAAAAATATATCGTTTTTGTGCATTTTTCCCCTTTTTCCAATTCACAATAAATGCAACCATTTGTAAAGAGTTGCCAAAAATCGAATGCCTCTATTTATTTAGCCCTTTTTAATTGAATCATGCATATGTGCACGTATTGTATACGGAAATAAACTTCTGTTGGCGGTTGTGAAAAGTTGCAGTTACTTTCTTGCATCAATTGAACAATGCTGTCTATGTAGGCTACTTCCTACTTTCGCTCATTTTCTTCCTTGTTTCTCTTGTGTATAATTTCTACTTATGTATACCTCTTAATCAACATTTTTATCCATTTCATGAGATATAATTATGTTTGGTACGATATTTATAAATGCCAGATTATCAGAATGAAGTGTTGAATCGATTTAGCCATGTCCGTCTGTCGGACAACAATAACGTATATGCACTATAACTCTTCAATTTAAGCAGCTTAAGTATTAAAACATTCGTTATTATTTGCAAATATAAGCAGTAAAAATCATAAAGATCAGAGTATACATACCTATAACTCCCATCAAATTCTTCCATTCATGAATGGTATGAAGTTTTGGGCATAGCCGAAGACAGCCCTGTTTTTACGTTTTATCTTTAATTTAGTAGGTGTTTTCACGATGTTTTAAGTCATTTACATGCTATCCATTTATTTAAAGTAATTTTGAAAAATTTGTCACAAAATTACTTATTCACTTTTATGTATTTTTGTAAAAGTTAAATATATTTTTTTGTATTTTTTATTCAACCAATTTTAGTACGAACAGTTTTGAACTAACTTTGATATTTTTACACAAAAAAAGTGTGTCATTTGATCTGTTATTAAAAATAGCCACTCACTCACTGACTCATACACTCATTGGCTTCGAATATATTTTGCGAGTTTTGTAAAAATGTCATATTGCCAATTATGACATTTACCTTCAGGCTAACTAATCAACTTCAACTTCAACTCAACTCAATAAATTTCCATTTGTACTTATATGTATATGTATATTTACTTAAATAGTACGATATAGTACGAAGTAAGAAATATAAAACTCAACAATACATACATACATATGTATGTACGTCTATAGTGAGCAGTAAAGAAGAAAAAAAGAACAAATGCATTTGAATGCAGATTTTAAAATTCAATGAAACTAAAATTTAATATACTACGAACAAAAAGCCGTTAAGCAGATCAACAATCAGAAGCCATTTTCTACTGCAAAATGTAAAGTAAGTATCTTGTAGTTAGTTCCACCGTCGTTCACCACTTAAACGATTCTTTCTTTTAATAATAAAACTTACTAAATGCAAGCGTTTTACGATGTCCCTCAATCCGCTTAGAAATTCTGAGATATTGAATTGGTTTACTTCACTACTCTAATACTTTTGTCTCGTTTCCTTTTGGCTGCTGAATGCCAAATAATAGAGATGGCAGCGGAATTTACAAGTTGATTTGTCGATTTTATTTTATATTTATTTTCTTAAGCTTCGGAAATTAAATTTAAACTTCACATTGCGGGAGCGTATTAAAAAACAGTTGTCAATCATTAGAACGGTTAGTGGCGAAACCTAAAATTATTCCTACATACATACAAATGCATTCAAAGGTAGGCACATACATATGTACGAGTACATTCACAATTGCATATAAATATTTATTGACCTACAATTTTTGAAATAATATAACCAATACTTATATATAGATCGTTTGCTGTAAGTGACACATATCTGCTTATTAAAAAAGTGTGAATTGAAATTATTTTTAGGTTGCGTTACAAATGCAGAGAAGTAATTTTTAATTTTTACCTAAGTATTTCCAAAAAAACATATGTATGTATGTATGTATGTTTCATTTTTGGTACTATTTATTTGACCAGCAACTTAAGCTTTTAGTTTATTATGTATGAAAGATTTAGCCAACATACTCGTAATTATATTGTCTTAAGCGAAAATATGAATTAAGCTAAGTAAGTTTTATTTGTCAAAGATTTAGCAATTAGGTTCTGGTGGTCAAATAAAACACGCCTTTTAATAAATTTAATAATTTAAAGCCGTTGATCTCGGAAATTTGATATTATCAAATAATGTGTACATATTTCAAATGTAAGCATGCATATGAATAATTGATGTGCATTTTAAAGAGTACAAAGATCATTATCAAAATTGTTAAGAGAACAAAATTCTCACTACTATTATCAAAATTCCTTACATACTTTTAGGCTCATTGGCGTAAAGCAAGACTTTAAGGGCCAGTTTTTCAGTGCTGGTTTAAACTCAGTTTAAACTAAGTTTAGTTAAACTCAGTTTAAATTTAAACTTAGTTTCCTTGCGCTCAAATAAATTTGTTGCAACCAAAACGATGTAGTTAGCAAACAGCTGATAAGTTAAACTAAGTTTAACCGAGCACAATCGGCCGATTAAACTTAGTTTAAACTCCGTTTAAAGTTGACTGAAAAACTGCATACTGAGTTTAAACTTAGTTTAAACGACAAACAGAGTTCATCTTGCACTGAAAAACTAGCCCTTAGGGCCAGTTTTTCAGTGCTGGTTTAAACTCAGTTTAAACTAAGTTTAGTTAAACTTTGCTTAAATTTAAACTTAGTTTCCTTGCACTCATTTAAATTTTTTGCAACCAAAACGAAGTAGTGAGCAAACAGCTGATAAGTTAAACTAAGTTTAACCGTGCGCGATCGGCCGTTTAAACTTAGTTTAAACTCCGTTTAAAGTTGACTGAAAAACTGCATACAGAGTTTAAACTTAGTTTAAACGACAAACAGAGTTCAACTTGCACTGAAAAACTGGCCCTGAACCTTTTACGAACACAGGGTTACGCCAATCGAAAAGAAATTTTATTTAAAGGGATTTATTATGCAGAATTTTTTTGATATAACGGGTAATTCGCTTAGAGGATATTTAAAAAAAAATAATATTGATAATCTCTGTTCTTATACAAAATTTATTTTCTTTGAACTGCGGGCAATTTAATATTCAAAACCTGGTCCTAATATTAGGTTGCTTATCGCGGTAGACACTTCGGACGGACTTTACGTAGTCTCAAAGGGCTACAGTAATATCACACGACCACAAGAGGTCAACTCACCGGTTCGTAGCCACCGGATTACTTTCACAATAAAGGCATGTCATTAAGTTATATCCGACAAGTAGCGCCATGTTATTAAAAAAAAAAAAACCTCATTATCGAGATTAAGAGCTTCAATTTAGGACAACATTTCGGGATAACGCGCCTCATTCGAAGTTGCATTTAAAAAAAAATTGGATCGATGATTCCATTTAATCACAGCTTTTTACTTTTTTTGGTTTGTTCAATTTACCTTTTCGCGGTTTATTTTAACATCGGCATTAAAAGAAAAGGAAAAGCTTTAATACTGAACAAAACTTGCTAAAAAAAAAGTCCACTTAAATATATTAACAAAATTACAAAAAAAAAATAAAAAAAACTGTTTCAGAAAATCTTGCTGAGGGGGAACTACTGTCACTGCGCGGCGTTTATATAAAAATTTGGCTTAAACACATTCATAACAAACCATACCGCTAAATAAATATTTTTAAGTTCAATACCGCAGCCTCATGTTTTGGCAGTGAAGCTTCTTTCAATTGTGTTACCACATCTTGACACCAAATCCCTGTAATGGTACACTGATTGAACGAATGAATAAGAAAATAAAAATATACTACATTATAAATGACCTGAAAACTTTTATTAGAGGACCGAAGAAAATCAGGGTTCCTTCCATTCTATCTTGCTCTCAACCAGCTTTATTATATTTAATTATAAATGTACATCCATGTATGTATGAAGAGATTATTCCATTTTATTAACAACCATTGTATGCGCATTAAAGTGCAATTTTGAAATTTTTGCAATACTCAAAATATTCCAATTGGTCTGAAAGCCTATAAACCGAACGGTGAAACAATTTCTCCCAAGCCTCACCTCGCATGCGCACCACTCATAAAAGTGATATTAAAAAGGTTTTTATTTTATTTCAATTAGTTCATTTACACATCAATTTGGGGCGATACTAAATTTTTTTTATTAATCACGCCAGCACGAAAGAATTTCACTGTTGGCATGTAAGGTAAAAAATTGTTAGTTTCATTTCATTCTTGTGTAAAATTATTTAGCACTAAAAAAATTCTCAACTGGATCAGTGAGCCATCTTGATAGCAAAATGCAGTTACTGAGCGACAATAATAAAAGCGAAAATTAAATACATACACCCACAAAAAAGAATGAGATTCTACCGAAACGAAAACCAGAAGAAAAGAACCAACACCCAAACAAGAAAACTTGGAAAAAAAATGCAAATACAGCAAAATATGTATTTAGGTCAATTTTTTTTGCAAATGAGCGGGATGCGTGCATCACCAAAGAAGTGGATTATGACAGAAATACCCTTTTAATGGGACACAAATAAGCAGCAGCAGCAGCATGTCGATGTCGAATGTTGGCCAGTGTTGCATTTTAACACATCACTCAACTGATTTTATGGTAAGTGTTTTGAACTTAATCGAGCATCAAGCGAGCAACATGCTGTTTTACGTATTGCCTACTGTAATAATAGCAACTACAGCAAAACCAACTCACTTAGGATAATATTTGTACCCAGTGCATTCTTTTGCATTACGGTATTGTTTGATTGTGAAGATTTAAGGTGTCTTATATACATACATAATATATATGATCATATGATCACATGCCTACTTGGAAACTCTTCAGATTTTAAAAAATTTTAAACTATCTACATATTTTATCCTTGCCACTTAAAGAACTCCCTATAATATTTTTTTTTGTAGGTGATCTGGAACTTTGAACCAAATCTCATCGAACAAGTAGAGCTGTAAGGTTGCTAAAACAAGATTCACATGTAGTTTGCTGTTGCTTGAAGGATCTTTATTTAATTCCCACTTACATAGGTTAATGTGTATACTCCATTTTAATATTTTAACGCCCCCAAATTTGATAATTTTTGTCTTTTCCACGATAGTAGTGTCTACGATGCCGGAACGAGCGGATTTATGTCCGGCCAAGGAATGTTACTTCAACATGTTTTACGCTGCTACAACAACAACAAATCTATAAGGAAAATTTAATACGAAAAGAAATTTATTGTGCAAAGTTTTATTAAAAGTACCCATTATTTCAAGAAATTTTCAAATGTTTCTTTTCTTGTTTATAAAAAATTTTGGACTTTTTTTAAAGTATGCAGATTTTTGGCTCATTCAATTTTAGTATGAGAAAGTGCAAGTTTCAAATGTCTACAAGTTATCACTGATTTTTGAGAATTTTTTATTATCGGCAGTTTCCTCCATACAACGTAAAACCGCTATTAAATTTTATATGCAAGGAATTGCGAAGGAGCGCCAGTAAAAAAATTTTCAAAAATGGTTAATCATTTTTTTTTTAAGTTCGAAATTTTTATAAATGTTTTCTATATTTTTTATAAAATTTAAAAAATTGTTTTAGTGGCGTTTGTTAGAGAACTAACATTGTTTTGATTAAAAAATAATTTAAAACAATTGTAGGATATATAAAGTGCCCAAATCTGTCAAGATGTGTTTGTGCTATAATTTGTAAACGCAGTGTACTTACATCCATAAAAAGAGAGATATATTTTTCGAAATATTGTAATCTTATATGCGAATGTGAATTGATAAAGTTACATTTCTTCAAAAAAAATATTCATAATACTTTTCATAAGTTTTTAGATTTTGTTCATGTGATCTAAATAAAAAAATACGCAACCCCCACAGCGAAATAGAATTCTTTGTATAAAGAAATTTAGAGATAAATTTTTATCAAATTCGTCGAATTATAGAAACATTTTGTACAAAAGTTTATACATTGGTTTTTATAGTTTCTCTTATGGAATGAACTTTATTTAAAAAAAATGCAAACAAATATTTTTTTATGTTGTGCAAACAATAAAATTCATTATTTCAATAGGGGGCTTTTAAGGAAACGATTCAGCAACTATTTGTTTACTACATATATCGAGTAATACTTAAACAGCCCCACTCGTGTAAATATTTAAAAAAAATACAAAGACCTGTCACTGTACCGATAACGATATAATAATAAGAGAAACGAAATTAAAGACAGTCTATGCAATTTTTTATCTTACTTGGACGTCGACGTTGGGTGTAAAAATGTTTGTATACGCAAACTTCAAAAAAAATATTTTCTTGCTAACAACTTTAATGAAAATTCACAAAATATTTGTAACTACAAATAGTTTTCAAAAATCACCAAATCAACATAGTACATATTTATATACATACATATATATACATATACATACAAATACATACGTAGGTGTGTTTTTTTTTTCTTTTGTTTATTTTTTCCTTAAGAATATTAATACTCGTACTCACCTGTGCCATGCATGTGCACATTATTTGGTTATTCATGCAAGACGACGCGCTTACGACTACTTACATATTTACAAGGTGGCATTGAACGAAGCAATGCAACATTGCAACAAAAACAAATACAGTATCAACTATGCACTGGTCAAATGGCATAACTTTTAAAGGCGGAAAAAATGTGCACACCAACTAACAGTTGAATGGAAATATCGATGGCAATTATGTCTTTATTTCTTCAATATATGGAAAAAAGGTATTTTTACATGCACATGTATGTATGTATGTATGTATGCATGAAAATTATATTACCATCTAATAAGAGCAAACAACTAATTACAATTCTTTAAAGTTACTCAGATATGGTGTGCACATGTGTATTTATTTGTGTGTCATCAATCAATTAAAAAATTCAAGGATATGGCCTCCAACATTTTTATTTTAGTTCTTTCATTAAAGTAAATAGAATTGCAATCGCATTAAAATTTTTGTATCATTAATCAACTTCAAATAGGAAAAAACTAATTGAATTGTTAACAAAGCTAATCTCAGCTTGGGAGGCAATTGGAGTGTTAATAGGAGGTTTTGAAAGCGTGCCAACAAAATGCGCAGTATCTCACAAATATTTAAGCCTTTTTTACATAATTTAATACTTTTTTCATAAAATCGTTGTATATGTATTTACAAATGTCCATTGAGGCGAGTTAATATATACATTTTTTTTTTATATTTACTCTTTACTGTTCGCTAAATTTTTATTAAAATGATTGCGTACTCTACTTTCTCAAGTATCATGACCATAAACACTGACCACATGGGTGGTATTCTATCCCCAATATTTTAGTATATCTTATGGACAAACTTCTCATACAATACTTGAAGATATGCGCTATGAACTCTCACCGATACTAAGGGGCTACCAAACTGATCCTTAGACTCTTAAATTTACAATAAGAACTAATTTTAGGTTATACTTCCCTCAAAGCGTCCTCAAGAGAGCTATGATCAGTCACAAGTCTCAATCAAGAACCCTCAAAGTGGTACCAGTATTTAGAATTTCGGACTCCGTGGCTGGGGAATTCTTCTACGGCAGAAAGTCTATGATTAAAATTTTTCTCCTTCAAGTCTAGTCAAACGGACGTATCAAGCTGGCGACAAACTTTTAATCTCGTTATAAAAATAACCCATAATATGGAGCCGTAGATCTAGTATTCTCTCAGTTAGCAATTAGCAATTAAGACAGCCACCACTAAGAGCCTCTTGAGCAAGTTAAGAAGGTGAAAGTTTCCATCACTTGGCATCAAAACAGACAGTTTATTATCTGTTCTGCAATAATCAATGAACTGGCTAATGAAAGGTCGTCAACCCTCTATCGAATATGTTTCCAGTAGAAAGGGCATTGTCAGTTAGCCAACGGGTCAAAATCCCAAGTGTTTCCATATGTATGGACTTTGTCTCTTTACTGAGGCAGATACTGGGTATGTACATAGTCGTATGAATGTCGTCATTATCAAAGTCTCTACTGGATTATTGGAAAATGTATACATACATACAAAAATAATTATCTTGAAGTTTTCATGTATTTAAAGATACCTTGCACATTAATTTGTAATTTAAATACTATAATAATCTTATTCAGAGAATGGAACATATATATTTTTATATGCTAAGTTTAATTGAAATTTCCACTATTGGAATCATTTGTAATGCAAAATAAATTCTTGTATTCCCACAAATTCGAATATTCATACATAATACTATAATTTACCAAATTATTTATTAATCATCAAATTAACTGCAATACAAAAATTTTTTTCACAAATATTTGTAAAGTGAAACTCTCACCGCTAAATATCAAAACGCAAGATATTTACGCAAAAAATCACACTTTTTTTCTGTGTTAACAAATGATATCTTGATTTTGTACATACATACATATGGTACATACAGAGATAAAGAGGCGGAAAGAACATTTTGTCGGTTGCGCAGTGAAACCAATGACTCGTTTTATGAATCATAACGCGCTTTTTATGCTAAAAAGTCCCAAGAGTTAAAAAAACATTTTTTTAACGGTATAATTATTGGGTTTACCCCCTGTAAAAGAAACTTAAATACAACTTTTTTTATTATATTAATGTTCATGTTTGACACATACATATGTAGATAGTAAGAACAAAGCTTCACAATTAGCTCCTGCGAGTCAGGAGGTTAATTGTGGCACCACAGCAAATTCTGATGGATGAAAAAATGGAGAATAATAAATGTTTTCCATTTTGTCGCTCTTTAAATGATAGTCCGGTATAAATTTCTATCGAATAGCGCCTCTGCTAAAGTCTTTTCTATAGTATTAAGAAAGATGGTTTTCATTTTTAGAAATCGGTGTAAGCCACCGCAGATTGCTACCAGCCTGAAGCTTTGACTGTCATTAAGATTCTCTGTTGAGAAAGGGGTTGTCTAAAAACTTCAAATGTCACATATGTTGATAACAATATTGTGCCACTTATATAAAGTTTGAAGCGATGTTGTACGTTCAACTGGGTTGGCCAAACTTGAAGTAGGGCGAACCATTTTTCTATCGCGTCAATTCTGAAATAGATTCAAAGTTGATAAGGCCGCCATGACCTATGTTTTTGTATCCCCTAGTTGTTAATTATTTAACCAAATAACTAAATAATTAGCAATCCTTTAAATTAAAAAAACTACAAATAAAGACACACAAAAACCTACAACTCTACTTAGCTTAAAACAAAAACACAATTATTTTACATTTCAGCAATTCGTTTTGCAATTAAACGGTATTAACGAACACGCTCCAACATTTTACAAAAGTATTTATGTATAAGTTCAACTTTCAAACAAACAAATAATTGCATACATACAAATATGTTATGTCTTAGTCAGAATGACAACTGCAAAACTCCGCAACTCACCCAGATATTTAGCAAATCAGCAAACACCACGATCACTTCACTCAACCGCATTCGCATTCAAATTTGCCATATTTGAAAATTTTAATATGTACATACATACATATATATCTATGTATAAATGTATGAATATACCTACGAGTATATGTGTGTGTACATACTCGTATACATATATTGTTGGTGTTTATTTGCCAGCTAACATTGTTGTCATGATCAATTTGCTCCAATTTCATGCCTCAAAAATTTGCGCACACTTAACAACTTGCAACCTAATTTCAGTTTGTAGTTACCACAAAACGATTGTTTGTATAAATGTTTTTTTTTTTTTCATTTTGTCGAAGAAAAAGTCAAAAAATCACTAAAAATCAACATTTCATAACTCCGTCAATGACATGGCAAAATCTTGTCGATTGCTGTTTGCACTGCAAAATATTAAAAAAAAGGGAGCAAAGAAACAACTCGCTACAACAAAAGCGCATGTTGACCTTGCACATTTGTGGCACCCACTGGAGCTGAAGCTGGCATCAAATGTTTTGCCTGAAAACGTGCTGCAACATGGCGACATGCAGGAAACACGCGCACACACATACCTTTGTACATACATACATATAAAGAAATGCTTCAATAATACATAGTTCGACGGACTCCCAAGCGCCTTCATACGTGTTTAACGGGACTCGTGGCTTAATTGTCATGGTTACATAGCAACAACAAAAAATACTAGAAATCGCGCTCTGTAACCATGACCAAATGTGGCTGCAGACAATGCCAGCACGCTTACTCGCTTACTCGCTCGCTAGGGTGGAGTAGGTGAGTTTGATAGTTGATGGGGTTTGGAGGGCTTTGTAGGAGTTGGAGGTGCGGTGGTGCGGAGGAGCTGCCACTGAAGGATCTCAAAGTAGTAGGTAATGTTATTCTTATCTGTTTAACCGTTTAGGTTATTGTTGTTTTAATTGACGGCGAGTGAGGAGTTGTTGTTGTTATCACTAGCTACATTATGACCGCTTGTAGCGGAGTTGTTGTTGTTGCAGCAATGTTGAGTGTAGTTATGACATGTTGTTCGTTTGTAGTATAGTATGTATGTATATGTATTTGTACATTGGCCGCGGCACGCTTGTCGTAAGCTTTTTGTTTTTGTTGCACACACACACACATACATCTACTGTTGGACATTTTTTGTTTTCCGATGAGGTTATCAATTCGAATAAAAAATGTTTTAAATGTTTTTCTTAGGTCCTCTTAGTTTCCCTCTATTCGTGTTAAAACTTGCAGCCCAGATTACTTCTAATTTTTTTGATTTTTTTTTTTCAAAGTAGATAGATAGCCGTTACTTATTCAACGTGAGCTCGCCAAGAATTTTAGAGTTAAAGATCGACTTCTTTTTTATCAAAAAAAATATTAACATTCTTGTTCTTTGATCAAAAATATCAGTTAAACTTTTACATTTATTTACGACTGTTGTCGTTCAACTAAAAAAAAAAAGTTTCATTTTCAAACTTTAATTGAAGCAAATAAATATTTAAACGTCCGTTGAACTCTCCACTTTTATTTTTGATTGCAAACATAATCACATTTTAATTTTGATTTTTATCGATTTCATTAGAGTCAAATTGTAGTTGATTTTTTAAGTCTGCTATCCACGACGCACAAAAATTTACAAATTTTAACTATTCCATTTTATTTTATATCATTTTTAATTGTTTTTAATTAAAAAAACTGTTCATAATCTAATAAAAACTAATAACTTTCATACTCTATACCAAATTTAATACAATAAAAGAAAACAGCAGAAGTAAATGCTACATATATTTTTAAATGCAATTTAAAATTCAGAAAATCGTCAGAAAAAAAAATGATCAAAAATCAAGTGTGAGCTTTAGCAACTTTGCACTTGCACGTTATTGTAATAAAATTGAAACAGCTACAAAAATTTCGAGGTCATATAAACTTGAAAATTTTGTTAAAATATTACAAAATTTTGGTTTATGCGTAGATATTTCGTTAGAGAGTGAACTGTGTGTTAATAAAAAAATAAATATTAAAAAATAATATAAAATAAAAACATATTACATTTTAAATACAAAGAAAAATAAATAGTCAAATTTTTGGCAATTTGCAGGTGTTGCATTGTTCTGATATGCACCAATGTTCAATTGGTTGAAAAATAATTTTAAAAGCTGAACGAACATAAAGTGAACTAACTAATACCTACAGTGAACTAAACGTACAACTAAAATATTTATTTATATATGTACGAGTATCAGGCATTTAGATCACTTCTTTAGCAATGACTTTTTTATTAAACATTTTTCTACTGATGGTCAAAGAACGTCTCAGCACCTTTTGGTGCAATTAACATAACGTACAATTACAAACAAAAACAATATACAATTTTTTTAAGACATTTTAATATTAAAAAAACAAGGTTTCAGCCGAGATAAGAATAATGTATGTACGATACAAAATAACAAATAATCTTGGCTTTACAAAAACTTGCTCTGCAATTATAGTTAACTCGCTTTATGGACCTTAACAATAAATTTGTATGCAAATTAGGTGTTCAATCTGGTTCTGCTTAAATCATAGTATTTAAATAAAATATTCCAACAACTGCATGTATTCTTTACACTCTCCATCTGAATTAATCTCATATTCGATACGAATTATATTTTTGAACATAATTAGAAATTGGAATTCCGAATAATTTCCAAGATGTTTCCACTTTTCTTTGTCAAAAAGGGTTTTAAATACTATTTTGACTTTGACTTTAGTCATTACAAGCCGCGGCTCGTAAATAACGGTCACTGGCGTTGTCATTGTCGGCAAACCACCAACTTGGCGACACATTAGAATTTCTACAGCAAACAAACATGCCAAAATACAACGGCAAACACAACGCACACGTGCAATTACAAACCAAAATATTTACATATGAACATATATACTTTTGTAGATCTGTACTTAATATGCGCATATGCGAGTATGAAGGTATGTATGCATGCACAAAGCTAGGTACTAGGAATGTCAATCCCGGAATCACGAAATACCGGGATCCCTGACTCTTTTAACTACCATATATCCCGGGATTAGTCTATTCAAATCCCGGATGTGTTGAAAACAATTAATTTAATTGAAATTTAAGTTTATAAAATTTTTATCGTACGTATATTCCTTTCCTAAGCTCCGCCTAGTCAAAGTTACTCTTGAAGCTTAATGTGCTCGCAACATGGAATTATTTAAATGTGGCATCGCTTTAAATTCTATGCTGAGGAAATAAAAAAGAAGAAATCTACTTTGAGTAATTAATTTGATAATAAACTCATTATAAAGGAGCTGGAGAATATCCTCTTTGCGTAGAAAATGAGCCTTACCATGAAATCGATGTTAAAACACTATGGTGGAGGTGGATAAGGCAGTAAGTCTCAAAGATATACATATTTCATCAATTTTAACGTTCGCGTGTTCAACAATAGATTTATAAGTTGGTTTGGTAAAAGAAATTATTATAATGGGGCCGATACAGGTTTTGTATGCAACAAATTTAAGTCCTAATTTCTTTAAGACAGCATTTTGATCAAACATTTTCAGCGAGGCAGGAAAATAGCATTTGTGATGCATTTAATTTTGACTTGGTTTTTATGTTATATTTTTTGTGCGTTTCTGTGTTCTTCTTAGATTGTCAAACATATACAAATATTTAAAAGTTTATAATTTGTCAATAACATTTTTTATATAAATAATTATTTTTGATTAGAATACATAAAACTTGGTAAATTTTCAATTTTGAATATGTGCAAATAAACGATGGCTTATCAAGAACCAGAATCGGGCTGTTAATATTGATCGCAAACAGTGATTAAAAATATGTTTACTGTATATGCATATGCTGTTGTACCAAATATGTACTCGTATGTACTGTACTTGATGAATAAATTACTTTGTATGTTACACAAATTTTACGATTATTTTTTTGCGATTAAAAAAACAAATAAATATATACAAGAACATAGTTTTCTTCTTTGTTATAATGTTATTTTGAATATTACTATAATAGGATAATTACAGGCGTGTTACATTTTTTTGACAAATTAAAAATTACGAATTAAAACTTCCTGAAATTTGGGATCCCGGGAATGTCCCGAGATTTTCTTTTCAACCCTAGTAGGTACACATGAACTTACGAGCGTTCGCAGCACTGATGAGTCCAATCATGCAATGAAGTTATTAACAATGCATAATCATGTCCGTTTACTCTAAAATGGGCGTACGTGACAAATTCTCAAAATGCAGCCGCTTAGCGCTTAGCAAAGTAAAAACACTTGAGAAAATTCTCTCATACACCAACTACGGCCCACTATTGCGCCATTAGTGAAGGAGTATGTATGTATGTATGTACATACGGATACCAACAGAAAACTGTCTTCCACGGGCGCTTGTCGGATGATTATCTGCATTTGGCAACTGTTGGCAGCTGTTGAGGCAGTAAACTCCGAACTGGCAATATTACCTGGCAGCCGCTGCCAATGCCAGGCCGCCAACAGCATCGTCCATCTTAATGAGGCGCTGTAAAGAGGACAACCAAATGCCGAGTCGTATGAAATTCGCAAAAAAAGGGCAATTGTGTAGGGGAAGGGGTGGAGTTGTGTTGTCAGCATATAGTCTATTTGTACAATTGCCCGTACAGACAGAGTAGATACGTGGTAACTTTCTTACAACTATATGTAGAGAAAAGAGTGAAGAAAAATAGCAATTTACTGGCCACCTTAGCTCTGATCTCTCACCATCAAATTTGGTATGCAACCCTCTTATTATTATTATTTTTTTTCTTTGAAATTTGCCACTTAAGGTAGTCTTGTTGCGTGGCAATGATTTTGCATTTTTTCCTGTATAAACAAACTTACAACAGTTAACTGCAATCAGCGATTTGATTAGTATCAGTTAGTACTCCATCAACACTTGGTCCAAATTTCAACTGTCAATAAGTTGAGTAGCTAAAAGAATGTATGTTAGTCACTGAACTAAATATTTGCGTTAAACGCACATACGGTGATACAACTACATTTTCCATATTTGAATGTACATACATATGTATAAACTCCAGTTGTTAGCCGTACCTCAGCTTATTATGCGGAACTTCTAAATGTCTGCGTTATGCGGGCGTAATTGATGGCTGCGAAAATGAATTATTTCTATTATTCTTTTATAAGCGATTTAAACAAAGCATTCAAGCGAAAAACTTCCTTACACATTTAAATTAAATATAAATTTGTTGTAACCTTCAGCGATAGATCAATTACTCTACAATGCCTACATTTTTATTACGTCTGAACAAACTTCCATCACCTTCATATAATTCAATTGCTAACAATATGGGCTTTCGATCGCTGCTTTTGTTCTAAAGTAAAGACATAGTCACCTGTTTGCACATCGACCCAACTTATTTACATAACTCCGGCGCTTGACACTTCATAAATTAGAGAGAAATGCAATCGGCGAGGTAGATGTGCTTGTTGTTTACTAGAAAAAAAGTTGTTAAACATATGTGCAACATGTTGCTTGCCGTATATCGTTTTGTGGCAACATGCTGCGCAAGAGAAATCAGCTAGAGTTCATCGTTAATAAATGTGTGGCTTTCCAAGGTGACTACTACGGGCATACTATTTAGCTTGACATTTATTTGATCAGTTTATATTGAGATGAAAGTTATGTAAAAAGATAAAGGTGAAAACTAAAGTTAAGTTAATAGTAGGTAGTGAAATCGAAGGTTTTATGAAAATGGTCGGCCAATCTTGCGTCACTAAGCCATATTAACATCACTCTCTGTTTGGCCCCGAAATGGTCTTCCAAAGTTCCAACCAAAAATTTTCCGAAAAAATACCAAAATGTACAGAAAATGTTCGAAATAGTCTTGAAATGGTTCTAAACACAAACCCGCCTACCAGAATTTTATAAATTTTTCTCCTCTCACGTTCCCGAAAATTATAAAACAAGAAAAAATGATCAGAAAGGATAAAACGCCCAAAAACGTTATAAAAAAGAGGCTAATTAAAGCTAAACTCTCAGGAATTTACAGCTAAAAATTAAACCACCGAATATGAACGATTGACATTTTTTATAAACACTAAATCTCAAACTCGAGTTTATAGCGCAAAGTGAACATAATATAACTATAAAAATAAGTAAATTTATTGTAGTCTGCATGTTTCTACATTTCGTCCGTGGTAGCGAATAAAACGATAATCCAACATTTGGAAAAAATTCTTTTAATAACATATTGGATATCCACATACATATTTTTCATCTTTTATGAAGCCCGGTGGAAAATTAACAGTCCCTTTCAAAAGTTAGGTCCCAAATATTGTTTTTTTAATTCTCATGCATTTTTGTAAAATGTTTCACAGTTGTCAGTATTATATGAAAATGTTGTCTAATGAACTTTAAAGAAAATAAGACATTTAAAATGAAATTGATATGCATAATAAAAACCATATTAACGTAGTTTCAAAAATGTCAGAAATTGACAAAAATCTACATTTGTAAATTCCTAGCAGTGCTGATTTAAGGGCAGGGAATTGCAAACCTCCGAAGGCATTTTTGCCATGAAAAAGCTTCTCATAAAATACATCTGCCGTTCAGAGTCGGCATAAAACTGTAGCTTCCTTCATTTGTGAATAAATATAAAAACGCACACCACAAATGATAGGAGATGCTTGGCCAAACACTGATCTATATAGTGTAAGTGCCAAATTATTATTATTATTAAAATAATGCAGGGATTTAAAGAGTTGCGGTGTACTAACTACGAGGTCCACGGTTCAAATCTCGTTAACAAGTGGACTTTTTTTCATCACATAACCTGCCTTTTTGTACCCAATTTTTATTACCACTTGCTCTTTCCAACGTAGAGGAGGTAGGCCTTTTGCTCTGACACCACCAGTTTAAAAATCCATAAAGCCTTACAACAGTCGTAACTCGCACGACTGCACTGAGCTTACTGTTGTCAAGACCAGGATGGTGAATAATTTATTTTTGTTCGGAGCTTCCAAATTGAATGTTTGTTTTTTTGTAGGCTTTTCTCTAAATTTTATAGCGAAAATTATTAAAAGACTAAAAAATAATGCTTTGGGTATCACTTTGTTGATTTGATTTCTTGCATTACATAACTATATATCATTTTTATATATTTTTGTGTAACGGATTTTCGAAAAGGGTCACAGCAGTCAAATTATTTTGTACAGTTACTCATAGGAAAATTGTCGCGTACCTTTTTCTACGGCATTAACTATTCCCATCTCCTAATTTATCATAATCAAACTACTTTTTAAATTTGTTTTTTAATTTTTTACTTTTTTTTTTGTTCTATCAGCATGCGCATCACGTAAATGCACAAAATCTACTTGACATGTATCACTCGCTCCGCTCATCACGTTTGCACTTTTGCATTAATTAATCCTGATTAGCTTGAACTCCAACCAAGTGAACCGGTTACCAACGCAAAGCCATTGCCGACCGACGACTGCCGACTGCCGACTGTTGTCTGACAACAAAACGCTACCGGGAGCCTGCTTCTGTTAGTGCGCGCTAGACACGTTTCTGCTCTACGTCACGTCCTTATAACGCTACTGTATGTTTGTACTAAATACTCTTATGACATCATAATATTTACATCAAAGTGACATTGTTAAGAGCTAATTCTGATCACTCCCACGTCTTAACTGCAACTACAATGTTTATTTGTGTTAATGAGGTTAATAGCCGATGAGGTGTATGAAATGAATTTGTATATGCACAAATGTATATTTCTTATTTGATTCAAAATTCGCTTAAATCTGGTATGAAAAACTTCTAACTTGCGACGTTAAATTTGCTAAAGTAAAATCCATACAAAAATAGTTATGTTTTAGAAGGGAATTCAATTCCAAAAGGTATTGCCAAATTCATATCCACAGTTTGAACTCAGATATGTATGTTCATTGCATATGGACAGGTCTAAAATAAAATGGAATGTTTAGGGACCCGATACTTTTGTTTTTTATTCGGAGACGGAAACCATGTGCGGACTAAAATAGATCTTCTCGTGTGCGTAAACCTAAAACGCAACAAATACTTGTAGAGCAATAGAGGGCCTTAAATAGCCTAAAATCGTTTGCCAGACTAAGCTAAAGTTACTTAAATGTACCAAAGTAGAATCAAGAATTCATCTACGAAGTAATTTAAGCTCTGATTAACGACCGAAAAGAGCAATAAAAAAGAACCGACGAAACGTACCATTTCTTTGTTTATTTTAAAACGGTCTACCACAGTACAATAAGCAGTATCCCATAATCCGTTTGGTCTGAAATTGGTATCCTCGCAGACCTAAAACAACCAAGAATAAGGTAATTCAGCAAGACTGTAAGTTCCTTTAGAATCACAGACAGCCTCGCCGAACTGTTTGATCTGAGGCAGAGCTTTTTTTTTGTTAAAAGGTTATTCTGCTTTAACTTAGAAACTCAATGCCTCAAAATATGTCACACTATCTAACAGTGTACTAGAATTTAGCTACACATATTTCAGAAGCGATAGGGCAAACAACATTGTTTTCGTTTTAAGCAACCATTCGTATATTTTTCTGCGCCATTCCTCCATTTCTCTACTGCAGTGCGCCGTTTGGACCTTTTACCTTTCTTATCTCTAACATGTCTAATGCAAAAATGCAATACAGTGCCGCTGCTTAGTATTAAATTACAACAACCACAACTTGTTTGGTCCCTTAAGACGCGTATTGAGCTAACATCAAACACACACGAGAAGGAGGAGTGAAAGCCCTCATACTTGGTAGTATCCATACACAATTCTGTATGTTTCTAAATTATTAGTTTTGTTGTTGCTTTAGCAATTTCATATGTTACATTAGTTCCTACACAAGTTCACCATAGTGTATATTCATATCGGACGGAGCCCTTTGTTACTGCTGTCAACGCGGCAGTTAATACAGCCCACGCGCATGCGCTTACACTGGCGGGCATTTCTATGCAGCCCTTTGGCTGTGGAGCAAGCAGACGGCATCCAGCGCGCCGATATGCCACGCAGCAACATGGTTTTGTATGAAAACGTCAATGAAATAAATTCAATTGTGTTATTGTGAAAATTAATAGACACACTTGAGGGACAACCAACAAGGTGACTAGATGAACTTTAAAATGCTTGCAATGCCTTTGTATGAGCAAAAAAAAGGGGTGGCAGCGGTGAAGTGTAGCTACATAGCGCTACTTCTATGTTGGCGCAAAAAGGCGCGCACGCGCTAACAACGAATATGAACGCACAAGCGCTACGCTGCAGTCGCTGTTGCTGTTGCTGCTGCTGCTGCTGCCGCAGTGTAGATTAAATGCAACAACTAATATAACTAAGTGCAACAACATGCTTGGCAATAATAGTAAAAATGTTAGAATTTCTTGTAGAGCATAAACAATGAGCATGGTGTAGGACAAACATACATATATAGTAGCAACAACATTTACTATGGCAACATGTTGATAGGGTGGCCATACACAGAATGTTGCAGCAAAAGCCAGATAAGGCGGCGGCACGCTTGACGAAGGACCGCCAAAAAGTCAATGATCGGTCAGACAAAGGGCGAATGCTATACTTAAAGGTGGCGTTGTAGCAAAAGAACCAAATCAAATTTATATCAAATCACTTAAAAACGAATTTGTTGCTTCTCAGCAACCACGCGGTCTACTCGCTGAGGTAGTGCGATTTTGCAGTTATTTTATTTTTCCTTTTTATTTGTGCTAGCAAATACAGATTGCGTTGACGCGAAAATTTAGTGCAAATTCATTCGTTCGAAATGAAAAGGAATTGGTTGTGTAGCACCGACATTCTTCCTACTCCTTCAACTGCTTCAATTTGTTGCGGGCGCATTTGCGTACTTTTATATTTCGCATCTTTTGACTGTCGACAGCGTACAGTGAATTTCCGGCTGCTGCGTATTGCCAATTGTCTGTTATCCATCGCGTCTTACTGCCTACCTGCCAGTTGCAACTTTATGAACATCACCAGCTCATTCATTGCATCCATTGACAAATAAATTAAGATGCTTGCTAGCCGATAATGTGCCACAATATAAACGACTTAAGCGTTTGTGGACGCTGCAGAAGGGATTGGAAGTAACGGAGGCGTAGGTCCAACAGCATTTGCATACGATGTGGCAGCACTAGGAATGCTTTCGCGTACATAAACATACATAAGTACATACAAACACACACAGTTCTAGACGCATAGTTTTGTGAAAAAAAAACGAGCATACAGCGCGGAAAGTGAACTAGTTATATTGACGGACAGACTTGCGGATGGACATATCGTCAAAGGCTAAGCAACGAAAGAACAAATTCAAAGTTTATTTAAACATTTCTGTATACATTAGGTTGCGCGAATGTAAATCCATATTTAAATTTTCGTAGTTTATATTTGGGGTAGGACTCTTAAATTTCCTATGAAAAAATTAAATGGAAGGGTAAAAGTACTTTCGTTTTGGAATTAATATGTAATTACCGACCACAATTCGTTGAGGGTAACTCAAGTTAAATTGAAAGAGAAAATATACTTATAAAATTTTTCTTTAAGTTGAAAATATTTGTGGGATTGTATTGATTTTTGTACTTTTATGCTTTTAATATTTTTTCAATGAGAGTGACTACCCGTCATTATTATGGTAGAAAGCGTTGTATTATTAGCTTCTCTGCAGTGGATTTAAGGCTACAAATATAAAAAGTTTCATCAAAACTCGAAAATAAGTATTTAGAGATTTTGTGAATTCAATTTTAGTAGAAAAAGGTCAAAATTCAAGTCGATACAAATTGCCCTAAGTTTTCTATAATTTTTTTTATACAAAAACCAATTGCAGCAAGCGTTGTAAAGGAATAATTGCGAAAGATTGTTATATACAAAAAGCAAGGGTAATTTGTAGCCTCTTGAAACTTGCACATTTTAATACTAAAATTTAAGGGGCTACAAAAATTAATATCCAAAAATTAAAAAAAAAATTTGGTTCGTAATTTTGATGAAATTTTGTTCAACTATTACAAGTTTTGTATAATGTTTGAAACTTGTGTTGACGTAGTTTTTGTTTAAGAATAAGCTGTATTTCGTTGCAAAAATATATATAAAATTTATTAAAAGAAAATAAATTATCAAGATTTGTATCATATAATTTTGATAAGTACTAAATATATTTATATTATGATATTTTGTTGATGTTGCTTCCGACAAAATATGAAATAATTGATTTTGAAACGAATTTTCGTCATAACTTGTCAAGTTTGAAAAAATTACACTGAAGATGGCACAACGCCGAAACCTGTTTTTCTTAAAACCAAACTTGACAAGGGATGGCGAAAATTCGTTCCAAAATCAAACATATATTTTTATGCTTCATTTATTTTATATCAAAAATTAAAATTATTTAAAGAGAGACGAATTTTCGCATATGTTTTTATTTTCCTAAATTTTCTATGAGTTATAGGACAAATTAAGAGTCATAAAATAAAATATACTAGATAATTGTTTTGTAAATTGTAAAAGTTTTTTCTTAGAGAGTTGAAAATATCGAGCCCTAACCGCGAAAATAACGTAAGCGACATTTTTTCCAAAATTAACATTTTGATGCAGAACTGTTCTAAAACTGATAATACGTCATCTGGCTAAATATTGTTTCGCTAATCGTTATAGTTATGGAGATGTACGACTTACATTTTATCGTAAGCGACATTCACTCTTAAAAAAAAAAAAAATATTTAAAAAAAACCTTCTCCTGTAAAATTTGGTTTTTGTCGCTTACGCTAAAATGGCGGTAAAGGCTCGATATATCAACAAATAAAAAACAGAACTACATATGTGCTTATTTCAGATTACACGATATACATTTTCTCACAGATGTCAAAATGCTGCCGTAACAAGTTTTTTGTATAGTAAAAAAATCGTTTTTTCGAGCTTTCCCTATAAAGTCCTTAACTGGTGGCGGTTTTTTGGTTTTAACTCGTAAGCAATTTTTTCTCCCATTTTGGAACACGCTAGATTACCGTAACATTACACTGTGTATTGATTTCATTGTATGCAAATGACCCTTCGCAGTACTTTGCTAGAACAGCAGAGATTTTCACAAGTAGCTCATCTCATCTCATCTCACGCCCATTTCGCCGTGTGCAGTACCTATGGGTATACATGGGCGGGTATTATATACATATGAGTCATGGCAAATGTATTGCAATTGTTGCGGATCTCTGCAGAAGAGAAAACTTATGAAAATTTGGAAGGAATGATCTTCCAAGGAATAATTTTATGTAATTTTAATAAAATTAATTTAAAAAAAATTTTTTTTGGTTGTGAACACGAGATATGCACGAGACTTCGTTCTATAGTTAAATTTTTTTATTTTTAACTATTCCTCGGAAAATAAATCAAAATATTGATTGAAAATAGTTATACCCCTAACCTAACATGGGCCCACATTCACACATATATATTGACATATATTGGCTTCCATACGCAAAAGCAGTTCAGTTGAAGAATACTCTCGATCGCTGCCAAAGTGGCGCGGCGGTGGGTGAAACTTAGCCCACAATTTCTCGCAAATCTTTGCCGTTTTTGCTTTAGAAATATTGCTAATTAGTTGTGTTAGACTTCGCAGTGGAATGCACTGTGGACAGCTGCAGTCACAAGGTTCTTATACGTACTACACACTTACATACTTACTAATGTAAAATAGCCCGTATTTATGTAAAATCACGTGCCATGGAATGAGGAAGTTAGTTAGATTGACATTAGAAAGCGAATTGACGCGAAACTAATTGATGCATTGACATTGGCATTACATTGTCTTGAGCAGCGGCAGAACAGTGATTTCGAGAAGATGTTGCAATTTCCTGAAGAGAAGCGGTTGATAAGCTGTAGTTATCGTAACAATTTATTTTATTTGATTGGGGTGTGTACTACATATTTTTCTTAGGTAGAAGGAAAAATACGAAAACTACTGAAAGATCGTACATAAAAAAATCAGAATTAAATGTAAAAGAATTGCAATTTAAAGTCCTTTTTGCTTGAACTCCATCCTACCTCCCTTAAGCACAGGCGCAGAAGAGGTCCTAAACTGCCCTAACATCTGCGAATTGATCCCAAAAAGAAAGACAATAACCGGTTAAAACATTCAGATTTACCAATAATTGTTACTTTGTTAGCTGAGAAACCTCTTCGACCTCCTCTCATTCTCTTGTGGTAAAAAAGTCTTTACAATACTGCAAATCGATTTATTCAAACATCAATATCAGTTTTTCCGTTTCCTGCGTTGTTACTATAGCCTCCTGCATTGTTCCTATGGACTCAACATATCGTCACCGTCCTCGTTATCGATTTTTCTAGCATCGTGTTAAACAAAAAATGCCAGTCATCAACCAAAGCCACACATGCAACATCTCTAGTTGTGCTCTTAGCATCCGTTATGCTTAGGCGCTGTTGCTGCTGGCAACCTCTCAATATTTTTAACGAAAAGTCGAAATCCCAAACGGAAAAAACTCGTTTCCTTGTGACCATAAATAACGATCTTGACTCGATCTTTAATTTTCTTCAGTTTACAATTTTCACTCACCTTAAATTTATTAGAAAATTGTCTCGAGTGGTCTTCATTTATTTTACCTAAAACTATGAATCAGATTAAGTTTGGATCGAAGTTTGCTACGAAATAGGCGCCCACTATAATGGGCTCCAATTTAGATCCAATCGACTCGATTTTTAAGGCTCTAGAGCTCGGTTATACGAAATGTCAGGTTTGTAATGCAATTACGATGTGATGTAATGAGGTAGGCTTTTAAAACTTTTTTTTTTACTGTTTGACATTCAAAAATTATTATATGAAAACTTTTTTTTTTCAAAGATGAGTATATTATTTTTAAGTAGGAGGGCATTACAATGCATCCAAGAAAAGCTTCAGAGGTCAAAAAAAATATTCTTGTTACCAGCAAGGCCATCAGATTAGAAATCCCTCTAGTCCTGATTTTGGTATTCTGGCCGTGTTCTTATCTTAGAAACTTTGGTGTTGGGAACTAATTCTCTAGCCACTGTTTGTGTGGTTGTCTGTGTTCTTAGACTTAATTTTTAACTCACAGAATATTAATCTATAACCGCCAAATAACATTGCTCACACATACACTCAGAGAAAAAACGCATTGTAAAATTAAACTCGATCCTATTTAATCTTATGATGAGGAATTTCAAATAAAGCAATCTCGTTTTAACCACGGAAAACCTTGAATTAAAATTGGCAATATTAAATTAAGGTTGCGCTATTTTGACGATTGAGCAACCTTAGATCCAGCAATGAACATAAATGTATTATTAGCAACGAGTGAATTTCCAGGGGCGTTCTTTCTCACTCTAGCCAATCAAAAAACTAACTTGAGCATAAAAGAAACCATGCCCTTGGAGATTCACTCGTTGCTAACAATAACGTGTTGTCCCTTCTTATACATTTATGTTATTTGCTTGATATAACACCCCTTACACCCATATATTCTTTAAATAATGGTAAAATGGTATGTAAAATTAAAAAAAAAGTTGTAACAATATATATTTACGAAAAAATATCAAATTTGAACGTTATATCAAATAAATTCGCAAGTTCGGAGACAAGTAATTATGACTATTTATTTAAGTGTAGTGGTGAAAAAGTATTTTTAGGTGTGGGTAATAAAACAAGTAAAATAGTTCAATGTTAAATTAAGAACGATCTACCTTAATCGAAAGTGTATGCTACCATGAATGCCTGATTTTATTTCAAGAATGAATATTATTAAAATTAATACGAATCAATGTTAATTCAAGTATAAACAACCTTAAATTTAAAATGTTCCACCTTAAGCGGAAATCATGGCGGTTTTTGTTTGTTTTAAGATTGTTTATGGTTGATTTTACAACTTATTTTTGTTTGTTTTAAGATTGTTTATGGTGGATTTTACAACTTCTTTCCCAGAGTGTATACATTTTTAAGTAGAAGGCTCTAATTTTCTATTTCACTCCGCCTTCGTGCTGAGCAATTGAATGGAATTTTGATTTTAATCAAAGCTTTATTTTTCTAGGAAATGCATTTGAAATATTTTAAATGTACCACGTAAGTGCTGAGAAATTTTCTGCCATCAACGGAAAAAGCTCATAAAATCTGATAATCGCCGGCGTAGAAGTTTGGACTGATAAACTGAAAGCAAATCAGCTGAGCTGAGAAAGATTTGAGCATAGTATATATTGTTCTCAAGAACGATTGTTTAATCTCTTCCAAGCGGACATATATCCGACCTTAGTTTAGGTACCCGTTATTTGATTCTATAGCTCTTAATTCTACATGAGATTACTTTGTTAACAACAAAACGGTTCTTTTCAAAATCACAAATTGTAATGTAAAAAAAAAATTGCATTTTTGAAATCAACTAAAAAATGGTTCGTGTTGATTCTTCTTACTCAGGTTCTTTCCAAAACCTGGCGAAATAATTGTGAATATTTGATTAATGCTGAACTCAAAATATCCATAAACGCAGCGAACTACTCAGATTAAAATCTGTTATTCTTAAACAGCGCTATTTTTATTCGCACTACGTTATTTTCAAGTAAAAGAATTTCTATTGTATTATCAACGATTTGTGTATCGGAATTATTAAATTGACCAAGTTTTTGGATTGAATGAAATTATTACGGTTTAAACATTATTCAACAGAACGCAGGCCATTCCTGAAGCTGCGCTATGTAAATATAATATTCCAAAGCTTCCAGTCAATACAATCACCTACTATTTACCGACTAGCCCAAATTGAAAACAATTTGTTGCTATTAGCTTTTCTGATCTTCTTCAGTAGTACTTAGTTTCCGCTGAAAATTGTTTGACTAACTTCGTCTTCTTTCAATACAAACAAAAACATCTTCGTGCGCACATCTCTGTCGCGCAAACTTCTCACGCACTCACCTATCCACATTTGCATGGAACCAACTTAGCGGTAGCTGTGCAACTGTCAACGCTGCCAGTTCGAATGTCGTTCATGCCACCACAACTTACCTACTACATCGCGATCTCGAAAACATGCGAATTCGCACTCTAATCAGAGATGATTAATTAACATTGATAGCGGAACATGGCGACAAAAAAGGAGACCGTGACATTGCCACAGTGGTGGATTGGGGAAGTTGCAACAACATTTTTGCGCAACAACAAATGTGCAGACAACATGCACGAGCATAGATTGCTACAACGTGAATGAACAACAAAACATATTGGTACAAAAAAATACAAAATAATAATAACGAAACGAGAAAAATCTATGTTAAATGAAAGCGAAAGCGAAAAAGTGTGGAGCGCAGGAGCCAGTAACAAATGCGAGGCAACTAACTCTACACCAACATTAAAAACATAGCTTTTCGCATGCCAACAAGTAAAAGGTAATTTGCATGACCAAGAAGCTGTGTTCCACAAATATTAGCCAATCAAAGCGAATGTGCGCTTATTCTGAATCCACCTTTAAATGTGTGTATATGGTCTGAGTTTGGTGAGTGCTGCCGGTCGCAGGCAACGACCTTCAACTCCACAGTAACCTTGTAAATTTAGCGATTGGGTGTACGAAACAATCAGTTAGCGGAGAGTCAGCTAATGTTCGAGCGACAGAGGTTTTCTTTCAACAATTACTGATTTTTTCTTGTCTTAGTTTTATAAAGTGCTGTGTTCTTTCGGCGTAGTTCGATCAGCGACAGTGATCGCTCACTTGCCGCCAACATCAAGTTCGTGTGTATGTGTGTGTGCATTTTTTTTTTTTTTTTGCAATCACCAGCAACAAAGCGCTTTTCGCTCGTGCGCGCTGTCGAATATTCTTGCCGCCTTCTGCCAGCAATCGCCTTGCAGTTGTCATTGCTGCCAGCTGACTTGCGTTCTGGCGAACATATAAATCGCAACCAACTAACCTAATCTACCTACACACATATTTACATACATATGTATGTACATATACGTAAGTACCTTTAGGAAAAAGTGTCGTTGCATGCATCGACAGTTTAAGAATCCAACTATCGGAGAAACCCTCAACCCGCGTCAATCCCACTACGGTTCCGACAACATAAATTGCCGTTTGTTTGCTTATAATCAAATTTGTTTCTACTCAATTTGCACAAGCATCGTTCGTTCGTTCTGTCTGTCTGTGTTTTGTCCATTTCTGACAACAATTGGAGCAGCAAGCGCTCCCATGTTTTGTAATCGAACTCAAAAATCGAATGTTCATACAAGCGAGAAAAATTAAGTTTGATGTTGTCCGGTCTAAGTGACTGCGAATTGGCGGTATAGAATTTTAATATATGGAAATGCATATGTGGCATATATATGTATGTGGCATTGCTTCTTCTTGCTTCTTGTTTTTAGCATTCAGCCGCAATCTCATTACATTCAATACCCGCGTGACCTACAGAGCCCAAACTCAGTTGTTAAAGCTAAAACTGTTCAGGTTATGAGGCAATTCATATCCAAAATTGACGTTAACGAAAGATATTTGAGAGCCTTAGTAAGCATTTCATTTGACTAAAACAAAATATCATCATATTATTGTTGCTGTAGTTGCACTTAATATTGAACCCATCACAACGTTCTGCATCATATACATAATTCTCCTTCGAAGAAAGATATGTGTGAAAGCATGGGTTCCGATTAACCTTTACAAGAAACTAATGGCGTTTTCTTTTCGCGAAAAAATTGTGCCTTCTTACATTGTAAATTTTGCATTAAGCTATTTGTCTTCGTAAAAAGGGGCTATATAAGTAGAAATCAGTGTAACTTTGTTTAGTCAGAGCCCAATAAAGTGGGAAATGAACTCGCAACGCCTTAAAAGAGCTGAGAAAAACAAACGAGGCAACATTATTTCTTACAGCTCCTTGCATGCAAAAATATACCAGTATCTAGATTTTATCTGGAGCATTGGTTGTTCCCAGTTTTCCTGATGTAATCATATTCTATGTACCCAAACGATAGACTTATTGTATGTTCTTGGTCAGACAATACCGACATGGTTATATCTATCTCAGTATTTTCTTTAGCAACTCAATGATTTCTTGCCGTGGATGAACATACATATTTGTTTTCCCATCTTTTATCCATTTTGGGTCTGCAATTTAATTTTTGGTCTAGTATGACACATAGAAATGTGTCTCACATCGGTCACACGAGATGTGTATTCTGGCCAAACATTAAAGCCTGCAAACCGATCCTTCAAGTGAACACGGAGTCTAGACGGCAGCCAACGTTGGAAGTCGACACTTTAAGTAAATATCGCATAATTTAACCTCACCAAATCTCAGCGCTTACTATTTGGACATGTACCGAGGTATCGTATCTCTGATATTTCTAAAGCAAATAGAAACTAACTATGAACTTTTATTAACTGTTAACCCAGGTGCCTAACAGTCCTGCAAAGAACCTGCGGTGGTAAATTAGAGGCTTAAATCAAAATTATTTTTAATGTTTATAATCAATTCAACATATTGCTTTCAATTGGAAGAGTATTTAAGAAAGCTGCTTGAGGGTAAAACTTGATTGAAAAGCACGCAAATTATGAACATTGCTTAACAAATAAAATATTGTTAAAAACGCAAGATTAAAATAAACTGGATAAATAGTGAATTATGATAACTGAATATTATAACAAAAACATGTATAGACTTGGCACTCGTGAACTAAATATTAAAATTCACTTTTGGTACTGAAATATTTTTGAGTGGAGTAACATCCTCAAAGATAGCTTGGCTATCATCCATGCAAAAGCAGCTGGTTAATATACTTACTGCATTCACTGTAATAAGAGCAGTTTTATTTTGACACAATTGACTAAAAAATATTGTAAACATAAAAACAAATTTATTTCTGAAAAATCAATTATACCATTCCATCACTGGTAGCGCTCTGCAAACGTTCAACTCAACCACGCTTGTCACGTTCACTTTCGTTGGCCATTGCCACTCTCACATTCCTTACAACATTGCACTCTTCTGTTTACAAAAACAATTCCTACTTCTTTTTTCGCCTTTATCGACAATCCAACATCAGCACGTCACTTCTGTGTTGTTCATGCAATGCAATGGCGATTGTACAAACGGTTCAGCTTTTACTTCAATTCAGCTCAGGGTCTTATCAAATTTTACTGGTACCAATTTTTTACGCTTCATTTGTTTTGCTGTCGTCATTTGCTTGCAATTGTAATGTGTTGTTGTTATGAACGAAGGGTCCTTGCGTTTATATTATTGTGTGCCAAGTAAGAAAGCTGATGTAGTTGGTGGTGGCTTATGACCAACGGCCAACATGGTCTAAGTAAGTACGAGTATTCTCAGATAGGAGTATGTGACAAAGATTCATGTCAGAGGACTTGGTCCTACTAAATGGAAGTACAACATTGTACTAGCAACCAAATTAAGGCGTATTATATATGTAAGTAATATGTAGTAAGTTGGCGGTTGAGTAAGAAGAACGTCAAAACTACGGTGAAAAATATATACAATGCATTTGGCGCTTTTTCTCTATTTTTCTTCTTCCATTCAATTTCAACTGCACTTTCGGTTTTGATACAATTTTTGTTGCACAGCGCTTCTGAGGGCGGTGAAGTCTGCATTTATTGTGACTCGACATTTCAGCTGCCAAGCGCCAACTCATGCGAAATTAAACTCTCACATGCAACCAATACATATGCCAGCAATAACAAAAAAAACAAGTATGAGCAGCAGAAAATGGTATAGTGAATAGTAAAAATCAGAATTTAAATTTTAAGGCAACTAGAGTATTCGCCTTTAGTTAAGTGGACAACTGGCCATGTCATGTCAACTGGAAGCGATTTGTTTAGGTGATCACGCGATAGTGAACGTAGGAAGGAAATGACTTTTAGAATTCTCGGAATTTCACTCTTGCTTCTTACGATGATGAAGAAATTAAAGCCTCCATATAATGTTACATGAGTAGGTATTTAATTTATTTGAAGGCATAGAATTTAATTTTAAATGTAATCGCTGAATCGATAGCTTCTTGAAGGCTTGACAGAATTACAGGCTGTTCATACTCTACAAAAGACGTAAGCAGCGAGCTGTCAAATATTAAAGAGCATAACGTCACTTTCTGAGCCTACTACGTGACACAAGGCATATATGTATGTAGCATATATTCACTAATTAAACCATAATTTAATCCAGAAGAAAAAGGTCTAAATTAAATAAAAATATAAGGGAGAAATATAACTTTATGATCTCTTCATATTTTTCGTAGAGGCTTCCATATTTGGTTGACAAGAGTCACAAAGTTATTTTCTTGTGTTGATATCAAAGAACGTATATTAAAAGGAAGGTACAAGTAACGTTACGTTCAGCCAACAATATATCTCGGCCTATTTCACCATACACGATCGAATTCGACACTTGTTTATTGGTATCGGTGTGGTGAAATGAGCCATTAAAACTTGCCACAGGAAACGAAACGCCATGCAACTTCTTTGTTATGTACGTTCTTTGAATATTAAGTTGGTATTTGTTTTCTTCATAATTTGTTCGAACCTTAGCCTGGTGCAATGTAAAGGCGCATACGACAATTTTTTTAATTTCCAAAAAGTCTAAAATGCTCTTTCAATACAAACAAATAAGTATCACACCACAGACATGAACTTATAAAAATATTTATGTTTTTCCATCCTCCTGAGCAGATGCAAATTTTTTTTTTCATCGCGCTCTTTAAATAATGTGCAATTGAGGGTAGCAGCCACAAGTTTTGTATACCATCAGCTGATAACTCAATAAAAGCAATTTGTCCTAAAAAGTAGAGCCATAATTAAAGCATCGCTGATAACTTACTTGAAAAGTAGCAAACAAAAAAGTGCTTTAATTGTAAAAAAAAGAAAAGGACTACAAAACCAAAAAAATTAAATGCTTTAATCAGACATCAGCTTTTTACAAACGCAATGGAGTTTTTGTTGTTTGCTACTACAATCACTAAGCCATTTCGTTGGCATTGATATTGTTTCCTTTTTTTTTGTTCGCATTATTGTGCCATTGTTGTTGCTACAACTATTGACTTAGTTGCCGCTGGAAATCAATTATTTACGAGCGCCCTTTGCGATGGAGCAGAAAAATGCAATTAACATAATTCAAGGCACCATTTCATTTGACATCTTAGTGTGATTGCACAAACATGTTACATGCCAAGCCACACAACAACAAACAGCCAACCAACAACGGACAGCCAACAGACAACATCACTCACCCCAAGGCAACGGCAGGTAAACAAAGCAAGGTAAGTTCGCCATGTTTAGATGGGAGGGTGAGCGTTGTTAGTCGAGCGGAGTAGTGTAGTGTGGCAGCTAGTTAGTTAGTTAGCTAACCAGTTCAGCTACCCAGATGCCCAGCTGCCCAGCAGGCTGACTGTCAGTCAAGCGCACCGCCAACAGTAGCAACACACTTTGCCGCATAGTAGTGCAACATCAGCAATAATGTCGCCAACGCTATTGGCGTTCCACGTTACACAATGTGCCACATCAGCAATGTTGTGACATGACTGCCGCAATGTCTACTCCGTGTTGTTCATTTTTCACCTCATCTGTCTATGTTGTACATATGTATGTATGTATTTACTAAGCGGATAACTATTTCGAACTCTGGGGAAGTTTTGGAATTTCTCTTGACAGCATTGTCTTGGCACAGTACTTCTCGTCCCACTCAACCTTTTTTTTCTACGACATACCAAACGAAAATCATCATCACGACCGATATGAGTGCCAGTGAAGTTAAGAGAATCACCTTGTTATCATTACTTATATAAATAACGATGTCACAGTTACGTCGAAAAATGGAACAATATAGTTAAGTCATTTTGGGGAAAATATTTAATAACAATAGTTAATTCGTATTTGATGTTCCCTTTGAATTTTATGAAACGCAGATTAATGCAAATGTGTCTCTTTGCATAATTTCAATATGGCGGTAAACGACAAAATTCATTAATTAAATATGTGCATCTTAGTGAAAAAATGTGCTTAATTTCAGTGCGATGATTTACATTAAGGAAATAAATGAAGCAAATGCTACCCTAAAGCACGGTGCAGATTATAGCAATATGATATAAGATACGATATGAAAGACACATCGAATTTCTTTGGATCGCTTTCAGCTTATATAATATGGTTCCGCTGACCTTAGTCAAGCTAAGTTGGTCATGAAGAATTTTAAAAATAATGTTATCGGATACTACGATAATTTGTGGAAGACGTTTTTCCTTAAGCAAACATCTTTCTATATTAATTTTTCAACTTTTTGGATAACTCCCGGTGCGGATGTGTCTAATCAAGCGTTCTGACCGTAAGTGACTCCCTGTTTTTTATACACGGACGGGTCCAAACTCGATTTGAGAACTGAATATTTTTTTAGCTTTTAAATTCCACTTTGCTTGATTGTATTACTGGTTAAGTTGATAACTATTTTTGAGTATTGATCACTAGCACAATAAGATGTGATTCCTGACTGCCAAGCTCATATCGAAATCTTACTTTAAATGTTGCAGGATATTATATTTATATTTCGTGCGCATATTATATTTACTTCTTACCGTTACGATATTGATGCAAATTCCAAAGCCCACGAACCAGCTTGTAGTGGCACACTTCTCCATGGTACAAAAATTTCGAACTCTTGTAAAATTTTAATTATTCAATAAGGAAATTGCTAAATTGAGATGGTGGATGCCTCCTGGAGGAAATTTTGAAAATGAGTTTTGGATGTGAAAGATGACGAGATTATTCGGCACTTTATAGAACATTTGGATGAAATCAGATCTATAAATACATGGCGTGTTTTTTCTTTTTAATACATTTTAAGCACAAGCTGAAAGCTCTTTTATAGTGTTTATAACCAAACTAGATATATGTAGATATATGAAAAGTCAAGGCATTCATGTTTGAAGAAATAATCGTTTCGAATCGATTATAATTTTTCTTTAAATATTATGAGATTTGAATCGAACTCTATTCGATAACGACACATTTTAAAGCCAGAATTTTAGAAGTTCGCCTTTTTTATTTTGCATACTCATTGACAACGTTAGTAACAAATTTGCAGTGTCTAGTTGATTTAAAGTGTCAAGTTGATTAACACAAATGACAAGATCAACACACATTCCCAACTATCAATTTCGTTCTTTTCGCAGGGTAAGTTTTGGCTGGCAATAATTTGCAAGCAAGAAAACAGCTGATCACAGTTAGCTGATTTTAATTAAGACAAATGAGCAAATTGTATATGAGATTTTTAAAGTTGCCAACTACAAAGTGAACATAATTGAACGAGTGAGAGGTAAGAAAATATTTATTTTTTTAAATTTCTTTGTTAAAATATCACAGATAAATAAATTATCAGCATTTTCTATTTCAGTATTCCGGATGTAAAGACCAATTCATTTAGATATTTTGTCACAATTTGTTACTCTTTCTGAGGGAATACTATAAAATTATTGGTGGCATTGTGGCAACAAGCTGGCTATCAAATAAGTATTAGCACTTATTGAATTAGTGTTATAATAGGAGACAACTTTTTCTCACTTTTACTATTCCAGCCACTTTGGGCTACCTCTACACCACCTTAATATCGACACCCACACACCAGCTGTTCAAATTGATTATTTACCGACAACATAATTTAGCATTTTGACAATAAAAAATCATGGGGGCCCGTTTTTAAGAGCCAAAAAATCCCAGAATACTCTATGCATACATACATATGTTTCTACATATATACCTACATACAAACAAATGTACATATTTCTACACAAGTGGCTGCAAATATCAATGAGTCGTCTGCGCGTTGCAAATTGTTGAGTCATAAAAATAAATTTTATTATGTCGTTCGAGAAATTAAGCGAACACAATAAAATTTAACTTAAAACTACTAAGCTAATGAGAATGACAATAAAATTGAAGCCACAGCAAAGTTGCATGTATGAAATATAAAAACAAACCAACATCCCTTCATAAAAACGTACGAATGTGTTCTCGTATATGCAAATATATAGCTTAGAAAATACAGAACTCTCTGGCAATGACGTAGCGACCGCAAGGACGTTTATCACTCTTTGGGTTTCTGTTAATCGTTACACTTAACATAACAGATGTGACGACGAAAAGATACAATCAGAACGCATTGTATTTTTATATGCGAATGGAATTCCCTCAATTTTCGCTTTATTCTTTAACTAATATTCGCTACATTTGAACAAATGATAATAGTATAAGTACATATATACATACTCGTATGCACATTAGGGCGAACCAAACAACATTTCACCTGCCATCCAACTCTGCTACATCTCTCGTAACTTTATTCTTTACCTAGTCACCTCTCTTAACTTCGTCTCACCTCTGCTAACTGCCTAGATATTTGCTTCTACCTCCCACTCAAAGCGTTCTCTTCCAAGTTACACGCCACCCAATTGCCTCTCTCAACTCCCACTCCTCTCTACTACCTTCAGTTAAGTTTTTTCTGCAACGAAAGTGTGTTTTTATTTTCGAATAAAGAATTTTTAAGCCCTTTTAAGGTTAGGATTGTATGTGTGAAAAAAAAACTTATCACGCCTTTTTTAAGTGTTTCCATAAACTATTATCCCAAGCAAATACAAAAAATTTCAGAGTCTTATATTCATCGGCGCGCTTCTCACGACACTCCTTTAATGTTTTTGAGGTTAGGTTTTGATTAATGTTCACCTACAAAAAATTCGAAACCTGCGCCATCTTTTTTTCCAAAAAATTAATAATACTAATATACTACTCCGCAAATGTATGATACGAAACATTCTATAAGAGAACGAATAAAAAAATTTCAAAATGAGGACAGTCGAGTGTTGTGCATGCTCAAATTTATTTACAATTTATTATTTTATTTTCAGAATCTCCCTAACGTACATGCGTATGCAGCTGTCTTCGAATAAAATATGTGATTTTTATTTAGTGCTTCGACACGGTTATATTCTGTTTTGTTCTTTTTTTGTAAAAGAAAAAACAAATGACATTAAGTAGTTTGAAAAATAAAATAAATGTGAATAAATGGGGTTTCGCGTTGTCTAGATTGTTGAGTGTTAAGTGTGACGCAATTAAAAAAATCAGTCGCAAATATCTGGTGGGCGTGTGGTATGCCTATATACCGGCCATATGTTCATATTTATGCTATATCGGAACAGTTAAATTGTTGTTGCATTTTGATTGTACGGTTCATAAATTCAGTTCATAAATATCACATTACGGCTCCATTATTCATTCTTTTTTTGTTTCTGATAATTATGATATTTCTAGTTAGTTGATCGAAATCTCATTATTAATTCCCGTTTCTGTTTTTATATTTCATTTCCATACCAACAATTTAACAATATCTTTTCTCTGTATGCAAGTACAAATTTTTTTTCTTTCATAAAGACAAAAAAATATCAACTCTAACAATGAACAAAATTTCATTTGTTGCTGTGCTTATCTCATATATGTATATACTTATGTATCTGCTGCAACACGTTTTCAATTTTAAATCTCGTTTTGACTTCCAATTTTAGTTATTTAAAAATTAAAATTTCATACAAATTGGTGCTCAATCAAAATTTTAATTGATTTCGATATGATTTGATCGCTGGCGAACCGGTGTTGGAAGTAGTTGAACAAGTTCTATTTACCAAATCCGTTTGCGACTAACTGTAAACTTATTTATGTATGTTATGTACATCAATAATTATTTGCATTTAACAAGCTCAGCTTTATCATAAATATTTATTATAATCCCAAAAAATGCGATATTGAATACGAAAATCAGGTTATGCAATTGCCTCGAATAAGCAATAAGTCGAAGATTTTTTTTAATTACACTCGTTTACAAATGTGGCCGGTGTATTCGTGTGGGTAGTTGTGCGTGCCATAACTCGATATGTTCGAGGTTCGAATCTCAGTCAGGGCAAGTAAAATCTTAATCATATAAAATTTTTTTTCTAATAGCGGTCACCTCTCGGCAGCCAATGGCAAACCTCCGAGGGTATTTCTGCCATGAAAAAGCTTCTCATTAAATACATCTGCCGTTCGGAGTAGGCGCAAAATTGTTAATCCTTCCATTTGTGGTATACTATAAAGACGCACACCACAAATCACAAATGGTAGGAGAAGCTCGGCCACACACTGAGCTACATATATCGTGTAAGCGATAAAAAATTTAAAAAAAATTGTAGTGTAAATAAAAAAAATATTAGCGATTCCTGCCACATAAAAATAAAATTGAAATTAACGTCGCTATACATACAAGTGTTATATTTATGCATAGTATTAATTTTTTAGAACTATCAAAAAATACAAAAAAAATTATTGGCTCCAGTAGCTAAAGTAAGTGTTATATCAGGTGGCAGAAGCAAGAATTTGACTTTCTTATTGGCATGCCAGAGCTGAGCTTAAGATTGCATGAATAGCCGCACTTATGTATATCTTTTAACTTAGTATGGTTCAGTTTTAATGTTAATATAGTTATCAAATCATTGGCATAGCATCCAGCATCATTTCCCTAAAATTTAAATATTTTTTTATAAATAAAAAACCATTGTGGAAAAATTTTTTTGACATTCAAAATAAAATGCAAATTAAAAAGCAAAAGAAGCCTTCACAATGAGTCAATAATTTACTTAGACATTATCAAATTATTTAATTTTGTTACTCGAAATTTTTTTTTCTTTTTATTTACTAATATTTTTTACATACAATTAATAGTTTGATCACCCCAAGCATAATTTTTTGCATATATTTACGTATCAAATCTGCATTTTGAAGACATTAAATAATTTATCAATAAAGCAATTAGAATTGTGCATTGACTCACGCAAGGCACATCAAAAAGGTAGGCGCAACAAACATTTTTTTAATTTTTTATTTTAATTTGATTGGGAAATTTTGTATTTGCTTGTAATAAGAATGATTTCAGTACAATTCATGGTAGTTGATAAGATATTTTTGAAACAGAAGCTTTTAAAAGCAAAAACAAAATACACAAAACTCCCAATTTTTTTTTTTAATTTTTACTGCCAACCTATTGAATATGCCTTGCACTCAACTAGTTTTTGAACATGCAAAATCTTGCGGATAAGCAACTTGGCACCGAAAATTATTTAAAACTTCATACAAAATTTCGTTAAGCAAACACCTCCTAGAGAGGAGATGGGGAGAAAACATTAGAGAGATAACAGCAACAACAACTGTATTGACACTAACGACATCAGCTTATTAGCAATTAATGAAGTAAACCAAAGTTATTAATATTCTAATAGGCAATTTACGTCAAAAGAGCATATTACTTTTTGACATTAGAATCACAGATTATTAAACCTGTATAACAGTCCGTTCTCATTCTATCTACTATGGGTGTGTACGAGTATTTAACAGTGCTGCCTGCTAGCCTGCCAGTCTACCTGCCGACCACCATTGATGTCGAGCCCAATAGACAACTCACCGTAAAAAGCAGTTCTTTATTTGACACAATCCCACTTTTCCAATACGCAAGAAAATTAAGTTTGCATGACAGAATTTCATACGTACTTATTTACACTTTCTTAACGAGAGAAGGCAGCAACGATAAACCAGGAAGTTCATTGTTACAAAATTGTCCCTTAAATGGTGTTGAAATAATTTGGGAATTAAAAACGCCTTTCAGTTATTACAGCTACATATCTCTTTTTGGCAATGTGCCAACTCAAAAGAACACTTCCAAAGCAAATGACCGACAGCGAATTTGCGAAATTGATTAATTGTTGTGCAGTCAAATTGATTAATTACATAGTTAGCTGGTGGCAAGGCGCTTTGTCGCGGTCTATTTTTGGGAGTCAGTGATTCTGCTTGAGCTTTGTATTTGTGATTTTTGACTATCAGAGCTGCAGCTTGAGCTAGTTGTTGGATGTTGCCTAATTTTTATACCCGCGCACTTGTGTACAAGGGTATTATAACTTTGTTCGCATAACGGTTGCTTGTAACAGCATAACGGACTCAAGATAGATATAGACATATATATACCAAAATGCTCAGAATGAAAAGAGAAGTCGATTTAGCGATGTCTGTCTGTCCGTCCGTCCGTCCGTTCGTGCAGACGATAACTTGAGTAAAAATTTAGATATCTCAATGATTGTCTTTGACCCAGAGCAGGTTGGTATTGAAAATGGGCAAATTCGGATAGTAACCACGCCCACCTCCCATATAACGGCAATTGTCGAAAATGAAAATATTGCTATATTTCAGTAGCTATGGAAGTTTATTTGCTCAAATTTGGTATGTATTGTTGAACTCGAGCAGAAAATCCGACTGTTCTACAGGGGGCGTGGCACCGCCCACTTATGAGTTCATATGTATATCTCTGGAACCACCCACCCAATTTTGGTCAAATTTGGTATACGTATTACACTATGCTTATTTAAGCGATATTTATCAAATTCTGACCATAACCACGCCCACCTGTCATATAACGGTAATTTTCGAAAATACTAAAAATCGGACATTTCAATAAATGTTGAAGGGAAATATCTTGAATTTAGTACTATGTGGTGTTGTATTGCAGCCAGAAATCCGACTATATGTCTGGAACTATTTTATCGATTTCGTCTTAACTTGGCACACATGTTAGATTGTACCTAGTTAATTTAAAAATTTAGTTGAAAGCGTGCGCCGGGTATATAAAGTTCGATCGAACTTAGCCACTTCTTTACTTGTTGTTCTTGGTTTTAGAAATGAAATTATTTGATTTTAGAGATGTATTGCTTTGAATTTGCTTTAGAGAGGCAAAAATCATACTTACATAACTTCAGAGTTGTTGAATAAAAATACTAAACACCGATTTGAATACCAACGGCCAGCAAGTAAGTATTCCTGTTACTCTTGCATTTGGTATATTCAATAGCAGGAAATAGATATTTTTAGGCCCGAAAGAGTCAGAAATTGCCATCCAGAAATTATCTAAAACTTATTATGTACTCATTGCTTTGGTTATAAAAAAAAAAACACAAATTATTAGGTCGCAAACGATCTTCTAGAACAATCGTCGATTTACGGAATGTCTCTTCCAAGTACCTTGTACTAATACAAATGGAAATATGAAAGCAGAAACGAACAGATACTGCGAACCTAAATTGTATACTGCAACAAGGGAGCTTCCAACACAATATGGATCTACTATACAATATTTAAGAATATCAGTCTGATGAAGGCCAAGACCGGAAGCGCTATAATATAAGCTCAGAGGTTTCAAAAAGCATAAGAGAGAACCAGCATAAACTTCATTGATCCACATGAAAACTCAAGAGATTAACCAATAATGTCGATAGCGAAAATCTTGCTGTCGGCTCCAACTGACAATTTCATTCATACTGAAAGTATATCCAAACACGTTGGCCTATTTTTAGTACACACTTGACTCCCAGTTCGCCTGAGATATTTTTCTAGCCAGTTTCTCGGTGATTCGGAACTTCAGTCGGACAAGCACACTGCGATTTAAAAAAGAAAATTAATCTGTGATTTTAACCACTCTGTTAGCTGAACAAGTCAGTAAGTACATATGTATGTGAGCTAAAAATAATCAATCAAAATTAATTATCAACACATTTGGCAAATAGAATTGAAGCAAGAAAACTGCAAACTTCGAAAGTAATAACAGGCGACTATGTACAAATCTAGTAACATAGGGACAACTGTGTGTGTTTTGACTCATAATGATTCTCACGTGTTTAATTTTCGTTTATCACCAAAATCAATCTTTGTTGGCTTTTAATAATTATTGCGAGCTTTTATTTATTACTTTTATTTCGTTTCGACTTCTACATTTGAATTTGATTTATTTCAAGTATTTTGCGATATAAAGTTAATATATACTCGTACATAAATACATATATACATAGTATATAAACAATAATAATATTCATACATATGTATTACGAATATGAGCGCCATCAGTTGTGTAGGTTTCTGCACATTCAATTACTATTTTTTGCAAATAGTATTTACTTACATAAATACATACATATCTACTCATACACACATATGTTCGTAAATGAATTGTTTTTTGTTGCTACACTTGTTAAAAGTCTTTTGATTTTTAAAATTCCCGCATTATTAAATTAAAATTGGCATTAAGTAGAAACAGAATTGAAAGTGAAAACGAATTTGAGTTAAAAGCAAGAATAATTTATCTCAGCACGTTTCCAACAGCGCCACTGACAACAGTTCATGTTTATTAATCCAACAAATCTTACTAATTATGTTGGTAATACTTATATTTCCGCTTTTGTTTTAGCATAAAAGGGTGCAAATATATATTCATAACATTCGTCATTTCTGGTAGGAAAATTCAGACAATTTTTTTTTTTTTTGGTATGGGTGCGCCCAAGGCCGATAGACAATTATTGCACTTGTTATTCAAATGAATGCTGTGAAAGTTTATTGCTCTCATAAAATTAGTAAATTTGGTTTCTGTTATGAAAAGTTACATATTTGTTAATTACTTCCGCATTTTATTCTTTCATCTGACATACTTAGTTTTTTATGTTTGCTTCCCTTACATTTCCCGACATTTGGCACATTCATCTTTCTGGCGAAAAACATTAATATAAATATACGCATTCATTGAGAATAACTTTTCTAAGTAAATAAAAACTTGCATACTTATTTGAAATATTGGCTTCGCAGAGCGGTTCAATAGCTCACCGAATTAAAAAAAAAAATTTTTTTAATGTTTCTAAAATATTGGTTTTTTTTTTAAATTATTTGATTTATTTGGCTTAACTTGATGAGATTAAACTCTACAGTCATGCAATTGATATCATTTCTTTGTTCGCATGGTATTCTGGGTTTAAGTAAAACGTAGAAAATGCAAATTTGAGTCCAGTCAGGCCTTTTACTCAATTCATGAACAAGTTGCATATTCATGCTTCTGGCATATGGGGAACGTAAGAATTCTTTCTCACATGAAATATCTCAACCAATTTTTAAGCTTCTCCCTCCTTTTAAACTTCGATAATATGGTGATTATATTTTCAAAGAGCACACTGCTAGGTAGGAAAGCTTTCGAGTGTCCGAATTTACTGTAGCTTATCGAGGTCCAACTAACGTTGTACCGCCTGAAACACGATTTCCAGCCGCAATCAAGAGCGAATTGTGTCAGCGTTAGTTCTATCCGCCACAAAGTGCAAATTTTGGTTTCTAGATCCTTGACTGGGAAATGCTCCGGCTGATTTTTAGATGTGTCCATGGTAGTTTTAAGGGAAATTATGCCCCCTTGCTAAGCACCTTCTTTCCGAAAATTGCCGCCAATCGTATCATCTGAAGGCTATATATGTACATATAAATATATAAAATGAAATCAAACCACACTTCTAATTATCACTCATATAGTGTTCCCAGGGTCGGCTAACCAATACATTTTTGTTACTTCTTGCATTATAAAGAGATTCAAACAAAAACACACAAGTTGATCTTTTTTAAATTATTTTCATTGGTTGCCATGTAGGTTTTATAGGTTCGTTTAAAATAAATCTATTTTCTAATTTAACATCACGAGAAATTTATGAAGTTTGAAAAAATTTATAAAGTTTTAAACAGAATTTAAGCAAATTAGTATGCAGTTTCAATGCACTTTGGACTTTAATATACGAGGTCGAGTCAATAAGTCTGTGACTTTTTGAATGAAACACAAGTTTTTGGGTAAACAAATATTTTATTTTTCAACATAGTCTCCTTTGAGTTCTATACACTTTATCCAACGTTTCTCCATTTTTTTAACCCTTCAAAAAAATAAGATTTGTCGAGGGCATCAAAATAGGCATTTGTTTGTGAGATGATTCCATCGTTGGAGTCAAATCTCTTTCCGCCAAACAATTTCTTCCGATTTGGAAATAAGAAATAGTCACTGGAGGCTAAATCGGGAGAATAAGGCGGATGAGGGAGTAATTCGTTTCCCAATTCATGGATTTTTACCGTGGAAACTACGCATGTGTGCGTTTGCGTTTTTGGTCGATTGTCAGCAAACGCGGCACCCATCTTGCGGAAAGCTTTCTCATAACCAAGTGCTCATTTCAAATTGAAACCACTGAGCCATGTGAAGTGCCTAAGACTTCCCCAATCTCTCGCACTTTCAATTTCCGATCGGCCAACACCATATCGTGAATTTTTCCAACTGTTTCCGTTGTTGAGACCTTAATTGTGCGTCCAGAACGTTTGGCATCTTCCGTGCTTGTATGGCCACAACGAAATTCATTAAACCACTTTTTTACCAATGAAATTGATGGTGAAGTGTCCCCATAGTATTTATCAAGCTTAGCTTTGGTTTGAGTGATGGTCTTTTTCCGCAAAAAATAATGCTTAATGAGCACACGAAATTCATTTTTTTTCCATTTTCTCCTCAAATCACGCGGTAGTCTGCTAAGAATGGCTGTCAAACACAAACTAAATGCCGCAGCTTGTTCAAATTTTGACAGGAGTCAACTGACAGATGCCTGTTGATAATAGCAGTGTTGAGGCAAGAAATTCCCAAAAGTCACGGACTTACTGACCCGCCCTCGTAATAGTGTGTTAGTCTGAATAGTCCAAATTTTTTCTTTCGTATTCTTTTCCATATAACTAAATACTTATTTAAGCAAACCTTATTATTTAAACCTTAATTTTTTTATATAAAAACGAGTTTGCATTACTTCGTTAATTAAAATCGTCCTTTTTCATTTCTACATACATTATTTCGCACTTCTTTCTTGGCTTTCCACTTCATGCAAATAGTTACATATTAAAACTTACCACACCCTTGCCACAAATGCGCTGGCACATTCATCATCACTACAAATATATCAGATTAAAAGGGTATTTTATTAAATGCGAATTTTCGCATTATGCCTTACAGCTTTTCACTCAACCAACTGTCACCAATGCCGAAATCGGGCAACTATTCTTTTGCCATATTTTAATATATTTTTTAATTTTCATAAATTCATAAATGAACACTCATTGGCAGCAGTTGTTCGCTACAATTTTTTAATGATTTTCTGCTCTTCAGTGCAATTAAGCAAGTATATCGTAATGTAATGATGATGGGAGATTCATTACATCACATTACTGTACGTTTTATTAAATATTTTAACCGCATTTACTGAAATACTTCTGTATACAGTGTTGTGCATATCAAAAGTAACAGCATTCAAAATGACAGCTTGCCACGTGCATTTATTCATTAGACTTTTCAATTCAAATTCAGTCTATTGTCTACCATAAACCATAAAAATCAAAGTTTTAAACTTTTTAGAAAACATAAAAAAAAGTTTAACAAATTTGTATATAGACTTTCAACTTTTTTCTAAGAAGTGTTACAATTTTTTTGAGTCTGCAGTTTTATAGCCCATTAAATTTTAGCCTAACAATTTGAAAGTTTCAAGTACATAGGTGTTAGCGTTGATTTATTAGAATATTTTTCGTCAAGGATGTTGCGACTTGCTCCCATATAAAAATAAAAGTTGCTTTCTCGTTATATGAAAGAAAGACGCAACAACCTTGACGAAAAAAATGTTAATAAATCAACGCTAGTTCCTGGCTACTTGAAAATTCCACTAAACTTAGACTAAAATTTAACGAACTATAAAACTGCATAATCAAAAAAATTCTTAACACTTTTGAGAAAAAAGTTGAAACTCTATATACAAACTTTTGACGATTTTTTTTAGTTTTCTACAAAGTTTAAAACTTTGATTTTTATGATTTATGTTAGACAATGGACTCAATTTTATTTGAAAATTCTTAAATATAATTAAATAAATATACGTGGTAAGCTTTTAATATGCACAACACTGTTAACACAGCTGCATGATAAAAAAACATCGTCCAGCATAATCTGCAATAACCAAACAACTACGGTTTTATTGTTATGAAAAATCATTTTTGTAAGGAGCGAAAAGCTATTAAGCGGTGATCGCTTTCAGGAATAATTTTTCTTTGGAGCAATGTTTATTTGTTTAATTTCACTGATGTACTCGTATTAAAACACAATTCGGTAGACAAAATTATCAAACCTCTAAACTTTCCTTGAGCAAAATAAATCTCTATAATAAGAGCTTTTGTTGCTTCTGTAATTTAGCCTAAGGAACGCCAAAACATGTTCTTTGCGAATGTGTTGCTCTCGCTAGGCGCAGACTCGTTCAATTCGGTAGCATTATACTTTGCACACTTACACGACCGCACTGAAAAAGTCGTATTTTTTTTTTAATAATAATAATAATAAACCCCATGATACAATCATTTTTAAAGGTAGTTTCACTCTCTCAATTCAGAAGCCATATTAACCGTTTGACATAAACACTGTACTATATTTTCATGCTACCAGTTTCTTGTTAAAAAATCCTATATTTTTCGACAGAAAACAAAAGACAACAAAAACAAAATATGAAAAAATAAAATACAGAAAAAATTTAATTTTGTTACACAATTGATTTTTTGCTATTAAAAGAATAAAAAAATGAGTTGCTGCTTCGCGGAATGCAAGAAAAATTGCAAGGGCCTGAAGATCAAGCACTTTAAATTTCCGGCGATACCATATTTAAGGCAAAAATGGATGAAGGCATGCAAGGTCAGTGCCCATCAGCTACCTAAAAAGGCATTTGTGTGATCCATACACTTTTCAAATGAATATTTAGTTGCTCGAAATAAATGTGGACAACTAAACCGAAACGCCATAACAAGAACAGAAGGGTAATTATGTCAAATTTGTTTTTCGAGGCAAACTACAGATTTTACTTTAATCAGGTACCAATCGTCGAACGAAACGAATATGTCTATCTACCATATGCCAGCGAATCTAGCGCTGAAACAATATCGAGGAAGATAGTTAAAAAAGCCTATGTGAGCGTTTCAACACAAACTATTTCCTAAGTTTAACTTAGACAAATAGAACAGGGTAAAGACCTAGTACTTTTAAGTCATAGGTATACAAATTATTAATATAAGTATTATGTTTGTGTTCAAGTAAATCAGGGTATAGAAATACTCGTACTTGACTTTGATCCTTTTCCCTGTACAGTAATGGTGTTATCACCTACATATGTACTTATTAGTAAATATGTTATTAAAGTGAATCGATGGATGAATATATAATTAAATATATAATACCTTGTGATGAGCTGTAGACATCAATAGAATAAATTGTAGTCCTTGAATTCCAGTTGAACAATTTTTCCCCTGTGAATAATTTACTAACCCAAATTTAAATGAAAATCTTAACCAACCCGTCAAAATCACAACATTACAGTTTAGAGGATATTGCGTACGCAATTCTGCTGGTCCTCGATGCTACAAGCTACTAAGAAAAAAAACTTTCCGCTCCCATCTCTATCAACATTGCGTAGATGGCCGACAAACTTGTTGGGGTTGATAACCAACTATTGTGAATCTGAATGTTCTTCTATGGCTTGGCAAATTTTGGAGGGTACCTCATTGCGAAAATGAAACTTCAAGAATTTGGTTTCAAAACATCAAGTCTACACATCAAAATTATACTTTCGTAATTCTGTTTGTAAAAATAAAACGTGGTAGTTTATCGGAAACACCAAATTATATGTACGATCAAGCACAGCAAAAGTGTTACAGATATTGACGAAAAATTAGAAAAAGATTATTTTTGGGAAGAACATATTTCAGGACCCGATATTTAAATAGGATATTGAATGAAAACAAAAGTACAAGTGTTAATAAAAAAATTTAAATACTATAACATAGTCTTATTAAACTAAAAGTATCGCACGCATTTTTATTTGAGAGCTTTGGATTTTTAATAATCTGCTATTGCTTGCAGTAGATGTGAAAAAATTTCGCGCAATGTTCAAAGCTGCATTTTCATGAGACGATTGGAAAATCGCTTGTCCTAAATTACAAAAAAGTCGACTGTTACTCAAATTAGACAGGCAATTATGGCTTGTCTAAAAAATCGCCTCATGTAAATTAGTAAGCGCTGAATAGTAAACTTAATTGCCGCTAACCGCTAGTAATTTTAACCAGAGATGGTGTAAACAGCCCTAAATACTACCTAGGTTGAAAGATTACACCACACATTGTACATTTATATTCATCAGTAAAATTCTACTGCATGGTGAAAAATATACATCCAATAAATGAAACATATGGTACATACATACATATATAAAATTTACACGATTTGTGTTTGAAATACAATAAAATTAAAATTAAAATCCCCAATGTCTTTTCCAACGAAGTGGCATTATTGGCCGTCGAACATTGTTTATGTCAAAAAATTAAAAGTGAAACTACCTCTAAAAATATTTGTATCATGATAAACCCAACGATAACCACCCTCCTTTCCCGCCCAACCGGCACGAGGGGAGCATCCGCATGACGCAAGTATTTTTTTTTTTTTTGGAAAGCCATTCATAGAACATTTCAAAGTCTTCGCATATAGAGTTGTTTAAATATCATCACTGTCATTTTCTTTTTTATATTACGTATTATTTATCTATTCATTTATTTATTTATTTATTTTTTATCAAGGCCAAGGATTGACCTACATATATAATTGGTGCAAAATTATTATAATTATTATAGTTACAATCAGAATCATAATTATTTTTGTAGCCGTTGGCATTATTGTTGCAGATATTATTATGGTTGTTGTATACCTATTGTCCCGTCTGTTGGTGTAAGTTTACAGCTATTAAAGGCTTAATGTGCGTTACCACATTACTGCTTCCACACAATACAAAACTCAACAGAGACGACGTAGTGCATTGTACGTTAAACGTTAACCTTTCTGGAATTGAAATTTCTGTAAAAAAAAAATACTAAATTACACTCACACACTAAGTGGCTGAAGGGTCGCAAAAAATGTACAGGACATGCAAACAATTACCAAAATGGTCAGCAACACTTTAGCTCGACACCAAATTAAGCTAACACATTAAGGCAAACGGCAACAAGATTCGCCAAAGAGGCGAATAAAAACAATGAAATATGGGTAAGTTGATACAAAGGACGCTCTGCATGTAGGTAAGTACATGCATATGTATGTGTATGTATAATCGATAAAGAAGAGAAGCAAATTAAATGGCGAAGTAAAAATGGTGTAAAAAGCCCACAGGACAAAGAGGCTAGCCGAGCGTTAATGAAAATGACGCCAGTCCAGAACACACTTACGAAAATTATGTAAAAACAACTGCGCTAAGAGTCGCCCAAAGAATATGACCATAGAAGATAGTGCAATGTTGCAAAACAAAAAATACAATAAAGTAGATAAAAATCTTTTAGAATAGCGCAAAACTTGCAAAGGCGGCAAGGAAAGGGTGCAGCTAACCAGAACCATCAGCAGTGGCACCAAATACGAACACAGAATCAAAGTACACAAGTCACTAAGCAAGCAAAAAAAGTTCGACAATACAAATTAAAAAGTTTAACAAGCGCGAGACCGTGAAGTGGAAAGAGGTGGGAAGGTGCAGAGCACAACATGGAAACAACGAGGTAGCAACAAAATACTCACGCTTCCGTTAAATACTCACTCTCAAAACAGGCGTCTGTGTATCGGGCGTATATATGTGTGTATGTGTGTAAGAACACCGGCGACATCTAGGATCTAAGGACACGTTTACATTGTCCTGCTAACTTACTGCGCCACTAACTTGTTTCACTTTTCTAAAGCATTTATACATATTTGTGTGAGTGTTTCTCGTAGCGACTTTAATGAATGAAGTGCCAGGAATGAGCGCATAAAAGGAATGCAACACGACAACACTGTTAGCTGCTAGCTGCAGGCGTGTGAAGGACAAACGACTGGCTAAGTGAGATAGCATCTGTATAACACCGCCTACGAAGTGAGCACAAAGTGTTTTTGATTGTCATGCAGAGTTGCAGGGAGACAACGGATCAACGACACAACGAGGCTAACTGGCTAAGCGTGTGCATATATTTTTCTATATAGTCAATTTGAACGCCAGAGTTGACACCTTCGGAGTGCGTGATGCACTCAATGGAAATAGAAGTAATGTTCCGCGCGTATTAATCCATTTAATCTGACAACTTGCTGGTAAACAAAGCACTTGTGCTCAAGAATATGTAGATATGCGGAAGGATATGCCAGCAGCTGTTGCCAGACAGGTAATCAACTTCGAAAATGCTTAACAAATTGCTCGAACGTTCTGATTACACTTGTGTTGTGGTTCTTTAGGGAGCACGTATTGGGAAGGCTTGATAATGTACCGAAACGAACATATATCGGTATATCGCAACCGGAAACTTTGATCGTTGGGCAAACATTAAACTCATTAATATAAGAAGCTACCTTAAGTTCAATCCATAATTCGAATGAACCAATAAGAACTTCGGGTCCTCGAATAGCGAGACATCATAATTAGTACTTACTTTTGGTACCGCTAATAAATCTCAGGAATGTAGACTCAAATTCACCTTTAAGAGCTCTTGATCTTATCGTATTTAACAGAAACTAAAGGGTATTTACACCTAACATAAATTTAGCAAAGTTGAAAGAAATTATCAAATTAGTTTACGAGCAGAACTTAAAGAACGACTTAAGCAAAGAATTTTAGTTTTATACTAAGCAGATCGCTCTTTCAAAAAGCGGCTGCAAGTCTATGCAAGTCAAGCATTCGTTGTTTCTATCAAAAACACATTCATTGATTTTTTTCTTCTTTGAGACCAGACAGAAGGCACTGGGGTAGGCCAATTTTCCGGGAAAACAGATGTATCCTACTTTTACAATTGGCAAGAGGACATGCAAGAGAGTGAGCGAAATATATGTATATTGAAAAAAATATACTAATGAGATATACACACTCGTAGATGGCCGTTTCAGCAGTTTTAATATCTCAATTCGATGTTTAGCTCAGATACGGCAAATCTAAAAGACTAGAGTTGTTCGCAGTATTATACCCGCAATTGTAGGCTGTTATTTCGGTCACAGAATTGTGTGGGAGCCATACTAACATTCATTCAAATAGCTACAAAACCTGAGGCACTAGTTTCCGTTCAAACAGACGGACATGGCTAAATAGACTCAACTCATCATCCTGATCATTTCGGTATACTTTTTAATGGGTCTAACTCTGATACTTACAAACATCGGACCAAACTAAATATACCATTTCCATGAAAGGTGTAAAAAACTGTACATTTCAATGCAACATCCACAAGAACTCTATTAAAAGTGTTTCTTATTTTTCGTGAAATGTGTCAGGTCTTTTATTCATTGAGCTATACAAAATTTGTAAGGCGGCAAATTGCATTGTATTGCCAATATATTTTTGCAATAGCCAAGCAAAATGAAAAATTCAATAAGGACAAAAGCGAGTGCACAAAATCGAGCAACGAATGACTATGTAGAATGTAAGAATAAAGTAATTGCATTAAAATACAAACACAAGCACATACTCCTGCAAGGACACAACACTCTTGGCCCAAAGCACAATTTGGCAAAAGATGCACTTCTATATAAAGGAATGTATGTAATTTTAACTGAATTTTCTATGCCAATTTTCACAAAATGCACATCTATAAAATAAATTTAATTTACATGCATGAATGTATGCACAGATGTTTGTATGCATAAAAGCAGATACAATAGGCACTAATAGTGCTGAAGAGCTTAGAGTGTGTGCGAATAAACACACACATACAAAGTTACACACACTTATTTTTTGGTTTGTTCGTCCTTGCACTAGCTATCCACTTGATTATCTCTCTTATCAGCAGCTCTATTTTCATGCACATTTGAGACATTTAGCCTCACCCAAGGCACAATTGACCCACAAAAACTCGTGCACATATTTGCAACACATACATATTTACATATGTACGTATTTACGGAACATCAGGATGTATAATATTGCAAGAAGCTTGCACAATGGCAATCAAGCAAAAATAAGGAGATATAAGACTTACCTCATTTTATCTAAAATAAGTATGTACCTGTTACTTAAATATATAACCAGAATTACACTAGGGCAGCCCAGCATTGTAATGGCAAATTATGAATAAGAATTATTGTTTACGGTTTTTCTTAGAGAATGAACCATATTTTACTTGAAAAATTATTTTAATTATTACAAGAAAAATTAAGTATATTGTTTTGTTCTTTTTCTTGTCCGACAGGGTGAATTGTTGATATTTGTTGAACCGATTTCCCGATATCCCTTGTCAAGTTTGGTTTGGAGACAAACGAGAACGAAAATTGACACTGAAGATGGCACAACGCCGAAACCGGTTTGTCTCTAAACCAAACTTGACAAGCGATGACGGAAAATCGTTCCAACAAATATCAAAAATAAAGTAGCCAAATCTGTCAATGTGTGGTTGTGATAAAATTTTTGACGAAAGTATAACATATATATTTGTTTTTTTTAATGGATTAAAGATAATTTTTAAATAACAAGTAAGAAATGCTAAATTCGGGCGAAACCGATTTTTATATACCCACGCGATGTATTTTTGTATGGGCGGTGCCCATAATTTCATAAAAACCTCGTTTCTTCGTTTAAAATCTCTGCTAGTATTAAACTTTACTCAATTTCTTCCAATAAATACTGAAAAACGAAGTTTTTTTCATTTTTCAAAACTTCCGGAAGTTAGGCGTGGTTAAGGTCCGATTTTAAAAATTATTGACGGTGATGGTATTGATATCAAGGACAATATGTTCACCAAATTTTGTGACGATAGCGTACATCGTTTTGAGATACCTACAGACGCTTTTCTATAAGTGGGCGTGGTAACGCCCATTTTTCAAAATTTCAAGAAAATCAAGTTTCTTAATTAACTATCTCTCTAAATATCAAATTTTAATTAATATGTTCGAATAGATAAAGAAAAAACAAAAGTTTTGCATTTTTCAAAATTTTCGTTATATGGGAGGTGGGCGATGTTATGGCCCGAATTCAAAAATTTTAACGAAGATAACGGTGATTTGAGGAAAATTTGTTCGCCAATTGCATGCTATTGAGATACAGAAATTTATTCCATTTATCAAAATTACATAAATACCTAATTTCTTAGTTCAAAATCGCTCCAAATACCGAATTTCACTCAACTCGTTTTAATAGATACCGAAAAAATGAAGTTTTAGCATTTTCCAAAACTTCCGTTATATGGGAGGTGGGCGTGGTTATGATCCGACTTTAAAAATTTTCTACGGTAATAATAGCGATATCAAGGCCAATATGTCCACCAAATTTTCCAAAAACTTACGTTATATGGGAGGTGGGCATGGTTATTGACCGATCTTGACCATTTTCAATACCAACCTACCCTCCAAAGGGCAATCTATGTAACAAATTTCATTGAGATATCTCAATTTTTACTCAAGTTATCGTCTGCACGGACGGACGGACAGACATCGCTAAATCGACTTCTCTTTTCATTCTGAGCATTTTGGTATATATATGTATGCCTATATCTATATTGATTCCGTTGTGCTGTTACAAGGAACCGTTATGTGCACAAAGTTATAATACCCTTCAAACGATATAAAATACCCCCTTTATATGTATGTATATAAAACGAAGTTGCGTACGTAAAACCGCCTATAACTCAAGAATGGATTGTCCGATTTTTGTAAATATTCTTTTAATTGTGTATGTATGAAATTGCACTAGGAAAAATGTTACGGAGAGAAAACTCGAATAGAAGGAGCTGCAATCGCTTTATTACTAAAAATCGTCTTTATAGTCTGATTTCGGTTATATGCTAGATACGTTTTGGCGATGGGAAGAAAAACATATCTGCGAAAAAATTTTCAGCTATGTTTCGTATTTCTAAACCGATTTTGATAAAATTCAAATTGTGTGCTTGCATGATCAAATATGAATTTGCGCCAAATAAAGTTGCTTGGTAGCGCTGGAGTCGATATATTCGGAAATCTATACATCTTAACTGGGACAACGAAACATTGTTTTATATTAATCAAAGCTGATTTTTAAGCTTTGAAATCTGCCATATGTAGTACATATAAAGAATATTTAGAAGCTATGAAGACGGAGTAATAAGCGAATATATTCGCCACGAGGCGCAGGAGCCGAGTTATTGCCAATATTGTTGGAACTTAAATTATTTATAATTGCTAAAAACTAAGGCACCCTGATATACTCATATACAATCAAACACATTATGGCATTAAAAGATTTTGACTCCGTATGTCATGTTCTAAGAATCTGGAACTTGTGTACACGAGCATAATGTGTTACTTTTTTCTTATCCCTATATGTATGTATGTCAACAAATTAGTAGGTAAGGCATGCATATATATGTAGCTATAAAATACTTTGTATGTATGGGATATATAATACTGTGTAAATTTATGGTTTTGCATCGAAAATGAACAACTACATTTTTCTAATCTTCATTTATCTATTCTCGACACTATCAAATAGTACCTTTAACAAGGCTTTATAAAATGTAGATATTTGTTGGAACCATTTTCCGTCATCACTTGTCAAGTTTGGTTTATATTTTCGCCGATTTTGTTTCCATATCACTGATGAACAAAGTAGTTCTAAAAATTCTTATTAAAATATTTGAAATTTTGGGAAAATTTTTTTAATTTTTTTTTTTTTAATAATTTATATATTCCGGAAGTTTATTAAAAGTATAATAAAAAGTCCAAATATTCTTAAAGCGATGGAAATCTTTGCTTAAAGAGCAAATGATAGGCGACCTGTTACCGGGTTACGAGCAGAGATCTGCTTTGAGTGTGATCGAGCCTGTTCGAACACCCGCGGCAAAATTTGAGCACGAACGAACACCACACTCTCGGTAACCAAATTTACGTTCGAGTGGCACACCCATTTGTCCGAGCAAAAGTGTACAATGGTGAATTGTAAGTGTGGTACATAGTATACTAAAACGAACGATAATATTGAAATAAAGAGTTTCTACCATATGTACTAACATATAGCGTTGAAAATAATAATATTTGTAAAAGCGTAAGCGACCGCCACCTTGATAGAAAATCCAGTTATTAGTTGCTAATCTTTTCACAATGCATTTACTTACTTACAGATATGGAAAATGAAAACACAGACTTTTCAATATCGGTTTTTATTCATAAATATTTTACACTTTGTATAAAAATAATATTTCAATTTAACTATTTACATAAAAAAGCTATTAAAAAAGCATTCCATGCTGTTCCATCGGGCTTAAGGATTATTGACAAAATATTCCACACGAAACTTCGTCCTTTGCGTTTACCTGATAAGGTGTAACTGCCATTCGCAATCATTTCATAAACAAAATGTTCTCTTTCAGTCATTTTTTTCATTATATATGTATGTAAATATATACTTAGTAAACAAAGCAATCACAAAACAATCAAACTATTGCTGCCCTGCCGATCGCACAATACACTAAGGCAAACAAGAAATTTGTGTGTACACCCGAGTAGCAACTCGAACACTCGAGTACATTGTCCTGCAAGGCACCCGAACCCAATACAATACGTATGAAGAGCACTCGAGTGTTGTGACCAACATGTTCGTCTCTACCTCATTCGCTAACGAACAATATGTCTGCTCGATTAAAGGAATTGATGCAAAACTGGCTCGTTAGATGCTCGAGTATACACGAAAATTTTTTATCCGTTGCAGCTCTCTGGTTACGAGACAACTTATCAATATATTTTTTTATAGGAAATCATTTAGTTCAACAAAAAAATTCATTTAAATGACACTCAGGAAATAAAAAGGAAATTTTCTTCTATACAAATTTCTTAAATCAGTCTGAAGATCTCAAAAAAAAATGCTAGTAATTTAATTCTTTAAGAAAATGTACAGCATCGGCAAAGTTCTTTTTCAAGCTAAAGAAATAATGAAAAATATTTCTTGTGTTTTTTCTTATCACACAAATTTTTTATAGGAAATCATTTTTTTTTTTCATAACTAAGGAAAGGTTTTAATTTCCGTCATTCAAAATATCTACAGATTAAAAAGTAAGTATTCAAAAGGAGAAGTTTATAATATTCGAAATTAAAAAACAATCTTCATAAAGGGTAAGAGAAGTGTACAAAACGTTTTATATTTTTTTCTTTTAAATGAAAAAAGATGACTGCTGACCAACATATAAACTTTAAAAATTAGAAAACATAGTACATATGTATGTATGTATGTATATTGACGATCAATCATTTTTTTTGAATTTATGTAATATATCAAAATTAAAAAAAAATTAACTGTTTTGATATTTTGGTTATACTTTTATCATTAATTGTTTTTGAGCTAAAGACCAGTTCAGCAGGAAAATTATTAAGAAATAAAACTTTTATTCTGCAAAAAATGCATTTCGTGTATAATAATGTAAACAGCTTCTTAAAGTTTATTGGATTTACCGATATCGTGAATGAGTTTGTGGAAATTTAATTATTAAAAACAAAACATTTTTAACAGATTTTAATTTTAATACAAAAAAATTAAATAAACAAAATAACTCGGTTTTACTATCTGTATGTAAAGTATTAATAATTTTAAACTTTTGGTGTCAAGTTCACAGACCATTATCGTACTTCGCAGAGAGTAGCGTTACCGCAGCAACTCAAGTTGAGCAAAGTACTAACACAAGAACAAAGTTCGACACTTACCGCAGAACATAAAAAACACTGTAGAGCCACAAAAAAAAAAAAAAACAATGCGCAACAACACTGCAGGCGATGCAACGAGAGTGTTAGGCGAGAGTGCCTCGAGTAGTGGGAATAACAATTCGACGGGCAGTGCTGCCAAGGGGTGCCAAAAATGCATTAACCGCTGGAGAAACAACGTAAGCAGTAGTGCAGCAAGGATAACGGCAACTTCAGCGCGCGTTTGAGAGCCTTAAAGTGGCACACATGCTGCACTAAGTTGAACATATGGCTGAAGAGCCAACGATGATATGAAGTACCTACCATTTATTCTTATTTTTATATATCACTCTTTTGTTGTTGCAGCGTTTTTTTTTCTTCTTTTTAGTTGTCTGCCCGAGCAGCCACCAGTGCGCCGCAAACCGTGAAAGTCACAAATTATACGATCGCATTCCATGATAGCGGCAATTTGATGAAGGCAGGAGCAGCGCCGACGCAGAGGGAGCACAGCACAGCGTTGCACAGGTTAGACGAAGGTGAATATAAATAAGTATGTGTGCGAGTGTGTGCATGTGCAAGACAACCCTTGAGTGATGCGTACAAGGGTAAGTGAGGACTACATACGGCAACAACGACACCCAGGCGTGTGGCACTGATCCTGCCGCTACTGATATGTTAATAGTGATGATCCTTAAATTAACTGTTTTACATTCCAGCTATCGTTTTTATAATTTTTATTTTATTTTGTTTTTGTTTTCATTCGCTCTGCCGCTTTGTTTTTCCACAGTGCGGCTGACGTTTTTGCTTTGAAATCTGCCCTTTCTGTGACCATATGGTCAGCGCCAGCGCGATGAGGGATGTCTGTGGTGTGGCGCGTACTCGTGCCACTCGCGTGCCAGTTGGTCAAAATTCTACTACTTAGCAGACGAGCAATGTGGATTCCGCTGACCGACCAAATGGCAGTGAAGAGCAGTTGAACAGTTGGCCCTTTAGGCATTAAGTCAATTTGGTCTTCTTGCTTTTTAACGCTTCCATAACGCTTCCAAAAACAGCGGGCAAACAGTTCTCGTCGGTACGTTGTGGAGTGAAGATATTTTCGAAGAATATGAACTTGAACGTTAACACTTTGCAAATACAGCCAAAGTTTTGGGAACAGCGAACACAACAACACTTAATTCACAATTTCCCAACGCCTTCCAATGACTTCTCGTACGCATCCTCCGAGGAGGATGGCTCACCACACTACGCCAGCAGTCCCAGCTACACGCTTTCCATCATCAGCACCGCAGACAGCCACGTCGACGTGGCTGATGGGCAAAAGGAGAATTACGGCATGCTCAACGATTGGCCAACGTCATTAGGCTCCGCGCGGAGCCAAGCACACACAGCGGAATATTTTTATTCTAACTACGCCTACAACTTATCGCCACAGCAGCAACTGCACCACACACAGAGCAGCTCCAACATGACTTCCTGCATAATAACGAACTCCACAAGCACGACGCCCAGCAAATCAGGCTCGCCTGTGTCCACAACAAAATCCAGTAAAGCAAACAAACGAACCACCGGTCAGCAGAGCAAAGACGTAACGATTAAAAAAGCGGACGCATCATTAAAGCCGCCCAGTCCCAGCGTACTCAAGCGCCGGCGACAGGCTGCCAACGCGCGTGAGCGCAAACGCATGAACGGACTGAATGATGCCTTCGATCGGCTGCGTGAAGTCGTGCCAGCACCAACTATCGATCAGAAATTGTCCAAATATGAGACGCTGCAGATGGCGCAGACCTACATAGCCGCGCTTTGTGAGATGTTGGAAACCGAGCTCAATGCAGCTAACTACATAATCCAGCGCGGCGAGCAGCTAAATTTTCAGCAGGACATCTGATTGCAGTGACAAACGGGAGGGCAGCTATCAAGAGGAATGCTATGTAGTAGTAGGGAAAGGCATACTTACACGTGCGCTGTGCAGTTTTTAACCAAAGCAGGCAGGGGGCGGCGCGCGACTCGAGTGGCCGTCATTCGCTCATTAGTGTTAAGTAAATATTATGGCATATATGTATGTATGTATATGTATAAATACTCGTACGTTTTGTGAATTTATAAGTGCTTTTAATTAAAACGGAAATAAAGATTTGTGATTTTATGTAATGAAAGGAAGTGTAAACTTTAACTTGCTCACTTTGCATGCACCGTTACGTCGTTCGCTCAGGCGAAAGCTTGCGCGCTCATAAACTCGACGCATATAAGTTCCCGTTGTAAGGCAGACACCTTCACACATGTCGTTCGTTAGAGTTTTGTAACTTTATTACCTAGTAGCAGTTAGCTATGTAGTGTAATCGGAACGCTTTCCTGCATATGAAATTAATGAAGCTCGCCAACTTCGTTATAAACTTTTTTGCCTCTCCCGTTTACTTACGTACATATGTAAGTATGTAAGTAATGCCTGATGTAATGAAGACGTTAAGAAAATGGTGTATAATTAGAGCTTACACCAGCTGCTCACTCTCTCACGAGCACTTGTTGAGATTTTAAGACAAGCATATTATGGATTTCGAGGTAACTAATAAGTAAGAAACCCTTTTTGATAATGCGAGGTCTTAGAATTATATTCGTCAAAAGTGTATTCCAAATTAAAACTTTGGTGGCTGACAACTTACAATTTTTACAAAAACAACTATTTGAAACCTAGCAAATTAAAATTTGTAAAAAAAACTAAGAAAACAAATCCTAAGAGTTTTATAACCGCTCATGACAAAGTGTATACGAAATTTAAACTTTGACGACTGATGACTGTCAAAATAAACGTCAATTTGAAAATCTTCCTTATTGGGGCTTAAAACAGCCGATTACGGATTTTAATACCAACTTTAATTTATATAAGTTAAAAAATAATTTTAAATGGTAAAAGGATTATATTATGCAGTCGGTGAAAGTGTCTGTAAAATTAAAACTTTGACAGTTGAAAACTGGCAAATCAAATGCAAATTTTTTTTCTAAAAATGTGAACCACTTGTTCGTCGCTTATTGTGATTTTAAACATGTAGATTAAGGATTTTAAAATAAATTAAAGTTATTGCAGTTGCCAATTTATGTTTTTATGAATGTTCGCCAAATTAAAATTCTGAGAGTTGAAAACTGTCCAATTATACCTCAATTAATTTAAAAATTATATGGATTAGTGTGCGTCATGTCTTGGGTTCGAATCTTGCGAAAGTCTTGAAATTAGAAGTCTGCCAAAGAGATGTAGTGATCTCGGAAACAGCAGACATATCTTCTAAAGCTTTGAGTATTATTTTTTTTTTTAAATAATTTTGAAATTAAATTGGTGTTCATCTCAAAAATAAGAAATAAAATAAATAAGTTATCCATCAAAAACAATAGGAAATATAATCATAATAATAACGCTTATTGGGTTTTTCATCCAACCAAGGACTGAGTGCACGCGCCGTGTGATGACAAATTTTGTTGCTCAATTAAGCCAACAAATTTTGTACAGTACAAAACCCAGCTAATGAACTGAAATATTCTTCTCCAAATATATCAAAGTTTTACTCTTTCCAAGGAAAATGTATTTAAACTATTCACACTTTTTATATAGCGGAAAAATTTAGACTATTCATTCAACTTGCCTTACATTTTTTATTGGCTGTAATTTTTCCAGATCTAATACTCTTAACATCCTTTGGTCACAACCTTCTTCGATAATCTTCAAATTTAATACCGAATAATACGCTAGGTTCAATAGCTTTGATACCTACATATGCTAATTTGTTTGTTGGTGATCTCATTCCTACATAGTAGCATATGTACACACATATATTTACCATTCTTTAGTTGAACTATTTCAAATTAGCTTTAAGAAAAGTCTTAAAAATTTGGAAGAATGATACACACATGCATACATACATATATGTTTGTTTAACAATCAAAAACACCATTTCGATAGCGAAGCATACTGACACATTTTATATTGCGACTTAAATTTCGTTACCAAAATATCAAACTCTCTTCAATAGTAATTAATTTTCAATTTTATTTTATTTTCAATAAAGCCACCCCTATCCCATATTTTATTTACTTTTGATCGTTTCGCTTATTTAACTTGTTACCCGACAATGAAATTAAATTAGTCAATCAATCAAGCCATCAATAAATGTGCAAAGCAGCAAAACAAAAAAATAGTCGGCAGCAACAGCAATCAATGTGGCACCGCAACGACTCAAACAAGGAGCAATCAATTAACCACCCAAAACAAGCGCATCAAAGTAAGTACTAGTACCGACTGACAACACTCGGCAACACCCTTAATAAAAATCGAGAGAAAAAAGTTGGATTTCAGCTCGCCAATGAAGCATAACGCCCCCGCAGTAAAAAGGTCGAACGAAATGTTAACTCAACTTACCCTTTTGCCAGTGCCCCTGATCGGAATATATTGTGGGAAGTTGATCGGTAACTGAAAGAAAATATTAAAATAAAAGTAAAAAAAAGAACAAATAAAGTAAAAATATACAGCTTTTATCCAGTAATCAAGTAAAATAATTAAATTCGAAGATGACGGCGAACAGAAATCGCAAAGTCTACTCGCTGATTTTCATAGAGTTAATATAACTCTTTAAAATATAAAAAAAAAGTAAATAAGAATACCAATCTCTTTAAACAAAAATATGCAAAATGAAATTTGAAAGCAATTATGGAAAGTGCTATTTTTCACTTCTCACAAAAGCGGTCACAATGGAAATAATAATTATACAAATATTTTGTTTATTTCCTGACTAGCCAAGATTAATAATTTTATTTATTAATTATGCGCTTGCACTATTTATTCCTAGATTAGTGCTTGATCGCTTAGCACAACTTAAATTACTCTTGATTAAGAAAAAAAATATGTCTGTAACCAGGCAAGTACCTGAAAATCAACTAGAAATGCTAACAAAAGTGCAAAAAAAACAAATTGCAATGTACTACATACTTTCGCTGCACTTAAAATACTTCTTTTCAAAAAACTTGTCCCATAACTACACACAAATTCTATTTACTTGATATTTAACTTTTTTTACGCTAATGTCTAAAATAATTTATAATTTTTTACCCTCGCTGCTTACGCTCTTACAGACTTGTGCGAATGCACTGAAGTGTAACAAGTAACGGCAGCAGGTACGACCACGTCGTGACATGAAAGGGTGTGTGGCATTCTCGTGCCACTCATGAATTACCGCCACCGCCAAGTACTGTATACTTTAATATAAGGTCAGGATAACGTAATTTGTACGCAAGGGCTGTTGGCAGCAGTGAGTAAGCGTTAATAAAATAAAAAATACAAAGAAATTCCAACACACTGACTACCACAAAGCGTCGCTAGTTACAAATACTACTCAAATTTGCCCAAGCACCCGCAAAGTCGGTGAGTATTTGTTGTACACCTACTTAGGAAGTTTTTCCATCTCCACAGCTTTCTTGTTCGTTATTTTGCTCAAGCACACTTTCTCATTGTGGCTTCATGGCTTTTGAATTAACGTCCACAAAATGCCAACTTACTAGCTTTCAGTTCACGCGCCAGCAACAACGCTTTCCCTTGCTTTCAAGTCGGATAGAATTTTATAGTTTTTTTTTTACCTTATTCTATTTAAATATGCTTAAGATATTTTTTAGTATTTCGCTTTTGCTGATTAAAGTTTGGTAAGTGGAATAGTAAAATAAAGTAAATTCCTTTCTTAATTTTGCCGAGTTTGCGTGAGCAGCCAGCTTTATGCTTACCAAACAGAAACTAACTTCAAGGATTATGATCTGCATTCGCATAACTCCGTTGGTGTGGTGTAATCTGCAGGTTTTGCTTATTTGCTGTAGCCTACCTCATTCTTCATTCCATATGAAACAGCTGCAAACATTATTTTTTTATCTTTTTTTATCTTTTGAATGGTTCCGTCATTTTTTAGAATTCATTGTAGAAGTTAGCAAGTTACATCCGTAAAACAAAGCAAATAGTTCTTACTGTGTGGTTTTAAGATTTAAATAGATTGAAAGTTAGATTTAAAGGTGTGTGAGATTAACTATAAAATACTTACAAAAATACAAATGACTACGAGCAAGGAGCTTGCGGTAATTAAATAAAATACTAGATAATTATAATAATTATAAAAAATTTACGATTACACCACATTTAAGTACGGTACTACGTCAAGTTTCTATGTACATAAAAGATGCTAAAACGAAAGCTCAGGTGCCTGATACCAAAGCTGTGAAACTTACAGGCAATAGTATTATATTCCAAGATCAATCAGCGAACAATTCCATGTGGAGAAATATGCAAATATAGCATGTTTTTTTTTAGTTTCATCTTTATGTTCCTTTTGTCGACTGTGCTTAGTAAACTTTGCCACAACACTTTCAAGTTGTTAAGAAAGAAATAAGCTTTTTTTGTTGTAGTTGAAGTTTGCGACAGGGTAGGAATCTACGGAATTTTGGAACGAAAACCGACAATGAAAATGGCACAACGCCGAAACCGGTTTGTCTTGTCATCAAACAAGGTATGACGGAAAATCGGTCCAAAATTCAGTAAAGATATTATCTTCTATTGATAGAAAATAACATTTACTTGCGAAAATTTCGGTAGATTATAAGAAGAATTGATGAATTTATAGACGTATTTTTCTTCTTTAATATATATTGATATAAAAAAATCTACAAACGATTTACGAAGAGTTGAGAGATCTGAAAATGGGCTAGAGAATATGGAAAACTGTTTACTATTTCGCCTTTGAGAGAAATCTTTTTTATATTCCTTTAAATAAATAAATAAATTAATTAATTTATTGAGTCAAAAATTTCATTACAATTTATACAAGAAATAAAATATATATTCTTAAAGATTAATAGTTTAAATATAAAAGATACCTAAGCTTATTCCTTAAATAATTGAAAGAAAAAATATATACAGAATAATCATTTACAAAATTAATTGAACACTTGCTCCCGGTGGGCATAATTGTTTCATGTGTCTATTCCTTTAAATTGGCGCTTTAATTAACTTGGCAAGATAACGTGCATATTTCTTATGCTAACTAATGTTAATAAGAAGCCTCAGGGAACCCAATTAAATAATTTTTTTTATTTCCATACAAAGGGATGATTTTCTCTACCGGGTGCAACATCGAATGTAACATTATTTTTAATTGAGAGTTGTAAATAAAAACAGCAACAGTTTAAAATGACTACAGCTTCACCTAAATTCTACCAACAATTGTGATTAAATTGGCGTTGTTTTCTCATACAATTTTCTATATAAAACTATTTTATTTTGGTTTAGAAAAAAATTTTATTTTGTTTACAATATTTGTTTAGTTAAGAGGCTTTTTCGATTTAAATCAAATAATCCTTGTCAAATACTTAGTTTTTAGCCTTTTCTGATTGAATCAACCTACAGATTGAAATAAATTTGTCTCGGGGAAAGTAAATTTTCGCGTTCACGCAGTAAAGTGAAATAAAACAGCTGATTCCTGCAGTGAAACACCAAACTATTCAGAAAAAATACTTTTTTAAAACTATTATTTTCTGATTGAAATCGAACTAATTCAAAAAGGCAGACTTTTACCAAATACAAAGTGATTTATTGATAACATATTTTATTTGACATATAGCCTTGTGCACTAGACTGAAGACTAGTATTTATTTGTTTTGAACTAGTGTTTTTTTTTGTAATTTTTTGACTTGTATGGGACTGGTATATCTGATCCAAATCTGACAATTACCATCTCGTAAAACATTTCCATGTTTAAAATACCAGTTACATGTAAGGAAAAAATAGAGTTGGCTGACTAGTTGGGCTTGCGATGCATACTAGTTGTGAAATAGTTTAAAACTAGTACATTTGACTAAAAAGATCTAAAGCATTCTCAAATGCACTTACAAGAAAATAGCACACTTGCATTCCTTGCGTTATATAATAAGTTATTTATCGCTTTACAATAAGTGTACAAAAGGGAAAGCTGCTCACTTGTGTTGTGAGTATGGGTTAGACTTTTTCTGAAATCCTATGCAAAATGATGGAAGGTTTATAAATTTTATTGCTTTGAGAATTGGTCAGCCTGTGGCGGTATAAGCAGACTGTTTTTAGTTTAAAATTGAAGCTATAATAATCACCGGCCAAAAAAAGAATTTCCTGTAATTTTTCCTTTTATTTTATTTGCGGTTTTAGCCGGACGAAGGGATAGCAAACTATGTAGTAATTTCTCATTTCGAGCACGAAGTCGTTTCTTTGTGAAGGGGGTTAAACAATATAGCGTACGGTATCACAAAGGGTCGTGAGCCTCCAATCTAACCTAATTGCGAAAAGGAAAAACCTTTCGACAAAGTGTTAGGAAATTTTTTATGTTTAACACTTAACAATTTTTTATCACGCAATGGCAAATAAAATTTGCAATATTTCAAATAATAGCTTTTCGAGTAAAACAGAATAATAAAGCATGGCTTGTCAACGTACAGCATAGTAATTTTACACTACGGTACGACTAGGCTACTTTCTAATTTATTTCTATTTTAAATTTATTTACATAAACTTTAATAATAGCACAACAAAGAAATACATAAATGTGCTTTCCTAGCCGATTGCTATTTTATTTTTAAATGAATGAATGTACCTGCGTGTTTAAAATGTCACATACCATTACATATATGTACATATATCCAACATATTGTACTTTTCCAATTACACTCAACAATTTTTTGTATGCTCTGCCAACATTTGACTTTTTTACCTACATGCATATGTTACTTAGAAATATATGAGCACACATCCATATAGAATCATGTCGCACTATTTTTGATTAATGCTCTAGTCGAATATGTATAAAAAATATGTCTGTAATGGAAATGGTCGCACATACACATGTATACTTACACTTACACAAATACAATCATACATATGTACGAGTATACACATACTTACATGCCATAGCATCATAAATTATCCATCATATGCACTCATATGTTCATAAGCCGAGAACAATATATTTTTTGAAAAATTATTTATTTATTTTCGGCTTATTGTATGCCCCCTTCGTCTAGCCACTACTGATCCACTGCACTCTCAACCCAACAATTTCTGGATATTTGCCATAATTTTTCATGATTGCAAAATATTTTGCACAATTTGCGACAATTACGCGATGCGCGTGATAAATAATGTGCTGGTCATAAAACATTTACAATTTTATTTATTTTGATTTCATATGCAACTTTTTCGTTTTTGTATTTTTTTTTTTGTTCGCTTTAGCCTTTTGTTCTTGCCACACGCAGTGATGTGACACTTGTTGTTATTGTAAATCTGGCAAACAACCACGCGTAATGTTGACACTTGAACTGCAACAGAATTGTCTGTGGCTGTTGCTGTTGCTATATATAAAGATAAATATTTTTGAAAAACATGCGAGTACAGGCGTGTTGTAGGTTTTGCTTTCGATTCGATTAATCAAAATGCTTGTACATTCCGCAAATAGACACAGACGCAGTTACGTGCAAATAATAAATTATTTTGTGATTCTGTGTCCCTGCAGCAACGAAGGTAGGCAGAAGGTTGTATGTAGTAGCCCAGTTGCAGCAACGGACCTGCAACGCTTTCCATTTCTATGGAATGCATTTGTCATCCATTTGGACACATGTTTGGATTGCTCTCAAACATTTTATGGCTTAAGAGGATTTATGTTAAGTAGAAATTGAAATTATTGAAAGTAAAATTGATTTTACACACAAAAGTAGTAATGACAGTAGGCCTACATGCGTAAATGCATTTTGTTTGTGGGTTTGTTTGTTTGTAAATTGCATTTGAAACTGAGCGTCAAAGGTAGCACTTTAAACAAGTAATCAGTGCATTAGAGTGGTTGAACAATGGAAAGGTTTCCAAAAGCCTTTGTCGTTTATCAAATGTATTTTAAGGCACGTCTAAATATCTTTTTTTTTTTCTATTTAATCGGCGCTTTTAGTGCTTTAACAAAGTTGTTATGCTGTCCTGAAGTAAAAACTAATCACTATTTGAAAGACGAAGTGAGGCAAAGTCTACTTATACTTGCTTCTACCAAGTTCAACAATACTTTGCTCTAGCAAAGCTTAGATATTTATCTCTTAGAATAAGCGTCTTTGTCCCTCAACCACATTTTGGATTTTTGATTAATGTATATCCTTAAATTATTATTTTTAATGGCACTGCAGTTCCTACTAACTTTTTCACTTCAGATCCACAGGCAGTTAGTTTCGTTTCAACATTTTTAATGTTTGTTTCGTTAATGAGACGTTCTGATTGGTTAACGATTTTTCTGATGTCTCCATTTGGGTTATTGAAGAAAAGCTGACCTTTATCGGGCATTAGTTTTAGTTTTTATAAGAACCATCTTACGGTATTAAAGTCGTTCGCTACTATTCTGAGGGAACTTTCGGACGCTTTAATTATCAGCTAGTACCCACTCACGAGTATCCACTCATGAGTATCGTTTTATTTCTTGAAAATACAATGCTGACAGCGTGGTGCTTTCAAAATATAGTACGTGATGAGCGCAAACTTTAATTTTGAAAACTAATACTTAAAAACGCCATATTCTTGATGCCGAGGAAGTCGGCAGCCTCCATCCACGAATGTATATATCTTCATATCTCTACCAAAACAGCCTCGTATTTGTGCTCACGGTGCTTTTTGTTTTAATCGTTCTCATAATTCGTCAGCGCATAGATGCCATTTGGAGAACTGTGAAGGAGCCGCACAGATGTCCAAAGAATTTTCGAACCCTTACCGTGAAAAATTTGATTAACCTTGCAAATTTCGATAATCACAACCTCTACTAGATAGCTCAAATTTAAATCTTCGGAGTTCTTTCTCTCACTTCTATTTGCTCCCAATAAGATGTGTGAGGTCTCCGCACACGCAATTATCTTCGAAATAGTTATACTGTGGTTTGTCATTTAGATTACTATTAATTTTTTAGACACGTTCTTCACCAGTTACGCAGCCATCACTACAACGTGCAATATCTTAAATTTCCGGAGCATAATAACATAGTATGCAGTAATAAATCAAAGCAGTGTCTAACAAACACGGAATAATAGTAAAAAAATTTAAAACATTTGCTTCACACCAACTAACTGAATGTGTATAAACATACTCATAAATAGAAATAAATCATTTCGTACTATATTTTGGATTTCCAAAAAAATGCTTTTTTGCCATTTTAATGATCTTGCTCAGTTAGTAAATACATCTGTGTTCGTTACTTGCAATTGGCCAAGCCTTTGCTCAGCATGTTCTTAACTCATAAAATACAAAATGTGAAGCAAAAGATTAATCTTACCAAAGAACACCTAAAATACGTTTTTATTGCAACTAATGGATTTTTAAATGCATTAGCGTTTACAAAATAATTAAGTCATTCTTTCGCGCTAATTATTTTAACCAATTAATTGTATAATAGAACATTTTAACGATTACTGAAGTTTCGATCATACGAATGTATGTACGTACATGTGTACGTAACGTGTTTTTATAAAATATTAGCACTTAACATTCACTAAGCTTGATTAATTAACACATTAAATGAGCAGGATTTTAAAAGAATTGTGCTACAAATATTTTGAAATGCATAATTGTTTACAATGATCTAACATAGTCTCCCTCCCTCAGTTAAAATATACTCGTACACTTAACATATATTCATAAAGACGAACTAAACTCGTTGTGGAGGTCTTCAAATCGAAAGTTAACGTGCGGTTCAAAACACCTCAGCAACTCCAGAAGATTAAGAAAAAGTATATTCATACACCTTTAATATCCTTTGTAAATGAGTTTCTAATACCCAAGGGATCAACTTTAAATGAACATATGAATGTAAGAATTTTTAACACCATCTGGTCTAGGCGGGGCATGCACCCATGTCAGTAGCTGAAAGCGCCGTAGCACTTATCAAGACAATCATTCGGTTTTAAAGAACCTCGTCTGAAGAGAGAGCAAAAGAGATCTCAACAAATATTTTTTTACTTATTTCTGGCTTATTTTTAGGCCGTTGGTACCAGGAAGCATTACATCAAAATAGATGGAGAATGTCCAGTCTCGTCTGAACGCATTTAATTAGATTTATACCAATAGAAAAAGTCTAACGGTATTTCTACTAGAGATATATACATACATACATCCGGTTTACTAAAGGCTGATTAAAATGTTCGGCGGTTAGACACAATCAGCTTAATATTCAGCGCTTAGTTATTTGACTTATGACCTTAACCGGCTCTCAAAGCTCCGTTAACCGTTTAATCGGCCCTAAGTTCGGGACCTTATTTTATAGTATTTTCAGATTATATATATAAATTTCAGTTTTAGCTATAGCGCGACTTAATGAGCTCATTTTTCATAAGTACGGTATACATTATTAATTTTAAGACAGTCGATCTACAAATACAAATTTTCAAAATACTCTTACGATTGCGCCGCATCGCAGATTAGCTTTCGTAAAAGTGTTTGTTTTTAAATTTGTAATTTACTCGTTTAATTTTAACTGAATCAGACCATTAATAGGGATTGTCTGAATAAAACGACTTAAGCGCCACCTAAAGATATATTTTTTCACGCATATACTTATATAGTTTGCTTCGTAAATTAAGTGCCACCTAGCGGATCTACTTCCCAGTCAAGTATTGCTCAGGAATATTCTGTTTAGCTAAAATATATATATTTGTTTTTGAGTTATAAGATTTTAAACGTAATGTGGGACTTTATTTTATATGCATACATAGATTCTGTTCACTGCAATATTCTATTATTCGTATTGTAGTATAAGAAACTTAAAATCTGACCTGATGTGAAATTCTAGTGGTGGTGTACCTCCGACAATATATTCCTAAGAGACCAAAAAAAAACATCGACACGCCTCGTCGCCTTTTTAAGCGCTTTCGAGAGCTGCTTTCGATACTCGCTTTCGAACCCGCGTAACTAATACAGATAAGAAGAAATATGTGAAAGCAAATACTACAAACACGTGCCGGGTATTGATTAATAGGGGAATGTCACCGGTTGTGGCCAGCTTTGGATAATTTTCGCCAGGGGCAGATACCGTCAATATGGCAGTTTTTGTATGTGCCCAATGTCAGTGCGATGATTTTGTGCTGACTCCGAAGGCAAAGCATCCATATGATAAGTAGCTACGGTCGGTAGCATTGTTTCGTGCGTTTTAGTCAACGCTAATTTAAATACTTATCTTGTGAAAAGTGCGACAGATTACACTCCGTCACGGCAAAGAGATGAGTAAAATCATGTTTGGAAATGTAAAACAATGTATTACGTGATTGTGTATTGGTTGAAGCAAAAACTTCGCTTCAGAAAATTTGTTTTGTTTTTGGCAGTATCGTTTTTTCCAGTAATGGCCGCCAAAATTTCACCGGTTGTGGCCACTCACTTTTCATCGCTTAACGGGGCGTATTTCTCTATAAAAACGTTCAACATCGTTGTTTATGTTAACATAACCTCTATGAAGGTATCGGGGAGGTTATCTCGATGTATGTATGCACAAGAGCGGAACCTCAACCGGCGGCAGGGAGAGGGGACAATATCGCAAAACTTGCTTTTTTGTGGAATAACCTGAATTCTAAAAAAAAATTGAGAAAAAAAATTGTAATCATCACATTTTTGAGGATTTATTTGTCCCCTTTTTTTAGTTATGCCGTTCACAAATATTGATTTCAATGCATACATTAAGCGGTGCAAAATCGACAATTTAATTTTTCAATTTAATTTTCATTTATTTGTCATTTTCATATTTCTAAATTTTATGGTTGACGTCTTAAGTGCAATACTTATTCTGATTATTAATGCTACTGAAAGCTTTGAAAATTAATAAATTATTATTTTCTTAAAGTTATGTGAGGTTTCATTTCATATTTTACCATTTTTAAGATATTTTCCTGAGGTGACCACAATCGATGATCGAAAATTACTACTTTACAAAAATTCAAATAACTGTTATATTTACACATGTGTTATTAACAGAAGTTACCCAAGGCCTTTAGCTTTCCATTGATGTATTTGTGTCTGCCTAAGTATACTTTGGTCAAAAGTTATGACTAAAGAGGCAAACAATGGCCACAACCGGTGACATTCCCCTACTTTCCTTAATATCGGTTAAACTCGTATAAGTAAAAGTAAATGAATCGAAAATAACAACTAACCAAACCGTTGAAAGAAAGAATTCAACTTGTATGCTTATATTTAAATTATCCGTGTCAGCTACTATTTATAAACTGAGCTTATAAAAAATTTTAAATTTTAGATCACAAACACTTGCACAGCTTGGCGATTAGCTTATAATACTCGTACAAACATATCTACGTATGTTAATACAAAAACAAAATTGTATATTTGCATTAAAATATCTTGAGCATTGTAAATTTATACTCAATATGAATAACTATTTGTCTTTACATAAGAATCAAAACTGAACTGGTTTAGCACAGTTGTAGCACTTCTAGCCAGAGTCATGGCCTTTATCGGTGTTTAAGTCACAGTTGACCAGCTTGAATAAACCCGCTGACCTTGAATAATGTTTAGTAACAATTTTCTTATTCTCGCTTTTTATCGTCAATCCTCTAGTTGCTCCTGCTACGTTTTCTTTGTATATTTTTTTTTGTTGCTTTTTTGCTACAAACGAAATGCTAATTTTAACAAATATAAGTCATAAAATACAATTATTATTAATATATAAAATACAATAATCTAAGAGGTGATGGCCAGAGCAGCGTGTGCAGCAAGGCGAAAGGGAGTTGGCAGCGAGTAAACTAGTTTGTGCCCAAAACACAAATCAGCTTTAGGAAAAAAAAAACAAAAAATTACAAAACACAGTACACAGGTATGGCTGGTATATACGAGTATGTACTCGTATGTATAACCACCAGCTAAAATACTTGCCTAACCTGTTGTTGTTGTTGTTGCTGTTGTCGCTTTGAGCGCTGTGCTGTTCTTAATAACGTTAATTAATTTAAAAATCTTCAACTTATGGTTATCATAATGTACATAAATACAATTTTAGTATTTATACTTGTGTGTGTGTATATGCTTTTGCTAAATTGTAATTTGTATGTCACTTTTTGTCATTGTACCATAGAGGAGCTTGTCTGTTCATCGGCAATCGGCGTCGCTAAGTCTTTTATATGAAGCAATAAACCAGCTAAGCAAATCAGTCTGCTTATCAAATATGACAACTGGTTTGGGCTGGGTGGGTTGCCTTCCTGTAATATTTTAATTCCGAGAATAAATTAATTTAAGACACACAAAAGTATATAAATTCAGTATAACTATGTACATACATATGTACGACCAACAGTGACCGTTGTTCTATAAATTTTTTAAGATTTTCTAAGTTTGAACTCTAGTAAGGTGGAACTTGAAATTTTACAAATAGGCTTGACCGATTTGTATAACTCTTTCCGTGATTTGTTCGCTTAAAACTCCATATGGTTTAGAGTTGCTACTCTTTTGAAACTTTATAATTAATTTAATTTGTAAAGTAAATATTACAATTTGAGTATAAAACTAATGAAAAATTTGTTTTATTTATTGATTAAAAACTTGTTTTAAATGATTTCAAGAAAATAGGTCTACAATATCTGGTTACTCTTAAAGTACCATCAAAATTTGCGAACAAAGGCAAACAATTCTAACGTATGTACATATTAATTAAAAGATCTGAAAAATCTGTCTTTTTTAGCAAAAAAAATCAAAAAAGTTGGTCTTGAATTCAGATGCCCTTTAATATCGTTACGAATTTGTCTAAATCTTAAAAAAAAATATATTTACTTTTTATAATTTTTGTATTGCAAAACATTGGATACAAGTTTGGGATTCTTTTTTATTAAACTAAATCAATGTTGGTACTTTTATTGATTACTAAATAGCAATTTTAAGAGTAAAGTTGCTTCAAATAAATTTTATTTATTGGAAGAGTATTATACCAAAACTCGAAATGAAATTTAAATGATTCTACAGGCAACTTTTACGACACCTTATTAATTAAATAAATCCATACATCTATAAAAAATTGTGTAAAGGTACAATTTTCGAAATTTCTCATGAGCTTTGTTAGTAAATCCATTCAATATAAAGTGTCATGCGCTGCCAAGCATCCAAGCAGCCAGCTCTTGCTTAGTCATTGCCCAGCGACACCTCAAAATGAAATCAAAACTACCGGTCATCGCCATTGCGTAGAAGTTTAGAGCTAAAGAACCACATGTTCATGTTCAAATATGTTTATAAAAGATTTTGTGCTCATGTGTGTCTCTACTTATCTGATATTCTGAAGGTCATAACTTTTGCTTTCAGCCGAATGGCGGATTTTATGTAGTTTTTTCTGATTTTCCCAGGCTTAGATTCTAATTGTGTTTAACTACCTGGAGCATTTAGTCGGCTTTTGCCGGATTTACTTAACCAATTACTGCTATTCTTTATTTTATACACTAACACACAAACACACAAGCTTCTGCGATAATTTATCACTATGTAATTATTGTTCCCATTTTTTTTTTTCTTAAAGCTGATCATCATTTATGCGTGACTTTAAAAATTATACCTAATATTAATATAGGAACTTGTTTGAAACAAGTATTTTTTTATACATTAACCTCTGCATAAAAAAATTAACTTTGCTTGCATGATCGATAGAACTATGCTGCTTTAATTATCTATTCATGAAACGTTTTCCTTACAAACTAAATCAAATTGAGGAAGATATTTTTTTCGTATTTGAGCGCTTACAAATATCATAAGTAACAAACACAACATTTTAATTTAATTTTATTGATACTCGTTTTAATTATATTTTCCTACATAAAAATTATATTGAAGGCTTGATTTGAGCACCTTGTCATTGAAATTACCAAAATAAAATGATATCGTGAAATCGGACATTGGCTTCATTTTTTTGGTAGTCAATCCTTTCGTTTATTATCTCAAACCAATTGACGTCATATAATTAGAAAACTGGAATAAAATTTTAAGTTCTACAGGTGTGAGTTTAGAAACGTTGATAAATCGATTCAAGTAAAACAGAGATAATCTTCTTTTTTCTGATGCTTAAATAGAAACTAGGAGCGTATTGCTGAAATTAATTTCTGTTTTATTAAATTTGATTGGAGATTTCATTGAGAAATTTTCTTTAAAGATCTAAAAAGATCTTTCTCATTCTTATTGCATCCACTTAATTTATTGCGTTATTATTATCATTAGAACCTTAATCTAAGGGTACTTCATCACTCAGTGTTAGCCGGAGTGAAAGCTCTCCTCTCTAAGAGTATGTGTTCACAGTAGTCGGTCTTCAAATAGCTGTATTGGCTTAATCCTCATCTTCAACACTTCCAAAGTCAAGCAGCTAAGCCTCTTCTGTCGCAGAATTGTTCTTTTTTTTCCAAGTAGGAGTTGAGAATGTCCCACTTCAGAGATTGTGGTAATCTTCAATTTCCCAACAAAAGATGTCGATCTATCATGCAAAGCAATTTTTTTCACATATAAATTAGGTATCTACGAGTACATGCACTTTAATTTAAAACCTCTGATTTTTGTGCAAGTACCTTAATAAATAATAAAAATAAATAAATAAAAATAAAATTCCGTTAAATAATATTTACAACCACTGGACGGGAAATAGTTTATTCTCCTAGTTTCAAGCCTAGATAAGTTATTGTTAGTATCTAATAAATATATATTCAATAAGAAAAAGAGCGTCTATTTAAAAAATTTATGTGTATATCAATAGTCAAAATCTCAATCTTTAATGCGAAATTTTTTTTGTAGGATAAGCAGATTTTAATTTTTCTTGTGATGTGCCGAGTCGAGTCGTTTTAGTACTGGCTCGAATACTTCAGAAGTTCTTTTGTTTTAAAGTAAAACAATTGTTTTTAAATATTAACTTTATATTTCCACTTATTAGTTTTAGATGATTATTCATTGAGTTCGTACTACATGAAGGAAAATCTATTATTTGTTAAGCAATTTTCAAAGATGAAAGTCGAGCGCGAACTACAAAGCGATTTAAGGAAGAGCATTTAAATTTAAGAAAGTCTTCTGACTCATATTAAAGACAGAAAGATCCCAGAATTCTGAGCCTTTTTTCCAAATTATGAGCTCAAATGAGCTTTTTTTTCATTCTAACAAAGGCTTGTTGTGTGAGTCTAAAACAATAAGCTTTTCTTATCTTTTTTAAGTATTTTGACACTTTACAGACTCTTGTAGGAATCTGTATTTAGAGCTTACATGCTCTGTGAACATAGTCCATTTATTTAAGCTAGAGCTAGTGATACCGAACAGTGCCATAAGAAAGTCTGTCGAGTTTATTATCCTTACGATTATAATTATGATTTAAAAAAACTCAGTCAAGACTCTTCAATTCTTGGCACCCTAAAAATGTCACAAAAATAATAAATTTTACTTTTAAATGCTTCCAGTTTTGTTAAAATGATTAATAATGTTTTGTGACATGAGCATAACTCGAATGAAGAGTGTAAAGAAAAAAGTCAGTTAATGTAAATAAAATTGCTAATATTAATTATTACGTGTTTATGTTTGCTGTGTTGGTTAAGTTAAAATAGATCGATTTGATTAGCAAAAATGATTTCAGCAGCAAAAAATGCCAGCTTGAAAGTGAAAACCAGACAAAGTTAGTTAAATGCCTAGGAACATAAATAATATTTATGCGCATAAATAATAGATATTTGAGTTTTATTATGTTTATTTTCGACAAAGACAAAATTTGAACAATTTTTTTCTCATACTATTCTTAGTCATTTACTAAGTGATGCTGTTGGGCACAAATGAAATGTTCAGTCAGTTGAGTTTCTAAAATGTTCTTCAATCAGGTTTGCTGCTTAAGTCTTTTGTTTGGCGCACGCAGAAACTAGCAGGTTATACGAGTAAATTCGTTATTATTAATTATAGCGCTTTTTCACACGGCATAATAAGCGTTCTTAATTTTTAAAATATATAAAATTAAGCCACTTTGTAGCTACAAATTAGTTACGTACTAAGTAATCACACACAAAATAATAATAATGAATTAGCATACATTTTTAAATAAATGGTACTTTGCCATTACGGCCTTACCTTGCCATTAGTGTTATTGTTTTTATTATTTTACATCATTAGGGTTCTTGAAACACCGACATTGCGACTCGAACTGCGTAGCCGGATATGTTTTGCTGATCTAAGCATAAGAATTCAAATTATTTAGTGTTTAATAAATGATTGCAAACGATTTAATTTCATTAGCAACGAATCACAGCGAATCGTGTTTATTGCGCATGCGTAGGCGTTAAGGCAACACTTGACAGTTGGTCTGGTCATTTTATGGTGCAGCAACTCATATTCATTCGTTGAATAGCCGTCATTTAGCATAGAAATGAATTAGACAAATTATTGAGTGCCACAAATTAATTACACTAATATTAATTTTAATTGTATCTCATTAATCCGAATGACGGCATAACGTTGAGGAATTCGAAAAAGATATATCAAATGAAGGTTGTGTTGAAAATAAAAATAAAAAATTGGTATGTTTAAAAAATATTTTTGCTTAAAACAAAAAAAAGGCAGTTAACTTAGGCGGGTCCAATTAAAGCAAATGGCGGGTGGATGTGTGTTGGCTGCTCATTTGTTAGCCTAAACGATTCATTGAATTACACAAGTCTGCAAAAAAAAAATAATTGAGAGCTGTTTTGGTTTTTTTGTGTATTCTAATGTTTTTGAGTGTGCTGAATACGAAAATAACTTTAATTTTGTCATCGAACGTCACATTTTCTGACAATGTATGTAGGTGTCTATGTTAAACAAGTTATCATCTTAAAATAAAATATAAAAGATTAAAAAAATAACTTTTAAATTAATAATTGCGTAACAGAACTTATTTATTTATGTAAAATACATTAATTAGTAAGAACTAAACACATTTCTTTTTCGCAGTGAGACTCCTTTTGGTACATTTTCGCTTGTGGGAAGCATCGGGAAGGTCTCTTTGAAGCGTCCAACAGTAGTCTGCCATCATTGAAACGCTCCATCTTCCCTGGTATCTTTTTTCCATCTCCTTAATATATTGGTGAAATCGTTCACCTTGCTCTTTACTCATGTCTCCTAAATTTTCTGGAAAGTAGTCAAGGTGGCAATAAAGAAAATGTACTTTTAAACTCATCAAGCAACCTAAAGCTTGAAATGCTTTTAACATTCTTTTGACGATTTGTTTGTAGTTAGGAACGTTGTTATTGCCTAAAAAATTGTCTATGACCTCTTTAAAGGCAATACACCCTTCTTTTCGAGGAACCGTCATGGTTGTGATGAATAGTGGATCAGCCATGAGCCGTCTAATATCTGGCCCAACGAAAACATCCTCCTTCAACTTTTCCTCCGAGAGGCCTGGAAACTTTGATATTAAGTATTTAAAGCAATTTCCATCTCTTGGAAGTGACTTTACAAATTGCTTCATCAATTCCAGCTTTATGTGAAGCGGTGGTAGAAGAACTTTATGAGGAGGTACCAAAGTTTCATGCAGGACATTCTTTTCGCCAACTTTAAGCTCCATCGGAGGCCAACACTTTTTGTTCCAGTGCTTTGTTCGGTCTCTACTATCCCATAGACATGAAAAGCAAGGGAATTTGGTAAACCCAGATTGTTGTTCGAGCGCCATGCCCAAGATTTTGAAATCACCGCACACTTGCCAACCGTGATATTTTTATTTTTATTTGTACCGCGCCACTTTCTACACTATCGGAACGCGCACGTTCAGGCTACAACATTTTTATGTTTGCTAATGCAGCTCACACAGGGTGACCCTTATTTAGAAATGAATGATAGTTATGGTAAACATTTAAAAACAGTAATCAAAATAAAATTATAACTATTATTAATGCCTACAAGTGAGCCCAAAAAAACCCTTTTTTATAATAAAATTTTGCGTATTGTAAAATAACCTTACGTTCTGGAATTTTTTTAGTTTTTAGAACACCTAAATACATAGAAATCAGTTGGGAATATCCAGACAGCATTTTTGTTGCAGACCTGTGTTATTAATCAAAAGAGAGCGCAACAGAAATTCAAATCGTACAAAGCTGACAAATGCTTTAATGGTAAAATTGGCACAGAAATGTTCCCAGTTTAAATTGTGTTTTGCTATTTTTCAGCCGAGTTATTTGGGGCTAACAAAAATACTCTCTTTTTGAAAATTAAATTTGCATTAAAATGTATAATCACTTTTAATAAAATAAAATGCTTATTTAGTATTCTGAAATAAAACATTAGTCGCCGTTTTACCATTTACATATTAAGCTAGGCTTGCTGTATTCCATGGCCGGAGTCTTACAAAAAAACCCGAGAAACTCATTGTATTACTGATTTTTTTAAGGCAAGCCGCCTGCTCAATTGTACTCCCAAAGAAAAAAAGGAAGCAACACATAGTGAATACAGGGCAGAAATTTAAAAGTATCATTTTTGTCAACTCGAGACCATGGAAACTTGTTCAAACTCACTTGGTGAAGTAAAAATTGTATGCAAACAAATATAAAATTTTCACACACATTGCTACGATATTCAACTGAATAATACAAATTTATCACCATCATGCATCAGCACTGACCAACGCTTCTTAAGAGTTACCTTTCGTCAAGCTGCTTTTTAATATGCCTTGATTACATTCTCGTCATATTTAGTAAATTCAACATTACATACCAACAAATAATCTTTATCATGAAACTTTTTTTTTTTTTGATTTTGGTATCCTTTAAGATAAAAATGTCGTCCTGTTCGTCGAGTTGAACTTTAGTAAACATCTCATAACATAAAATCTAATTTCGCTCAGCAAGGCGAGATTTTTACTGCTTCTAGAAACTGTAGTTGCTTAAAGTTACTCATCAAATCTCCTGTAAATGGTTAAAAAAGGTGATTAAAAGCAAAAACTTTTCATAGAAATAGGCATATGAACTACTCTAACAAGACTAAGGTGTCACTCTTCTGCTGCCCACCAATTAATTGTTTATTTTTTCTTTCTGCCACCGTTCATATTACCACTCCTGTTAGATTTTGCTTACTGAGTATTTATTAATAAATAATCAGTTTGCTTTGCAATATTTTGCGAGCTTATTTTTGCATTTCCGCATTTGAAATTTAACGTAAAAAAATAACTAATTCTTGCTCTTTGTCTTTAGGTTCGACCGTCAATTGCAATTTGTGTGAATCATCGACATACTTGAGGTAAAACTGTTTGTTGGCTTTTATTTACTTTCAGTGTTATTGAAGCTCTTCTACCCGACATCTAACCACTTTTCAAGTGTCATCAGCAAATATTTTAATTCACACAAGCTTTTCGGCATTAGGTATTGACGGACCCATCCACCTTTATCGGCAATTTAGCTTAAAATGCTTCTGTATAAAAAATGCCCTCACTTATTGGGCCAAAGTATGATTCGGTGGCAACTGGAGTTGCAAATGTTCATAGTTAAGTGTTTATTTTGAGTAACTCTTATGTGCTGTGTATGTTTGGAAAAAGCTTTTGAAACGATTTGCAGTAATTGATATGTTTTAATCGTTGATTCACAATGTATTCGAAGTAAGTTCCATGTACATATGTAGATTGAAAGTTATGTTATGTCAGGAACCAAACAAATTTAAGGTTAAAGTAAAAATATTTATTTTTCGTATAGGTGTTGCTAGAGAGTGATGGGCGAGGGTAGATAGAAAAACTTGTTAAAACTGATTAAAAGTCTTACAGTGCTGAATTTGTAATTTAAAAGAAATATATTTTTGTTTCGGAAATGGATTTCTTAGTCTTCAATTTAAATTTTTTTTGTTTCAATTTATTGATATATTTTTTAGAAAGAGAATACAAGCTAGGAGGAATGAAACGAAGCGCTTTGCCATTAAAAATACTTTTTGTTGTACCGGAAAGTTTACAAACTGATTTCTACCACAGAAAATCTTTTCACAAAAATCATATACTATTCGAAACCAACGTTTATACCTTAATACAACATAAAGACGCACATCACAAATGAAATTAACAGAATTTTGATTTTCTTCTGATTTTCCAACAGGGTAGAAATTTGTTGTACATAATGACGATTTTCCGTCATCCCTTGTCAAATTTGGTTTTGTGACATACCGGTTTCGGCGTTGTACCCTCTTCAGTGTCGTTTTCGTATCGTTGCAATATATATCAAAATCCATTTACCTTTTTATTTCCGAAATGATGAATTTCAAGAGGATAATTTTTTTTCTCCATCCGTTTCCACGTTATATTTATAGTTCTACAAATCAATGTCTCTTAAAAACACCTAAGACTTTCAGTCTCTCCTTACGTGAAATTATCTCCGCAAAGTGACAGATTCTTTTTCAATACTCGACTGTTATAAAATCTCAAATAAAATCTAGCCAGCATAAAAAGCAATTGATAACAGGAATTGAAGTTTCCTGAAGAGAAACTGACTTTCTCGCTTAAAAAGTAGTGAATTTCATTTTAACAAAACATTCTTCTTCGACAGGCAATGGCAAGCCTCCGAGTGTATTTCTGTCATAAAAGAGATTCTTAAAAAATACATCTGTCATTCGAAATTGGCATTAAACTGTAAGAGAGGACCTATAGTTGTAGTGGTTTGTAGTACTGAGCTATACCATAAAGTGTAAATGCCAAATTATTATTATTATTATAAAATGTCTGCGAACAAATTTTTTCCCCGTTATAAATTATATGGAAAACTTTGAGTGCATTGATTAGATTTCATAATAAAAAATAGGGCCAAATTTTTTCGATACTTCCATTTAACATTTAACTCCCATTCTTTACTGAGATAGTCGTTTTTACCGAAAGCTAAAAATATTCAAATTTAATGAAAATATAAGAGAGATACGAAGCGATGACCTTAAAATATCTTGGAAAGTTATATGCGAATATAGATTTTTTGCTTTTTTTTAACTTTCGAATGACTTGAAATTATTCTTAACGCCTTTCAATCACTTTTAAAAATTCAGGCAAATATTCGATTTGAGAGTCATTTTACAACACTCTCCTTCAACACAAATTACTTTATGTAAACTCCAACAACTACATACGTACTACCTTTTGCAAACTGTTGGCACACCAAGTGCTTTGTTATTATTTTTGTACTAGCCATTATATTTATTTATTTATTAATAAAGCTTTGGCTGTTGTTGTACAACAAGTGTTGCTGTTGTCAGCGTATCTGTGTGCACTTCAACACATATTTTTGCCACCAACTTTGATTTTTATCAGCTCACCATTGAGAGCAACAATTAGCACAATCGCGTGCATTTATCTGTGACACTCGCGTTGCGGCGCCTGCAGCATTCGCGCCCACACATTTGCACAAACTCGCATTCAGCAAACGGTCGAGTGCCTGCTTAGCAGCAAATGACCTCAAACAACAACAACAATGCTGGCTGACAATGCAACAATTCAGCAAGCACTTAAATCAGCGTTGGCAAAAACTTCTCCAACTACTCGCTACTGCTGAACAAGATATCTTGCGGTTTTTTTTTTCAAATTTTTTTTTTTAATTTTTTGTCTTGCCTTTGGCGACATTTGCAGCAGCGGCAGCGTCAGCAGATTGTTCGAAACCATCGGCATTTGTTGCTGCTGCCAGCGCTATCATTAATAGTGCTCGTTGTAGTGGTTTGGTTGTAGCAACACTTAATGTTGATGGTTCATTTATTTATGTTGTTGTTGTTGTTGTTGTTGTTGTTGTTGCTTGTTTTCTATGCTGCTTGCTAAGCTATGCAATTAATTTATTTATTGCACAAACATCGCTGACATATGAAAGCTCGACGTTAAGTCGCACAAATATGAGAGTGTGTTGGTATGGGTGTTGAGAGCAACTGGTTAGAAAAAATGTATTGTTTGTGTTTCTAGAAGATGTTTAGCGATTATGTTTGTGTTTGTGTAAAGTAATGTGACGCATTCCACTTGCTCGTGCCAATGGGCCAGCAGCGACTTAAGCTATTAGCAGCAATTTATTCGCAATAATTACATCTAATGCGCTACACTATTCGTTTTTTTTTTTATATTTCATTATTCATTAAATTATTTAAATTTTAATTGCAGTGTCAATCGCAAATTAAATCTTGCGATTATTGCCAACAGCAGCGCGATTATGAAACTGTTCGCAGTAGAACTTGCAGTTAAAATAAATGTAAATACGTTTACTTAGTAATTAAAAAAAAAAAACACCAAAATAGTAATTTTCCATTACAAATGTATCTGAGTGGATATATGTAAACAAAAGAGACAAAAAATGATGTCGATAAAAGTGAAAATACCCCGCATGAGCGGTGTGGAAAATTATCTCCTCGTAGGAAATGAGTTCTGCGCAAAAATACTGTTGATAGCGCAGCTGAAGTTTGTCTGGTCAGGGTCACGCGGAAAAGAGTTTCGCGCAAAAATACTGTTATATACCTTTCTGATTCCTGCAACTGATATCGAGTAGTTTTCTTGCGTTTATTGCATTTGTATTTATCCTTTTGCATACTTCAACGGTGGTGTGGAATTATTATTACACAAACTGTTCCATAAAATGTTTCTATGATCAGTTGGAAATCATACAGATACATTATTCTGAAGATGGCTAGCATTACCCACACTTTAAAAAAAACACCTTTTTATATAAACAATCACTTCAAATTATTGAACAAGATATCGTTTTGGTGCTAGCCGTATTTATTGCTTACCTTAATCAGAATTTTCGAGGTCAAATAATCTTTAACGTACATATTTCAATAGCTTAACCACATTTTTCGAACGAAAAACTCGCTATTAAATTTCGTATTAACTGTCTAACAATCTTTCGCCTTTTGAATTCAGTTTTCATTATGTGCCTTCGCCTTGATCCTGATTACAAAACTCAAAGGCCGTTGATTGTAATCCACCTTTTTTAATTCATAGTTGGAGCATAGATGGAGTTAAGTAATGTGCTGCTGATAAATATTATGAATATATCGTTTCTCAATAACACGTATAAGAATTTACAGGGGAACATTATTTTAAAATTTTTTTAATTTTTACAACCAAAGAAGAGTAACTTTCAGTTAGGTGCTTTAAAGTATGCGCCACTCCGAGCCAGTTTGAATGTAAACAAAAAATTATTTTCTGCATTTAAGGTTCATAGCCGAAATTCTCTTCTAAATTTGGGTCCAACCAAAATATATGATTATATATGTATAGCAAATCTTCTTGAATATCTTCAGGGGATATTACCCTTGCTTTAAGAACAAAAGTGGTATCATACCACAAATGAAGGGGTCTACAATTTTGTGACGACTCCAAACATCAGATTTATTTTATGAGAAGCTTTTTCATGGCAGAAATACCCTCGGAGGTTTGCCATTGCCTGCCGAGGGGTGACCGCTATTAGAAAAAAACTTTTTCTATGATTAATATTTTATTTGCTTTGGCTGATATTCGAACTTCGAACTCAGCGGCATATCAAGTTATAGCATGTACCGCTACCCACTCGACCACAGCGGCCGCACATAAAGTGTGCACTAAATTTGGCGCATATTGATTAAGCACTTTCTAAAATATTTTTTTTAGACAAAAATTGACGGTGCCACACCCAATTTAAAAAAAATGTATAAGTAACCGCAATTTATTTACCAAAAATATAATTCATGGAATTATTTTATTATTGAACTGGTAAAAATATATTAAAATTCTCATATCATATTTATACCGTCACAAAATACGACCATTTGCAATTAATTTATTAAATTTGTCATATTTTTCAAATTGAGTACTGCTACAATCTTTTTGTAATAAATACGCATTTAAAAAATGTTATGATTTTCTTAGTATTCAGTTCTATAGTACATTGAATTTTAGTACAAGTGCATGCTTCAAGTAACTATAAATGACCATTGATTTTTGATAATTTTTTTTGCAAAAGCTCTTTCGCATTTAAACAAATCGTCGGTTTGCTTTGTATGGATAAAATTGCGAAAGAAAGTTAGTTAATAAATTGTCAAAAATGAGCAGTAATCGTTATGCATTTAAGGCTTGTACTTTATAAAATAAATTAAAAAATAATGTTATAATACTGCATATTTTCAATAAAGTTTTCGGCTTATGTTTACTGGGATTTTGTAAAAGAACTCTATGCCCTTAAATTTGGAAAATAATCAAAATTGTATCAATAAACTGTCAGTTATGGGGTATGTACATTTGTGCAAAATTTTTTTGATTTTATTAATACTGACTCACTATGAAATTTTCATATTTTACGCTAAGAATTGCTATGACGTAGCCATTTTTTTTTCTTTTTTTTTGTATTATTCTTAATTTTATTGTTCTCAACTAGCCATCCACTTGTTGGCTAGTTGAGAACAATCATTATTTATTACCCGCTCAAATTGTAATCTGCTTGTGCTTTTGAACACATCTCGTTGTCGGCGACATGTTGCCCGCAGTGAGTTTACATATTTATTTATTTTGAATTTATGTTTCAACACCACCGCTGATTGAATCAGTGAGAAACCATAATTCGCCGCTATCGATTTCAATTAACCAATGCGCCAATATTTCAATTTTCATTCGTGATGTTGGTGTTTGGGTTTTAACTCGGTATTCGACAAGTCTTATTGGAGTAATTATAAATTTAAATATTAAATGCATAGGCGCGTAGTTATAGACAAAATAAATTTGACTCTTAAGTTAGAAGCAAAATCTTTCGATAACACTTTACGCAACATATAGCTTAAGAAATGAAAAAACTAGGGAGGAAAAGTTCTCAAATTCTTTAGTTGCAGCAAATGATTCAATCAATCACCGAAAAATTTTAAAAATTCGCCCTTAGAACAAAATAGTTTCTCAATTATCCTCGTGGACAGTGATCCATCCAAAGGTTTCTACAATATCTATTCTTTGGTATCATCGGCTTCTAATGGTAATACATTTGGGTTCCATCTTCGGTGTTTCCTTTTTCTCTACTTACCGAATTTCCTTCACTTTTGATGGGCAGATTAATTAGATAAGAAAATTATCTAAACATCGTCACTACCACTACAGCATGGCCCTGCAAGCAGGGAATGAATAAAATATTTTCGCGCACAATTGCGTTACTTTCGGACTCTGTTCAATTAGAATTCACTCGAGCAACGCATACAAAGTTTTCACCCATTCTTCGACGAATACTCAGTTTATCCAATATTCGCCTTCGTATTCGACTAAGAAATTCTCACTTACACCCACTTTATTATCACCGTAAATATCATTGTTCATACATATATATGTACATATGTATGTATGTAGGCACACACATAAATTTTTAGTTACATATGTTGCAGAATGAAGAATTGCACGCCTCTTATCGCCAGCAACATTCACTTGTTTACATGCCAAGCCAGCCACAGCTGCCATGCACTTAACGATTTCCACACTTACGCTTTTACGCGCCCAGCTAAGATGAGTGGCGCAGAGCTTATCCAATAAACGCTGTGAAATGTTCTCTATTGTTTACTATTTCCTCTTGACTACTTAAAAGTGCATCCTTGCGAAATTACATTTATTTTGTTTTTTATATGTTGTCCAAAGCATGAATTATATCAGCAACTGTCCGGCAATCCGCAATGGCATCATTCATCTTTTGCACGCGCATTGCCGGACGAGTTGACAATTTACAAGCTCTTGCTCAAAATATATATACAAAAGGTAACAGCAATAACATCAGCATTTATACAAAAGTAGTAAACTCAGCAGCCAAGTTGAAGAAGCGCGAAATCACAGCATCAGAACGACAAGCTAACAATTTTATTTATTATTTTATATCCACTACTGATTTTGCTAAAAATTTGTTTTGTTATTGTTTTTGCATTTTTGACAACACATTCATGTATGAACTTGTTTGCTTGTGTGTCTGCATTATTTTCTCAGCAACTTACGTACATACATACTTATATGTTCGTTTGCTCTTCTGTGCCAGCAACAATTTTCATTTGCACCAAAGTGTTTGAGCTGCGCATGCGCGATGGCCTTGAAAATGATTTATGTTCGCCATTAATACCAACACTATTGCTACTTTACTTTAAGTTTATTACGTCAACTATTTAGAATTTGTTATTAGCGTAACGCACTATAAAATTCAGTTGCGTACTTTAAAAATACCAAAAGTGTTCTAAAAGATTTTGTTTCAATAATTTGCGAATATTATTAAAACCTAAAAAGAATAAATAAAATCGTTTTTCTCTAAATTAATTTTATTTAAATACTCAGTACTGTTCTATAACCAGTTCGGGACTAGTTCGGGATGACTTCGAAACCGTTCTGGGCCTGTGCAAGATGATTGCAGGATTCTTTCGGGAGTATTTTAGCAACATTTAGAGCACTTCACTTAAATAATGTTTAACCATTTTGGAACTAGTTCTTGACCATTTCGATAAAACCCCAGGAATGATTTCAGATTGTTCCGGGATCCTGTCGGGACCTATTCGAGACTACTCCCAGAACATTTCAGAGTTACTATGTGGTTATTTTGATACTAGTAAAGGACTATTTCAAAACCGTTCAAGACTTGTTTGTGCAATTCAACACAAATCACTAAATGGTCCCGAAAGAGACCTGAACTATTCACTAAGTGGCTTAGGGAAATTCATAAGCTGATCGACAAATTGAAAAACAATTTTTTTTCACAAATTCAATAAGCGCACGTGTTATTTCTAAAATGTATAGATGTATAAATATGTATATATTCTGGATGCGAAAGAATTCTATTACTAAGTCAAAAAAAAGTTGCTAAAAAATATATTGTATCCTTTTTTCCAATTTTTTTGTCGTTTGTTCTTTCTACTGTTGGGCGCTGAAAGTGAATCCGTATTTAGATTTTCATAAATAGATAGTAAGCAGATTGAAAAATTAACACGCATCCATAATCATGTTAACACTTTGTCACGCTGATAAAATCGCAGCTCAGTTACCAACTGAGTATAAATGATATCTAAATTTATCTTAGAATGACTAAGCATTTGTGGTTGTTGCTCTTCAGGAAGTCATGTGGAGTGTAGTATATATGTAAGCATTTCCCATATAGCGTGGGAAAGATTTATACATATATATGTAATATTTTCATATTCGTAAATGGCTACCATTTTAATATTTTATTTTCTGATATATTTTATATGAGAAAATAAAAAAAAATCGTTCAGTTATTAATATACTCAAGACTCGCCCATAGCTATTTTATAATTGTGCCCAAATTTGAGAATGGTGTCTTATTTTACCGCCAGCTGTTGCGTGATAATTTAAAGCAGCGGTGCATAACGTTGGCAGAGCTACCAAAACATGCGCATCAATTTCGTCTGAGTATGAGTGAGCTTGCCTCACATAAAAATACAAGTTTCCGAAGACCACACTTGCAGCACAACGCACAAAAACAAGCTGAATCGCTACCAGTTCGCTAGCTGCGCACAAAAGATCCGTAGATGAAAGCCGAGCAACCCCATACGGCTACGGGGCAGTGTTGCCACTGTATTAGTATTTTAGTATCCATCAAATACTTAAAGATGTATCCAAATGTATCCATCTCTAAAAAAAGAGTATCTCGACATTTACAACTTTTTGAACACGTTCCTACAGTATGTTATATTGATAAGAAGATTGCATTGCATTTTAGTCAAATTATAATTTAAAGACAATTTTGTCCAATTTATAAAAAATGTTATTTTAAACTTTCCACTTAAAAAAGCGTTTGTACTGTATGTACATTCGACTGTATGTGAAAAACCTAAAATTTCTACAAGTAAAATAAAAACAATCCCGAAAGAATATTTTAAAATGTGTCTTATTATTAAATAAATATTGTACTTAAATACATAAGGATCAAAATAAAAGAACATTAGTAATTCTGTACATATTTTTGGTTATTTTAATAAACCTACAAAATCGTGTATACTCGTACCAATGAATGTTATATCTTAGTAGAATTACCTTGGTTATAACAAGATTTTTTTTTGCTGAAAACAAATTTCAATTTTACAATTTTTCAATTTTACGCCTTTGGGTAAAGCGGCATTTTTGGGTGACAAGGTGTCATATATTTTTAAAACAAGTTAATAATAATTGTATCTTGATTTTTCGACAGCGTAGAAATTTTATGTACTATATTGGAACGATATTCCGCCATTCCTTGTCAAAATAGGTTTTGTGACATACCGGTTTCGGCGTTGTACCATCTGTAAATATATATGTAGAACGTAAACGACACTGAGGATGCCACAACGCCGAAACCGGTATGTCACAAAACCAAATTTTGACAAGGGATGACGGAAAATTGTTCCAATATACATTAATAATAATTGTGAATCATTACTAATTCTAAATATATGTTATAGAAATATAGATCTCAATTCATATGAAAATGTATCCAAAATTGTACTGAATAAAATAAATAAGGATAAATTTGTATCAAAACGGAAACACTTCTCCGGGTTGCATCACTGGCTTAAAGAAATAGTTAAATATAGTTAAATATTATGTATTGAACCAATTTTAAAATGGAAAACTATGGTCAGCATTTTGTTAAATGTATTCAAAAAGAATTAAACAGGGAATACCATCCATTAGGCTGAAAATCACATTTAGGCGGAGTAGTTATCTGAAGAATGACTTACAGGGTTAGACTGTTAGCTGAATAAGCTATAAAATACCCGCTGAAAACTGTATGATGCATCTTAGCTAGTGCAGATTATGACCAAGGCAGTGTACGAAACTATAAATATTATCCTTCTGACCTTACAAAGGGAATGTTTACGACTATTATGAATTGGTTTGAATATTGGCCAAACGTGCCAAGAATTAAAAGAAAAGCACTCAGAACTATTAAATATTTTATTAATAACTAGGTACACAAAATTGATAATAGTACTAAAAATCAGGAAGCGACCGCTTTGGATGAATGCGTAGAGGTGCTTGCTACAACTTGGTATATCAATGGGATCCAAGGTCCGAATCTCAAACGGGGCATGTTCAATCTAAATCATAGAAAAGGTTTTTGCTAATAGCGGTCACCTCACGGCAGACAGTGGCAAACTTTCGATGGTATTTCGGCCATGAAAAAGTTTCTTCTATAACAAATCTACCGTTTGGACTCGCTACAAAATTTTAGGTCCCTCTTTTTGTGGTACAACATAAAGACACACACCACAAATGGATAAAAGAAGATCGGCCAAACACTTAGCTATATAGTGCAAGTGCCTAATTAATATTATTTTTTATTTTAAATAAATACTTATAAGGAAATTTTTTCGAAACAGTTTTTAGTGCAAATTTACTGGCCATATGTTTTCGTAAATAATATATATTTATTGATTTTCGAACGAATTTTCGTCATCCCTTGTCAAGTCTGGTTTCAAGACAAACCGGTTTCGGCGTTGTGCCATCTGCAGTGTCATTCTTCGGTCTAAATATATATTTATATATGTATGTACCCGAAGTACTAAGTACACACCAGATTTTCAATATTACTTTTGCAAGCGTCATTGCTCTCAGTTGTTCAGATATGCCGTTTTGTGGTAAATTGCTTCACTGTGACCTTTTACGATGAGTTAGGAAGGTTATTTCTGTGAACTTTATTTTAGTCATCAATAAACCAAAGAAAAATCCAAAAATCGGGTGAATAACACATAATTAAGAAATTGCGTAATTTAATATTCTGCTAAGCTTATAAATACAATAACCAAAAGTTTGCAAAACCAAACCAAGATGCACCCAAGGTTGTCTTGCGAATTTCACAAAAATATCAGTAACTCCCTACAACAAAAAAGACACGCACATCGATTTCGTCCTTTAAATCAACAAAAAGAAACAAAGAAATAATTAATTAATAATCAAAGAGTTGAATTAAAAGAACAGACGAAATAGCAAAGTGACAGCAGCGAGCTGAAAGGACGTTCAATGAACTCAAATAATAAAAGAAATAAATGACAAAAAGACAACGGTAGCAAACAACACGTTGACGTTGCAAATGTTACAACAACAAGTGGAATGTCAGTGTCAACGTTTGATCAAGCACATTAATTAAATAGCTACAAAGCCACAAACTTAAAAGGGAAGTTTATGAATCAATAAAAAAAATTGCTTTTTGATTAATTTCAAAGTACTTATTTAATCTTATACAAAAATAAAAGCGGAGAAAATTTCAAATATTTTTAAAAGCTTTGAAAGTAAACCAATTAGTAAATAAGCTAAGAGCTTTGGATTAATTTGGATTCTCATATCAAACAAAAACGCGTGATTGTGCCCAATCGCGTGCTTTAAACCGTCTACGTGCTTACGTGTGAGTACGCAAAATAATTGTAAATTTAAAAAAGTGAAATAAAAATTTCTGACTTTTAATTACACTTTAAAAAAAATATTTAGTATGAAAATACATTTCGTTTATTCGTTGTATTAAAAATGTTCAATACCAAATCAGCTTTATATTTAAACTGCCTGAAACTTACACTTTGTTATACTTTTTTGAATGAGCACTTCTTTAAAATTGTTTTTTTTTTTTTTGTGAACATTGAAACTCAGTTTTTTTGCAAACACAAAGCCCTCAAAATTGCGCCGTAGTCCAACTCTCCAATCTCATATATAACTGAATTTTCGTTAATTTATCTAGTCAATCTATATTCTTGTAGGGCCATCTATGATAAAGTATAGCCTCCGCTATTAAAAACAATTTTTATATGATTTTAGATTTTACATGCTCAAATTGAATTAGCTATACAAAACTAAGGCCGCTGTGGTCGAGTTGGTCGCGGTGCGAGCTATAACTCGATATGCCGGTGAGTTCGAGGTTCGAATCTCAGTCAGGCAAAACAAAATCTTAATAATAGGTAAAGTTTTTTCTAATAGCGGTCACCCCTCGGCAGGCAATGGCAAACCTCTGAGGGTATTTCTGCAATGAAAAAGTTTCAAGTTTCTGTGGCGCCTGCTAGGGGGCTGGTTGTGGTTCCTCAGAGAAAATCTATTTTTATATCAAGATTTTCCAGTGATACCACAGTTGAGGATATCAAGTTTCACATTTCATCTAAGGTTAAGACTGATGACATAACTATCAGGAAATTTAACTTTAATTACAAGAGAAACATTTCTTCATTTAAAATCGATGTAACTTCCGAAAACTTTAATATACTTTTAAATAGCTCTTTTTGGCCGACTGGGGCTTTTGTTCGCGAATTCGAGTTTAAACCCAACATAAATAATAAAAACTTAGCAAAAATCTCTAATCCTAATCCGGAGTCAAAAAACTGATAAAAACTAAACTTGATATATATTACCAAAATGTTAGAGGCTTGAATACAAAACTAACTGACTTGCTTTTGAAGACTTATCACTGTAATTTTAACATTATAGCTTTCACTGAAACTTGGCTTAAACCTCACGTTTTTGATTCGGAGATTCTTTGCAGGGAATATCATATTTACAGAAATGATCGAGAGTGCAGGATCGGTGGAGGTGTTCTTTTTGCTGTCCATTCTTCATTACCATCTGAAGTGGTGAACGTCCCTATCATTGAGTCTACTGAATTTAAGTGCATACGAGTGCAATTAAGCAAGTCTTATATTTATTTAGCCCTCTGCTATATACCTCCTCAGTCTGACTTGTCGGTATATAGTGATCATATTTCTTTACATGGGATTGTGGACTCAATGCTTAGGCCTCCCGACTCATTGATTGTGTTGGGTGATTTTAATCTCCCAAACATTTCTTGGAATATGATTGATGGTCATATCGTACCTTCCATTAACAACGCCTTTCTGGAGGGGATGACTGAACTTTGTCTGAACCAGGTTAATACCCTACAAAACAAGTTGGGGAGGGTGTTGGATTTGGTTTTTGTTGACAACATGTACAGGGCCTCCTTAAATCGATGTGATCCATTGGTTTTGCCTGAGGATGTATATCATCCTGCAATTGAATTGTCATACGAGATCATAGACGGGTTTCTGGATCGAAAGCTTTTAATTCTAATGACAGCTTCGATTTTAGAAAAGCTAATTTTAAAAAATTAAACTATGACTTATCTAAAATAACTTGGCCTTACTACAATGGCGATATTGAGCGTAATGTTTTGGACTTCAACAATACTTTATACAACTTATTTCTTAAACATGTACCTAAAGGTTCTTATATTCGTGATGAATCAGCCCCTTTATGGTTCACTAAAGACTTGAGAACTTTAAAAAATAAAAAATCGCGTTCTTTTAAAATATATAAAAGTACTGGTCGTCATGTGGATTATCTTAATTATTCAGTCTTGCGACATAAATATCTAGAATTAAATAAAAACTGTTATGAAAAATCCTTGAATAAAATGAAAATGAACATTATCCACGACCCGAAAGCTTTCTATGGTTTCGTTAATTCTAAGCGCAGAGTAAATGCATTCCCATCCGCAATGAAATATCAAAATACTGTGTCATGTGATAACGAGATTATTGCCAATCTATTGGTTCAGTTCTTTAAATCTAACTACAGCACTCAATTTAAATATAACTCTATTTCCTATCCATACAAGCTGAGCCCCAATAACTCTATTAATATTCCAGTCATATCATCAGATGATGTTTTTCATTATTTAATATATTTAAAAGAATCATTCAAGTACGGCCCTGATATGATCCCGACATGTTTCCTAAAAAAATGTGCAAAGCACCTGTACCTGCCATTATCGAACTTGTTTAATTTGTCCCTCCAGCAAGGAGTTTTTCCGTCAATATGGAAACCGTCTTACATAATCCCCTTCATAAATCTGGAAGCAGGTCTTCTATTGAAAACTATCGTGGTATAGCTAAACTCTCTTCTATCCCGAAGTTGTTTGAATCTATTGTTACCAATCAAATGACTTATCCGATTTCCTCAATAATAGCAAATTGCCAACATGGCTTCTGTAAGGGCAAATCAACCATTACAAATTTACTTGAATTTACCACCCATGTTTCAAATGGGTTTAGGGAATACTGATGTTATATGTATATACCGATTTCAGTAAAGCATTAGACAAAGTATGTCACTCCTTACTCATCCGTAAACTAGATCTGCTTGGTTTTCAACCTGGTATCCTCTGTTGGATGTCTTCTTATCTCTCCGGTAGGACGCAAAAGGTAGTTTTTAAAAATTTTCATTCTGGGATCATCGATGTTTCCTCGGGAGTTCCTCAGGGCAGCCACCTCGGACCGATTCTGTTCCTGCTATTCATAAACGACATTTCTACAGTAGTAAAGTATTCTAAAATATTGATGTACGCGGATGATGTTAAACTTTTTAAGACTTATGCCTCGGCTGAAGAAAGATCCTTGCTACAGCAAGATTTGGACAGCATAGTCAATTGGTGCAGCATTAATTATATGCCGCTTAACCTTAACAAATGTAAATTCATGTGCTTTTCTCGACGAACCATTCAGCCGGCCTCCTACAAAATAAATAACTACGTCCTAGAACATGTAAACAGTTTGGTTGACCTGGGTGTTGGTATGGATTGTAAACTCAATTTTAATTTTCATATTAGTTCCACAGTTAATAAAGCAAGGGGTGTGCTGGCTTTTGTAAAGCGTTGGTGAAAGGAATTCCGCGACCCGTATATAACTAAAACACTTTTTACTTTATTGGTAAGACCAATACTGGAGTATGGTTCCATAGTTTGGAATCCTCGTTATCAGGTCCATTCAGACCAACTAGAGTCAATACAAAAACAATTCTTACTTTTTGCTTTGAGAAATCTTCGATGGGATTCGCCATACAATCTTCCCCCTTACACTAGTCGTTTAAAACTTATTAATCTTCCTACTCTTTCGAGTCGCAGAGAAATGTTAGGTATAATATTTCTGGTAAAATTAGTGAATGGATGGATCTCAAGTCCATTTCTTCTAGAGCAAATTAATTTTAATGTACCCTCCCGTGCAACGAGAAACTTTAAACCACTTTTCTTGAAACTATGCAGAACTAACTTTGAGTTGAATGAACCGTTTCGGGGTTTATGCCAAGACTTTAACAATCATTCCAGCACCTTTGATGTATCGGACTCACTTTTTATAATTAAAAGAACTATTCTATCCTCTCTTAATAACAGCTAACGATCCAATTTTCTTACTTTGCATTTCTCTAACTTTGTATTCGGCTGATGAATTCTTATTCTGTAGCTGAGCAGCTTGAGATCTCGACGCTTAACAAACTTTCTTCTGTCACGACTCGGCACCTAAGATTTGTTTATTTAAAAAACATCCGTACGTTATGCGGATTGAGCCCCTCGTGCCGGTTGGGCGGGAAAGTGGGTTTCCGTTGGGTTATAATATAATAAAATGCATCTGCCGTTCGGAGTCGGCACAAAACTGTAGGTCCCTCCATTTGTGATATAATATAAAGACGCACACCACAAATGGTAGGCAAAGCTCGGCCAAATACTAAGCTATATAGTGTAAGCGTCAAAATTATTATTATTATTATACAAAAATACATGCTTAGGACCCTTTAAATGATCCAAATAAAAATTTTGAAATTTTAATTAAAACTTGAAAATTTGTTATAGATTTGGCATACAGTTTAAAATGTTCATTCTCTTGATTTTTATTGAATTGGGAACTCTATTTTTAATAAAAAGAAGGAAACTTTGGTTTTAATGTGTGTAAACTTTTGTTGTTGTAATTTGTAAATCTACAATAGTTGTAAATATGCTATATTTGCAACAAACAAAAAAGTTGGAAAAACATATCTCATTTTTATTTAGAGAAATATAATTTTTTAAATGTTTTTTAAGTGTAAAACTATTGATAACATTGAATACATTTTCACCAGGCAAACAAACATTAATAGATGAAGTATAAACTTTTACTAAATAATATTCTCAGATTCTTCTGAGGTCGATGTTTTTCGAAAAATGTTATACTTTATCAAATCTTTGCTTTTAGCAAAGAAATTTTCCTATGAACTAAATATTTCTAAGATTATTTTGTGAACATTCTGAATTTATACTCGTATTACTAAAAACTGAACGTTTTACAGCATTATTTTCGAAAGGTCTGAATCCGATAATAAACGAGACCTTAACGGAAAACTAAGAACAAATAGTGTTTCCACCAAACAAAATCAATATATTTAAATACTTAACAAAATCTGTATGTCTATTTGGTCATTTGGACGAAGCTGTAAACATTTTTGGAGTTAATATTAATGCTTCGAGTTTAGCAGGCTTTTGCACTTGACTATCGTACATATATATTCAAACAAACGAATATGTAGAGGGTAAAGAAATTATAGACTGAAAATGACAAGTATGAATGTGTCATAAAATTTAGCAGAGTTCAACGATGCTTCTGGCTCCACACCAGTTCTTAATGTGCTGCGTTAAAATCCGGGTATTGGCAACTTCGGTTATGTACGAACAGTGTTGTGCATATGTTGGGCTATAAAACTGCATACTCAAAAAAAGTATTTCTTCTTAAAAATAAATAAATAAATATATGTGGCAAGCTTTGTCTTTTTGAATGCTGCTGCTTTTAATATGCACAATAATTTTTGTCTAATTTTTATATTCTTGTATTATTCGTGGTATGGCGCCAGTCATTGCGACAATTTATTCAATTATTATTTCGACTTAAACAATCATTTTTATCATTCATGAAAAAGTCAACAATGATTGGACAGAAAATCTGATTGAATATTTATTTCATGATATTTTACCCAATAGCTATTTAAAAGAATAAACGGATTTATTTCGTATTTAACCCTAAAATGAAATTTTCTTTTTACCACTTTATGTAGCTAAATAAAATAAAAATTATTAAAAAGGTCAACGGTCATAATCAGAACCATTAACATTTACAACATTCATACACTGAAATTATAATTTTTTATTTTTTTGTTATTGTTTGGTCATTTAATTTTTAATTTTAATTGTTTATTAGCTTTAAGACCGATTAGTTTTTTTGATGTTTCTTGCATATTTCCCCAATATTCGATATTTATTATTATTTAACTAAACTGCATATTAAAGAAACATTTCTAAAATTAAATAATATTACAATTTACAAACTATTTCTCAAATTGCTAATACTTATCAATTATTTTCTAGGGTTAATAAGAGTCATTCAATGGAATTAAGGCATTGAACAAAATCGAAACGCGTTGGGGCCCAAATGTGTAAAATGTCAACGACTTGTTGGACTCAACTCAAAGCAAACACTTGAATATCAATTTACAACTCAATCAAATAGTACCTGTATATATCATATAATATCTTTTTTTAGTAACAGTCACAGTAATGAACTCTGCCGGCGGCCAAGAATGGCGTGTTTACCTAAGTGCTGACTAATTACGAGCGCGCACCTACTCTAATTTAAATTAACAAAAGCACAGCAGCGGCGAGTTCATTGATATCTACAGCACTGGCGGAAATCCAATCAAGTGTGGAGTATTCTGTTAATTGCGACCTTCAATGGTAGCGCTTTCTTCTTATGCTTTTGGGGTTTCCTTAACAAGCTGCATAATAAAATACTCCAGAGGGAAGAAATAAATAATTGCCACCAGTGCCTTCTAGTAGAAATAAAATAAAATAAAGCTTTTAGAAGGAGAAGAAAAAACTTCTTTAACAATTAATCAAATTAATGAATCTGCATACTTCTATGAAAAAGAGATTGTAGCGCCGCTAGTATAAAAGCTACTTTCAGCATGTTGCCACAATAGTTTAAGTACTTTTAATCCAACAGTCGAAAAAATCAGTAACCATGATCTTTCATCAATGCACAGAAACTATTAAACGTTGCCCCAGAGATTGATTCATGGCAGTTGCCACCACAAAAAGATCTATCAAAATACGCGTCTGTCGGCATCTATTCGCGACGATAGACGTTGTCTGCGGAAATACGTTTTATTCTGACGTAACGAGGTTGATTTGTCATCGCTATGATAAGTGATGGACTACCTACCACTTGATTTGTTGTGAAGCACTTACAAAAGTCATCATAAAAATCTGAGTATTTCAAAATTCGGTGGAAATAAACTACTTACTTTTGGTTCTCGAATCTCCCAATAGGTATTGGACGAAAAGCCCCTTATGCAAACTTTCCCCCTAAAATTTGAAAAAAGAACCACATCATAGTTCTAAGCAAGAATAAAAGCCTTTATATAGTGCGTAAACTTTCGAAACTTGGGTTTCATTCGACCATCCTCCAATGGATAATGTCCTATTTATCACATAGAACTAGCTCAGTTGTTCTGGATGGCATTTCTTCAAAATCCATTTCTCTCACTTCCGGAGTTCCTCAAGGTAGTATATTGGGCCCTCAGTTCTTTTTTACTGCTTTTATACTGCTAAATATCTTTTGTATACTCTGAAAATCTATTCCGTTATTAGATCTATCAATGATTCGCTATTACTTCAAGCCGATATAGATAGACTTTTTCTTTGGTGTATTCGGAATCGTATGTCGCTTAACATAAATAAATGTCACCAAATTACCTTTTGAAAACAACGTGCGCCATTTTTGACGACCTACTGTATTTCAGATAATCGCTTGGTCTCTATGAATGAGGTCAAGGATCTTGGTATCTTTTTTGATACGAAATTGAGTTTTGTCACGCACATTAACTATGTGGTTGGGAACTCATTTTCAATGCTTGCATTTGTGCGACGCAATAGCTCTGTGTTTACTAATCCCTACACCCATAAGATCTTGTTCTCTGTTCTTTGTTCGTTCAAGATTAGAGTAAGCCGCCTATATTTGGAGGCCTTATTACTAAGTACACATTAACAGGCTCGAATCAGTTCAGCGGGTGTTTATTCGTTATGCATTGCGTTCGCTGAACTTCTCTGAGCCTATTCTTCTTATTTTTTGCGTTGTCAATTAATTAATTTAATTTTACTACTTAGCAGAGTATATTTCAATGTTCCTAGCAGAACCCTGCGCCATGCTGATTTATTTAGAATTGCTATGAGTAAAACGCTATATAATAAAAATGCCACTTTAAATAGAACACTGCAAGAATTAAATCTATTTCCCAGTTCTTTAGACCTTGATCTCTCTCTACCGAAATCTATATTTTGTAACCGACTTAAATTCTTTTTATGTAACTTATAACAATATTTCTAATATGTGTTCTCTGTAAGAGAACTTTTTTCATAGACTTCAGAAATAAAAATTAAAATATATATGTATATATATATACATATACTCCATCTTATACGTACAAACCCTCAAAATATGGCAATTACTATTTTAAACGGAGTGCATTCCCTTACAAGTACAAAAAACAATAAATTAATTTAAAAAATCAGCAAACTTTCAATTTTCTTGTGCAAAAAACTACCAAAATTCTCTTAATTTAATAAAAAGCAAGAAAAAAGTGATGACGCTCGATTTTTGAAAACTTTTTACTGGCGCCCTCCTCAATTTTTTCCATATAACATTCTCAAGGTTATTTTATACTGAAATTAAGCTACAAAAATATGTTCTCAAAACAAGTTTTGGATTTTGTTAGTGAATAAAACAAGTTTTTCAAGCGTTATCAATATGTGGTGCGGAAATAATTTTAAGATAAAATATGAAAGTTTGAGCAATCGGGAAATATAACATTTCGAAAAAGGATTATTTACAATGTTAAATTTGAATAAAAAAATGTTACAGGAATAGCAATGTGCAAATATATGTGGCAGGTAGTTTTAATATATGCAAGTTGCATTACAAAAATATTTTCAAAGAGATATGTTTATTAATTTTAATGATTATAAAAATATTTTACTACAAAGTTGTCACGTATTTGAAACATTTATTAAAAGTAAATATATAAGTTGAGCAAATTACTGCAATTTTAATGTTAGTTGAAGGCGATGGAAAGCTTCAACACAAATATGATGTCAAAGAGAGTAACAACGTTTTTAAAATGCATAGACAATTTAATTAGTAAGATGGTAACAAAGCTTTTATTTTGGAAATTTTTTTCAAAATAATTTCTTCTTTACACAATTGGCACAGCTATTATTCTCTATTCTACACCCTTATCTGTAATAGTTATTTGCAAGTCGCTTCAATAAAGGAGCGTAATAGCTTATACACCAGGGACACGAGTCTTTATAAAATAACTTAAAGCAAAAAACTGTTTCATTAAAATTGACAGTTTGATAGTTCTACGAGAGAGAGAGAGAGAGAGAGAGATGTTAACTTCAGTTTTCACAAATAAGAAAATCTGCCTATCGGAAAATTTGCACGTGCCGAAAAGCAAGCGATATTCGAGTATTCACTAAAATAAAAATGTGGTCGAAGTGCTTATAGAACATTTAAAATAAAAAGGTATTTCTTCAGAGGTAAATTGACCTTTCGATTCAGCCACATTGTATGTATGTACACCTGTTTGTATGAATTTCATTTCACCAACTTAAGTATTTCAAAATTTTTTTAAGCTTATCATAAGCTATGGCATGCAAGATTTTGCATATGTAATGACGACGCTGCATTCGGAAATACACATACCAATATTTGGCTAATCATTTCATGGAATATATAAATATATAAATAAACAAATGCACATATGTACATACATACATATATACTTTGTTTTAAGCGATCCATTTCGACTTGCTAGACTAAACGCTTGCATGAAAACACGAAATTGGTTATTCAACCCAGACAGAAGCTTGCGTACGAGTATTTTGAATTTACCGCCAATTAAGCACTGTACATACACTATATTTATGTGTATGCATGTAAGTATGTGTATTTACGTGTGCTTAAGTGAATAACTAAATATGTGCACATGGTTCACTGGGCATCCGTTTGCCTGTTCAAGTATATATACATACATAAATACAAATGTAGCTGTCGGTGTGCTGGTGACCTTAAGCTTCACGCTTCACTTTACAACAACGGCCAATTGGCCAAGCAAATTTGACCAATTCATGCGTAGTAATTGCCAGAGCGCCGTTGACTTCACACAATCAAAAATATAAAAAAAAAAAATTGAAATAAATTTCGGAAGGTTTGAGATTTTTACAATCATTTTTCATTTTCATTTTCGTTTGTTTTTGTTTTTGTTTTTGTTACTTACTTACATATTTATTAGTGAATCGCAGCAATTTAAATTCACATCATCGATTGTTATACGTGGAACGTGAACAGCAGTGCGAACGCAAAAATATACATCGGTACAAATACATACACATATATAAATAAGTTGGAATATAAGTTTATTTGAATCCATCATTTTCCATTTTAATACCTCTGCCATGGTTTATTTGGTTTCATTGGTCTACTTCTTTTTATACTTTTGCTTTTAGTTTTGGCATTTCGCTTTGCTGAAATTTTTTATTAATTAATACCTATCTACGTCTATTGTGTAATATTTTACGTCAGAATTTTTACAGTTCAAATAAGTTGTAAATCTTTATCTTCCCTTCTTTGAAAAACTTTAATATCTAATAAAATTCATAAGAAATCCAATTTTAAACTTTATACAAAATTCAAAAACCACAAATATTCATAGAATGGCCAAACATGCCTTTGTTTTTGGGAGTTTTTTAAAAACGGAGCCGCGCAGTTGTTTCCATATAAAAAAAATCTCGTGTAAGTCACATAAAACTTGTATACGAGTATTATTCATTTTCATTTTCGTTTGTTTATGTTAGTTACTCACATACATACATATTTATTAGTGAATCAGAGCAATTTAAATTTACATCACAAAACTTGTATACGAGTATTATAATATTAAAATTAAACGGGCAAAAACTGCATGCCCCAAAAAATACAAATAAAAAATTATTAAGAGGAATTTTTGATGAAATTTTCTTATATTATTTAAAATTTTGCAAACTGAATTTAAATTGGTTAATGGGATCTTTGTAAGAGAAAGAAATGTTTTAAAAATATATTAAAAATGTTAGTTAAAAAAAATTACAGTATGTAGTAGTTAAACTGAATGTGTTATAAAATTACTTACTCAAAAAAAAGTTTAATTTATAAAAAAAATTTTATTTGGTTTTAATGTTTAATTTCGAAAATTAGCTTAGTTTTAGTTGAAATATATCGGAAAGTAGCTTAAAAAATTAATTGTTTTCAAACGAAGGCTAATTAAATTTAAATATTATTCGAATCCCAATGAGTATAAAATATATACCTAGGATGAGCAGATGTGGTAATCTCCGTGTAACTTTCATCAACTGTTGTTAATTACCGCATAAAATATTTCAATAAAAATGGGCATCGCACTCAAAACCTATTGAAATAATTCTTAGTTTGAATTTTTAATATAAAAATCGACAAAAAAGTTCTTATATAACAATTTTTATATTAAAAGTATTAATCTCTATATATGAATGAAGGGATGTAAACCATTGAGACAATTACATATTTCTTTGAATTTTTTTGATGTCAAATATGTAGATGTTTGCCAAAAATTGATCTCCGTCTAACAGTATTTTCAAAAATATGTGTTACACAGTTTGACTATGGAAGTAGATAAACCCAAATTAAGTTAATGAACTCCACCTGCGTTTGTTTAATAACTCAATAGATAACGCAATTAGTTATAAACCAAATTTTGCTCACTTTTAATCCAGTTGAGTAAAATAATGGCGTTGAACCTTGACCAATTCAGGCTAAGTTTCTTTTCCAATGAGTTTTAAATGAATTTAATAAAAAGTCAAGCAGTCTCCGCAGAGCTGAGAGTTTTAAATGCAATTTTATTATTTTCTCAGAGGGTAATTTAATTTATTATCTATTCAATGCAGGCACACAATACACACATATGTACATACACAATCGCTAATTTTTCTGATTTAAAAAATGATACATTAAACCAAAATATTCGTTAATATCTAATAATTAAAAAATACACTTGCAATTTATTTCTATGGTATATTTAAATTTTTCGATAATGAATTTTGACAAATTATTTTTTTAAATATTTTGTGCAGTGGTTTTTTTTTTTAATACTGCCAATCTATTATGAACGCTTTCAATCAAGGTCAACGTTGTCTGCGCACAATGCGCTTCAGTTTTGACAGCTAATGAGTAAACCTTTCACTTTTCTTGTGCTCTTGCCAGTGAATAGCAACTAACTGTTGAAATGTTTACGGCCTTGAGGTTTTGGTTCAAATCCAGCATGTGGCAATATCTTTAAAATTAAGGAAAAGGGAATATGAAATGTTTTAAACTAAGAAAATTTAATTTTTTTCTGCATGTCAGTCGAAGTTTTATGCCAGAATACTTAAGGGTCTCCTCATTCGCTTCTGCTATGTATCAGCGCTGCACAAATGAACATTTGCTCTTAAATAAGAGTAAAATCTCTTTCGAAAGACCGCATTTTAGTGTATTCTGAATTGGATAAAATTCTGAATTCAAGGAGGTTGAAATTAAGATTGGTGGATTCCGTTTTAGCGGGTTTAGTCGAAGCGAGCAAGTATGCTGAGGTCTATAGTGTAAACTTGAAATTTGGGTTTAACTGTGGTAAGTTTAGGTCATGAAAGTTTGGATATGGTGAATTGAGATGTGGTCACTTTAAATGCGTTGAATTAAGGTGTGTTGAGTTGAGCGAAGCTGGGTAGAGGAAAAACTTATAGTCGTGAATTTTGTAATTGCCGACCACCGCTAAAGGTAAAAGGAAATGATTCCAACAAAAATATAATTAGCGTACATTTGTAAGATTGTTCAAATACAAAGAAAATATCAAGTTTTTGATTGATTTTTTCATACGTTAATACTAAAACTTAGTGTAATCATTCATTCCATAGAACTCTTTTTCGTAAGATGGCCTAAAAATAAACCATGTTTATTAAGGTTTGGCTTCATTTTTGTTTGTATAACTTGCGTCAATTTTCCCACGTTATACAAGGGAAGTTATTCAAAATCGCTTAACGACTAAAATGTAGTTTGTCAGCTTCACTCATTAATTCTCGTTGATGTTGGTTGCATCCGGAAGTGGATTGTTTTCTACACACGTATGAGTAAGAAGAACAAACAAAAAAATAGGTGCGGGCTATTTCTAAAATTGATGTGCTGATATGTTTTCCAATTGATTTAAAAATTATTTAAAAAACAAAACGAAAAACTATTCCAACTTCTTAAAATTGTAATTTATAGAAACTCTAGCAAACCTTAAGTGTACGAGTAATTCTCTCAAAAATTCTTTATTCAAAAATCAATGCGAGAAAAACACATTCATGTTATTCAAGATTTTTACATTTGTCTTATCTTCTTAAGATCGTGTAATTGCTTGTGTATCGGCGGCATTAAAGCCAACAATCACAACTTTTAATAACTTAATTCCACTTAAAGACCAATGTTGCACAACGCCACAAACAACAGCAAACACTAATAGCAAAAACTAAGATACTTAGTAACAACAAGAAAACACGAATCAGCCAAAAACACTTGTACCAAATTGAACTTGACTTATGGTAACTATGTACGAAAGCAAAGCGCCAGCAGCGGTAAAAACACCAACAATAAAAACAATAGCACTTGAATTGACCAACATTGCCGGATAGTTTCTATGTGTGTATATATGTGTAATTGTGTGTGTGTATATGCGTGATTAACGCACTAACAAACAACAACAATAAATATTGTTTACTGTTTAACGGCTGCTGATGAACTGCAAAACAAAAATTGCAAAAATGCGACGCACGATTTGTTGCAAACAGTGCAAAATATATTTAAAAGGCAACCGCAGCCACAATACATACTTAATACAAATGTAGAAACAGCAAGTAAACAACAACAAGTGTAGCAAATAATTTTGAAATACATTTAGATATTGGCAATACCAAATTGTAGCAAATGAATGCCAAAATAAGGTGTTCCGAGACTAAAAACAACCCGTGAATTGTATGCAAAAGCAAAAGTCATTCATTTGGCTTGCAATGCGGAAATTTTTGTGCCACTCCAAAATATTAACAACAATAACAATAACGAAGTTAAAAGTACATTAAATGTTAATACAAAAGAATGAACATTTTTGGGCAAATTTAATAATTAATATTATACGTATTTGCAACTGTGGGTGCATAGTTATTTGCGACGTTCGATGTAATAATAACAAATCTATTTTCGACGTTTATTTTGTATATGTTTAATAATTTATTTCCTAGAGTTGTTTACGTAATTTATAAAATTAAAATCCTAATTATGTTTTTAATTAATATGTGCATAACGAAAAGCAGCTGAGAGATTTTTAATTCAAAAAAATATTGTAAATCTAAGCAATGAAAAAAATAATTCCTAACGCAAACTGTGTGAAGGGTCACTACCGGCTAGGCAATTTAAAAGAAAAATGGTTTGAATTTTTTGATTTTTATATAAAAATTTACAGAAATTCAAGATTTAAATTTCATTTGAATTGCTGGTAAAACGGCAATTGGTATCAAACGAAAGATCTATAACATAGTTGTTCTATTCGCTTCTCTCTCCCAAGTTGATCAAATCCATTTAAATTAAAATTTACTATACTTCGCTGTGCGGAATGAGCTGAAAATAATAAAAGTGAGGATATTTTAGATCTAATGGTAAATTAGGGTGTCTTAAGTTTAAGTGTGGTAAGTATAAATGTGTTCAATTTAAGTGTGGTGAGTTTAAGTGTGGTAAATTTAGGCAATGAAAGTTCAGGGATGGTGAGTTTAGGTCTTGCAAATTTTGATAAAATGAATTTTGGTGTGGTGAGTAAAAATTCGAAAATCAAGGTTTTTTTTTATATGTTGTATTAAGGTATGGGGAATTTAAGTGTAATTAGTGGTGAGTCACAGTATGGAAGAAAAAAGCACTTCCTGCTGTTTTCCACCCTTTTCGTGTACATCATGCCCGGCACCACAATATTCGTCTCTCCTATTTTTATCGCCTTCATTTCAGTTTTATTCATCGTGTAGATTTTTCAATTTACTAACTCCAATAAATAATTTCAATTTAAAAAAAATACTACATTTTTTTCAGCTCCATAATTGACTGTTAATCAAAGCGACGTTCACTTGCAATACATTGCTAATTATTTTTCGATTTAGTTCATTTTCAATATTGACCTACATATGTTCGGTCAAGGTCAAGATGAGCAGCCGCTTAACATAAAAATATGCACGAACATTATTCACACAAGTGAATTAAAGATGTCAAATTCTTCATTTTGTTATTAAATCTTTCTCATGCACATGCGCATTTGCGGCGATATGCCCAATCATCCACGGTAATTTGCATCCAGCGCCACAGATTAGCCACGCTCTGACGCATCGCATCGACTAGGCCAACCGTCGCCATCGATGACTCGGCGCTCCCGCTAGTAAATCACTTAGATGGATTAATGTGGGAAAATGCACACAAGCAATTGAAAATTTATTTATGTTCATTCAAATGTATTATTATTGATTTACATGCGAAGTGTAGGCACGAGCAAACCAACTTAAAAGGCAATCAGTAAATTAATTTTGACATAAAAGGGCAGCTGCGCCAACGTATCAACCATTTTTGTGTGTTGATTGGCTGTCAACAACTTTTTATCATTTTAATTCAATAAATATTGATGTTTATTTTTCTTTACTTAAAGAATTTTTTTACGAAACAGAAGTATATGAATACATAATCATAGCGTTTTCTTATTTGAGTACCCAAAAAATCTAAGCGGATGCATAGAATTGAAAGTTTTTAAATTTATATTAATTTTTTTGAACCTGTTTAGTTGCACCTTATCAAAATCAAAGTAACACTGTCTCGCCAGCGATAAACACTTGTAAAAAGATTTGCTAAATACTGTGTTAACTCACAATGGAAAAGTACAATTACGGATTTCCTTCCAATTCATAAGCAAACTGGTAATTTAAATGAATAAAATTAGTAAACCATGCGTAGGAAAGATCACAATTTAAGATAAAGTTTATTCAACGAACGGCATAGATATTTAATTTAGCTTTAAAATACAAAATTCGCCAAATAAAGTTTGAATTAATAGCAAAAAAAAATTGTATAGCTGTAGCCAATTAATCTCATTTATGTTTGCGGATGCGGAAGCAACTCAGGTGTGAAAATAAATTTCTGCGCAAAGTAATGTCAATTGACCTACACAAACATGAATTGTTAAAGCAAATAAAACACAAATACTCTTAAAAACTTGTGTAAGCAACATGCGCGTTTTCAATCAACATCGGCAAACTTTTTTCTAACTACTGGCAGCTATATTTAATGATATATTTTTCTGCAAGCTGTCAGACCATTCTTTGAGTTTGATAAAGCGAATTAAAAAAAGTAAACTATAGGGATGTTAAATAGACTCTTTCAAGCATATTTTCTGATATTCTTTGAAAAATATAATATGGCAAAACTAAATAAAGTATTGAACCAAAAAAAAAAACAATTGGGATTTATGTTAAGGCATAAATAATCTTGTAATCCATACATATATTAAATCTAAAGATTTGTGCTTATAAATTGGTATACCGTTGGCGTCGAAAAATTCTTGGGAAGCACCGCTTGCTTTGTGACAGACCTAATGGCCTCTTCCAGGATTGGGTAAATAGACGTTATCTCAATCCTCATATTTGGATCGTGTATGTAATCGAGTTTCTGAAAAAGATGGGCTCTCTTTGACGTTCGGGTTATTTAATATGAGGATAAGTGAGCGTTTATAGTAAGTAAGATTATAGTTTAATGCATTGAGAAATTGCTCAAGTTATGACTTTTCATCCCACATCTTTTGCCGGTTCTCTTAAAAGAGTTTTTTGCATTTACTGGTACGAGTATCAGTCGGGTACTTCCCCCTCTATCAGGTCTGACTAACGATCAGCGTTGACTCACAGTCGGAGCATTATAATATTCTTGGGAATAGTTATGGTTATTCCCTCAAAAGATAAGTGGGTGAAAGGGAAGGGGGGAAGGTATATTATACTTCTACATGGACCAGTCGAGGATTGACGGAAGGAGATATTATCTGTTGACAATTCTTTATCAAACTTAAGTACAGGCTATCAAATCGCTTCTGTGTTTTTTTTTCAGACAGACGCAACTGCTTCAAGTATTCAATTGATTGGCTACTAGATTGTGAATTTTTGTTAGAACTAAACACATTTTCTGATAACCAAATATTCGGAATATGCTTGATTTCTCTTTTGTTAACGTTAAATTATTTTACTTTAAAACTCAAAAACTTAATTTACATACCTGACGACGAACATATTTGGTCTAGGAAAATGCCCTTGAATTGTTATTGATTTATGATTTCGTATTATATCACAGAAATATATGAATGGTCTAAGTGTGACTAAATCTGAGACAGCTTTGCCTATTACAATACACTCGTATGGTTTGTAAAATCCAGACGTCAAATACGAAGTGGAAACAAAAAAAATTCAAAATCGCTTTTTGTTATTTTATCGGCAGTTCTAAAAGCAATCACAAAATCTATTATATATTTTAAATACTGACGCAATATACCAAAGATTGTTGGCGAACAATTTTCTTCTTTTCAAAACACCAAAGTAAATAGATTATTTAGAAAGTGTCAAGGCAATCAAGGAAACAGATGTCATATATGTAACTCATTACATTCTAAAAAATTAGCATAAAACAATGGACAATATACCATATAAATAAAAAAAATGTAAACATATTTTTTAATTAACTAAGATATTTTAAACTCAAGTCATCCAAAGTAAATATTCTAAGATTTTGCCATAAGAAAAAATTATAAAGCAAAAGTTTAAACTCCCAAATAAAGTACGACTTTAAAGCACGCACATAATACTATATAAATAACTAAGTGTGCCTTATATAGCTTAGAGTTTAGTATAATAAGGCAGCAAAATACATTCCAAAAGAAAGCAACAAAAAGTAGTGCTTAAAAACACATTAATGTTTTTAAAAATATACATCCAAATATATTAATAAATAGGAATATGCATACGAGCTAGCTTAAACGCCTAAACGATTTAACCAAAAGTCTATGAATTAATCAAAGGTAAGTGACAATTTGAATAATTTTACTTTGCCACAGAAATACTCGAACAACAGCGTCTACAAATGTTTACATATGTTAAGCTGCCGAATTTCAGGTATCAAAAAATACTTAGCTACATATTTAAAAATTTACCACATATGACTTTGACTTGCGTTCAATTAATTTGCTTATTCTGCGTTGTCACTTTGGTCTTATGTAGATTTGCTTTTGTTTTGTGTTAGAACTCATGCCAACATGCTCATTGTCGAGCGAGATCCGCTTTTGATGATAAAATCTGTCGCCAACAACGTGATGAGTGTATTTTGAATAAGAAATTAGAGCTTGCGGATAAGCGTGTGAAATATTTAACTGGATTTATGTGAAGATGTAAAAAGTAGAGTAAGAAAATTACTTTCCTGGTGAATTAAAAAAAAATTAAATTTACTAAGCAAAAGCACTGATCTGATGACGTGAATATTCCTCAACATCCTCTATGAGTGTTAAACCGTTTAAAGACTGTCCGCAGGTTGGTATCCCTTTTTGTGTTCTCTCGTAAGGTATGAACTTCTTACTGTGTTATATGAGTGGCTATTATAACCTGTCTTGGTGTTATTACCGACAAGCCAAATTCCCTATTTATGTACGAGAACTTGTTCAACTTCAACAACAGGAGGAACACTATTAATGTAACAAGTAATCTGGCGAAGAATTTTAGAGTTGGAAAGTGCAGATTTTCAAAATCAAGGACTAAAGAAATACGTTACAACAGGAAGTTGAAGTGTAATTTTCTCAGCGTTCGCAAACACAACCTGCGTCAGCTAAACTGTACAAAAATATTGAAATTCAGTTTAATTCTTATCTTCTCAGTAAGTCAAGCTGTCATTGAGGCTCCATAAAACTGGATTTAACTGACCAAGAAGAGCATTGAAGGCTATTTATTCAATCGTAAGACACTGAACTTTATTGCTTAAGTACCTCTCTATCTTTAATGATCATTATTTTATTAAGCACTGAATAAGGGCTAGTTGCTTAAGAGCAGCTTATTTCTTTCTCTCTAAAAGAAGAAAAAAACAAAAATAGTAGACAAATTTCACAAAGATTAGAACATATTAATATATAAAAACTAGTTTTACTTGTCTGAATTAAGTTTACTGTAATTAATTGCTAACATTTTTTGCTCAAAAAAAAGTGATTATCCAAAAAAAATCATATACTCGTAAAACCAAGAATCAAGCAACCAAAAAAAATTCTACACATATCCACCAAAATTAAAATAATTTTTTTTTTTTGCATATCTTATATAATTTTATGGGCTATAAAATATATTATTTTAGAACAAAAAAGTAAAAATTTCGATCCGCTACAAGTAACCGCTAACTTTTGATATTGCTTTGAAGATATTGTAAACGTTTTGTATGAAGATGAGCATAGCGATCTCCAAAACAACAAAGATTTCTTTGGCCCTTGAAATAGTTGCTCAAAAAAACATGCTCGTTTGATTACGGATTCAGAATGAATGTCAAAATAAATTCCTTCATTTCTAACAAATCCACATACTCAAATAAATCTAGGTCGAAATCTGTACTATGCGGACTGTGTCATTATTGTTGTACACTTACTTTATTTCCTCAATATATATAAAAAATATTGTTCTGAAAAATATTTACATGCTTTGATTTTTACCCAAAACCGAAATAAAAAATTAATATTTTCATTGTCAAAATAATAAATTCTTATTTTTTATGGAACAGTGAAGAAATACAAATTCAACGACCACCCAAAAGTTAAAATTAAATTTCAATCAAAAATATACTCAATGGCCATTTGTTTATCTATCACTCTATTGTCCTACATCGCTAGCTAAAACGTTTGAAAAGAAACTTTTTGCTAAGATGTGTTAATCAGCACAGCGGGGCACTTTTTTCCCCAAAAGCAAATATTACTTGTAAATTAAAAGTAAATAAATTATTTATAATTTAAACAACAAACAAAGTAATCCTTCATGTTATTTACACCATAAAAGCGAAATAGACCTTAAAATCAAACGTAAAAATAATTCCTTCCAACAAACTAGTAGAAGCTTATAAAAACGACGGCATGAACGTCTGTAGTTTGTGACTGATTCGATTTGACGCCTACACAATTAGCGAAATTTTTATATTTTTTAATTGTGAACACACACACACAAATGTCGATGTGCGCCAATGTTGGGGAATTCCACGCATTGTCATAGTTGCACAACCAAACAAAGAGTATAATTAAAGGCAACAGAGAATGAAACCCAAGTGCTCACACAATTGGCATGAAATTACCACAAAGCAAAGTTGAGCAAATTAATTGAAATACCCAATTGGTTAGAAAGAATATCTGAAAAGGAAAGCATTAAAAAAAAATGTAGATGACATCATTAAAAAAAAAAGCAAAGTCGCAAGTGAGCGCATGCGCAAATACAAATTTTGATATAAATACTACCCAACATTTTCGTGATTAAAATCAAACCGCGAAGATGAGCAACGGTGACAAGAAAGTGCGTCAACGAATACACAACAACAAAAGCGTCAGAGACATTAAATGCTCTAAGAATAAATCGCCAAAGTGGCAAATATGTTGTGAACTTAGTGAGCTGACAAGCTCCGCTTTACAAATTATCAAAATATTGTGTACACACCGCAGCCACACCTTCTCATCCAAAGGCGTCTGGTTGCTATTGTTGTTGCTGTTCCTTACAAAGCTATGGCATAAACGTGCGCGGACGTACCACTCGGCACGCGAGGCAGACACGAAGTGGTGCGCAATAAAAATAAATACAGTGTAGGAAAATGCAAAGCCAAATACAACTAAACAAAAAAAAAAAGTCTTAAACAACAAACCCCGCAGCGCAGACAAAGCTTTTATAATTGAGAGCATACTCGTACATGGAGAGCGATTTAATTTGCAGCTAAAGTAATAAGATGTGGTGCACAGAGCATATGGCGCATGCAACAACAACATTTAATTAAAAAGACACGTTTTGAGCTAACTTTGGCTGTCTGTAGCAGCTTTGCCATTTTTTTTTTTTTTGCAGCTCAAGCTTTCCCAAAGCTCACTCTATTAACAGCTAGCAGCTGTAAACGAATGCTGCTAGCGCATGAGATCAGCTGATCGTGAGGAGTCACTGCTTGGGAGTGTTTGATAAGTAATATTCTGAGTGTGCAATCAAAACGGAGTTGCCGTTTTGCTTTCGCTCTCCAAGTGCCTCTTCTTTCAATATTTTTTTTCACCTACCTCCCGAACTGGTGTCTACTCTCCTATTCTATCTCTTTCTCCTTCAAAGCCATACACTACTGACTGTTGGCTCCAAATTCACCACAGCCGCTCGGTTGTTGCGATTTGCCAAGCTTCGCTTGGCGCTTTACCAACTTTAACTTACTTCTGCATAGATTTGAATTTGAATTTCGATTCGTATGTGGTGTCTTGCTCGCGGACGCACCGTTACTTTGTTAGTTAATTTTGATAGCTGTTGGCGAGCGGTTGCACGCGCTCCAAACAAAGGCAACAACAAGATCAAAATCGAAACGACTCAACCCATAGTGCAGTTTACGCTGTAGACCCCATAGTGACAAGTTTGTGGGTGACAACTGAGATAAATAATGAAATTTTTTTTAAAAACGCTTATACTAAAAAATTAAAAAGAATAATAATATTTGAAACAATAGTTTTGGTGTTTGTGGTTTTACAATTGCTACGGTGCAAAAAAAAAGAATGATAAAAGAACTGTTGCTAGAGAAAAAAAATTAAATTAAAAATATTTGTAAAATAGATTTTTATCGAAATAAATTTACATAAAACTACTTGCAGCTGTCACAAATTGCAAAAGCCCCAAATACTCAGAAAAAAACATTCAACTGCTGCAGCAGTGTTTGAGGAAATAAAAGTGTCTGTGATTTTCGCAAAATAAACAACAACAAAAAAATACTAAAGCTAGCCAATGCAAGACTGGACGTAAGAAAACCCCAGAGTGAAAATTTCACAATCAAAAGCAGCCGCAATTTAGACATACTAAGTAGCAAAATAATAAAATTGGACTGCAAGTGTGTGCAAAGAGTAGGCGCGTGAGATTACATTACTTTTAAGACAAATTAAAAAAATAAAACTTGCTTTCAGTTTGCCTATTGTTTTAAACAGTATTCGGAATTGGTTAAGTGGAAATTGTTAAGTGTGATAATTTATTCAGATTTTTTAAACATCTTTCGAAATCCTTTGTCTCAAACGATTACTCAAATATATGTATATTTGTAAAAAATTGCAAAAAATTATATACGGAGTACAAAAACCACAAGCTGCTCAACAAAAAAGTCTTAGTAATAAGCGCTCTAAAAACAACATAGAACACAAAGTAAGTTAAAAAATGTTTTTTATTTTATTTACACAGTACACTGGCGGAAAAAATAAAAATAGACACAAATTTTGACAGCTTTCTGTCATATATAAATTTCTAGTTGTTTTTCCTAAATTTATTTCATTATTAAACAAAAGCCAAGTAAACCCAAATTTTGATATTTTTATAAAGTTTGTAAAAATTTAGCAACTTTTATAGAAATTTTTAACTCTTTTATAATAATTTCAGTATAGTTTTGATCATGTTCATCAATGAGGTAATATTCAATATTCACCGAAAATAGAACGCTAATTTTTTGAGATTTTTTTCACATTTGCTTCCATAAATCGTTTGAAAAAAATTTATTTTTTAAATGGAAAATGTTAACTACTTCGAACGATTTGTTAAATTGGTTTGGATAAATTTTACTGTCAAAACCGAGTTTTTTGGATGAAAACATTTGATACGAAATTTTTGGTTTCTATGAAAAATCTAACCTAATTTTTGTATTTGTTAATGGTTTACAATATTATTAATTTCATAACAAGCCTGTCTATTAATTTATTTTCAATTGTTTTTTTTTTTATTTTATTGTATTTAATTATATTTTATTTCTTTTATTATTGTTGTATGTGAAGTTTTTATTTTTTGTTTTTTTTTTTGCTTTATTTTATTTTCAATATTTTGTTCATTTTATTTAATTTTATTTTCTTATTTTTTTATAAATTTTTTTATTTTATTGTTTTTTGTCTAGTTTTTTTTTTTAAATTATATTTTATTTTAATTTTCAAATCTTATTTTATTTATTAAATTTTTTTATTATATATATTATTTAATATATAATTTAGTTTTAACTTTTAATTTTATTTTATGTTGTTTTACTTCATTTTAGTATGTTAAGTACATATTTATTTTACGATATTTTATTTACATTTATTTCATTTTATTTTGCTTTGTCTAACTTATTTATTTCTTTATTCTTCAACTTATTTTTTATTTTATTTATTGGTAATAATGATTTTGGCGACTTTTCTATTTTAAATTCGGTTTATTTGCTGGTTCGAGGTATGTTTTTATATTAACAAAAACGCAATATTTTGTTTTGTTTAATATGAAAGCTGAGCTGAAGCTATAAAATAAACCATGTTTTATTTATTGTTATTATATTTTGTTTAATTTTGGATTTTATTATTATTTAAAAATACTGCTTTACTACCATATTATTTGTCATATTCACAAAAAAACAACGTTTCACTTAATTAAAAAAATATATTAATTTGTAAGCAAAGAGAATTGTCAGAATCACCTGTTACTACACCTAAAACAAAGCCACAAAAAACTTTGAGTAAATAATAAATTTAGAAAGGTTTAAAAATTTGCTTCGTCAACCTATAATTAAAGGCACAGTAATTGTTACCAAAAATATAATCTTTTGATAGTCATAAAAATAGGAGGATAAACCACAACACAATCCGGCATTCAATTTCTTTTTCTTTTAGAATTACCTATAATTTTTTTTAAATTTTTATTTTAGTCAAAATTAAATTATGCACGCGGAAGTAAGATACAGGTCAACGCCTTAGCTCAAAAACAACTATAGGTCAGTTTAATGACTTAGATTCGAAACAGATTTCTGATTTCTATCTCATACTTAACCCAAATATCTTCAAATCTAATCACAAGCTTTGATGGAATTTGATTTAAAATCCAATGATGACTTCGGCTTAAAAATTCAGCACTACCGTTGGCCGCAGTGTGTCACCTAAAAATCCAGTAAGTACTCGCATGTGCCTTGCATTCGAATAAGATAGTGAGAAGAATAATATGAAGAACAAGAATTTAAGCATGCTAAGGAAACAAAGCAACAAATGACAGCATATACATAAGTAAAAGCTAACCACAATTTAATTATAGCAAAAATGCATTGTTATTGTTGTTGTTTGCATCAAGCTTTCATAAAGCAAATGAAATGTTAAATGTATGGACTGAATATACATACTCGTATATCCATATGTATGTAATAATTTATTTAATTTTATTTTGCTACTGATTGTCTTATTCCCGCTATGCTACTCACTTCACTTTTTATTTCCTTTGCACATGAAAGGCATTGTTACGAGCGCACTTATGCCAAAGTAAGCAGCACAACGCAGCGGTCAGCAATACGACCTTGACTTTATGCGAATAAATAAATTCGAAAGCGTGTGGAAAAAAGTTTATCGATTTAAGCTTGTTTAATTAAAAATTCTTAAACGATGAACAAAAAGTTGGCTTTGCGCTATTTTTACATTGATACTTTAAACAAATATTTATACGTTTTATATAAATGTGTGCATATGTATCTAAGCAAGTATTTCGCATTGCCAATCACAAATCGCAATTATAAGTTACAAAAGCAAAGCAAAATGCTAGCGAGCAAATACATATTGAAAAAAAAAACTCAAACGAAGATTAAAGTATTAGCAATAAATTAGCGGACATTCACAACTTTTTGTGGCAGAAGTAGCAACCATTCGATTGAGTTTAATATGGAAACCCCGAGTACGAGCAGCGAGTGGTACCACGGCGCCATTCAACTTAGGCGGCGCGCTTGAAGCCAAGTCGAGTTCGTCACTTAAGTCTTTCGTATTTTAAACTTTATTTGTAAATAAGTTTGTATGTATGTATATAGTACATTAATGTGGCGATGATCACACTATACATAAATATATGCACATACATATGTCTAATCAATTTATGTGCCTGCGCACAATTAGACACTAATTCGCACCGAGCGTGTTAGCTGCTGTCTGTAGAATTTACACAAATTTGTACTGAAGATCAGCATGTGTTCACGCCCACTTTGAATTATGGCCAGCGATGACACAGTTAGAGGCAAGTTTTTGTGGTGAATTTTCGCAACCATATTATTTTATTCGTTTTTATTGCGTAATTGAATGATTTGAGTGGGTTTTGCGACCTGCTTGTGAGACCAGCAAGCGAAGAATGCTTTGGAGTATAACAACGTAAATTAAAAATATATGTTGAGATTCCTAAAATCAGGTTCAATTTGCTTATGCTAAAATGTTTTTAAATATAATCAAAAAATCGCAATTTTATTTAAATTTATTTATATGTTATCGATAGCATTTCATGTGCTTTTTTCGATATCGTCATTATTGTCGATAATTTTGTATTGTACTGTAGCGCATATCGTGTTTTTACTTGCGAAATTCATGAATCACCATTTTCTGTTTAGTTGAGGCTTTTACGAGTTGATATAATTTCAAAAATTCAAAGTTTATTCATTTTCGTTTATTATTCTATGCCAATATACTATAAAAACGAAAACAATTTGCAAAATTTTATATTTTTATGTGATCAGGTGTATGCCATCAAAGATTGCTTTTCCTAGTTTTCGCGTATAAGGTAACTGTATTAGCAAATTATATTTGCCAAAAATATATTTTAATAAATACTTAATTGAATCTAAAAATGTAAAATTCATAAGTTTTTTTTAACAGAAAATCATATCAATTAATGTTTTTATATTAGCAGCCTCTAATAAATCACGACTGAAGTGATTGGATACTTTCGAAAAAAAAATTCTAATAAAGTCAAAGAATATAATTATGGATTTATTGTTAATACAAAAATCTTTTTAAAAATTATTTTAATCGTGGAGCATCGGGAATGAATTTCAGCTTTGAAAAAAATTTCAAATCGTACTCGTTCTATAGACTCCCGCAGGCATATCAATCTTCTCCCACCTCCGCTTTTCTACTGCAATCCAAAATGACATTTCAGTCATCTGTGAACAACAAATTGTTCACTCAAACGTGTACTGACATGAAACTAAAAACAAAGATAAATAATGCACTTTAAAGTTTAACTTTGTACAAAAAACAAAAACAAGCAAAGAATATTTTAGCTCGAAGATCATCTTAATAATTTGACATTAATTTTCCCGCATCGAAATATTAAAATTGAAATACCATAAAAATCTTCAACATGTCAATGCCAACAACTTACATGAATTTATGTACATGTATAAAAAGGCAAAACAAAAAAAACTTTTTTCAAAATTTAAAAACGCGTCAATGGTCAACGATGGCTTTTAACAACCGTCTCAGCGAACGTAAATTTGCTGTCAAATTGATGAGCGAACGGAAATGCAGAGTAAGGCAAGGAAGGCTGAAAATGCTGGTATATATCTCATACTTTATGTAGATTTGTAGACTTTTTAAAGTAGTTTTGCAGGTATTTTTAAATAGTTTTGTATGTATGTACAAATTATTAAAAAAAAAAGTATGTAATAATAAGTGTAAGTTAAGCAAATAATAGTAAGTTTTTACAGCAAAACAATTTAATCGATTTTATTAAATTCTATGTTTTTATTCTTATAAATTTGGAAACAAATTCCAACCACGAACTAGATTTAAAAGTAAACTTAAATTCACTACTTAAAATGCAATAAGAGTCAATAAAGAAGTAAATGAGATAACATGTCCAATAAAAAGCAATAATTTCCACAAAGATATTTTATTTCAGATTCAGGTTGCGTAAATTAAACTTCAATTGTTGAAGATATTTGTGCATGGCTTTCCTTTAAAAGAAAAAAAAAAAAGAGAAACAACTCGTCAAACTGACACTTTAATATAAATTGTAACTATCCGAAGATTTCAAATGAAAATTAGTGGATTCAAGAAGTTTGGATTGCGAAAAAATAATCCACTATATACCACAGGAGCTTCAAAATGTTTCAGAAATGTCTATAAATGTACCAAACATTTCTATAAAAGTTACAAATGACAAACTTGGTTGGAATCGTAATGTATAAATCCTTTCTCCCTAATATATTGTAAGTTTCTTCAGTTTTGAGAGGACGAGAACTCATCTTTTCTTTTCGGAGAACCACAGACAATACTTTAAAAGCCAAAAATAAATGCTCGCTACCGCTGTATAGCAATGTCTTTCATTCCGATTTCGAACCAATTTGTCAGAATAAAAAAGGCAGAACGGGCCTAATATACTCGTATGTATTAAGTAAAATGTAATATATGTAAGTAGAATTGAGTGTATGAAATGCTAAGTTCATCCATTTAAAATCATTAAAGATAAAGCCATGCTCAAATATAAATACTCGTAAATAAGTATATACATAATTGTATATGCATACATTTATGTACATCAAAGCCATGCCGCAGTTATTAAGGTAATTATATTTTTTTCTTTTTTAAAATTTTGCGCAATTCATGTAAGTGTTGTAACATAGCTTTTCAATAATTTCGGAGGTGCGAAATTAAAAATTCTTAATTGTTGGCTCCAATATTTGCGAAGACCTCACTTCGGCGTTTTTTGTAGTATTTAAATTATTATTATTAACAAATGTATATGTACTAAGTCAGTTAAATATCCTTGTACTACCAGTGATGTTAAATAAGATGTTGCACACAAATTTTCCATAATTAAGATTACCATCTATCTAGAAATAAAAAATATGAATCATATGCACATGTAAATGAAAAAATATTTTCAGTGTTGGATGTTATTTCAAAACGAAGATATTGCAAAAAATTTAAAAAAAAAAATTTAATACGGTTACCTTATTTGCAACTTAACAATTATATAGATATATATATACAATTTTGTCATATGGACTTTAAACCAAAGGTAATTAAAAGAAAAAACATTTTTTGTTAGATATTGTCGGACCATATATCTATTTTATTTAATTGTTTTTAATGTTTTCAATACATTAAGGATTGCTATCTGTTTGAATATAAAATTCTATAGATATTCTTGTAAGTTAAAAAAAAAAATGGTGTAGCCATATAATTTATAACAGGCTTGAACAAAGTGTAGATGGGAGTATTTTTGGTAGGATTACCACCTATAAAAACAGTACAAGTAAGTTGAATATTCTCTGTGCAACAAATAGACGCCCCTCTGCGGCAATTATGGCCTTAGTAAACAACAGAAGAGTACGGAAAGTAATTAATCATGGCAAAGTTAAAAAAAAAATATGAAATCGCCGATGATTGTGTGTGACACTTCTATTGCCAATAAATTCGTCACTTTAACTATTTGTTAAGCATTTGCTTATTGCTATTAACTGCACCTCAATGAACAAAGTGTTTTTTGCAAGCCTTTTATTGATTTAAATAAAAATTTAAGCTTTTCTATTAATCGAAAATTGTATGGCATCGAAAATGAAAAAAAAACTATGACAAATCAATTTTCAATTAAATTATCACTTTGTTGTTTAACTTTTGTTAATAAAAACTTTATGAGGCAAGTAATTTTTTTTAATTTTAGCGCACATACGAACGTAATAAATGATTTCACAAAACTAACTTAGTTAACATGCGCAATCATTTCCCTGTTTACTTCTATATTCTATATTGATATTTATTTATGATTCATATTTGCCAAAATTAAAAGATTAAATTCATGCTCAGTTATTTATGCAAATTCCAGCATAACTACATGAATAATTTTCATCAGCATCTTTCTAGTCACAAGGAAAAAAAAAACATATTTAAATGCTAATTATCTCCAACGCTTTTGCGTCTCAGCGAAGCGTTTCGACTGCTGACTCACACGCGCTTTCAGTGTCAGCTAAATATTCGTAAAGCGAAAAATTGACAGTAGTCACGTCTGCGCACTAACACAAAAACATTTTGTCAACGTTTAGCAGCCACTCCGAAATTAGACATTTTAATTTTCCCGCAATGAAACCATTATCAAAAATCAAGCTAAGCCGTCACAGCACTCACAGTCGTCACCGACAGCAACCATTAACAAATGACAAGAATGATTTATGCTTAGCGATTTTAGACCCATTGCTTTGGGCAAGCGCTAGGAATAGTTTTTTTTCTTCGTTTTTGTTTGTGAATTTCCAGATTAATCTACATACTCATATATTTCTACATATGCATGTATGTGAATACCTGCTGTGTTACGCCCAATTGATGCGGCAGGGCAAAGGTAAATTCAAACGCAAGCGCACAAAATTTCATTATCTTGCAGAAGACCGTAAAACATTGAAGACACGCACAGAAACAAATGATAGTTACATAGAAGAAATTGTAGAGAAATATACTTTTTTGAAAACTATCCGCGGAAATGCCGTCACTCCTTGTCTTGTCTACTAAGCATTTGAGGTCTTTGGCCCTACGCTAAATTACAAAGCGAAGAAAAAACAAAGATTGAAGTATGCGAACATATTAACTGTTGGCCATGACTTTTCATTTTGTTTTTGCTTTTAAATTTGCATTTCTTTGGCTATTTTGCACTGCTTTACATTTCACTGCTACATATTTTTATTTGTTTATTATGTGAATATAAAACAAATTAGTTATGTGTGAATAAAATTCCAAACTGTTGAAAGGAAGAGATGTTCGTGCTTTATGGCAAATATTATATACACAAGGTGGTACAAAAGGCAATATGTTTTAAAAAACACAAAAGGATTGAAATTTAATAAAAAAAAGAAAACCAGAGAAATGAAAATATAAACCAAAAACAAAACAAACCAAAAGTAAATAAAATAAAAAGTAAAGGAAGGCAAAACAGAGAACGGAAAATAAAAACAAAGAGAATAAAAGAAAATAATAGAAAAAAATAATGAAAAAACACACACAAAAATTTAATAAAATGAAGAAAAAGAAGATTAAAAAAATACAAATTCAAGTCTGTGATCCCTTATGGCCACCACTTTTTATATACATTAAATTATTTAATATATAATAAAGAGTAATATTTTAATAAATCTATCCGACATTTAAAATTTTTGAAAATTTTATATCAGTCTCTTAATTAAAGTCCTCAAAAACTACTGAGTAACGAGCTGCAATTGAACCAAATAAATTTTAAGCAGTTCGATACCATTATTAAATCTGAAAATTTTAATTTGGTCTATCTGATTGTATATTCATATTCAACGACATCGAAAACTTTACAATAGCACCTTGATCCAGTTCTTAAATTTATGTCATTTTTTTTCGAAGGCTGAATTTTGGACAGTAGTTACCTTTAATTATAGTATAATTTTTTTTTTTTTTTAGATATATCCACGATGCAATTATCATAAATGAGCTCACTCACGTTACTTCTAAAAATGCACGGTATTGTTGTTTATTCCTTCAGGATGTGGCTAGGCAGGAGTGACTTGAACTTAATTTCCTAAACAGTCACGTGCACATAACCAGCACGGCGCATGTGCTTAAATCAAATAGAGGAATATCTCACTTAAGGACAATCAAACATAATGGTCTACAATAATAAACTTGCTTTTTAAACACCTTGTATGGTGGTTTTTAAATCTAATCGCATACAGAAATAAAGAAGTACACAATCCGACATATTATTTAATACACACACATGTACTATGTATGTATTACTAATAATAGCCGCCCGTAGCTCGATTCGGCAAGGAAGAAATGAAATTAAGAAATTTAAATTCATGTCGTTCGAAGACAATAAACATCTATGTATGTAAACATATGTATTAATGTTCTGCAGAATATTCCGGTAGATAAACCACAAGTGGGTGGATAAGTACTGATGTTTGTGTGTAAATTGTTAATTAGTTAGAAAACTGCGTGAGTTCATGTTCTAAGCTGTAGGCGAATACTGATTCTATATGAAATTATATTTGTGATATTAAAAGCTTGTAACCTTAATTTCACAGTCAAAAACGGCACTAACCGTCTTCCGAAAATTTTCCCACGCTTAGGCTAACAGGAGCGGATTGAAAACGCATTATAAGTGGGGTGTTTACTATTAATTTTCTACTTTCAAGTCTAAGGTAGTCCAGGCAAAATCAGCACACATGTATTTTAGTAGAAAAACAATTAATATTCATTACCATTTCGTATTGATTGCTTACGCTCTTCTCTCCCCATTATATCCTAAAAATCTACCTTGAAAATTAATGGTATTTGTATCGCGAAAAGAAGTAATCCATTTTCCAACCTCACTAGTTTGTTTGGTAGTATAAAATGAGTTAACGCAATAGTTTCTCATATGGTCTTCACTTTTTTTTCTATGTGGCTTATTTTTCTTTTATTTTATGTTTTATTTGCTCGAACTGTTGTTCTTTTAATTATTCGTCGTGCTCATTCTTCTTTACTTATTTCTTAAATCTTGCTGCTCCTGGTCTTCACTGTAGAATTCCTAAGTTGCCCATGCCTTTTCCTTAGCTTTTTAATGTTTTTCTAAAGTTTATTTGGTTTTGTTTACCCTTTTTTGATGTATTCTTTCATCGCTCCTAACATTATACCATTTCTTCTTCTTTGTGTTATTTGCTGTTTTTTTCTTTTACTATTCTAAATTTTCTTCCAATTTCTGTAATTAAATAAAATTATTTTAGCTACAACTTTAGTCTTATAGTGCATTAAGTTTTACATTTTTAATCCTTTTCTTCTTTTTCTTTTAAACGCTTTATCATTTAAAAATATGTAGCATATTTTCGCATTTCATTGCATATTTTTTATAATTTTCGTGGGACATAAATTTTTATTTTCTGTCAGTTTTCAAACAAAAGTCCAAAAATTACAAACATTTTTCACTTAAATTGCTTTCGTTAAAGCGGCTGTAAGATTTTAATATTTTTCCACAGTTACTAAAGTATTCATTTATTTATTGATTTCAAGCGTCTCCTCTAGACTAAACTTTTTTTAAATTTTTTTGCTCTTTCTCTATATTTATTATGTTTTCGTCTTAACGTTTTTTCGAAAGCTTAATTCGCTGTGTACTTTAATTATATATATTTTTTCAAAAATGTTCACTTCCGTTTCCATTTTTCGTGCATTTTTTTCTTGTGTAATTCTTATTGAATTCTATTGAATTTGCTATTCGATTTGTTTTATTTCATCCTATTACTTTTTTCTAGTCTTCTTCTTTTTATAATTCTATTGAATTTTTGATTTTTCAAGTCTGTCTCTAAATTTTGCTTGAAATTTCCATTTTCTTGAGCCTTCTCCATATCTGACTAACTTGCTTTTCACCTAAAATTCGACTGCTATTGACAGTTTGCAATGCCTTGCGCATCCTCTGCTTTCTTATGTGTTTCTTTTTGTCTTTTTAATTTATCTTGGCTCGTTATTTTTTATTTATCTAATTTCCCCAATTTTTTTATTCAATATTATATCAATTTCCTATTTATATTTTTTTCCTTTTTCTTATTTATATATTTTTTTTTTTGTCTCTAATCTTTGAAAGTTAAACGGGAAATTCAAGTTTCTTCTTCTTCTTATTTTTATTATAAATTAATATTTATAAATAATAAAATACTTGTGGTTATTTCGCCTATGCGCTTTTGTTCGTTACTTCCAAATTCATTCCATAATTAAATTTTGTCTACCAATTTTTCAGACAAACTTTTATCGTTTCTGATTTGGTTTCTTAAATTGCAATCGTGCATTTATTATACATATTTCTCGTTTTCTCCTTCAGAGCAATTTTCTTTAAAATGTTTTCTTATATCTTTATGTTTTATATTATTCTTTATCCTGTTTTGTGCGAATTTTATAATTATTTTTCACCAAGAGCTTTTCCCTGTTAACGCAAATACTTTTCTTTTCACATTTAATATTTTATTTTATATAACGTTTTTTCTACCCTTTCTCTTCTTTTTACCCTTTCTCTTGATATTTCTTTAACTTGCATTTTTTTACTTTCATTTTTTACTACCATTTTTCTTTCTTTTTTACTTTTTGCGTCTCTTCGCTTATAGTCGTCTTATTATTCCTTCCTTGTCATATTTTTTTTTCTTCCATTCTTGCTTTTTTTCATCCATTGGTTTTATCTATGTTACATCAAATAACATATCAACCCTTGATAGCATCCTCTTAACTATTCTTCTTTTTAAAATTTATTAAGTAAAAAGTATATTAAGGAAAATAAATTTTCTACGGAATGAACCTGTCATTCAGATTCTCTAACTGTCTTTAGTTTAAAGATACGAATATTTATTGGAAATATGGTCGGTAAACTTTATTTATACTTAAGATTAAAAACCAAACATAATGTAAGTCGTGTACAAGCCTTAAATACATAGATATAGTAAATACACGCATGCGCAATTAATGTCAAAACAAGGAACTCAAACGACTTAAAACAAATCTCACTCAGTTACTGACTCTAAATTTGATTTAAAAAAATTATTCAACCTCATTAATTAGAGCAAAGTAATTGTAAATCACTGCTATTGACATAACTTTCTATAGAAGCGACTAAACGAAAAACTCTAAACAAAAACCCCTGACAGCCAAATGAAGTGAATGTTATTCGAGACGGTCAACGCGCTTAGACACAGTTGCCAATTTTGTACGTAATTCAATTAAGTAGTACGTAAGTAACATGTAACATTTTCAACAGTGACAAACAATTACGTATTGCTTTTTTTTTGGTCGCGAAATAAGCGAGTCGCAGCCATTTGTACCATTTCCTCCTCGAGCGTTTGTCGCATGTCAACTTTTTCTATTTACGTTCAGCGAAATTCCAAGCGAGCCGGTGCGACGACACCGAATGCATATGTACAATAGTACATACAAGTATATACATACAAGTATATATACATATGTATGTTTGTACTTTTTGTGTGTATTTGTATGTACGTATGTATTTTTAAACAATATCGCGTTTTCATGCTTTTCTTGCTCAAATTATTAACTTTTTTCACTACAATATTAATGCGGCAGTTATGATTAGCTCGCGATTGACGCTCGCATTTATTTCTACAATTTAACTTTTCACTTTTTTATTTTCGTTTAAGACGCGTGCTTATTTGTGTGCTCAAATTTTTATTAACCTCTTTGCTTGGGAGTCAACTTTTTTTATTTAAACATGTTTGTTTAATTTTCTTTTAATTACAATTCTCGCAACAAGTGCTTCGCATGCGTTTTGAAATTAATTTCTCTCTTTCTCTTTGCTCTTCAACACCTTATCCGGTTGTATGGAGGAGCTTGGGCATGGAATCTCATTCTTGCGTAATATTTTAACTAGTTATAAATGATAATAGCATGCCGAAAAAAAAATAATAAACGAAATTAGTTGCTCACGCACATGCACAAAGGAGCCTTATTTTACATGTAACGAAAATGTTGTGTCAATTGCATTAGGGTGATCAAGCAGGGGATTACATGGTTTCGTTTTAATCATTTTTCATTAAAATGTAGTTCATTATCTTACAAAAATCTCGAAAAAATCTCTACAACGTAAAAAATTAAAAAAACTTAAAAATGTTCATCCAAATTTTAAAGTTATTTCTCAAAATGATTGACAATTCGTTGAGTATGACTGCAGGTTCAGTGGTTAGAAATAATTGGCTTTGTGAAAAATTTTTAAAGTTGGGGGTTTTGTAGATGTCTTCTTCTATAAAAAAGTAATTGGTTTTCATACTTTATATGACAACAAATGTGACAAAAAAAATCTCAAAAAGCAAAAGCAATTTTAAGCCACTTTAAACTTACATTACATTGTATTAAAATTAAATTCGCCGAAAAAGCGCATACCCAAAATATGTCAAACTCTTATAAGCAAAATGTTTAAATTTTTCATGAGAAGTTTTTTTAATAGTTTTTAACTTACTACAAAGTTTGATGAATGGCTTGAACATTCTTAAAATAATTGTAATTTACTTTGATTGATATATAAAATTATATTATTTATCGAATTTTATTTAATTATTTAAATTTTAATTTTAATCATTTTTGTTTATTTGTTGTGTTTCTTGGAGCTGAATAAAGTGGGGTAGGTCCGAAAACCGAAATGAATGTTCCAAGTACATTTTCTTAAATTATAAATGAAAATAGTTTTATTTTGTTTTTTACTTTTTTTATATTTCTTGATTTATTTTTCCTTTTTTGGATTTTAAATTATTTATTATTGAATATATTTTATATTTATATTTATTTTGTTAAATTTTTGTTTTGCCAAGTGTATTTTGCATTACAAAAATTTCGATATAAGCTATTCTTATCAGCTCAAAGTTCTTGTTATAACAAACACCACATTTATATATATTTTATTTAAGACAAGAATTTTCTCACTAAGACGAATTCTTCACAAAACAGAAGATAAAATAATAAAAGCTGAGTGTTCATATAAAGTTTTACATTCAGGCTATACAAAGTGTGATTTTTGGTCAATCCACTAATTCAACTATTTGCAGGAAACCTACCGCATTTTCCCTCTGTTAGCCTTAAAACTCATTTTATCGCCTATAGTCCACCACCGACCAAAAAATATCAAAAATTTGAATAGCACTAATGGGACAAGGAAGACAAGTCAATCAACTGCATAAATAAAATATACGGGTATGGATATGCTCTATACATTGTTGTAGGTTCAAAAAAAATTTGTTTAGCACTTCGTTTCGTATTGTGGCTTTATTCAACATCTTTCACTACTCACTTTAAAAAGTGCCATCGCCTGTAGCCAGCGGTCATCTTACAGGCAATCATTAACCATCAATGAGGAGCACCGCGTTAGCGAAAAATAATCATCAGCCAACAGCTATTCGATGGCAAACAAAAAATTAGTTTAGCTACAAAACACCGAAGCGTTGAACTCTCAGAAGCGCTAGCAGCACTTCTAAAATTAAGTTCGACTTAATTTTTAATTGGCAAAAGAAATTCCAAAAAGAAAAAAAATATATAAAAAACTATTAGCGTATTTAAAAAAGGCGATATCAATTAGAAATTAAGCGTGAAAGCAAACGACTCACTTGCTAATTCCAAAACCAAAGCGAAGAAGCGGAAGTGTACGATATAACCATAAGAGTTACTCATACGCCCCGCATGGCAAGTTCGCCTATTTCGCACTTACACAGATATGCACGTATAAAAAGTTAACAACGATGTTTGTATGTATATCAATGCGCTGCTTTTGTCTTGCAAGTGCCACTCTTTTGTCCATTTTCATCTGGATAATACATAACAAAACTGGTTAAGTGTTACACTGAAGTCTAATTAATTTCCTGTTGTGCTGAGAATTTCTCGTGGCAAGCAAGCGTCAAATCCGTCACTCATTTCCCCATCTCAACATCTCAGCTATGCTACAACTGAACAGTAGTATATAGTTACAAGCGCATCACAGTGCAGTGCAATTTTATTTATTAATCTTTGCGTGTTTGGTGCAACTCAACCAATTAGGGGTGCAACGCCAGTCGGTCAACGTGCATACGTACGAAGCCAAACATACAAGCAAACTCAATGTGTACAACATGCAAGCAAGCATACTCATATTAGATACTTATTGAGGCACAGTGATTGTTGCAAAATTGTTATTACCATACAAAAGCAAAAGCGCGCGCGCGCTCATCATTGCGCAACCGCATGCAACTACTTACTAGGCTAAATTTGCTACAAATACAAGAGTGTGCCGCTGCATTGCAACTCATTTGGTGGCATGCATTTGGCTCACTTCGTCAAAACAATTGAACTTGTGTGTGTGTGTGTGTGTGTTATATTTCTGCACATAGCACCGCCGCAATATTGCTTCCTGTCAGCCTATAAATCCATAAAAGCGATTGAGCCAATGAAAGGAAAAGTGGTCAGTAGTGCACTTATTGTGAATGTATTTGTTATTGTTTTATGGTTTGCATGCAATAATGGAAATTTATGCGGGTAAGTAATAATGATGAGGAGAGATGCTGTTTATGCAGCTTTTTCAAAAGGCTTTGTAAACAAGTTGAAATTATTTTAACAAAAAAAAACATAGTTATCGATATCGTCATCGCCTTTTTATCTTTAGATATTGATTACTTTATATTACTAATGTTTTCGATAAATTTTGCCATTTCAAGTTTATAAGCGGCATGATTATCGTAATCAAATAAGATACTATCATTTGCGGGAAATGTTCACCGCGTATTTGTTGAAATATGTTATCATTGTCCTTACCCATTGAGTTACTATTATTACTACATGGAAATGTAATCGTTACAATAATCCCGTAGACATATTAAACTATGTGTTATATAAACAAAATAATTTCCGGAAATTTTTGGTATTTGAAAACCGAGTTATTTTGTTTGCAATCGGATGCTATTTTTACTTATTTTTCCATTGCCTTTTTCGATACTTTTTCGCATAATCAACACAACTATAAATCGCAAAGTCTGTTGCTGTCGGTATCGGTGACTTCTTCATATATACGAGTATAGTTACCAGAGTTCGCCTTCCGATTTTTTTCTTTGGCATTCATTTAAACCTGTTGTAAGTCTAGTTTTCGTTATCGATAAAACTTTCCTTAAATTTGTTTCTAGAGGTTTAAGTATTAGCTATTATAGTAGATATTGTTAGAATATTTTCTTTATTCGAAAAAAACAAAATTTCAGTTTAAAGAAAATATCACATTATGGTGGAAATTTAAACGCTAACATGAAACATATGTGTAATCAAAAATTCATTAAAAATATTAACATAAAAATATATCGAAAAATGTATGTCTATTTAAAAGATTTCATATTTCTTTTTGATTTTTCATAACAAATTATTACACTGCTACAGTAAAATTTAAAACTTATTATACTTAAATTTTCTAAATACTATCATAAGTTTTGTTTAACATTAAAATAAACTTGCCTCGAGCAAAATATTTACATACATATGTACATACATATGTATTTCGTATTTATGTACATATTTTTGCAAGTTTTTAAAAAACTCCTCAAAATTTCACAAAAAGCTTCAGTCAATTTGTGTCAAGTTTCGTTGAAAGTAAATAGTTTTTGAAAGTTCCCAAACATAATTCATGCTCAAATCAGACTAAAACACGCCCAGAAAATTTAATAACAACAAATACATACTCGTACATACACATGGCATGCATAAATATGCATGTATGAGTATGTATGCAAATAATTTGGTATACAGCCAAAAAAGCAAAAAAAAAAAACAATTAAAACAAAGGACAATAGAGGCACAAAACTTTTGCAATTTTTTTTATATCTTTTTGAAGAAATCCACGTATTTTATTTTTATTAATTAGCATAAAAAAGCGAAAAATTATGTTTTTAGTTTTTTGGCTAAAAAAAAAAAGAAAAAAAATCTAAAATTTTAATTCAAAATAATTTAATGTTAAAAGTTTTGTGGAAAGTCTTCAGGATTGATTTGTCGTAGTTCCATACATAAATGGCATCGTCAATATTTATATTCAAAATTCGATTTACTTTATTTAAATGCAATGAAATTTGATGACGTTCATTCAACAGGGGAAAAGGTTGCATGTCAATATTTGCTTGAAGTGACGTACAACTCCATTAACACACATGTATTTTTAAAACATTTACGGATGTAGTATTTATGTGCATACAAATGTATGTTTTGTATGAAAAAATGTGCGCCAGTTTATAATTAGCGTTACAACCTTCAAATGCTTTACTATCTAAATGAATTGAATATTACTTTCGTGATATTAATTTTCTTAATTTTTTATAAAGAGATAATTCCATGAGTAAATAATATCGCTTTTGCTGTTTGCTGCTGCTGTTTTGTAATTATCAAAGAATTTTATTGTTATACGCTTAAATCGATTTTTTTTTATTAAATAATAAAAACATTCCCTTGTACCTAATTCGCTTCATTACTGAGATGTAATGTTGTAAATGTTATACATACGAGTACATACATATATATGTACATATATAAATATAAACAGACAAGTGTATTACACGTTGACTGACTGACTGCTCGCTGGCTACCGACTAATGACTGACTAGCGAGTGAACGTTTAACAAATCTATCTTTGCGAGCATATAAGCGGGAATACTTTGAACCTATTCGTGCAACATAATGAACTATATATGCATACATATGTACACATATGAGCATGCTGGTTTGTGTGTAAGGTACAATAACTGGCACGTTGAGTGTGGCAAATGTTGGCACAAGCTTTTGGTTAAACAATGTTTAGTATTAATACGCTCCATAAAGGCTGAGGTTTAGTACTAACTTTGGATGTATTTTCGTCTTTTAACAATCCAGCAGTTTTAAGATAGATTTTTTTAATGAAAACTTGGTCAATTATTGGCTAGCAAACTTGCTCGCATAGTCATTACTAGATTAAAAACGATATTAATTAATTTGAATGCGGAAAAAAGGAATTAATACTTTTATTATTATTTTAAATAATAAACTTATATAATTTTGCTACGTTTACTTTAATAAATTTGAACTTCCTTAGAAGTGAAATCACTACTCAATAATATTTTAAAGAAACTTAGTCTTCATGAAAGAAATTACCTTAGCTAAGCGCTGCTTCGATAGACAATTTTTTCTTCTGATTCAAAATTAAATCTGACGAATATTTATAAATTTTATAGAAATTTTTAAATATTGATTTACATATATAACTTTTTATGTAATGAGTTAGACTTTTATAAAAAAAAAAATGTTAAGCATAAAATAATCAGAATAAAAATATTAAATGTTGCGTTTTGATTATTTATGCCACCAATATACATACATACTCGTATATCACAGTTAAAAAGAAAATTATCATTAATACAAGTCTTACAATCGGTTCTCCAATCGGTAAAATAATCTCTTCACTTGTAAATGTCTGTTTTTTTTATTATCATTTACCAAAGCTGTAACATTTCCTTCTATTCAAGGCTTAAGGAATGAGCGTTAATAATAGACAAACAAATTTTTATATCGGCCGCTTCTATTGGCTTTTGTCTTATAATATGTTCACTGTTATTATTACTGTTAGTCACGAATATTCTTTTTTCCAATTCAATTTTTATCGGTGAACAAAGATATTTATTTTTATTTTTACTTTAACTTCATTTACTTATTCTGGCTTGGTAATGAATCATTTTAAAGCGGAAAACAAAAACATACAGGTCAATTCAGGCACCTGAGCGATTGGCTCATGCAAAACGTCACAGTCGAGAAATAAATGTGAATGCTCAAGGACACAGCCAAAAAACCTATTTAAACACTTTCAATTTTTCATGGAATGACTCAGCGAATGCTGCATGTGCTTGAACCTTGGCTAACAACAAAAAACAAAAACAACTATTTGCCACATTTTGATTGCAACTGCATTACTTGCAATAATTTTGATATGTTCTTCAACAAATGCTGAATAATGAATAAGATTTTGAGTTATTTTGAGATACGTACATACGATTATAATGAATACGAACATGTGTTGTTCATACTAAAAGTAAATCAAAAATATATTCATACATGTGCATAATTGATGCGTTTGCATGTACATATACAGATTTTATTTTATGTTACTACTTTGGTGCAAAAGGTAGTTTATTTTATTATTTTTATCCAACAGAAATATGCATGACAGGTAGTTAATTCAATCTTGCAACAAATGCCACCATTGCGGCACCTTTTTTATTTATTTTTTTTTTTAGTTTTTATTTTTCATTTGCTTATATTTTTTGTTGTTTTGCTTTGACAGCTTCAAGCCACGCCAAGCTCTAGAAATCAACCAACAACATATTGAAATAGAAATTACATAGCAAAAAGAATGTAAGACACACAAAGTCCAAATAAAATAAAATTGCAAGTAAAATTTCGTCATCTTTGCATGCAAGCAGCGCCTGAGCAAAAATTAGATTAAAAAAAGAGACTAGTATAAGAAAATGAATAAAAGCGAGCAAAACAAAGCGAAAAACTCAAATTGCATGTGCAAAAATACACACAAACACACACACTTAAGTAAATATATGCACGAAAGACAATGCTCAGGTAAGTAGATAAGTACAAACATATATACATAGTCGCATACAAATACTATATACTCGTACATATATGAGTTTGGGTACATTTAAATATGCCTCAGCGCATGCAAGATAAATATCATACCTTGTGCACAGTTGCAATAAAAATAAAGTTGTTGTTGTTGTATTGTCAAGCAACATTTATTTGGAGCAAATGCAAAATGCAAAATTTTAAAAAATTTAAAAAAAATCTCCATAAAAAAATAAGTGTACATCACAAAAGAAAAATATATATTTACAACAGCAAAAAAATTACTTTACAACAGCGATTTTATCAATGCAGCAGTACACATACATACATACAAATGCATATCGACACCAATACGAGTGCACTGCGGCGACCTCATTTGGGTGGTGAGGTGACAACTAAGCTGAGTACTTACTGAGTTGGTAGTTGCAATTACTACACAAATTGAAGCTCATAAGCATACACATTCACTTTGTTTGTAATTAATCTGATCTGATATTCCACCAACGGAATTATTAATCAGAACTTGCTGCTAAGAAAAGTAGTTTAATATACACAAAAAGCAGAAATCGGAAAAAATTACGAAAATCAGAAAAAATTAAGATAACGAAAAATGGCGTCGACAAGCAAAAATTTTCTAAAAGATGCTTATAAAAACTATCATAAAATTAAGTTTAGAAATTAATTAAACAAACTACTTTTTACAAAAGCCATTCTTCTTCTTAACAGTGTTATTTTGGCGACATTCAATAAAACGTACTACTCGGTTTTCCCCCTTGCAATGGCAAATAAAATCTTTAAATGAACCAAGTTACAACGATAATCTGAAAAGAAGTCAGAGACATGATAGAAATGGGTAAAAGAAGTACAAAGTACATCGAGTTTCAGCATTTGCAGCCATTCGTATGTCTTGACCTGGATCCTCACCGTCTAGGATCCAGCATAAATATCACCAATAACATCAACCTTTAAACTATTATATGTAAAATCTATGGCCTATTCACGTGGGCGAAGGATACGGATGAAGATGGTGGTCAAAATATCCTTTCACTCTGCACCGATGGGTATCCAACACAAACAAGAGCACCCACAATCACAATGGAAGAGCAAAGTGCAGAAAGTTCGGTCTTCACTTAGCGTACTAGCACAGTATTTTGGCATCGTTTTAAACAGACAAATCCACTAAACGGTATTAACATCTTTTATGTGTTGTTTAGCAGAATCACTCTTCTTGTGGATAAGACAGGGCCTTCTACGAGTATGGGGCGCTCTTCTTGTCAGCTAGCACTCTTTGCGCTCAGTGTCTCTTTCTTTTTCAACTGACGAAAGCGCTGTCAAAACGCTGACGTTGTGAGAAAATTTTAGGTTTGATCTTTGCAAATTGAAAAAAACTGAGCTGGTGTTATGTGGGTAAGTTTGTTGATTTTTTATTGCATCTCGATGAATTTTATTTATTTTCTGTCAGTACATGTCAGGTGTTTGTTAATTTTCCATGGTTAGTTTATTGGTTAAAGCACTTTTTTAGCTGTATGAGATTATCATTCATGACTTCATAGAAGTTTTATTCCTCTATACTTTTTTTTGTATACAAACTTCGATTTTTTATAATTTATGATCTACTGCATCTGATGTACAAATAAAATTTTTTATAAAAATATAAACATAAGCTCCAAAAATACTATGAATTAAAAGCTTTAAGTTTTATTAATCTTTGTCAGCTTATTATTTTAAAATACTCGTATAAGGAAGTAATTTGAACTTTTTTTAAATAACAAAAAACAATAAAAAAGAATTTTTTAATCAACAACGATTAGTTTAATAATTTCATCAATACAAACTACTGCACAAGAATTAAATATTTCATTTATAGCCAGAAATACAAGTTTATTTAGAAATACAAATCACATTTTGTGAACACATACAAACATGCATGCCAAGCATCGATATACATGTTTTTTATGGTTATAATCAACAAAAAAATTGTTACAAAATTAAGTCATATATCGAAGCACAGATCAAAGCTAAATTAAAGCTTATATGATTTTCAATTACGAAAAAATCTCAAATGGATTAAACTCGTTTTGGCTAATACGCCCAGTTCAAGCAGCAAAATGTTTAATAGTATAACAAACTTGGTAACATATAGCACATACATACATATGTACATATGTATATATTTATATATAAATATGTACGCTGCATCATTGCACACACTTAAAGAAATATATGTATATGTAAATAAATACTTACAAACATTGATACTTAGATCGGTACAATAGCATAAAAACATTCTGGCATGGTTTAAAAATTTTTCATACGAACCTGTAGGGAATCGTAACATATTTTATTTAGAAGAAATGTGTTCAATCGCTGGTTTTCAAGTTATATATTTCTTCAATATGCTTAACAAGTAGGGATGACGCCACGTGCGAAGACAAAAAAAAATAAAGAAATAAGATCGATTCGTAGTAAAGAGCGATGCAGAAAAAAATTTCTCAAAAATAAATCGATCACAATTTTGAGGGATTCGACAAACGGAATTATTTTTGATTGTAGATTGTGTGATCGGACATAAGTAGATTCTGAACTTATAACCCGCGATTCCGGTGTCTCGTGATAGAAAACACGCTTTGTCTTTCAATCAGTTGATCTAACAGAACTCTCTAATTGGATTTGTTGAAATCTTTTTTTATGCAATAATCTTCTCTACAATATATGTATATATACATACGCACAAAATTTCAATTCATAAGATGTTTTTAAGGAGTTTTGAAATATTCTGCCCTATCGCTGAGTACGTCGTAGAAAAGTTTCGAACTCAATCCTCCCCTACAAATACGAAAAATTTGCTATCGCTGATTTCGTGTGAACTCGAAAAAAGTGCTGCCAAATTTAGAAGTTTCGACACTAGCTGGCACAAAGTAAGCACACAAATTTTAGCAGAATACTTCACTTTTATAGCTCTATTCTGGAGTTATGGATTTATTTGGAGTGCGAGAAAAATATTTCTCAATTAAGAAAGTTGACAAAATTTAGCAACAGTTAAAATGTGTCGGAAAACTTTAAGACATGCCTTAAATCCTTTGGAATCTGATGCCACTTTGTATGAAAAAGTTTCGGTTGTTGAAATTAATATTTAATTTTTCCAGTTTTAAATTACAGGTTTGTTAAAAATGTTCGATTAAATAAATCCGAATTTATGAATGTGGTTTGGGTGCTAAAGATGGCATCTAAAGTGTTCCGCGACCGTCGTCAATAACTGAGATCCATAAACTGGCTTCGGTGCTAAGATTTTTGCGGAAGGTGGTTACCAGCCGTGATTTGGAAACGACTTTTATATACTAATGATCCAATCAACATTTTACAAGTTTTGAATACTTGGCAGTTACGGCTATGCCCTCTATGGATAAAGCTGGAAATCAGTAACGAGGACAATCGAAATGCGAAAATGGACATCTATTCAAAATCCAGGTTTGGGGGTGTAAAATTGTGTCCAAAAGTTGTCCACCTCCTCCACTCCAAATTCTGAATTTTCTTGCACCTATTCTAGCAACCAAGCGTATTGCGAACGCGTTGTGAAAAGGTTTGACCTCAAATGGAACACAACAAACAAGAAAGAAAATTGCTTTAAATAAAAGCATTTTTATCAAATTGAATACTCACAATATCGCTATGTTTCTGTATTATTATAAATTATTGAAATAAAGTGGGTATTCCTTCTCAATATTTTTTTCAATGTTGTCTCCGACAACCAAACCCCGTCGTAACAAATTCATCGAAAAATCTACAAAAATGCGCTACTCACCGATGCAACTCTACGAAATTTCGAATCTACGTAGTAGCCATTCGTACTTAGCGATGCCTTTTTCGTATAATCTACGAAAATTGTACTACGACGTACCCAGCCAATGGGCTCTATTAACTAGTCACTTTTTCCCACCGGGGTTTGTGGACTTCACGAGCCAAAACTTCAATTAATATGTTTATAGGTATGTATGTACGAGTATCTACAATGTCTTCAAATGCAATCAAGCAGCGACGCAACGCTACCACTCATAAGCGAGTGTCATTCAGTCTGACCATTTCGCAAAACAGATATAAATGTTTTTCATTGGCGACTGTGCAAAATATGAATGGTGCAAAAAATGAATTAAACCATCAATTTCAGTAAGATAATTTTTTTAAAAGCGCCAGCTTGGTGGATTGCAACGTATTTATAAAAATTTTACTAATACATTTGCAAAATGGTTTTAATTTGTATTTATAAACTTATACATATGTGTGTATGTACATACATATGCAGCTACTTACCTGTCTGTCTAAACTGTAATTTTTCTTAGTGAACTTTCAAGGCTATCAGCGTGTGTTAGAAATAAAAAAGGTGATTAAAGAGTACAATTCCAAGTTCATTATGGCTCTAGTATTTAGTAATTATTGCAAAAACATTTAAATTTTTCGAAAAGTGAAATGAGAATTGTACTACATAGAAATAAACAGATATACCACTTCACGTGGTGTTTGATTTGCTTGGGCTGAAGGTTTTTTTTCCTCTCAAAAGGCATTAGTGGTCTGCAGCAAGCGAATTCTAGAATATGGTTTATTTAAAAAAATGTATGCTTACTTCACTGTTAAGGATATCCTTTTTATATTTTCAAACCTTAAAAATTCCCTGCTCTATAGCAGCAGTGAAAACCATATTGATTATAGATATATACCATATAGCTCTCATACAACCGATTGTTCAGATATTTCATTTAGCACGAGAACCACTCCATTTAAGCAGCTAAAGTCTTGAAATTTTGTACAACAGAATAATAATCCCAACGGTTTTTACACTCCATTTCCGACCAACCTTTGTTGAGTATCGAGACTCTAAAATTGTTCAGCTACACAAAAAATCATTAAGATCGGAGATATAAAACATATAGCTGCTATACAACCGATAATCCTTCATTTAATCAGCTAAAGACTTGAAATTATCCACAAATATTAATTATTATTGGGAATTTTATAGCAGCAAAATCATTAATATTGAATTAATGTTACATATGGCTCTCATACAATTATTCCATTCATTCCCTTCATTACTTGTTTTTTTTTTTACTTATTAATCACAGAGATCTTTTGAACTTTTCCGCTATTAAAATAGAAAAGGAATATATACAAGACAAATATTTGCGACTTATTCTCTCTCTTAAAAAAAGGATACAATTCTTTCTTGTTTGTGATATCATCAGTTAGACAAGAGAGCGTTAAGACCTTTAACAAATTATGTCATACAGATGGCGAGAATTGGATACAAAAAGCTAATACAAAGAACGATTAAAAATTATTTATCTTTGATTTTAAATTTTGAGCTATTAACTAATGAACAAACTAACTTGTACGGTTATTTATACGAAAGGCAATTGCATTCAATGAACTTAAAGTCACTATTGATTTAATTATTTATCAATCCCACTTAAGAGATTACATATACCCGCATGAATCATAAGTCAATGAATTTAATATTGACATACACATACAAAGTTTTATAGATAAACCAATAATAATACCAAAAACATAAAAAAATCACGAGAAAACCATCAGACAGCAGTCCCGAATATACATATATCAATACATAACCATGAAAATTATTTATGTTTGTACATATGTACTCGTATGTCCGTAAAACATTTAATAAGAACCAGTTTTCGAGTTAAAGGCGTACTTACTATTTGTTGTACGAGTGGACAATATTTAGCCTTAATTTGGTTCAAAAATGAAAAATTAACAATTGTGTGTAGCACATTAGGGTGGTCCAAAATAACTTAAAATTTTAAATATAAAGCTCTCACCCTCTAGCTTTTTTTTTGAAATTAAATTTTTTTAGCTATTTAGAGGAAATTCAAATTTCTCTTTTGAAAGCTCCAAACTGATTTACCTAACATTAAAAAGTAATCGTTAATCTTAAATTAGTTTAAATATCAATATTAAATAATTAGTATTAAAATTATATTAAATAAACTATTTGTAAAAGGTCCAAAAAAAAAAAGAAAAAGTTGTTTGTATGAAAAAAGTTTAAGCAATCCTTATTAAAAAATTTATATTTAAAAAATGTTAAGCAAAAAATTTATTATTGGTTTTCCATTTACATGGCAAATTGTTTTTCTCTTTATACATGGCTAGGAAAACTTTGAGCACTTTTAGCGACCTTTATATATTTTTTTTAAATTTCAAAATAAAAAATATGGGTATATTTTTTTCAATATCGAACAATATATGAGAGCATTAAAGATCCAAATTTTCTCTTTTCCAATAAATCTAAATAAGGATCACCTTAACGGACATGCATTGCAGTATATGAACAGCATTGGGAAATGTATAAGCACTTAATTGTATTTATTTACTTACGAGTAGACGCCATGCTTTCGAAAAATCACATTCTATTGTATTGCAATTGAAAAGAATATGTGTTTCATGGGATTAGAACCATGTACATACATAGATCCGCTTACGCCAACACAAACCTAAACAAGTAATAAAACTATAACAAAAAAATTAATTAAAGAAAAGGTAGATAAATAAACAAGCAAACACTGCTACGCATAAATAATAATTTATGGAGTATTATAGATAAGTTTGTATGTATGTTTTTGAATATGTACTCGTATTTGTTTGGAGGTGCATATCTACTCATTTATGACAGCTGTCAGAAAAACTGTGTCATGAGTGGACAATTCTATTTGCTTTTTATGTATGGCTTGAGCCTCCATATATACACAAATGTGGGTATGAATGTACATAATCGTATATATGTTAGCACGAAAATTGAGTAAGGTATATGGCAACTTGTGAAATATGAAAATTAAACAAATACGCTTAACTAAAAAGATATACATACACTGTATATTTAGGTTTTACTTTTAGCCAAATCGAAACCATTACTCTGCCAGTCTGGATGGATAAGCTAAGTAGGAATAACTTAAAGGCGTTTCAAGGGCGTAGAAAAAATGGAAAGTGTTTATATTGGGTGCAATATAGAGAGATTTCTTACACGTTGTCTCTTGCGCAATAATTTCATAGGAGCAGCTTTGCTCTTCTGAGAGCCTAAAATTTTAAAATTCCGCTTATTATTTTATAAACGAATTCCCATTAACTCTTTATTTTAAGACAATTAAACTGCTAAGATCTGCAGAACCAAACTGTGTCTGAGTCAAGAAAGGCTGTCAAAACTCTTCGGACTCAGTGGTTGTTAACATTGGCTGTGATTAGTTGTCGATTACGACACTCATGTGCACGATTTAGTTATGTGTATCAAAACCTATTGACATTACCAGAAAGTTGTTGTTCTCAACCTTCGAGGTAGCCTCAATGAGATCCGTATTCTAATGATTTCTTTGTCTATCTAGAAAAATGAGTTTTTTATATTCTTATGATATCCCCATTATCGGAATTATCGTGCTTTGCTTAATGTGGAAGAAAGATATTACGGCGAGAGCTTCTTATTTCTGTATACTATATTTGTCAAATTTTCCTCCCCCATGTTAATCAGTGTCGTAACTTCAAGATTAATAAAAAGATGGTTGTTGCAGGGTCGCTATAGAACGATTTACAACCCAACTAAGGAGTTTATCTTAGGATATTGAACATTTCGTTCATAGGCTGGCCCCTAGTCGCTTTGTCGCCACTTACACCCCTTTAAGAGAATAATAGGTGGATATAGACGGTGAAGTAATGCAGCAGTAATCGTGTGGCTGACCTCCTTTGTGGTTGTGTAAAGCTCTTTCCTAGTCAGTAAATTGTTTAACGAAAGAGTTGTCTCGCAGAAGTATTTTCAAGACCACCTTGCAAAGTAAAGAGAAAATTTTAGTTCCACTGGCTACTTCCTAGTTACACTTGGGCGGATGGACCGCATATCAACTCATCGAGCAAAAGGTCTCTATGGCCCAGTGTGCACCGGGATAAACGCGGCAGCAAGTTATCCTCACAAAACTGCAACATTTAATCTGCGCTTGGGATTTTATCTGAAAATTACGTATTTTAGGGCAATGAGTTGAAATTACCTCTGCACCCAATACACACCAAGTATGTGCCAACAACTAAACCTAAATTGAATGCTTCCTTTTTTGTATATAAACATCTGCACCTGCTCTACAAACTGCGGCGTAACAAGTTGCAAAACATTCTGTGTAGGTAATATGGAACTAAAAAATTATTAACAATTGTAATCTGATCACCTAACTTAACCTTATCTGATCGTTAATGGATACCAGAGATTTGAGGGACTGCAGAGACGGCAGAGCTCAGACCATTTTAAACAAAAATTGCTTTAATACAAAAATCATGTAATACTTAGTGACAGATCACTTTGATAACTTTGATATTGTAACGTAGACCGACAGTTACGGCCTGATTACATACGTGTGTATATTTAATGATCGCAACGGCTTTCTATCAATGCTCAGAATTTTAGAATATGTCCATCAAACATTTTTTTGCCGTAATCACAAAAATATGATACGAATTTTATACGAAGGGCTCCATATTACATCTCTAGATTTACTTACTACTGGCGCTCGTTGAAAGTAAAAGTATCTGATTATTTAAAAACGGTACGTAGGTTTAAATTTTCTTATAATTAATTAAATTCATTTTTCTCTGATGAATAAGTATGAATACATATTAATGAAAATATTGAATTGGCTAAATTAAATTTATATTAATCTCGATTTTGAGCTGCTCTTTAAGTACTTACATATATTCCAATTTTTTAAGAACAATGAAATGGTACTTCAATTAAAAGTCTATAGAAATTCGTTAAGCGTCTAACAAAGTATATAAAGACAAGCCATTTACATTTCAATCGTTTATAACAATTTTCCGCTCCTTGATATTTAAATTGGGTATCCGTCTCTGCACATCCATTTCGCGCATCAAAAACAATCATAAAATCCATTTTGACCTTACTTATTAAAAAGCCGTCAACACATATGACTATAAAGTCTATTACAATGACTCCTATTTATAGCCACGCCAAATGTACGTACCTACATAGGTGGCCAAATCATCGCAAAGCCTACAAACACATTTACTTACTTACGATTTCACACTCGTCATAAAATTTCTGCTTACGCATATGATACGAGTGTGCACTTTCCATTTACGCTCCTTGCTTGCGAATTGTGATATCCATAAAATTAAAGTGGAATTAAAGTGTTTTGTAATGCCACAACTGATTTTGTGGCAAAATGAATTTGTTGTTTAAATTAAAGTTGTGGCCACTTTTAATCAACTAATTGACATGACTCAGCAGCAGCAGTCGCAAGAGGATACATTTGCAGCAGTAACTCAAGAACATGACACCAGTGACTTTGAGAAATATTTAATCTGCGTATGTGCACAGCTTTTTAGTGCAATTCTCATCACCTGCCAGCTGTCGAGTTATCCTTGTGGCAGATTTGTGGCAGAAAAAAAAAAACAATGAAGGAAACGCCACAATAGCAGCAGTAGGTGTGTAAAACCTTTACACTTATGGTACATGCCTGTACATACACTAGGTCTGGTCTGGCTGGGTATAAAAAAAAAATTTAAAAATCTGCTAATTTCACAGCTTTTAGAATATTGTCTCGCAAATAAAGAAAAAATGTTTTCGTATACCCTAAAACCGCCAGAAATTTTTTTTTTCATAAATTAGATACTTATTGTAGAGAAATGGTCGCCGGTCTCTACAATTTTTTATTCTATGGCTTCTTGGCTAAGAATTCAATAATTTTTGAGAACTTCAGACTAAAAATATCAAGTAATTACGGCTCTAAGAGAAAACTCATTTCACAAACAAACTAACCACTAACTGGCAACACAATATCGATTATAAAAATCAAGCACCCAATTTCGGGATTATAAAAAAAAAAAAAATATTTCAGCAGCGGCTTCAACGGATCTTCTTTTTATTCTGTGGCACTATCTATATTTCGTTTACATAAATATTCACAACTAAAAAACAATACTGTCATACCAAATTTTCGAACAACATTTCAGCGAACAAAAATATCAAATAGTGATTTTCGATATTTGTGTTGGTTTTAAAATAGGGAAAGATTTTTTCAAAATTCTTTTTTCGAACAACCATAATATACATACACACTGTATTGTTGCATGTTAGTGCCTAGCGGTTGAAATGAAAATGAAACCGTGTCACAAATAAATGAGGTAAATAACGAATTGCAGTAAAAAAGCGAAAGGAAGGCGTGTGGAATGAGAAAAAAAAGAATTGCCATTTAACCACAGAATGACCTTGCCACAGCAAGCAACAACAGCGTACGTAAATGAGCAGAGATCGCTTGCCGCATACTGACTGATTGCATAGATGAATGTGCATATGAATTTGAAATATTAGGCGTGGGCATTTGTAAGCATTTCTGCGATCTTATAAATGACCACACATATGATTTTAGATCAATTAAAAATATTTGCCATGTAGAAAAATGATTTTGAGTATTTGTAAAATAATACTTTAAAAGTCAATGAATTAACTAAAATAATTAGCTCAAGACTTAGTTTACATTTAGACGATTCACTGCTAGTTTCACTTAAAATATATTTTCCAATAAACTTAATAACATAGTTCACAGTCTCATTTCTACTTCTATATATTTCGTTCTAAATCGAATTTAGTTGTTATATCTTGCTAATGTACATATATATGCATGCATTTGAGGAAGTTATTGCGTTTTCTATGATTGAAAAGCTTTAAGATTTCTTTAGGAGAATCTAACTTTAGAAACCGCTGGCACATATTGAGTGCTACCAGTGGGATTTGAGATTTGTTACGCTAAATTAACGCCGTCAAAATTTACCAGAAAATTTAAATTCTACAACATTCATGTGAAACGTTGCAATTTCAAATCTACCAAATCAGTTTCAAAATGCATTGAATTGGTTTTAAAATCGCATTGTATTCAAAGTTTAGATATACGGTACATTGCCTTTATTTCACGGAAATACAGCGACATGCTGACCTATTGAAATTAGTTCTAGAATCAGTGAGTTAACTGGCAAAATTTTGGTAGCTTATCCACCTTTTGTCCAGTTTTCTCCATCGCATTTAATTTCCCACTTAGTTCAAAGAACATTATCAACATCATTTTGAATTCGAAAAGTGACTGTAGATCATTATTGTGCCTCACAATGAACCAGTTATTTTAGGACGTCAGACCAACGCGCTATTCTGAAAATGAACACCTCCTATACTATTTATGGCAACAAAACAGCCTACTGAGTGTTAATCATTGAGCATTGCGTTCATAGGACTATTGCCTCTTTACACATACAATTTGTTGAAGTAAGAAGAAAACAAGCAAGCCAGCGCAATAACAGAAATTATCGCAACATTCTCTGCCTCCTATAGAACCTTTTACAGACAAAAGCTTACTTGACACTAGCAACGGGAGCATTAAAGTTTAGTTAAAGTCTCATATCGGTGGTTTAGGATTTGGACTATCGCTTCAACCGCCTATTAAATGAGAAAGAAACGATTTGAAACACATACCATATAACACAAAGGTATACTCATGCACGTATCTATACAAAATTATTTTCTCAATGCTCACTGTCACATTTTCCCGCTTTGGTGGCAGTCACATTCAACGAACACCGTTCGGCATAACTGCACAATGCTTGGCGAAACACGCGCCCGTTCAACTCGGCCATTCGTGCAATGGCACTGGCAACGAACAGAAACATAAATGCATAACTCCTCGGACATACATACATACATATGTACATGCCAACTTAACGATTTGCGCACATTGCATGAACGCTGGCCACCAGCTACTCAGCAAAGCCAGTTGAACGTGGTTTCACACGCCGTCTCGTATTATGCTTGCAACATAAACTAGCCTTGAAAGAGCTTACATAATTACATATTGCATATGTAGAAGACACAAGTGAGCGCATGGGGAGGCCCAAAGGCTATGCGAAACGAAGTGAGAATGAAATGCGCTAAAACACCCAAGCAAATATTTCAAAAATATTAAAAACAAGAATCACAGCGTACGAGCGTAAAGCAAAGGCAGCCAATTGTGTGTATTTACATATATGCAGAAAGAAATAAAAGAAAAAAGTGTAAACAAAAAAAGTTGTTACGAGCAATCGTAATATTTTTTTTTTTTTTGCATTCTCTTTGCTTTCTTTCACGTTCACTAACCACTGGGTGACCCTCTTTTCTGCGCTAAATTTTCGCATTCGTGCTACTTTGCGCCATCCGTGTGTGCCACTTAAGTGTCGCTGCATTCGTTCTTCCTGGCTGCGGTGCTGCGCTACTCCGCGCACCTAAGCTTCTCCACAGTTCGCTGGTTGATGTCCAATGACCTGCACTTAACTTGCGATGACTCCTTCTTTTGGTCTGTTTTATACAAATCAGGAAATAATTCAGGCATTCCAAGAGTCATGGATATGGTATTGTAGTATTGCGTTCGAATGTGTGCGTGCGTCTGCATGTGCGTACACGTATAGTAAGCAGCGCAAGGTCATTGGGCTAAGGTAACAGCGAGACAGCAAAAGCAGCAGTTAATTTGGCCGCCAACAATAACAACAAAAATTAAACGTGCGCTGAAAAAAAAAATGAAAACAAAAACTCAATTCACTTTACATTAACTTTTGTATATTGAAACAAAAGACTGCAACAACTGCGAACTAAATATAATTTTTATAGAGTCATTGCACATAAAGCGATCAACATTATTGCTTGTGTATTTGTAGGTACACATGTACATATAAACTTAAATGCATAGTGCATACATGCACTTATGTCCCTGAAACCCATGCCATATGAAATTGCCGGGCATGACAAGGCCTACAAACCAACAAGCTGCAGCGTTTGAGAAGTGAACAAAAGACTCAAGCAGCGAACTTGCAAACGTTGTACTTTTTTTTTTGCGTACAAATGTTTTCTAAATACATACATATGTGCATACGTATATAAATTAATTTCCTCTTATTTTTGGTACAATAATGTAAAGCTGTCTTATATTAACGAGCTCATTTAAATTTACCATCGATTCGGGAATTGTTTCTTATCTGATTATTAAGTCAATGCTTTGAAGTGTGGAACGAAAAAATTTGTTGCATGTTAATGAGAATATTTAAACGCAGAATGTGAGTCGTAACTTGCAAAAATAGAAAACAATTTTTAAAATAATTGTATTGATAAGATATATAAATCTTTAAGCTGACATTAATTGAGGCACAAATTATCAATTTCTTTATGAATTCATATGAATACTTAAGCATTAATTTATTATTTCAAATTTTTTTGAATATCTGAGTTTTATTGTTTTGTGTAGAAATACAAATTGTAACTTAACTAAATTGATTTTTTATTATTTTTTTTTTTTGCAGACGGTCTACCGCATTTAACAATATTTTTTATACAATTCGTATTTAAAACGATATTAAATTCAGCTGGTGGGCGCTCTCTTTCCGAAAGGACAGTCAAACAAACGTAGCATCCTGTGGCCAGTATAGCTTTAAAGTTTTCCCTGTAAGTAAACAAAATTTTTGACAAATTTCCAAACAACGTAGTACGATTTTTGTTACTGTTTCCATAACTAAGAATAGAAAACTCACGCTATATGCTAAGATAAGCAGTTGAGCTTAAATCGAGTAAACTATTGCTATTTTCCACCTTCTTTTTTTTATTAAATTATAATAACAATTTTGAATGATTTTTATAAGTTTTATGTTGGAACTCATTGCAGGCTTTTATTTAAAAAAAAAAACTACCAATAAAATTTAATCGGTTATTTTTGTTTGTAAAAGTCATAGAAAAAAAATTTTTTTTTTACAGTGATTTTTATGCATGCTTGAGTTTTAACGACTTTTAATAAAAACTGTTGCAAATAATCGACAAAAATCAGCCGCTGACTTTTATTTAAAAAATTCATTAATTACTATTAATTAATTATATTTTGCTTCAAATGTTAGCAAATAATCAACAATAATCAGCCTGCTACTTTTCTAGGTAGCATCATAAAAGTCATTCTCACTAATATAATCCTTTTTAGTTTTACTGAACCATTTACTGAGATTAAAACGAATTGGTTATTAAAATTGCGACTTACAAAACAAAAGCCGGTAATAATTTTTTATTACTTTCATAAATATGTATAGAACAATGAATCGTTTTTATTGTCGAATTTTATAAATAAGATTTTGAAATTAATTGCCAAAATCCTAAAACGTTTTAACTTAAATTATCATTTACATAAATGAAAATAAGAAGTAATACTCACAAGTATTTTCAAGCTAAGTCAATATTTATTTGGTTTTATAGCAGTGTTCAATGAACATAACATGACAAAATCTAAAAAAATCATTACGAGAACTTTTGAATATTTATTTAAATTCTTTCTTGTGTCAAATGCCAAAAAATCTAATACAAGTAAATTAATTACAGCTTGTATCTTAAATTAAAAACACAAATATATTCATTTGAAAACTTCTCATCGCTGCAGCCATCATTTGTGTCGCATAAATCAGTTAATATCTACAAGCGTAGACAAGTACTTAATTTTATTTTGAAATGTAGTACTTTCAAACAAAAACTTACAATAATGGAGAATATCCAGTGAAAATTTGTTTAGCCAGCTGTTTTAACCGCCTACAATTAGAAAACAAATTTTTGAGTTCACAAATTTTTTCCCCTCCTTTTATTTGTTTACAACTTGTTTACATCGTTGTGCCAACATATAATTAAATACAACAACAGTTTAACAGTTAGCCACATTTTTTTTTGCACACAGTAGCTGGAACTACAGCTACAACAATGAAAAAAAAATTTCATTTTAACTGAACAATGTGAAATATTAAAATACTCATTATTGTTTATTTTTTAGTCAGTTAAGTAAATTTGCGACTGTGTGAATTTTCGTTTAAATCTTTTTAAATGGTTTGCTAATGGTTTTTTATAGTCTAACTGTTATTTGAGGATTACAAAATGGTACTTAGCATTCAACACAATGGTGGAGCTTACTTCAGTCATGCCATTTTAATTTTTATTTTTATATAAAAACAATTAAATTTGCTCAAGAGCTTAAAAATATAAAGAAATGTGTTACAATTTGTGTTGACATGAGTTTTTTTTTTAGGTTTTTTTTTTAAATATTTTTTTGGTTTCTTATACCTAAGTGGTTGATCATAATGTTGGTAAATATGAAGATTAAGAGATTATAATCACTAAGTGACATTTACTGTTGCTGCACAATCGTGTTCGTGATATACTCTAGATGTGACATGTGTTTAGAATTGAACGTTTAGCGTGTCTATGAAGTAAACGCATATCGGTTTTGTTGTAAAATTCCAAAGTGAGAGTGATTTTATTTTAAAATCGAAAACAAGCTGGCGCTTTGTGTTTCAGTTTTCTACTTACTCTTTCAACATGTTTTCACAACGTTAGCTTTAGATGAGAGCTCATTTATCATAGAATGCCAATTTCCGTAGATATTAACACAATACCAAATTTACACTCTTCTTAAGGTTGTAAAAAAATTGTCCGACTTCGTTCAACTGACTTTCTCTCAAACGTAAACAACGGATCAGACAGATCATAGATGGAGTGTGTGGTAGATGCAGGGGTTTTCATTGAACATTGAAAGGAATGCAACGGCTGACATGCGAGTGAACAATGTCACAGATAGCCAAACTGCCATTCAAGCACTCTCTTCTACCTCGTTCGGCTCTCAACTGGTAGATGAATGTAGGAGAGAGATCACTTCAATCTCCAACCAATACGAAATTATCCTGATATGGGTCCCGAAGCATATGGACATTTACGGAAACGAAACAGCAATTGAACTCGCGAGGTGTGGATCTGCACTGAATATATCCAACGCGGTGAACATTAGCGCCTCGCTTAGAAAAATAAAGGACAGAATCGCCGATATCTACCACCGGAAAGCCAGGCACAGAAATTATATAGGATCATACAGGACTACCCGGAAGTGTTGAATGTCCTATCATTCGCTTAAAACAAAGGCTCTTTTAGAAATGAGCAAAGAAATTATATACAAACTCACAGCTGTTTGCACAGGGCACTGGCCTTTAGGAGTACATGCTGAAAGGATAGGCATACCCTTCAACCGGTTTTGCCGGAGCTGCGAAGACCCAGACTCAAAGCAGACAGTTGAGCACTTTCTGTGCGAGTGCGCGGCCCTTGTTAGAATAAGGTTAAAGGCCCTCGGCAAACCATTACTGCAGAGTATTTCAGAGTGCAGCCGCCTCTCTTTCATAAAAACCGCCAAATGGTTGTAGGTTGCACGAGATGTGGAATCAAAATGGCAAATTTGCTAATTGCTTGTCCACCAGGGGGGTAATCCTCTTAAACTAACCAACCAACCTACCAACATAAGGGTTAAGGTGGTAAACAAATTTTCTGACATCGTTCAACTGCAGTACAGTACAGGCAATTATTATTTGTGTTTTTTATTTTTGCTCTCAAACGTAAATAACATGCATCAAAGGTCAAAAGTATCATTAAAAAGTTAAATTTTTTCCAAATTGCGCTGTAGAGCTTCTGCTGCTTTCATAAATTTAATAGTCTAATAAACGCACACTCTATGAGCTGTTGATGCTACTTGTAAGCATACAAATATGTGTGTGTGTGCGAGTGTATACATAATACTACATATCATTTACACTCATTCAATAGTTCTGCGTCATTCACCACATTTGCTATGTTGCCCCTCCTCTAACTTGCCAGCCGTTTGAAGACATTATTGCTAGTGGCGTGCTGATTTGTCTGCTCAATTCACTGTGCCGTTATTTATGTTATAAAATATTGTCTAATTTTCTATTTAACATTCTCTTACTCTGTTTTATAAATTTTTTAATTATTCTATCAAATTCATTTACACATACATAAATATATATGTGTAGAGACAATAATGTTTAACTCTGTTCTTACCTTCCATTATTCCTTATTTTCCAAAAATTCTTGAACTTCTCTCTTTCGAAACCTTTTTTTATTTACTACCTTTTTTTTAACTAATTTCTAACTCCTCACTAATAGTTTTCACAAAAATGTTTTCATTCACTTTTTTTTATTCATGCCTTATTTCATTAATTTTTTTTTTCACTGTTTACTCATTATTCAATCTTCATTAACTTTTCACTTCTTGCCAAGTTTATTTTATTATTATTTTATCAATGAATGCTTTACACTTTTTATTTATCATACCAATTTTTCACTCATTTATCGTTAATTTTTTCATTTGCCCCTATTTATTTCTTTAATAATTTTGAATATACTTGTTCTTTTTATTTCCTTCGTAACTAGTGTTTCACTCATACATACTTCATTTCTCTAGTTGTTCACTTACTTCATAAATAAAGTTTTCAGTTTTCACATATGTTGCTTTTTTACTTAATATTTTTTAGTATTTGACAAATTTTTATCGAAAATTAATAATCTTTTCTTTTAGTAAATTTAATCGCTAATTTTTACTCATTACAAGAATATGAATAATTTTAATGTTTTACTAATTTCCTAATTTTCATTCATTACTCATTTTTATTTTAAATATATATACATCACTAAATTTTCACAATTCAAAAATTAGAAAAATTCATAAAATCTTGACTTGGAGACTAAATTCTTAGTTTTTTATATTATTTTTTCTTACCATCTAGGGTGTTTTATTTTTTTTTTTTATTGGATACTCGGAGATCTCCTCGCCGCTACGGTAAAAGCTGTCAATTCAACTTATCGTACAAAATAACTTTTTGACAGCAAAAAAATTTCTTAAAATGATTGAAGATGAGATGTGCTTACTTTAGCCAAACAAATATTTTTTGTAAGGTCAAAAAATGGTTACAAAATAGATTTTTAATTTTGAAGACATTTATTTATTCAAAATAGATAATTATTAATTCAAAAATCTTTTATTTAAGCAGCTTTCACAGCAGTGGCGACAATATATTGCTTTTCTTATATGTAGCGTGAATTATATTTAAGAAAAAAATTTACAAAAATTGTTGACATAAAATTAATTTTGAATATTCCAAAAAAATCACTGCATTGTTTGGACCGGTCAAATTTGCCATTTAAAGAATTTAAAGTTAAATATACAGTCTTTAATTAACTATCGGTAATTGCAATTGCCAAAGCAGTATTTTGTTTTTGTGTGCATAAGTATTGTTGTATTTTGTAATGCTGGTTTGTAGCGCCACCGATATAGTGCTGATATGTTGTTATCGGATGCATTCACATAAACACACACACAAACACACACATTTAGCGCTTTCGTATGTATCGAATGGATAATTGTAATTGAATATCGGTAATTGATAATTGGCAGCTTGTAATTGTGAATGCTCACCAACGTTTGGCGGTATAATTGGCATTAAGCAGCGTTAATTATGCGTACAGCGGCGATTCGCTACTGTTGTTTTTTGCCAGCACACTTAGCTTGGCTGCGTCGCGCTTGCGCAATTGAACGTGCCAATGATAGCTGCGTTGCGATGGCATTCAAGAGGCACACATGTACATTTATTGTATTTTTTCTTGTTTTTTAATTTGTATGCATGTGCGAGAATGCAAGTAAATAAAAGCACAGATCAACATGCACTTGTATTTAATAACTTTATTGGCCTCTGATTTAATTTTAAGTTTAATTTTTTCAAATAAATTTTCTTCTTTTTCGCTGTCAATGTTATTGGCCATTCACCACATTAGCTCATTTGTAGTACGCACATCACTATCCACACCATTAATTGGGACTGTGCAGTGTTGCGATTCCTTGAATAGCAGCGAATCGGCGCAATAATGCAATAAAATGGTTGCCAATTTTACTAGTTTAATTTATTGTTGGTTGCTTACAAGCGAGCACTTAGCGTTTTACACACGCTTTTAAAGTGGAAGGCTTGGCAAATTGAAAAGTTAGCAGCTGCCTTGAACTTACAAATGGTGGGATAGTAAAAATAAGTTGATTGATATAAGTAACTAGATATAAAGATTAAGGAGCGCAATGACGAATTTATCTTGCTCACATGCAGTTAGGTTTTTATATTTCACGAATGTAGAGAAAATAGGATGCGTGTTTTGTTTGTTTGCATTAGCCAAATTTTAATATTTAAAAAAGGGTTCTGAAACTAAATTTAATATTTAGCGACCCCAAATTAGCATAAAAATGCTATGAAGAATCATATTTTATTAGCAAATATGAAAAGCGTTTTGGAAGACAAAACTTAATCTCATTATTTGATACAGAATATTTAATTAAAATGAGTTTTAAAGTGTGTTAAAAAGTTTTTGCGCATCACTTTGCGGCCAACTTGAGGCTACTTTAAAAATTAATCGTGTTTATTTCACTATCCGTTCTAGTTTATTTGCAACCAATCTCCACAAAATTATAGAACGATTTAATTATAAATTCAAGATTGATTCGGGTCTCTGCCAAATTATTTCGAAATCGATTTGAGTTCAATCTAATATATTGCGGTAATAATTCAAGTAACATTATCCAATTTAGTACGGCGCACGTGATTTTTTCATCGAAAGAACAAATACCAGAAAAATTGTGTTCTTTTTCGGTGAAGTTTGGTTATTGATTTTTAAAATTTTTGGATATTGCAAAAACTGTTTCTTTTAGTGTGAATTCAATTAAAAAAGGAAAGAAATAGTTTGCGGACTCTTATAAAAGTTGTATAAAAGTTGCGAGCTTTAAATTAAAAAAAAATTCACACACCAGACTTTCGTTAAAGGAATATGAGTGAAGAAGGATCCACTTGGACCAAGCTTCAGAGTGCACTGATTCGTTCCTACAGCAATAAAATTGATATTTCCAACTCACACAAATAGCTCACTATTCTCAGATTGGAGGCGTTGCCATAAACTGCCGAGACAGTGTTGTTAAAAATCAATCAGATTTGCCAACGTATTCATGATTGCCTCTGAATAAGTTTTTGATGAATGAAGAAGAAAACTCAAAAGTATTTACAAAGTTTTTCTAATGTAAACAAAAAGCCACCAACTTCTGGTATCAAAATACAAATTTTTTAATAAATCTGAAAATCACAAAAGCGGCAGCTGCAGTAAAAAATCAAACGAAAAATGTAAAAAAAACCAGAAACAAAACAACCGACATCAGCTCCACAAAAAAAGGCTAGCAAGTTAATTAAATTTAATATGATGCGATCATCATTCCAAAAAATGTGCACAACAACAGAAAAGACAACGACGAAACCCACATATGTACATATGTATGTCTTTTCGGCGACAATGCCAAGAAAGCACGTCAAAGTAAGCAAAATTAGCTCCAATCAACTTATATTACTCACCTTAGTATTTTATTTGTTGTTGCGGCTTATGTATGTGTTTTTGTGTTTTGGCTTTTAAATAAATTCTTGTTTGTTCTTTGACGCCAGTATTGCCGTAACTTTTGTTTTATTTTTTTATTTTAATATTTTGTGTATTAATCTGTTGCGCATTTGCTTAATTTTTGTTAAAAAACACTTTTTGCGCCACCTTAGCTGACTGGCGCTTTAGAATGCGCAAGAATTTGTGGTCGTAGTAGAAACAAGAGTCGAGCGTCAGCACGTAAGAGGGGAAGGCGTGTGACTTTCACACAAAATTTATGCCATCTATTTCATTTGTAAGTTATTCTTAAATATTTATAAATTAAAATTTTTTACAATACATTTTTATACTTATGCACTCAATAATTAAATTGAAACTTAATTTAATTTAATGTTTGACTTCTTCCTGTTTCGTAAGCTTTACGTTAATGGTACACTGTTCTTTTCACCCGAATTGGACTTCGATTAAAAACCATGATTGCGAGTAATTTCGTAATTTATCAACAGTGTCAAACAATCATTCAATTCATAAGTTTGTGTCTCAAGGCTTTTGTTTTCTGATTCACCATAACTAAACATTTTTTGATTTAATTTTTTAATAAATTCGACGCATTCCTAAACTTAGATGCCCTTAACAGTGCATTCTCATCAAATAAATGCACTTCATAAAATTCCGCAATTAAAGCATTGTTGAATAAAATTTAAATTTAAAAAAATCCCGTATTTAATAAAAATTTAACAGAGTTGAATGTCTATGCAACAAAAATCAATGTCACATTGCGCATGCGTAACGTCAACGCAATGGACTGCATTGCATACAAATTTTTCGCCTACATTTTAATTTTCCCTTCACAAAACATTAAAAAAAACCTACGAGTAACAGCATATCAACATAACAGCCAATGACAGCTGACGTTGTTGCTGGTTTTTTTTTCTCGCTTCAGAAGCAATTTTGTGTGTGTGTGTGGGCCTCATTGCTGCCGGTTTGGCTGCGTATTACGCTTGAGTTTATCGATTAGCTGCGTGATGTGCGTAATACCGGCTGGACTGATTTACTATAAATGCTATAAAGTCGCAGGCGCTGATAGCCAAATGTGAGTATGCACATATGTGTGTGTGAATATGTTTACACATATGTATGTATGTATGTCATTTGCTCGTTTTGTTAAGCGATTAAATCTGTGGAACTTTTTAATATCGATAACTATAAAGTAAGTTCAATTGAATGCTGACGATAAAATATCGGTAAAAATAAAATATTAAAATGCTTTCGAAAATAATGTTAATATTTATTGCTATAGAAATTTCGTTAATAAAAGATAAAGCTAACATAATAATTAAATAAATAAATAAATGCCGATATCGCTAACTGTAATGATCTCAATATCGAAAGATCGATGAAAATAATATTTGTTTATACATAAATATACAATAATATTTTAAATATTTCTAAACATATCGATACTGATGATTATAATAATATCGATAGTTTATATAATAAAAATATCGATAAAGTTAATACTAACTTTTGTTATTTTTCTGTTGGCCTAATAAATGTTAATAATTGACAATTTTATTGAGCTCAACGCCAGTTAATAAAATATTTTGTGTGAAAAAAACAATAACAATTTTTAATGGTAGAAGTTATAGTATACTATTTTGGTAGAAGTTATAGTACATTTCCTCATCAGACTTCCTTTTTTTAAATTAATTAAATTAATTCTTCATAACCACTTCTCCCAGGCTTTGAACCCAGGTGCTCGGAGTTGCAGAGCCAACACGTCACATGCTGTGCTACGCTAGCCGAGTGGACTGTTGTGTTTATTCATCTTACTTTAACAAACCAACTACAAACAAGAATCTTTCATAAACTGGTCTTAAGCTCAATAAAATTGTCAATTGTTATTACTAACGTTAAATGTATCGTTATTAGTAATTATATTAATGGCAATAACGTTAACAATTTCAAGAATGATATATTTATCGATAACGATAACAATTATGATATTGATAACGGCATTTATATCATTAAAAACATCTACAAAGCATACAAATGCAAAAACAGTACATGCATCCTAAAGCCTTTTTTTAACTCGGTTTACTAATCAAATCGCTAAAGTTCAATAGAAGTGAATCCAAAATTAGACGGCTATTTGGAAAGTACTTGACAACAGAACACATTTAAGTCAAATTTTCTTGAGCCCCCAATTGAAGAAGTATCTAATCAATTTTTTCCGGAAGAATCACAGCTGCTAGCATTCAATTCCTAGCCTTTCTCTATTCCAAAAAAAAATGTTTTCTATTTTTATTATTTTATTTAATATTTTTTGCATCGCCATTTTTTGAAACTTTCAAAAGATTGTTATATTTGTATTTTTAAGCATTTTCGGAATGCTAAATTACTTGCTTGTTGTATTAAGCTGCTAAGTAGCGCCTTAGAGTTTACGTCCATTGCAGTTCCACGCACTTATGTAAATACATTGCAACACATACGAGACGCCCGTCTTTGGCAAGTCAAACTATGTACGTTGCTATTTGTGGAATGTGCGCTTTAACGTATAAACTGGAAACTAGTTTTTGTCAGTCTAGTCAACTTGTTGGATATGTATATGACTTGCATAGGTGGGGTTGATTGCTCCCACTGACACACTTTGGTATTGAACTAATTAACTACATAGTTGGCATGTGTAAGCTGTAAAACTTGTACTTGTACTTGTACTATATATAAATTGCATGTGTTATACAACGAATCTTGATTAAATATGCATTTCGAAAAATTTATCAGATTTTCCAAAGTATATATGTCATAGGCGAATAAGTTAATAAACGACGAAAATTGGTTTTCTATAAATATTCTTTTATGTATGTAGGTGTTAAAATATACTCACTTAAACTGATCGAAAAAAATGCATTTCATCATCACTTCACAGAATTGAAACACATTGCGAAAATCTACCGATAAACACAAGGCATTCCTATTTATACAACTGGAATAAAAAATCGTTCGTACAAATGAAGGTATTTTGTAGTGTTCAATGAGCAAGCTTGGTAGTGTTTAATATTGCTATTGTCATTTTAAAATAATAACATATAATTATATGTTGTACTTAAATTAATCAATATAAATAATTCAAGCCAATGATACAGAAAATAGAAGAAGGAGACGCCATCAGCAATAGAGCAACTCTGCTTTCGATGAATTTCAACTATATCAGCTATTGGGGTGGCATCAGCTTAGGTGTAAGTAAACTTTTCATTGCGCCCAATTTAAATGATTAAAGCACTTGAAATTATAATTTTCATTTTTGTCTTTTTTTTTTTTTTTTGTATAAACTTTCTTTTTTATTGATTTCAGGATTTAAGTCTTTGGTTTTTCAAAATATCAAGAAAATAAAAATTGCAATCATGTAAGAAACATGAAACCACTTGAACAACATCACTTGTTTTTCAATTTTCATACTTACCACTAGCAATTGTGTTCTCCTTCTTTTCTGTTTTGATTCTGATCTGATGTCGCACTCGCATCTTCTCACTTCGAAACCAATCCAAGCAATAGGAATTGATTTTTTTACTTTTATGCGTCATGCTTCATATTAAATTTTAAATATAATCTGCGTGAAATTTCAAAATTTAGTAGAGTACGAAAAATTATTTTAGAGTAAGCTTAGGTACTTCAATTTTAACAGAAGAAAATCATTAAAACCTTAAAATCCGATTAAAATTTTAAATATCTTTTGATTTTTCAATATCCGCCAGTCAGTTTGTGCCTGCAAAGGTAACACCGAACTAGTGAACGTAGCTTCTGGTTCGGAACAAGTATTTATATTTGATTTTTTGATGGTGTTTATGCTGGATGTAGGTATACAAAATCCTTCACTAATTCAAAGTTGGAACTGCTATCGGTGAGGTGGGTGCCAATACATGAGAACTTTTTGCTTGTTGTCAGGAGGTACTTTGATATATCCTCATTCACTGCTAGACCAATCTCATTTGTTTCGTTCTCTAGACTAAAAAGTGCTGGGCTAACGGCCTTGTTGTTAAAGCGAATGATATTGGCACAAATTCCAAACTTCTCGAATTTACTCTTCGGACAAAATTATGCCTAACAGCTGATACATGCTTTCTACACGCTCTTAGCCATCAGCTTTGAACAGCTAAGCCAATATACTGGCGGTTCCGGGCGCTTTATTGTCCCATCCTTGGGCTCCTCTTCTTCAAACGCGCCTTCAAAGCTTCCATTCAAAAGCGTTGCAATGTTCAAATTTTCTTTTGTAAATACCAAGGATTACATAGTATGTGTGTGCTTGTGCATATGTATGTACATAGTTACATAGTTAAGTCTTCAATGGGCCCAAACATTTTGCATTCAGCGCCCGCCACTACCCGCCTGGTAAATAAGTGGTTTCAGCTCAAACAGTTTCAATATGAAGGTTAACTATTAAACACGCTGCCTTGCAAGTTTTTTACCACTGATTTTATGTGCTCGTATTTGCTAGTCAGTTGAAGTCTAAAATTAACAACACACTTTTGCTCTAATTACGTGCGTTGCACACAAACCAACTTTATTCAAAATTGTACACTGTAAAATGTTTTTTTTTTTCGCTCTGTCTTGCGATAGAAAATCACTTCTCAATAGAAAGGCATTTTATTTCAAATACATACTCTTAATTGTTACAAATACAATAAGAACACAAAAACAATAATAAAATAAGATCACAATCACATGTCCAATATAAAATTTAGGACGCGCATTTTGTAAAAAAACAACAAAAACTTTGTACGTAAATGTACCGGTATTAAGCGACTTCAAAAATGTGAAAGTAATTTTTTTAATACAGCTTTACAGGCGTATTCCGTTAAATAAAGTTTTAAAAAAACACTTGCCGTAAAGTTTTTGAGGTATAGTTTTAGGCGCAGTAAACTTGACAAAAGTCAAGCGATAAGGTTTGTCGAAGGAGTGAGAATATCTGCACGATCAACACACTTTTATTGCGCTCTCTTCATCGGACACAAAAAAATTTAATTCTATTTTAAGTTGACTTATTTTATTATCTCCTCCTTAATCGTAGTGGATTAATTTTGACCAAGGAACTTCCCTTTATTTCACTCTTGCATAAAATATCTCGAATGTACTCGTATTGTAAGGAAAACTCAGGACTCATAAATTATTTGAAAAAATGTTTTTGAAAATTTATAAAATATTTTCCATCGATTTTTGAAGCAACCTACTAATTATATATGTATAGTATGTATGTGCGTGTGCTCATTTTACATATGTTTGTGTTGCTTTGCATCCATTCTTTTTTCTTCCTTGTTGTTTCTATAAATTTTCTAAATAGCCAAAACTTGTTCGAAATTTAATTTGTCACGCATTTGTGTGCCATGCAAGCCGGTAATTTAAATAATTTCACTGTCAGTACAAAACATGTCGTGAGTTGTGTGGAATTTCAAATGCGATTCTACGGTCGTAAAAATGTTGGAAAGTTTTAGCTCGGAATATTTTGTAACAGAAGTAAAGATTTTCTCCCATTTTGTACTTCAAAAATGTTCCAAAAATCAGCAGAAATTTGGACTACTGACGTTGTCGTTAGCTTTTTATATATTGACTATCGACACACACACACTCTAAACCCATAGTCAAATATGTATGTATGTATACAAATATTTTAATTTGTTTTAAATTATTTTGAAACACAGCCTTCGCGCACACTTACTTATATATTAAAATTCGCTGTATCGTTTAAACCTTGTGTTGTAAAAAAATTGCTGCTGTTGAAATTAAATAACCACAAATCAACCAAGATTAGCGCGTCTGCGCTTGTGTGCCGAAGTGCTTAATGTCTGGTAAACCCGTTACGAGAAATGCCAATGTACAACTCTCGTAGGTGGTTTTGTATAAAATGTAAAATAATAAATTTAAATTATATGCGTACATTCGTTTTATTATATTTGCTTAATACTTTCATATTCTAATTTCTTCTTTTCAGTTTCTTGTTAAAAATAAAACTCATTCCTTTTTCTGCATTTCAAATTATCTTACTAATATAATTTATAATTAAACCGGAAAAACTAGATATTTATAAGTAATGCATTTTTGTTCAAGCCAGCAACCAATTCTACCGCAAAGATACCAAGTACGGTTTGATATTGCAATTTGTTAAAATTTATAATTATTTATTTTGTGGTATTTTGTTGGTCGCAAAAGTGGTATACAGTGGGCTTAAAAATTCAAATATTGGTAGCTTTTTTTAGGCAAAACAATGATTTTGCATTCAAGTGAAAGATAATTTATTTTTGCTAAAATATTAAAAAATCTATGAATATGGGACATTGCTTCAATAGACTTTAATATTTGATATGAAAAATTTTTGTTGTGGTTTCGGTATTATTAAATGCACACATATTTGCAATTTTATAAACAAACTGAGAAAGCTAAACGATGTGCAAAGACTTGGTGTGTAAAAGAAATGTATATTTCATTTAAAAATATTAATTAATTAATTAATTAAATACGTTCTAAGTTTCACTCACTTCCAGTCCTTTTTTCGTATAAGAAATATTTCCAGATTTTTTTTAGAATCGGTGTATTGAGTTATGGAATGTACCTACATATTATTGCCTATCGCAAATCGAAAAAACTAACAACACGTTTGTTCCTTTACAATCCGGACCAATCCGGTAATGAGAGATTAGGCATTTATTTGACAGATGCTTAAGGATAAAAATAATATTTGCCTTTTATATATCAAATTCTTCTCAGCCATGTTCATTTTTATAATTTTCTTCCATATTTTGTCATTAGTAATGCTTAGTTTTCATTAGGTCAGAATTGCTGACAACAAAAACTGCCTCAAATAACACCCATATTGCAGTGACGGATATTTCAATTATTGTCAATCGCATGTAAAATTACCTGCATGTTGACAAATGATGTCAAATTTTGGCACCATATGATCACCCCTTTGCTTTTAACTGACACCCTTTGATATCAAATTTGACCTAATGAAAACCAAGCATTAGGTTAGTTAGAAAATATAACCTTGCACTGTCACACTAACAAAAGTGAGCAACACTGCAAAAGCATTGAAAATGATATGCAACTGATAGTCGGTTAATGATTTTCTATGGCATAAAAAATGAATCTTCAACACGCTGATCACGTATGTACGTAATTCCAAGTCCAATGGCACTCATACGCATCTGCCAAGAAATGTAGCGCCAACCAAGGCACATTCAATAGGCAGCAGCAGTAGAAAAATTGAAAAAAAAAATTTGAGCTCTGTATATTTTGTTTTTGCTTTTAAAAGCTAAAATTTCAAAAATATTTCATCAACTACCTTGAATTGTACTGAAAGCATTCTTAACGCAACGAAATTCAGAATTTGACAATTCAAATTAAAATAAAATATGAAAAAAGTTCAAAAAAAAAAGTTTGCTGCGGCTACCTATTTGATGTGCCTTGGCGCCAACAATGAAATTCCACAACTGACTTTCACACAATAATATCTAAGCTTAGGCGGTAATATATAAAAATAATAATATTAAATGCTGACATTCTTTCAATTTCTCGCACAACAAGTGTCGTTTCGCATAGTGCATGCAATCCGCTGCTCGACGTAGTCAATCGCTATGCGTTAAACACATTCGCCAGCTGGCATTTCTTTGCTGTACGCACAACTTTTTTATTAATATTCGAAGTCTTACACCTTTTTTGGCACAATCGATACAGTTCCCAAGCTTTTATGTCGGTGTGCGCGCATGGTCGAAAGCAAAAGGCCCAAGCAACCAAATGTCGCTGAGGCATTCACATATTTTTGCATAATTTCTCCAATTAATTCTCTATTTTCAGCTCAGGGTAATTTTTTTTTTTTACATATGTACATACATACATACATACATATGTATGGTGTAATGCTTGACATTTTCTTTTGACGCTGATAAAATTCATTCGCATTAAAACCACAAAGTAAAATTTGAGTTCAATAACCCTTGGCGCTTTGGTTGTGTCATAAGTTCTGTAATTTAGTACGTTTAAGACTTTGGACACTGACATTTTGCCGTTAAGGAACGTTTCTTGTCATCATTTATTTTGCGACATTTTTATATGTCTATTGTTGAGGTTTTTTTTTTAAATTTTTTTGTATTCTTTGTTTTATTTAGAGATTTGTTTTTGTCATACTCTGTCTTACTTAAGTGTAGGTGTTTCTTCATTTAGTTTTTTAGTCTTATACATTTTCGGTTGGCACAGCAAATTTGTGTAAGTAAATATTTGTGTTTCACAAATTAATTCAGCAGAGACGTTCTTTTGTTTTGACCCCAATACATATGTTGCTGCTCCCAATTGATTTAGTTGCCCAAATAGGTGAAAAACTTTCATTTGTGGTTTAATAAAATGGGCTTGGAAATTATACTAACATGAAAAATTTATTAGAGTTATTATGTGTAGATATGTATAAGTTATTAATGATTTTTCTTATTCTATTTACAAGATATCTAGTATCATACAAATTGACCAACAAAAAAAACAAATATAAGTCCATGATATTAAATTCATATGTAGACAATCTGCGTTCTCAAATTTTTTAAAAAATATTCTAGAAGTCATATTTACAGAAACTGCACTGGAGCCTCTGATGCTCGATCCAGCAAATCTAATTTGCTTAACTGAGTGGACTCTCCAATATCGCAGCTCAATAGCTGTTAAGAAATCGAATAGTATTTCTTTATATATCAAACAGGAAATTGAGCTATGTAGATTAAGCTTGGGTCACCAAAATAACATTTAATTATTAATTAAAATGAAGTATTTTAAGTAAAATCACCAACCCTAGCAAGTTGTAATTATATGTATTTATGTATATATAAGTATATTTTAAGTAAATAATATTTCTATTACTAATTTTTCTACCATTTACTTATTATTCCTATAACTGTTACTTCCTTCAATTTTTAATTATTTTTTCCATTCTTGTTTTCTTTACAGCCATATTTTTCTTCCTTAAAAAAGACTGAAAAGCTCCGGCTTTAACAAACGGCCACAAAATACTGCCAACACGCAAACGTAGTTCACAACAACAAAGTGTTAACAAAATGATTTCGCGTCGGAAAATTATTTCCCGTTCCCTCGACAATCTGGACATGATACCAAATGTTGAAGAGGAAGAGGATGTTTGGTATAATAAGGAGAAACTCTTTAGGGTAAGTTACTAAAAGAGTAGTTTTATGTAATCAAAAAAATAAAGTTATTAATAAATGTAAGGAAACTTGTGGTGTTATTGTAAATATATAATTTTTAAAATCTTGTGAAAAACGGTATTATAACACTGTGGAACATTTTTGGGATTATTGTCTGGGGGGTGAGAAATTCCAAGTCAGGGTGATGGTACTAGGTCAGTATAGTAAAACCCTCAAAGGGTTTGGCGTTCGTATGTGTCAGTTTTTTTTATGACCTTTTAAATTTTTTCCTTATCTTGATGTTTTTTCGCTTAGTTGTAACATTTTGGCAAAAACGTAGTTTAACATAACTCGAGAACCACTTGTCCGATTTTGATGAAACAAATTTAGAAAAATTAAGAATTACAGTTTCTCTAATCTGTTTCTATACCGTTTTCCTATATGTGCAACACTTTCGAAGTTAAAAATGAATGTATGAAGGGAAAAAAGTATTTTTTTCCTAAAAACTTAAATATTTTTTTTTTAAATTCATAAAAAATCCAGCAACACTGGTTCTGTAATGTTCACATAAAACATGCAGTGTCATTATACTTCTTCTCTTTCGCACACTGGTTCTGTGATTTTTGTCATTCAACAAGTGCCGACGAACGCGAACAGTAAAAGTAATTTTTCTCAAATTTTTTAAAAGTGAACAAAAGAGAACAAAATATGGAACTGTGCAAGCCAGATATAAATAGCTTTTGCTACTGCTGTGGTCAATATGTCTCAACACATAAAAAAAGGGGAAATTTCAGTACTGATTTTGTTCAAACATACGAGATGTACTTCAACCAAAATGTTATAGTGAACGAAAATTGTACTGAAAAAGTACCAAATATAGTGTGTAAAAAATGGTTAACTACGCCAAACATATGTGGCGCATATGCTGCGATTTAAAAGTTGTAGCAATGCTTTGCGGTCTTCAAAGCGGCTATATAAAATATATGTGCTTTTTGTGCGATTGGGACACACGATTTTCCGGTGACCAATATGCATGCCACGGATGGAAACTCAGAGAGCACAGCAGGTTACAAACGGCCAATATTATTCGTGAGCCTCTAGTGCCGAAGGAGAAGATATTGCTGCCTCCACTGCATATTAAACTTGGAATTGTTAAGAATTTTATCAAAACTGTCGCCAAAAGAGATGAAGTTTTCTTGTTTTTGAAACTAATTTACCCGAGACTCAGCGAAAGTAAAATTAAAGAAGGAAAGTTACATTCATTTCCCATGGTTTTCCATCTTAACAAATTAATTTTTTCCAAACAGGCGTACTAAATGGTCCAGATATACGAAAGCTGATTATGTTGAATGACAAAAATCACAGAACCAGTGTGAGAAAGAGAAGAAGTATAATGACAATGCATGTTTTATGTGAACATTACAGAACCAGTTATGCTGGATTTTTTATGAATTTAAAAAAAAAAATACTTAAATTTTTAGGAAAAAAATACTTTTTTCCCTTCATACATTCATTTTTAACTTCGAAAGTGTTGCACATATAGGAAAACGGTATAGAAACAGATTAGAGAAACTGTAATTCTTAATTTTTCTAAATTTGTTTCATCAAAATCGGACAAGTCGTTCTCGAGTTATGTTAAACTACGTTTTTGCCAAAATGTTACAACTAAGCGAAAAAACATCAAGATAAGGAAAAAATTTAAAAGGTCATAAAAAAAAACTGACACATACGAACGCCAAACCCTTTGAGGGTTTTACTATACTGACCTAGTACCATCACCCTGACTTGGAATTTCTCACCCCCCAGATTAGCTGTTGTACTGTGTTATTTATATATGCTTGATTCATTGCGATCTTTTTGCGAATAGTCAGCATCCAAAGAAAACTTGTTAGAATGTTGAAGTCGTTAAGGGATATTATCCAGAGAAATCCGAAGCTCATTCTTCCAAACTATTAGTTCTTTGCGATTCATATGGAAATTAAGGTGATTAAAATGTGCTTTGAAGCACTACTTAAAATTTTAATATATTTTTTACATCAACCAACTAGGCATTAACTTACCTACATTTACATATATGTAGGCCCAAATATCGAGTTTTGTTTTAAGATATAGGATTCAACGTTAAAGAATCTTCAATCAAGGATACTGCTATAAAAATATATACTAAATTTTCAGAAGATTTTCGAAACTTCTTAGATTTCTTTAAAAAATGTGTAAGCAAAGTTTTATCATTTTGTTAACGCTATATTTTTATTTTTAGGATCATATCAACGAAGTACTCAGCAAATGGGAACAAATCGATGACGAAATTTGGGCAAAGGTTATCGTTTTCGAAAAGAATCGACGAGTGGCCAAAGCATATGCCAGATCATCCGTGATAACTATAAATGGCGGCAAACATGGATTTGATGGCGTGAGGTGAGTGCTAAAAATTTAATTGAAAAAAGTTCATAATCATGAGTTCTTAAGTACATATCCAACCACTTTTTTACCAACACACAGAATCGGTCTGAGCGGTTTTGATAATCCAATGCGCGATGTGGATACAAAAGCGGTGAAAAAATCTGTCGGTGAAGGTTTCAAAATTAAAATGGATGATATTGGTAATATACTCATCAAACGTTATGGAAAAAGCAATGTCTTCGTACACAACACTTCAGTGGCCAATGAGGAGACGGTCATAGGCGGAGATATTTTACAAATGCCGAATATGGCGCTGACGGCAAGCACATCAGCTAAAGTAGGTTCCATCAAACACATTTAACTAAATTAATTAATTTATATAAATATTTCATATCATTTTTCAGCTCTTCGACATACGAAAATATACGACCAATATAAATCGTGAATTCTCACGTTCCTATCCGGAGAGTACGCGTTTGGAGCGTCAATGCTTGTCAGCCATTTCATTAGTCAAATCCAATAATAATCTAATCAATAACCCGCTTTGGATTCTGGTCATTAATATAGTCGCTATCGATATGTTGAAGAATCGCTTGCAGGCACTGCCCAAATCGGTGGATACGATGGGTATGCGTATACCAATAGCGGGCAGCGAGGATCCATATTCGACCATTGAGAGTCAGGTCGGTTTAATTTATCCCACGCCTGCCGCTTCGGATGACTCGAATAATTCAAATAAATCGAATAATTCGAGCCACTCGAGCAAAGGACGCAGACGCAGTGTTTTCAATGCGGGATTTCTCGATGAAAGCCCATATGTGCCAAAGGTAATATAGAAAACAAAAACTCGTTTTAATCTTAAAAAATGTATGCGATGCAAACGTATACGAATGTGTGGCTTGTTATAAATAATTATTAAAAATAGTTATGTAATCAGGTCAAGAATTTTTAATGTCAAGTGATGTTTAAAATTAATTGGAGTTTGGGAAAAAATGGAATAACTGGAGGACATGAGCAACAAAGTCAATTTTAACTTATGTATGCATATGAGATGATCTCTAAAATAGTTGTTTTAATATCAAACAATTGAACTACATTTGTATTTTTGTTTTCTGAAAAAATCTCCAATAACAACTTACCTCGGAGCTCAATAATATTTTTTCATATAAGAGGCTTTTAAGGTGCAATTTCTTGCAAAATTAGTTTTGAAACATTCCATATAATACAATCAAAGATAGTTGCGTGACGATTGGTCAGATGCTTTATTAGGTGGATTACGGGCTGTGGCTCAAACTATTTCTTATGAAGTTAGAATAGCTTTAATTTTATTATCTTTTATTTTTCTTATTGGTAGTTATAATATATTAGATTTTGTTTATTATCAAGGTTATATTTGATTTAATATTATTTTATCATCTGAATTTTGTACAACCGTAAAGATCTTCAAATCGTCAGCGTATAGCAAAAAATTCAAAATAGTTAAGCAATTACAAATGTCATTAATGAAGAGGACAAAAAGTAAAGGACCTAAGATACTACCCTGGGGAATATGTGATGTAGCAACAAATGGGATCCGAGGATAAACCATCAATTTTTACTCTACAACTTATCAGATAAATACGATTTAAACCAATGTAGAAAAGTGGAATGAAAGCTTAAACTGATTAACTTATTGATTAAAATCATGTGGGAATCTCTATCGAATGCCTTAACAAAGTCAGGGCCCGAATCGCGGCATTCGCAATCGAAGAGCTACTCAATTCGAATCGAACTAGTTTAAGGCGATTAGCAGTTTGCACTTCATTGAATAACTTATGAAACTTTCCCACACAAATTCTAAACAAAAGAATTTTTTAATTTTGTACTTTTTACGAAATTAGTAAACTTGAACTTATGTATTTTTTTCTTTGAAAGTGTTTTATTTGAAAATATATATATATATATATATAATATCCAAATTTATTAATATGTGGGTGTGCTATATTTTTTAGTGGTCCAAACATACATACGTATGTATGTATCTGTGGACATTTGACAAAACAATATCTCTCGAGATAGACAATTTTCCAAGATTTTAACCATATACGAGTACATGAGTTTTCAATTCCATTTCAAATTCTGCAATTTGTATTTGACAGAGCAACATCTTTGGATTTAAGGTGGTTTACCAAATGATATTTTATTATTTCCATCCGTCAAATGAACTTGTATTGACCCAAGGAAAAAGACACCATTTTCAATTTTACTCAAACCGAGTTTGACAAAACACCTTGTATGGGCTATGATTTTTTTTTATGAAAACCATATAACAAAACATCTTATTCAATGTGTATTAAACAATATGTGCTAAGTAATGACGGGATGCTTATTATGTCAAAACGGGAACTTTCAAAACTTATTTACATTGCTTTAACCCATAAACATACATTGGAGGAAAAAGACCCAATAAAGTTTAGAAGTAAAAAATGCGCAAATAAATAGCTAAAACGTCAACAAAAAATATTCAAGCCTAGTCCGTGGAATGAAAAAATATCAAATTTTTGTAAGTAATAATTTTATGCATTTGTTTACTTCGGCACAATTTTTTTCCACCTGTTTGGTTTTTAGATGTTTATTCAAATACTTAATTCTAAAGTGTATCCTACACCTGAAAAATAGTTTCTTAACTTCTTTAGACAAAGATACATCTTTACTCTTTTCCTGAAGATATTCACTTAAATTTTTGCTTGAATTACACTTTGATCTTATTTATTTGTTTTCTATTTATTTATAAAATTATGATATTTATATGAAAACGATTGATCCCAATCCGCTATTTTAATGATAATTCATTGTAAAAAACTTTTGTAGTGGAAAGCATTTAATCTGTTAATTCGCTCTCCTGAAAAATTAGCAATTTTGAAAGAGGTTGTTTCGTCAAATGTCCACAGATATGTATGTTCATTGAAGCTAAGTTAATTTCAGTTTAAGTTAATCCATCAAGATTGTTGTGATTCAATATAAATCAAATTCGATGAGATTACAAAACACAACTACTCAATAACAATTTTCAATAACCGAAAAAAGAGATAATATTTTATATTCTTAGTATAGCCTTTTGTTCATTTTTATAATTTTTATTTTCGATTTTTACTTTCATTGCAGCCCGATTATGATGTCTATAATCAATCAGTGCCAATGCTTTCGCCCACAAAGAAGGGTACGAGTAAATCTGAGCAACGTAAAAAACAAGATGATCCCTACTATTGTGGCCTACTTGCCCGTATACCGAATTTCATTAAGTCCTCGAAGAAGTGTCCAAATAAGAAAGAGCCGAAAATTTCACGTAAAATCTCTGCTTCACAACAACAAATTGTCGAACCGCAACCCGCACAACCGTTGCCAATTGCCACATTCCATCAATATCCGGCTTATCAGGCACCCTACTATCCATACAAGCTGTTCCATGCGAGACATCATCGACTCTCCCAATCGCAATTGTCATTATGGGATGCGCGCAGCCTGATTAGCGCGCATGAATAGGGTGGGGGGGGGGGGGGGGTTGTGGAAAGCAGGAAAGGGGTTGGGCGGTCGTGACATGAATCGGCGGATCGGAAAAGGAATTGTAGAAGTGTTTTCAACTTACTTTGAAGCATTTTTTTAAAGGATGCATGTGATTCTTACTTACCTAAATCGATATGAGAAAAAAAAAAAAGTTATACTTTATAAAATAGAAAGTGCAGTTGATGCAAGCGGTTTGTTGCTTAAATTAAAAAAAAAAATACTACTCAAAGTTTAAAAAATTATACTTGTCATTACTTGTTTGGAATAACATACATACATACACATTCCAGTGTAACCGCAATATTTAGATATTATAAAATTATTTATTTTTAAGTTCACATTTTAGTTAATGAAAACTTTATTTGTATGTGTAATACAATATTGCCATATTTGTTTTTGATTTTTTGTTTTTTTCTTTAGCCTTTATCAAATCCACGTATGTATCTTTAATTTGCGTTTCTAAAATAAAGACTGAGATATGTCCTAGAAATATTCACACACAATCAATATTGTGCAAAAGGCAAAGTTATTATTACTTATCATATACATATATGTATGTAGTATGTACATATATACACATTGATTAAAAAAATACTCGTTATTTAAAGAACGCATAAGCAAAATGGCATAATTTTTCTCTCCCAAAGTTAAATATTTATGTGCTTAAGTACTAAAAGTTTAAGAGCTTGGATATGTCATTTCAGTATTCATACTAGGTGGCATATTACTTTGTATAATTTTCCATTTACATAATTTTATTATCGTAAGTTATCATTTAGATGTAGCTTCATTGTAAATATTAATTTTAATTCTGTATTGTAAAATCTTTTTTTTTTTGTATTTTTTTATTATTTTTTTATGTATGCTTATAAATAGTTGCAGTAATTATTATAATTTCAACATAATAATCCGATATTTTTAATTTAATGCGTACATGTATGTTAAAGCTTTCAATAAGACCAATTTCGGAAAATAAATCACAAAACTCAAATAAGTTCCTGCATTTTATTGTTATAGGCATTGTCTTAGTAGGATTAGTGACGTTAGGTGCTGAGTAGTTCTATTTCGTTGCTATATTCGGTTTTCGTTTAACAAATACCGTTTTCCTTTTACAATACAAATATAATATACATATATACATTACATATTTTAAGGTACCAATTGGTAAATTACCGCTGTTTTCGATCAAAAACAGCTTTTTTAGTTGTTGGCATACATAGAACCAAAACTTGTATAAACGCTTCACAATTGCACACTGGTGTGAGCGCGTTTGTTTACTTGTCGTCTTCACCTGCTTTCAATTCTCGCTTACTTCTGAAAGCAAGCGACATGTCGCACGTGAAGACGCAAAAAGTAGAATGTATGCTTCGTCTCACAAACCGTTCGGTAAGCGAGCGCTCGCTTGCTTTCAACTGTCATTTTTGTAGTTTGACAGCCATTTTCGCATTTCGTAGCATATTTCATTGTGGCAACATCGTTTATCTTCTAGCACAAAAAAAACCTTTTGAAGAGATATATTGATAAAATCGAGTGTAGCGTTACAGATCTTTTTAAATTAATTAATGTATACCGACAATATGAGTGGGTTTGGAGTTTGAATAGCACGCAGGACATGAACCTTCTTGCTCTGCGACATGTTGCAAATGAAAAAGTATGCTTTCAAAATACCCAGTGAACCAATCTCTCTCTCGCTTGCGTCGACAAGAAGCAGAAAGCAAGCGACAATTGGAAGCAGGTGAAGACCGCCCGTTAGTATTTTGCCGCCATGTTATTATTTTCATTTCTCTTCATACTCATATTCCGTACGCAATCTTCTAATTTATCATTCTTGAATATATAAATAGATTTGTGTGCGGTTAATTAAAAAAGTATTTTCAAGTTCAAATATTACAGAAATTTATTACATTAATTGAAACAATGTGGAAAATACAAAGAGAAGAAGCAATTTCACTCCAAATTAGATTGCCTTGGTGGGTAATCTGGTGCAAACTAAATTTGAACACTGCGTTCTTTTTTCCCTTTAATATTCTTATGCTTTAATTCGATATTATCAATTTAAGGACATTCCAAGCATTTTTGAAATAAAATCAGTTGCGAAAATCTTCCTGATCGTACAATTTGCAATTGCTTTAGTTCTCTTAATTCAATAACATTTATTACTACCTCGTACTCTAAGTCACTGTCTTCATAACTACTCCAATCGAATTCTATATTTGGACAATTCTTTAGATTTTTTCAATTATTTGTATTTAGATCTTTACAATTTTATTTGACAAGCTATAAACAGCAGAGATAATAACAATTGACAAATATAATTTTATAGAAAAATGTCGATAAAAACTTTAATATAGAAGAAGTGAATCAACACATATACGACAATATTTGTAACATATTTTCGCTTTCAAGCAGTGGATTTACTTGTCTAATGTCATCTCGTATTTGTTTTTATCAAGATACAATTTTTATCTGGCCCTTTAATTGACATATGCGAGACAAACTTTCTTCCAGTTCACACGCAGATAGTTATGCTTTCCATTTCCTATCGTTTACCGTGTCGTTGCGAACCAAAAAATTCATATTTCTCTTCAAATATTTGTATTGTATACTCGGAAGTTACCTTTAAGCAGAATTTGTATAAGGTGATTTCCCAAACATTTTTGGAATCCACCAATGAATTGATTCAGATTGGCGGTACTCGGAAGGCACGGCTAATGATTCTCTTCGCCGTGCATACAAAATATATTATTGTTTAATTAAACAACCAAATCATTAAATTTTAATTTGTTTTCTTACTTGCGGTCTTCACCTGCTTTCAACGCTCGCTTACTTCTGAAAGCAAGCGACATGTCGCACGTGAAGACCGCAAAAAGTAGAAAGTATGCTTCGTCTAGCAAACCGATCGGTAAGCGAGCGGTCGCTTGCTTTCAGCTGTCAGTTTTGTAGTTTGACAGCCATTTTCGCATTTCGTAGCATCTTTCATTGTGGCAACATCGTTTATCATAGGCTCTTCGAGCACAAAAAAGCCTTTTAATAATATATATTGATGAAATCGAGTGTCGCGTTACTGATCTTTGTAAATTAATTAATTTATACCGACAATATGAGTGGGTTTGGAGTTTGAATAACACGCAGGGCTCGAACCTTCTTGCTCTACGACATGTTGCAAATGAAAAACTATGCTTTCAAAATGCCCAGTGAACAAATCTCTCTCTCGCTTGCGACGACAAGAAGCAGAAAGCAACCTAGCATTGAAAGCAGGTGAAGACCGCCCGTTATTTCTGCTATAAATGCAACCTTGCCTTTTCGATTACAGCTTTCCAAACTCTTCCTAAAAGACGATTGACTACTTCCATTCCACATTCCACATTCCACTCACGCCCGGTTGTCATTTTCAAAATTTGTTAAGCTTTTAATACTGGTGCATTCAAAATCACGACAATTGGGGAAAATTTACAAATTGTAGTTTTTAAGGAAATACCGCACAAATAAGTAGGCAAATTTATTCTACATCTTACGCCTGTCTGCGTCGTTGAAAGTTACTATGGATAATTTTGTGACACGAGCGCCGTCTTGGCAAAAACTAACCTATGCAACTGCACTTGAAAGATCCCGAAGAGACGTTCAACCCAAGAATGGTGTTGTGAAAAAGAAGCCATTACAAGAAAACCGACCACTACAATGCGTAGTAAAAATAAGTTCTCCACTACCCAATAAACGGCGACTAAGCATAAGAGATGAACATTTGTTAACAATTTTCTCCAGCAAATCTGACCAGCCATTGATGCCTTTAAACGAGGACAGTGGCCTCAGCAGTTCGTCGCAAGGTTCGCTAGAGAATTTTAACTGTTTGCCCAATGCAGTTGCTGATGAGAACCAGCCATTGCCAGTAAAAACAAACAACCTGTGTAAGTTAAAAATATAAATTACTTCATAAATGTGTTGAATTTTATTTCATATACATACATACATACATACATACATAGATAGATTTGAAAATAAAAAAGTCAATACAAAATTACTATTCGCTATTTAAACATAAAAAACATTACAAAAGGAGCTGTATCCAAATTTCATGTGTACTAAATTATTTATTATAAATGGTAAGAACACCCGATCATGCGTTATCGTAATTGGAGGCCTATTCAATTGGTAACACTGCATAAAATTCGCGCTGTCATTTTCTGACATACGCAAATGATAACAGAGAAGACAAAAGCAATTGTGAAAAAAAAATTTAGTTCCTGAATTTGTTGATCTCATTAGATTTACTTTTAAGTTTTTTTTATAATAGTCGTACTTTCTTTTTATGTGATTTCGTTCCATCGTGCGCGCGTATATTCTGGGATCCTACAACGGCTAATAGGCGAGCTGAGCGACTATGTGAGCACCGCCGATGCTTCGCGATCACAGCACAAGCTCTTCATTTCCCAATCGCCACCAGTAACTTTCAAAGAGGTGATATTTGACAGCAGTCACACTGGTAACATTGCAGCCGTTGCTTCTAAAACCACCACAAATTCCATTCTAAGCTCCACCAACAGTAACTCCGCATTACAAGTCAATTGCAATAACAACGAAGTGTCTTTAAATCAGGAACCTTGTACACCCACAGCAAACAAACATTTCCCACAAATGGCGCGCATTCAAGGAGATCTCAACAGTCCGTCTGCAAACTTGCGAGTGCGAGCGATCAGGGCGCTTAAGTAAGTATTTGATATGTAACTGTATTGAAGCTTTATATGCATATTTTCACTTTTTTCCAAAATTAGAAATCCAAAAAATGGTGCTTACACTAATTTTGATGTCCCACATGAAGAACAAGAGATTATTAGTGTTGAAGAACGCCAACCACCGCCACCGCCTTCGATCGAAGAGTTAATGCGCGACATTGTGGTATATGTGGAAGTACGCACCGGTGAAGATAATCGTTCAGATGGTGTAAAGAAAGTAATATCTCAGCTAGGCGCACGCGTAAATGACAAATTACTACGGTATTAAAAACTTATTCTAATTTAGTCATGTATGTATTTATTATTTTAATTTTTTATTTCATCTACTGTTACAGTGGTACTACACATGTGATATTTAAAGACGGTCTATTATCCACTTATAAGAAAGCAAAAAACTGGAATATACCGGTAGTTTCGATTTTATGGGTTGAAGCTTGCAAAAATAAGCGCCTCATTTGTGATCCCAACGAATTTCCCATATCGAATATAGACCGCTATGAAAATCCCGAGCTATACACAAAGATGAAGGTAAGTGTGCTTATGTAGAAACCTCGAAACACTAAATTATTTACAAGTGAATAGTATCACTGCGAAGATACAATGTACATACATATATATACATTAATATGCAACTGGTAAAAACAATTATTGATAATGTTTATTTTTTTAAAACCAGTTTATTAAGTTTAATTTTATTGCTTGGTTAATATGATGTAATATGGAAATATTAAATGCTTAATTGGCCTCAGCGTTTATACATGTAACTAAAACTACATATGTATGTACATATATACATTTGTATATTATAATTGAAGCTATAAATATTTCCAGTTACAGTTAATCAGAAAGAGGCTATTCTTAATAAAGACGGTTAAGTTTAAATCACGTTAGAGGGGATGGGGTTTAAATCAAGAAACGTGACCCAAGTCGTTTTGGCTTAAACTGAAAAATCGTATTTGCATATCATTTAACTACTAAATGCACTTTGTAACAAATGCATAAAGTGCAGGGAAATAACGATCTTCGTCTATATAAATATTGTTTTCTTCTAAATTTCTAGTACTCGTTTATAGTAGGAGAGACGTTTATAAAGCATTTTTCTTATAAAATGCATTTGATATTTAGTCGGTTTTTTACAAAGCATACAATGATATTCTACTTTGGACCTTTTTCATTTATTTTTTTATTGCAATTTCTACATTTATCAATATTTGAATGATAACAGTTATTGAAGTAGTATTAAAACCAAAGGAACTCGATCAAATAGTCACAGTGCTATTCGTAACTCAGCACGAATTGTTAAAGAATACTTACGCACAAAAGCTGTGGAAAAGAAAGGCCGAACTTTCAAGATATACCTTTAAGTGGACGGTAGTCCAATAACGAACAAATAGAAATTGCTACAATAAATATAAATATAACACAGATTCCAAATAAGCCAGTATATTTCGTTTTTTTTTTATTGCTTTGTATAATTTTGGACTTTAAAACAATATTTACTTGTGTTCTATTGTTTTTTTTTTTGTGCACATCGGTGGCCATATGATTCGTAACCAAATTTAAAATTAAATGGTTTGTCATTTATGTATGTTTGTTTTTTATTTATTTATTTTCAAAACATTTTCATAAAAAATATCACACATTGCGGACAACTTTAAAAATTTCAAACGTTTTCTCTTGTTAGATTTTTTAGTAAGCAAATCGGTAGCCCATTCAGTATATACATATGTATGTATGTCTGTACATATATGTATGTACGTATGATAATTTGCATGCTTCAGCTGGTTAAAAATTACTGTTGTTTTTTTTTTAAGAAGTTTGTCTTTGCAACATAAACACGATTTGTTTTTATACGGAATAAAACCACAACAATATTGGCAAAAACATTTCTAAAATCTCTGTTAATTTCCAGCGGTTTTAAACATGCACATTTTTATACAAATGAATGAGCTATAAAACTATACTCAAAAATATTTAAACTCTTTTGAGAAATACTTTCATGAAAATATGTGGCATTTTTTCGTAGTTTTGTACAAAGTTTAACACTTGGGTTTCCACAGTTTTTGTCGTGGAATGAAGTTTTTCTCAATGTCATTTGTGCTTGGTTACAAATTTTATGAGTCCTGCCAAATATGAAAGACGTCAGCTAGTTACTAATTTTGTATAAAAACTTGTTAATAAAGGATAGAGAAGATTTAGAAGTTTTTATAAACTCGAATAAAACAATAAACGTAAAAAATTGTATGTAATATATAAAAAAATATTCCAGCAACTGACTTAACAATTTGCTCTTTTGAAAGACAATAATCTTTTGTAAGGCAGTTGTCTATTTCGAAAGTTCTACGCACTTTTTCCATTTCCCACAAAAGTTCGGTCATACTAAATTTTAGTTTTTTCGATTTATTTGTTTACGGGATAAGCAGCTTAAAAGATGTATATGAAAATTTCATACCTTTACTTTATTGCGATTATAACTATGCCTAGTTAACCTATTGCCATAAACCTTAATATTAATTAATAAAGGCGTTGTTGTAATCGCAAAAAAGTAAAAGTCTCGTAAATTAATATATCCTAATTTTTGTGGCCGCTGTGTTCGCTGAAGTAAAATATAAAATCATAAAGTTTTTTTTGATAATAGCGGCAGCGTTGCCAATTTGTTTGTAATTCCCCTAATTGCGGGAAACCTCAATCTGATTCGGTATTAGTTGGCTAATGGAATAATGCGGGGATTAAGACTTCTTACTGTTTAGGCTTAGACAAAATAAATATTATGCTATTCCAGACTTCTATACAACATGCCAAAAATTTTATATTGAACTGGCATCAGACATTACTTAGCGATTTGATTTCAGGTATTCTTTGATTTCTATTATATTCTTTGTAAATCCATCAGAAGCACAACAGTTTAAAATTTAATTCTTTATGCCTGTGCTGAAGCGAGTTTCAAGCGTTTAATAAATTTGTGACAGTACAAAAATTGGATGACCAGTGGCGAGCTCACTCTCTGCTGGATTTTGCTCAACAAAAGGGTTATACTAGGAGGAGGTAACGCTGATGCTAAATGTTACTGCGGAAAAGTGTTTGTGCTGTCCTAATTGATGTTACCGCCGTTTACGAACGCATCGGTCGATCAAAAATATATTGTCCTTAAAAATTTAAATACAGGAACCCGCAATCGTCTAAATACAGATACTGTAGTATCCTTAATGACAACAAGAGAAGAGATTAAAAAAATGAGGGGGGAAAATTTAATTTAACCCATCAAGCAAAATGTTTTCAAGAAAAATATGCATAAAAAATGAATATTATTCAAGGATGCATTTTAACGTTAAATTTAACGAAATGTTTTCTCTTGTTTCGGTTGAAACATTTCAAAATATTATCGTTAAAGCAATTATCATAATAAATTTCATTACGTTTTTAACCGAAACGAAATGCTGGCGTTAACGTTTAAACGTTAAGAAAAACGCTGGAGATTCACTCATCGCAAACAGAAGCGCTGCATACTTTTAGGCACATTAAAATTAACGAAAACAGAAATTTTATAACGTTGCAACATTAACGATTTGATTTCGTTTTGATAACATGGCGCCGAAACGCAACAAACTCATTTCGTTTAGTTAATTTTGCTCGTTAACAAAACAAAATGGTATCGTTTCGTTTGTTGAGCAGCCCTGATATTATTTAAAGAGTTTTTAACTTGTTTCATTTTATAAAATAGTTTTGCGGAAAATTTGTGGACAATCAACAGTTTTTTCTCCTCCCCAATTTGGGTAATTTCACTTCAATTTTTGGTTAATTCAAAATTTTGGCATAGGCAACGTCTGTTCAAAACTGTATGTCCCCCCATTTGTGGTAAAATAAAAAGCGTCACACTACAAATGGTAGATTTTATATTTCTTCGGTACTAAAAAATTATGTAAAAGTGAAGCCATTCTAAGTGAAAGCCCTTAGCTCAATGCTTTCCAAAAACAAAGAGTATCCCCTCCCCCAGAAATAAAATATTTTTCTAACGCCCCTGTGGTTTTTTGTATCTCGTATAAAAATAATAATTGGTACACAAATTGTGCAATTACCCTTATAGCATGTGTACACATACTTTTATATAAAATATATTGTAATATTACTCCTTCATTTTCCCTGAACAAAATTATTTGTGAATGTTGCTCTAACAAAATTTCTCAGTAATACTGTTTTATAATGAAAGCAAAACCTGTTGCATAGTGTTGCATTAAACTTTCTATAGAAACAAAATACTAAGCACAAAAAATTATAAGCCGCGAATTACATTCATACATATGTATAATGTGCATAAATTATTAAAGGGAAGCAAAGTGTTTACATACATATGTATGTATGTATGTGCATCATATACATACATATGTAGCTATGTATGTACTTATCTATTTATTAGTAAATATCGAGTCATTTAGTGTAATTGATAGAACTATGAACAAAATTATAAATGGCTTCAAATAATTAAATATTAAGGCATTCTACCGATAACGTTTTTAAAGCACTTTTATTATTTTGCTAAATGAGATTGTCTCAAATTATGTTTGTTCTTACTAAAGTATTATAATTTTCTTAAAATATTGCCAATAGGAATTTAGAGCTCAAAAGCGTTCGTGCGATAAAAACGCATTTCGGACGATGGCGGTCACATTCAGAACCCTGCCAAAATTGTGGTGTGACCGATGTGTGTGAAGACTTTCAGAATGGCTTTTGGGGGATATCGTTGGGATGTAATTTACCGCAGCTATCCTAAACTTTCTGCAAAGTTGCCATCCTAGAAAACCTGTTAGCCTAAAATGTTTTTGGATCTCGAAAAACAAGAAGCAAACACTGTTCCCAATCAACGGTACTTTTTAGGCAACTGAAACTTGGCTGCGGGATACCTAGAAAGTACTGACAATATATCGCAAGGGTATAAAAAAAATTTCGTTTCTTGCAAATTCATTATTATTGAGATTCGAACATTTTATCATAAGCGAGTGTGGCCAAGCTCATTGATCTAAAATTAATTTTGTCTTCAATATATGCTAAAAAACGAAAATCGTTGTACTTGTTTATTGTCCGATTTTCAGTAGCAACCAACGTTGGGCTAAGAGCAATCTATGTACCTCGTTTCATTAAGATGTCTCTATTCTATTTTTTATTCAAGTTGAAGGATAACATGGGCGGAGGATAAGTTGTCTACGGTTAACTGAACTTCTCTTCATACTAGACAAGTTTCTACATATAATATATGTGTTTATCTATCTGGATTCCTTTTATGTTAACAAAGTTGTGCACTAGTGCGCTGAGTTATAAAAACGGCGTTATATTATGAGACTATCTGATTTTTATTTTCTGATGTGAGTCTATTTATACAAATTTTTAATCTATGATGGTGCTAATACTTGTTCTTAGTGAGTGTGTGTGAGAGTGGTGTGTTTGAATATTTACAATGGATAAAAAATACTTAACATTGACTTATTTTATATACATATGTATTTAGGCGTAATATTTAAATGCGCGCATCTAAAGCGCATATTAAAAAAAAGTAAAAGTGATAAGCAAGTTAAAGGTTGCTGCTGTGTGCATTTGCATTTGTACTGTAATTTATGTGTGTTAACGTTAATATAGTACAAGTAAGCAATAATTTTCGCATATCTATAGACAAAAGGTTCGCTGAGAAAATCTGTTGATTACTTATGGATTTAAATGTGTGTTTAAGTATTTTTGGATGTGCATATAAACATATTTATATATGTAAATACATAAACATGAATTAGCGAGGCATTAAACGCCGCTCAGAAGAAAATTGCACAGACGATGATATCATTTTCGAAAAAGTACAGACCAATGATTGCAGCGGCGCATAATCCATTGCCTTTTGTGTCCGAAATATAAATTGTTATGTCCAACCTTTTATCTAAAATTGCGCTAATTATGGGACGCACAGGACTGAGAAAACACCATAAAATAAAAGTGAATTTTTAAGCAATTTCTTCTATAAAAATGTCTTAAATCAGTATTTTCAGTTTCTTTACGAAAGCAGAAATAGATATTATATTTATCGATTTCTAGCATAGTACAATAAACAGGTAATATAATGTTAGCAGCTGATTGGCGTTTTTTCTTATACATAAGTGGTCCATAACAAGTCAAACTTTGTTTACAAAACAAACTTTTTTCTTTAAAAAAAAAAAAAAACAATCTTTGTTTACATTTTGTATATTTCTAATTTATACAAATTTTTCACGAAACGCAATTTGGAAAACATACTCAGAAAGGAGACATTGTGTTCTAAAAGACGAGAAAAGATCGGATCTTGCTTTTCATATCCAATTGGAACAGAACTTCGGCATGCCGCTTTCTGCAAACGGTTGGGAGCGTTCCGACCTTTTATTGCATATTTGAAGGTATACCACGAGAGTCTTTTTCCAAATTTTGTGACCAGGAGCAATGTTTCCTGAAGATCCGTAGTATGTTTGCGTTAAAAACAAAATGTATTTTTCATGCAAAATGTAGAATCACGTAATTTTTTTTTACATTTAGATTATTACAACAAATAAAAAAATATACCTCAGCGTTGCATTTTCTTTAATGCTGCTACCTGGTTAATGTGCCTTGCTTTGTACAATCTTTGGGTCTTAACCCGTTTGTAACTCAGCTTTCAAAGATAAATTTGCTAAGTACTCAATGATACTTCTCGTGTCTTATTAATACATCTAAAACACCCTGGAAAAGTCCCATAAAACACCTGTAAAATTTCAATTTAATCGCAATTACAAGCCCAGTCTTAAAATACCCATATTTTCACTTATAAAAATCTATGGAGAGAAATTGTGATAGGTCCACAACTTTTTTTTAGCAAGTAACTAATTGAATTTTAAAAATATATCAGAGACCCGTTGGAAAATGATTCGAGAGTATACAATGTTACAATCCAACTCTACCATTTATTTATTGGCTTTCCATTCACAACCAATTTCAATTTTTTCGTTTAAAAGTATTTGCCTTCGATCAAAAGTAGTTGTTGTACCAGGCAGTTTGTGGAACTAAACTTTGTGTAAAACGTTTCCAGCAAATCGAAAGTTGAATTATATTCAATGAATTCGCCTTTGTCGAGTTCTTAAAATTTGCAACTCAATAGTTAGGTTGTAAATCATATTAGAGACAATACGATTTGAACTTGAAATAAATGTTAAATTTGACCTTAAAAAGATTATACATCTTGAAAGGAGTTGAATTTGTTTGTACGTAACCGTATATGCTGCTTTTGAGTGTCACTGGAGTGACTGACATTAATTGATTTTATATTGGTAAGTCGTACGCGCCACTGAATTCTGTTTTTCCTGACTAAAGTCTTGGGCTTCAGTGATTTAGCTATGCTTAGATCGGAAAATTTTGGTAATTAGCAATTTATTTTCCTATTATATTTATTATCAGTTTTAATTAAAAAGCATATCGTTCGTTAGGCGATATTTATCGTAGATACTAACGTATTTTAAAAGCTGGACGCGCTATGTCAAGATAATGATAAGCTAATTCAACATCCCCTACTTGAAACGCCATGGCTTTGTAATTAAAAGGATACTTGTACTGCTTTCATGTGAATCTATTTACGTACACACTCGAACATAGTACATTTGCACTCCAATTTCTTTGGTTAAACTTCAAAAATTTCTGAGTAGATACTCGGAAGTTATCAACTTATTAACGATAACGGTTACATTAAATATGTATGTAATTAGCATTTTACCGAAAAAATGGCATAACAAATTTATGGGAAAACAATATTTAAAATGGCGAAACTAATCCTCAATAAAATCTAACTTTAAAGCGGGCATGAAGGTGAAATCAATCAAGTGCCTCTCGGAGGATTAGTGTTGTACACAAACCGCCACATATTAAAAAAACACACAAGTTCATATGTACGTACAAGCGTATGTTAGTCAGGCACGTTTTCAGGGAGGGGGCCCGAAGGGCCCTGGTCCCCCTGAAATTTCGAAATTGACGAATGATTTATGCATTTGTATAATAACATCGGTTGAAAATCCTGTCACGAATTCTTGTAATTGAATACTTTGTCGATTGCAAAAACACTGTACGATAACTGGACGCGTTATACTATTACGAAATTTTAAATATCGCGACAACTCCGAAAAATCGATTTTTTATGTTCTGCATATGGCAGCACAGGACTGCATTGTTTACATTTGAACGGCAGTGAAGAACTCAACTGTTATTCATACTGAGGTTACACGACTTTTGTAATAAACTTAAATTGACAATGAAAAGACAGCAAGGCCAAACATCAATCACATCGTTTTTCAAAATACAGAAAATAGTGAGCGTTGTCCTTTGTGAAAGACTACTCAGTTTGGCTCTTCCCTTGTCAGTGTTACTTCAGGAAAAGTCGCTAGATTTTGTCTGTGCGGGTAATAGCACAAAAGAAAGAATATACTCACTTCAACAAATTCGAGAAACTGCTGATGATTTTTTTGAGAAAATTTTTCGATCCGTATCGCAGTTTGCCGAAGAACTTTTTGACACTGAACTTCGGGCTCCAAGAATTGTTTCCCGACAAAAAACTGTTTAAATCCGCAAACTTCATCAAGGGAGGCTCTCTTTATTACAGAATTTGACAGAGAGATTTCTCGAAAATGAAACTGTACTACCAAGCTTTCAACTGCTTCTCCCAGGATTTGCTGCAGTAAGTAAATTGAATGAGTTGGACAAGTTAGCACCATACTTCGAAGATAAGATGTCATCGTCCGCGCTGAAAGCAGAATACAGGTTGTGATGTGCATAAATATCGTCTATCGACTTTTCAACTAAAGTTTTGAAACTGTTGGAGTATTGTGATGGACTTATTTTCGCGCTATGAAACTACATCTTACCATTTTGGCCAGACTTCCAGTAACATCAGCTAGTGTCGAGAGATCGTTTTCTACTATAAAGAGAATAAAAACTCTACCCCGAAGTGTAATGGCTCAGCGCACTGGCCATTATTTCAATTCATTTGGCATATTACTGTCGGTCCAGATAAAGTCATCAACATTTTATCAAAGAAGTAGTTGAAGAAATTGCCCCTTTAATAAGAACCATCAATAAGCAAATTATTCGTTATTGATATTTGTCTTGTATAAAAATAAAAATAAAATAAATAACTTAGCTTCAATTCCTAATCGTGACACTGAGCCAAAAAACTAATTTTAAATTCTACTTTAAGTATTTTCTACCAAAACGTTAGAGGTTTAAATACTAAATTGAACGATTTATATTTAAAAGGCTTAGACTGTGACTATAACGTAATTTGCTTTACTGAAACTTGGCTTAAACCACATATTTTTAATTCAGAGATCCTTCCTAATCAATATCAAATTTATAGAAATGACCGTAAGGACAGAATCGGTGGGGGTGTTCTTTTTGCAGTTCATTCTTTAATACCATCCGAAGATGTTAATATCCCCCTCATCGAGTCAATCGAATTTAAAGCCATACGAGTTATGGTAGGAAATGGTTTCTTTTATTTAGCTGCTTGCTACATCCCTCCTAACTCTGACTTATCGGTTTATTCTCAACATATTGCGTTACTTAGATCTTTAAGTTCAATGATTACTGCACATGACTCGATGATTGTACTTGGTGACTTCAATATGCCAGGCATATCATGGACTCTTATAGACGACGTTATCGTTCCAATATCATCAAATGATAGATACAATGTGTTTTTAGAAGATATGGCTGAGCTCTGTCTAAATCAGATTAATTTAACTCCAAACAATTTTGGCACTATTCTGGATCTTGTTTTTGTTGATGACGTATCTAAGTCATCTATGAAGATGTGCGAACCCTTGGTTATTCCAGAGGACTCTTATCACCCTGCGATTGAGGTAAATTACGAGGTTATTGGTGATTTTGGAAATAATGTTGATAAATCAAGTAGCTCAAACGCTCGTTTTATTTTCGCGAAAGCCAATTTCAAGAAATTAGATCGAGAATTATCAAAATTATCATGGCCGACGTATAAAGATGATGTTGAACGCTGCGTCCAGCATTTTAATAACACTATACTTAGCTTATTTCAAAAGTTTGTACCAAAACGGGTTTGCGTACAAAAGGAGCAATCACAACCTTGGTTTGCTAAAGAACTAAAAAATTTAAAAAATAAAAAGTCGCGAACGTTTAAATTGTACAAAAAAACTGGTTTTCACACTAACTATATTAAATACTCAGTTATCCGACACGCTTATTTTGAATTAATTAAAAAATGCTACAGATCTTATTTGTGCAAAGTTAAAAGGAATCTAATAAAAAACCCTGAATCATTTTATGACTTCGTTAACTCTAGGCGCAGTGTGACTAGTTTTCCGTCTGCTATGAAATATCAAAATACCGTTTCTTGTGACTCCCAATCAATTTCCAACATGTTTGCCCAATTCTTCAGGTCAAATTACTCCATTAACTCGCCTCTGAGCAAACCTTATCCATATAAACTCTGTTCCCTCACCTCTGCTATTATTCCGCAGATATCTTCCGAGGAAGTATTTTATTATTTGAGTAACTTAAAAGAATCATTTAAGGCTGGCCGTGATTCGATCCCGACGTGTTTCCTCATAAACTGTGCTAAACATATTTATGTGCCCTTAACTAATTTATTTAATCTTTCTCTTAAGCTTGGGATTTTCCCTTCAGCTTGGAAAGAATCATTCATTATACCCCTTTATAAGACCGGGAGTAGGTCCTCTATAGAAAATTACCGCGGTATAGCTAAGCTTTCTGCTATTCCTAAATTATTCGAAGCTATTGTTGTTGACCATTTAACGTATTCCATATCCTCTACAATTTCTAGCACACAACATGGGTTCTCTAAGGGTAAATCTACCGTTTCTACGAATTAAAGCAATATTTTGAAACCGAATGCTATTCCAATTGATTCGCATATTTATATAAACACAAATATATCAATTACTGGGACAAGAAATTTTTAAAACAGCAAAATTTAACATTAATTAATATTTCTTCTAATCTCAGTTATTACTTGCAATTTAGATACTGGTGATTTCATTAGAAGAAAGAACGACCTCGAATTCATTTAATTGAGGCAAGTAATTACGTGTCGAAATTTAATTTTTCCTTATCTGATCAATAATTAGGACGTTTAACTTATACATACCACTTCACAATTTTCGAGTACCCCCCCCGAAACTAAATCCTGCCTACGGACCTGATGTGTATACATATTTTTAAGCGTTGTTTATGTAGGCAAAACCTCGTGCAAAACGTTATTATAAAATTTAAGTATTATATGATGACTAAACGTTTATTTCCTTTTCACTTAACTGTTTTGTTTGTGAAGTGACATCCAAGATACATATGTACATACATAGTATATCCAAATGCACGTAGCAGCTTTTATCAGCATACATCACAAATTATCATGACATTTTAAATTTATCAGAACTTAATTCAGTTATCTTTTCCAGTCGTTGTTGTTTTTGCGATTTTTTTTTTTTTTTTTCTAAATGGTAGACAAGAAGAAAAGGTACAAACGTTTTGAAAGACTAATTATAATATACGAGTACGGTTGTATGTATGTATGTACCGTCAGTATATTGCTATAAATATGTACGTACATATCAACTTCTTCATGTTTTGCTACCGTAGGAAACCATTCACTACAAATTCCATTGCTACTAAGCGTAAAATTAATTATACCACCTTCACTTTTAGTTGAATATATTTTTTATTTTTTTTATTGGTTTTTAAATTATTTAGAATTTTAAAATTTTTTTTTTGTTTTGTGCCTTTTAACACACATACATACATACATAAATGGTACTTAAAAACTAATTAAGTTTTACTGCTTTTATTCATTAGCAGTGCTTAGAATGAGGTATATGTACGTTAAATAACGCCATAAAAGTAGTAAATTGATATTCGCAGCTTAAAAGAGATTTCTAAAATCAAGCGGATTTACAAACATAATTTTATTTTACATTACACAAGTAATACTTAGATGTCCGTCTTTTTTTTTTTTTTTGATTTGATATTTACATATATGAACTTTTGACAAACGGATCTCGGACTTGACATTTTTTCATGTATTGCGCTCTTGAAATACTATTTTAAAATTTAGTAATTTTTATTTGTCTGAATATAAAAATATCAAGAGCGAATACAATTTTTTTATGAAACGTCCGCAGATGTGATTTTTTCCACTTATAAAGCCATAAGCGTTGAATCTTATTCATAAAAAAATTGTGCTTTACAATATTTTGCTCCTTTCAAAACTAATTGCAATTTACACAATTAAGTAGTTTGGCCCAGCCTTATATACATATGTATATGTACATATATACACACATCTAACATTTCTTTTGTATATGTACATACATATGTATGTACATATGTACGTATTATTGCCGCACGCACATATTAACATGCATCACACATTTAGTATATCGATAGTTTGCAAAATCTGTTTAGTTTGTATAAAGTAAATCACTTGTAAAAAATAAAATGCCTTCTGTACAGCATTTAGTACATAGTACATATGAAGAGTATGTATGTGGCTAATCTAACATTTGTTATAGCTTTGCTTTAACAGCAACAACTTGTACATGTCGTCGGAGATTATAATATAACATTTAAAATAATTGCCGTAGTTGTAACATCAGGAGAGGGTTACTTCAAGGCACATCATGATAAGGAAACCAGCTATCGTTCCCCAAGTGGCAATCGTGCCATTGCCACTCGCATGCGCTTCCGGCAAGATATCATCGGCAACGATGTAAATCATAGCGCCCGCAGCAAATGACAATGCATATGGCAGTATGAGACTGGCCAGCGTCACTGCCACTGCGCCCAAAATGCCGAAAATTGGTTCGACCATGCCGGAGAGTTGTCCATACCACAGCGCTCGCCTCACACTAAATCCGGCCGCATGCAATGGCAAACTGACAGCCAAGCCCTCTGGGAAATTTTGTATGCCAATGCCAATTGCCAAGTTGCGTGCTGCCTCAAAAGTCGAAGACTCAGTGCTACCTATGGCACCGAAACTGACACCAACCGCCAGTCCCTCGGGAATGTTGTGCACAGTGATTGCCACCACTAGCAACATAATTCGTTTCCACTGCGCTACGGCGTTCTCAAGATTACGTTGCGATTCCGTTATATAGGTGCGTTGCGCTTCCACCTCCGTAGCGCTGTTCTTCTTGCGTCGTCGTGGCTCACCGCCGCCATGCTGTGTACTCAAGCAATCGGAGAAGCTGTCCATGCTTTTGGTTACACTGCAATCTAAAACGCCCTGACTGCTTCGCATATCATCGATAGCTATATCGGCTTTATCCTTATTCGTTTGTGTCATTGAAATCATCATATTCGTGCTATTGAGTCCTAGATATGACATAAGCCGATCGCAACCATAAACGAAAATGGCACCCAAGAGGAAACCGCCCGAAACTGGCATAAAAGCGTAAACGCCATAGAGATGTGAGCTCTCAGCCATTTCAATGGCCGGATTAAGTAGTGACCAGAAGGAAGCAGCAATCATAACGCCAGCTGCAAATCCTAATGCGGCATCAAGTGATTTGCGTTGGTTGCCGCGCACGAAGATCACACAAGCCGCACCTGCAGCGGTTAATCCCCATGTGAAGAGCGTGCCCAAAAGGGCTTGCATCACCGGTCCATAGCCAGGAATCATTATGTTCACTAGTGGGTATTTGCCTCAACGTTGCACGTTTTTGTTGACTTTTAGGCACAAGCAAAATGCAAAGAATGCACACTATGTATATTAAAATGTGTGCTTTAACTTAACGCTTTGCTTGCTGAACTTGTCGCTATTATTTCAGTTGTTTGATTGCGCAGCTATTTCTGCTTATCTGTAAAAACGAAAATGCACAGAGATTCGTTTTAATTATAAACTGTCATTAAAATTTAACTAAACAAATGTTGATTAATAATATGAAGAAAGAGCTCAGCTTTTAATCAGTGGAAGGCAAAACAACATCTGAAAGCTAGTACACAAACTTCGACTTATTATTCAATGTTTACCTTGTTGTTTGCTTTCTATTGAAAATGCCACGTTCATTCCAAGCGCTCATAGCCTTCGGCAGTAGTAACTGCAGCTTAGGGAAATCACCAAGTCAACGTTTTTTCAATGAACTCCGTGATTTATATCGAGATTTGCCAAGAATAAAGGCTATTAAGTTTTGTATCTTTCAGTGCAATTGAGTCAATTAACTCATTTCGATGTACAAAAACAAAAAAGAAACAGAAAACGATTTTCCGATATGCCAATTTGCTCTTGCGATGAGCGCTCCACAAAATGTTGCTCAAACTTCAGCAAGCTACAACAAATGAATACAACACTATACGAGAGCGCTGCCGATGGCAAGGATTATATGATACGAAACTCTCTCAACCGCTATTAAAATAGGGGGACTGATCTCGTTTTTCATGCTGGCAACAAAACCGAATGAGTCCCCCTATTATCAGCTGACAAGTAAAATAGCGAGATGCCAGAGTCAAAATGTGTAAATTATCAATAAAATCAGTGCGCTTTCTAACTGTGCAGAATAAGATATTGCGTATTTGTTGTTTGCAAAAAAAGTGTTACAATCTCAAAATAAAGAGCAATGTGTAAAATTTAGAACTTTTCACAAAAATGTGGCGTTTTATTTAGAAAAAGCGTCTTTAAAATTGCTAATAAAAATATTTTTCAAAGAAAACTGCTTATATATTACTATGTTAAATACTTTTTAACTACATACTGTATATAAATACAAACATATACACATTTCGATTGAATTGATATGTTTGATTATGTTAAATTTGATATTTTTTATTTCAGTTAATATTGTTGGTATACTTATAAGTTTTCATGCAGAACTCATAAATTTATAATTTTTTTCATTAATACCCGTATTTTACTTGTTACTTCATTGTATTTGTATTATTTACTTCTGCATAACGCAATGGTCGTATTAAATTCATATAATCTCCGAAAAATGCAATGGTAATTACCACATTTCGTTTCTTTCATAGTGGCATCATTGGAAAATGCTATAAAAAATGTACACATTGAGAGCGCTCTCACGAGAACGAGAGTTTCGTATCATATAATCTTTGCCGATGGTGAACTGTCAGAAGTCTGCTTGTTCTCTTGCCGCTTGTTAAATTCTGCTGCGTTCGTAGATTGAAAGCGGCAGCAAATGAAATAGACCAGAGACCGCACATGGTTGTTTTGAAAAAGGCATACACAGCTGATGTGCGCTCCACTACCTGTAGTATAAAAATGAAAGATACATATGTACATACATACATATGTATGTATGTACATATGTTCATAGAATTTCCAAGTGATTATTCGTTTTTATTTATTCCTATTCGGTAGGGAGCTAGTTTCCTAATTTTTTCTGTTGTGAACACAACTCGCATTAGGTTTATTTTTTTTCTGCTTTATATTTGTGCACTTTAAACGCATACGTTTCTATGTGCTTAATAAAATCTTTAAATGCAGCCCTTTGGTTAAGTAGGAGACTACTCTATGCTTTCTTTACTAAATCTTACGAAAAATTGTAATTTTTGCAGCAAATTTTAAGAAAAAAAATCTTTATTCAAAAATTAGACCTAAACAATTATTTTGCTTAGTAAGAAGTTAAGTACATATGTAAATAATTTCATTGTGACCCCAAAAATAAACGCGTCTAGAAGAAAATTCGAATGGACCTGCATACAGTTCACAGTTCTGGACTGTCTCGGCAGACAATGAAAACCTTCGTGTATTTCTGCGGGGAAAATCCATCTGCCGTTCTGAGTCGGTATAAATCTGTAGGTCCCTTCATTTGTATAGGCAACACAAAGAGGAATTAATGCCGCCTACGATAACAATGTCGAAAATAACTTGTATATGGATATCGAATGTTTAAGCCCTTTAACTCTTTGAGCGACAAAAACTTCAAGAGTTTTCAACCCCCTTAAGTGGCAAGAAAAATTATTTTCTGGTTTTTGTTATTAACAATAAAATGCGCAATTTTCGGCATACTGACGAGAAATAGTTAATTAAACGCACAGAAAATGAAAAAAAAAAATGAAATGAAGGTCGTATCTAAGGTGTTGGACGGTTAAAATTTTATAAATGTCATAGAGTAAACTAATCATTACTTCGAAAATCTTGGTAAAGCCAAATTAAAAAATAATGAAAATAACCAAAGTAACTATTTTCGGAACACCTAATTAGCCAAAATTCAGATTAGATGGATTAATTTTTTTCGAAACTTAGTACTTAGTACTTACCGAGACCACCGCAGATCTGTGTAAATTTTCCTTTCATATCTAAACCATAATATATAGCTCTCAAGCAAATCAAAAAATTAATTTAAAGACACTCAAGAAATGAGAATGATATTTCTATAAATATTATTTAAATCAGTCTAAAGCTGTCAAGAAAAAATGCTCGCATATAGACTTCTTCAAGAAAATTACCAGCAACGGCAAAGTACTTGTTCAAGCAATAATGAACAAATATTTCATGTGATATTTTTTTAGAGCTGTATTTTACATACATACATACATACATATGCTTAACCTCAATGGAAATACACAATTTCAATGGTATAGCACAGCAACCCTCCCGGTTTAGCAGCAGCTCAGCGAACGAAAGCAAAACAAAACGAAATAACAAATTTTACAACAAACAATTTAAATTTTGATTAAGGCTCATAAGAAGAATGTTATCGCACGTACTTATTAATAAATTCAAGAAAAAATGCTTTGTTTGAACAGTAAACTACATTAAACATACATAAACATAAAAGTCAAAGATGGTGTGAGATGACACGTCAACTTACATAGATCAAAGTACCTAAATTTGAAATATGACTGTAAGGAGTTGATAAATCTTGTATCCATGCACTAAACTAACTAAGCAAAATAGTATGCGTGTACACATTTCTAATTCTTATAAATCGTATAATCCTTTTATTCTTGCAGCGACACAAGTCTATGCAACCGGACTCAGAATGCAATAAACGTGTTCGACTAAGGCAAGGTACATCAAAAGACTCCACACCTAAGACTGTAGCGGAAACGCTAACGAAAAATTCGTCAATTATAAATAATACGCCAAAATCGAGTAGAAAACAGGTAATATTGTTTATGTTTATAACAGCTAACCTTATCAAAACTATTAGCACTGATTTTCTTTATAAACTAACATTATTTTCGTTTTTTTTATTCTATTTACATACTCACTCGTATAATCAAACAGACTGATATAAGTCAATACTTTAGAAAACTAGCGAATGCCAACAGCACACCTATAACTGATAATAATGCTTTAGCTGAGTCAATAACATCGATAACGAAAGCTATAGATATGGCTGAATCACCAGCTACCCAGCTGTTAAATCGGTAAGCTTTACGAAATAATATAATATGACACCAAAATGGTTCTTATATATTTAAATATCAAGATATCGGTTCGGATAATAATGTATGGATAAGTTTCTGATAGTATCCGTTCATTTGATTATCCCGCTTCTGAACAGTACTCGTATTTTACTAAACGTATCAGGATCATTTCCGTTAAGCGATTATCCGGAAAGTCATAAATCCATATATAACTCCCAGCCTCAGTTTATTCATTAGGGTGGTGTTTTTATACCCGAGCATACTTTTACACAAGGGTATTATCACTTTTTTCGCATAGCGGTTGTTAGTAACAGCAAAAAAAATCGAGATAGATATAGACATATATATACTAAAATAATCAGAATGAAAAGAGGAATCGATTTAGCCCTGACTATCTGTCCCTCCGTCCGCCCGTCCGTCTGTCCGTGGTTACAATAACTTGAGTAAAAATTAAGATATCTCAATGTAATTTGATACATAGATTGCTCTTTGGACAGGGTAGGTTGGTATTGAAGATCGGTCAATAACCACGCCCACCTCCCTTTGAAACATGCAAAAACTGTTTTTTCGGTATCTACGAGTATTACAGCAAATTGTGTGAAATTCGGTATTTGAAGCGATTTTGAACTAAGAAATTAGGTATTTATGAAATTTTGAAAAATGGGCGTTGCCACGCTCACTTAGTAAAAAATATCTGTATCTCAATAACGGTGTGAGGTATCGTCACAAAATTTGGTTAACAAATTTTCCTCAATATCGCTGTTATCAAAGTTAAAAATTAAATTGAAATTAATTGAAATCGGACCATAACCACGCCCAATTCCCATATAACGGAAATTTTGAAAAATGCAAAAAACTTCGTTTTTCAGTATTTATTGGAAGAAATTGAGTAAAGTTAAATACTAGCAGCGATTTGAAACAAAAAAAAACGCGGTTATATTAAAATCGAGGGTATATAAAGATCGCTTGGATGGAACTGCTAGTGTTGCTCAACTTCCTTTTATGGCGCTACAACCCCGTGTTTCGGAAACTTCACCAAACGAAAATTTACTTGCTTGTATGTTTTATAACATTTCTTTAATAATTTTCACCTATTAAACTCTTTAAAAAAATGTCTTTATAAAAATTACAAACACCTGTTTGTTATCAGCTGTTTTCTTGCTGGCAAGTTGTTAATGGTAAACATTAGTTTGGGTTCCATAAAAATTATCCAGTAAGTTGCCACTAACTTATTTTCCTGAAATTTTACATATTTTGCTCTCAAGAAAGTAAGAAATAGCAAAACTTGCAAGAAGCACACACAGACTAGTTAGTGAACAGCATTGATTATCTTATACATATATGTATAACTTTGTGTTACGAATATTTACTCCCAGTTTAATTTTTCACTTATTTCAATCAAAATATTTTATCCATTTAAGACAAATTATGGAATTTCCTTACAGCGAGCAATTGCAATCAGCCATTTGTGATATTTATCAATAATTTCAGTTGTACAAGGTGGCGCAAAATTAAACTTCCGATGTTGGCTTGAGCGTATGTTAGACGCGATTGGCGGTCAGCAGCTAACAGCTGATGCACCGTCTGGACTTTGTACGGAAACATCTTCAAATCTTGTACCAAAATTCGCTGTAAAGACCGTCGACTGATACCCATTTACGTGGCACGTCGTCTGGTCGATGTCGATGGCGCTTCCATGACATCCTCGGCTACAGCAGCAATATTCTCTGCAGAACGGCTACTCCGGGGTCTGCACACGCCTGGCAGCATCTCGTGTTTGCCAGTCTCTTCGAGGCGAGCGGCTAAACGTCGCAGTGTTTCACCAGTAGGCGTTGGACGGCCAGGAAATCTGCGACGAAATCACCGACCGATTATTGGTCAAATAAATAGTCAGCAATATTCCGTGTTTACTTAGAACAAACTAAGAATCAGCTCTTGGCGTGGCGTCAGTTCGTATTGTAAACAAAGCATAATTCGCAATTTTTGCTAATTTATTTTGGTGCTTCAGGTTTGTATTTACGCACTTTTCCTTTATTGAATTCCGGATTTTGGTTTCGCTTTCTAACAAGGAAAGTCATATGTAAATAGAGAAACTTTAATGAGTTTGACCAATGGTAAAACGCCTTGCCTGCCTCACTGTTTTCTCTTACTCCACTTTTTGGTTCTCCAATTCATTCCCCATCTTTGTTATTTATATTCTGAATTGACGTCATGATTTTATGAGCGTAATTATGTACCATATCATTCTTGGTATATTTGCGATCGTTGGTTTCGCCGATTACTGACAACCTATTTATGTCCATGCCGCAGCGCCGTGTAAAGATATTTGAGAACTGCTTTCAAATATGCCTCACAATATTTTCACAAAAATATTATTTATTATTATATTTGGTATTTTTTGCGTGCCATGTCCCAAGCTCTGGACCCAAACAAATTATTGATCTACTTCATACCAAACCCCGGGCCCTTGAAATAAGTTGGTATTTATGGGTGTACATATGTATGTTCGTGTATGTAAGCCGAATTTAAACAGAAATTTTATAATTTAAACTAATCGTATTAAAAATAAGACTATTTCTATAATTAAATGTTTTATTATTTTAGAATTGAGAGCAACTCGTTTACGCCGCTGCAACCTAGGCAAATTCAAAGTGATACAAATACGAATTCAAAAACTTTAGCAGTGGCAGTGACATTAAAATCGCCGTCGAAAAGTGGTAACGCATCTGAACAGTCAATAATATCAACTGAATCCAGGAAACGTTTAAAATTCCCTTCACCTGGACAGCGATTGGCTAAAAAGAAGACTATTCAAATTCCGTCACCGAAAAAACGGATCTTACACCGACGTTCCAGTGTTCAGATACCTGTAGCGCAGTGTAAAAGTGATTATACACTACAGGTGGCTGAAACTGCAACGCCTGGTCGAATGACGCGTCGTCGAAGCTCTATACACACTACAGTTAACATGAGCCTCAGCACGCTTGTTCCAAACACGGCAGATTTACTCGCACATTCCAATCAAGCAACATTTAGTGCAATACATGAAGAGGGTGGAGAAACCATTTCAAAGGAGAATGCGAATCAAAATGCTAGTCAGCAAAGTCCATGTAGCCTGAAGAGTCCCACAAATAATTCTGTTATTAAAAGGCGTGTAATAAGACGTCGTACAACGTACACTAATAAGACGCCGGAAATGTCACCCGAAAAGAAAGCGAAAACAACGAGACGACGCACGCTATATACGCCGAAGCCAGTAGAGGAACATTTTTTGGATTCCATGCCACAAATCAATGCTACAGCGAAAGTGCTTGATGAAAATATATTGCAGCTTGCGTTAACACCAACAACCACGCTTGTGGAGAGTAGAGAAAGTTTACCAGATATGAAAAAGAAAAAAGAAAATGAAGTGGGATCTTTAATTGAAGAGCACTCTTCCACGATGATATTCAGTTCAACTCGTCTACCCAGCGTCAATCGGCGCCGAACGCTCTTCGATGTTTCCATGGACATAATACAACAACGTTTGCACAACATAAATAATTCGGCAAGACGCTCAATGGCGCACGAGTTTGCTTGCGTTGAAAAGAGCCCAAGCATAGCACCATCTACATCAAATTTAAACGCTTTATTGTCGTCAAAAAAACGCGTTATTGAACTTCTGGACGAAGGTGAAGAAGTAGCTTCACCAAAAACACCTGCTTCGGCGAACCAAATGTCACCACCCAAAACTGTTAAGAAACGCAAATTATTCGTACCTAACGACACCTCACTGATTCTGACATCCACGCCGCCACCAACTTCGGCAAAGAAAGGCGCAACTGAAACAAACGCAAAGCGCAGGCGCACCATGACACCGAAGGTAGTTGAAAAACGAGCGGTACCGAAGCCGCGTGACACCGTTGCATTGAACTTAAAATCACGTTCGGACGTTATTATCAAACCTGCAGCTCCTCCGCAAATCGCGAATCTAACTAATAGTGCTGTTAAACTAGCGTCTAGGCCAGCAAAGAAATTGAAAGAAGAAGAAGAGATGGGAGATACAATTGTAAATAAGTCTTTTAATCAATTGAAAATAACTACATCAACAGTAATTGACAAGGCGGGTGAATCGGGTCCGACACTAACCGCGAAGTGTGTTGTTGTTTCGGCCGTTAAGTCTGGATTAGTAATCGAGCCCCAAGGCGCAATGACAAAGGTGACAAAATGTAATTCAGCTACAACTACAGAATGCAATTTTTTTACAAAAACAACAAATACACTTAAAACTACTTCCACAACAACAAATATTTGTAATTCTACAACAATAACTACGACTGCAGTGCCCAAATTGAAAGGCTCATTCATGACCTTAATTACCAGTAAAACTTCTGACACTACAGTCAATCAACAAATATCACAACAAGATATGGAAGTTGATGAGAATATCGGTCTGAACACGCCATCCAATTCTAAGGCAATATCGCAAACGTCTGCTGCAGTTCCTCTACCAGCGGAAAGTTCAAAATTGCCAGCGCACACAACGGCGAAACCTCTACCACAAACTATGCCTCCGCCTTCTCTTCCGCCTGCAACAACTACAAAGAACCAATGTCAACCAAAAGTCGTGAAAAAATCGCAAATGAGTGCAATGCCAGAAAAGGCCAAAGATGCAGTGGTAGTTGGAGCGGGGTGTGCTGGGGGCACGCAATTGACAAAAAATGCACCTGACGGCAATAAGAAATGGCCTTATATTGTGTGCACGAACATGCACCGGGAACAAATCAAAGTGATGCGTGAGGTTCGTAAACATCGATAAACTTTTTAAAAACATTTATATTTCGAAATGCCCTCCCACAAAGCGCTGGCGTACCTTCTATTTGTTCCTTTTCCATTTTTTGATTTTTAAACATTTTATTTTTCTTAGCTGAATTTTCAGTTTATTACGTATTTTAAAAGTAATTTTTGATTTTATGTTTATTTTAGCTGAACTCTTAATATGATATATTTTCATTTGAAATTGTGGCTCTGATTAATCTGGAAAACTCTTTAAAAATGTTATTTGCTTAAACTTTGTATGTAGAATACGTTCCTTATTTCTAAATGATCTGAATCATTAATTTTTTGAAAGTTTGAAAATATGAACCAGTTGTTAATATTTCATTTTGTTTAGTATAAACAAGCACATCTGATTTGAAAAATAAATGATACATTACACTACATGAGTTTTTTGTTATTTAACCGTTGCAATTAGTATTTATAATTTATTTATACATATGTATATGCTCTAAAAACTTTATTACACAAATGCTAAAGTCCCACATCCGCACTCATAAGTAGTTCAGAGTTGCAATATTGTATATCGCGCCTTTAGAAATTTCGATTTACAATATTTATGTTCCATTCATTCATTTTAAATTTATTAACATCAGCACAAATGTATAACATTTTTTAGAACCAAGGAACAGAAAAACTTGGACAACATTATGCCACAGATTTTACAAATTTTAAGTTGTTACCTTTTTTATTTATTACATGTATTTGCCCATAACTAAATTTTAATTTTTTATGTAATCTAGCCATTCTAACCCTTATAATTTTAATGATTTTAATTTTTACATAAAAGTATTTAATTTATAACAAACGTTTAATACAAAGCAAGTGCAAAATCGTATGTGTAGCCATGTCAGAAAGCGCCTAAACGCCGATATTATCCGATATATATGATGACGTTCAATGTATGTATGTGGTACATTCATACATACTTATCTGGGTAAAAAGAATAAACTTAAAATTTGACCGGTGGGAAGGCCTAGGATTGTGTAATTTAGAAAACCCAAATTTATGATCCGAACGGAGCGTCTGCTTCTAATCAACAAGAACATATCGAGACTTAACCATCAAAACAACCTAAATGAGCAAAGCAAATTTTTCAGCAAAATTTTGTTTTTTCCTCATTTTCTCGCTTTTTTTTCTCCACCATAAAGGAAATGATTAGCATTTTTTACTAAAACAAAGACAATTGTTGGAGCTGCTTTTAAGCATATAAAATAAAAGGATATAAAAATCGACACTGTGATAATGGCCCTAATTGAATTAAATCCCGAAAGAGTAAGATATGCTACATTAGTAGAGGCCTTTAATATCTCAAAATTTACATTGAAATATGGTAACGATAAAAAATGAAAAAAAAAATTATCACTTAAATGAATATAACTATAAATTGAAAGTTGTTTCTTTGCAATGCCTTTGTTTGTAAAAATGGTGATAACATATTTGTTAAATATTTAATACTTATAAACCCGGCATACATACATATTTATGTATATATGTATGTATGCGCCTACTCACTAAACCACACAACAAAATAATTTATTTTTTTAAATACTATTACTATTACTGTGTACCATAGTAATTAGAATAAGGCGCATAAAAACTCTTCCTCTCAAAAAAAAAATTCCTTTAAGAACTTACTTCGTATAATCAAAAAATGTAAAACGCCAATTGTGCGTTCCTAGCATAGAACAGGATTTATGTGAGTGAACACTATTAGAAGTAAAAAGTATCGGAAATTTGTTTAGTCTCGAGCCACGTGTTGTTTAAAAAAAAAAAAAAATCCCAATGATTTTTCGTCAAAAATAAGCTTTTTAGTGGGCATTGTCATACATTTAATTTTTAACGAACACTCTAATATAAATACACACATATATACAAATTAGGATGTAAATAGCAATAGCTAACAACAAAAAAAAATTATCACCCACCAAAATCCGTAAACGGTAATATCACAAAAGAAAACCTTATTGTATCTTATTTTGTTGTGTTTCATGTTACCAAAATTTGCCAGCCGCAAAAGTAAATCATCGGAACAGGTAAAATCAATTCGAGCGGGCTGAGTTCTAGAATGGATCATTTAAGCGGTTTCTTTTCGATTTTACATTTTTTATCTGAAAACTTTTAAATGCAACTTTTAGAGCACATATTACATTAATATATTTCACCACAAATTTATGGAACATGTAATAATTTAGTTAAATGTTCTAAATGAATTCCAAATTTGCAATTTGGCGTTACAAATCAACAGGTTAGTGATAAGCCCCGACAAACGGCATTCAGAGAAAAACTTATATTTTGGGAACGGGTGGCTCAGTATTGATTTTAAGTACTAATAATCCCAATCTCGAATAAAGAGTATATTAAAAAACTCCACAAACATCTACATACGTTTAGTCGTCTGTAACATTGGCGCTTTCAATAACTATCGACTAAATAATTTTATAATACATACATATGTGTGTTTACGAAAAACGTTAATGGAAAAACGCAGTAGTGCGTAAGTTTTCAAAAGAAAGCAACACATAGGAGAAAAAGAAGTCACTCCCCGAAGGGAAATAGTTACCACATGAAAGCAAAACGTCACGAAAGAAGCCGTCTTTAAAAAGTTTTTAAATTAATTATGCTGCTCATTGAAAAAGTAATTGTATTTTATAGTATGTTGTTGCGTGCCTATAAGCAATAAATATTCGTTTCGACGACATACTTTATTTAAATTTGTTTTCATTAGCATTTTAATAACATTACTCACATTTTTACATCCACAAACACATTTATGCAATTGCTAAAACTTGAGCTAATCATGTCGTATAGTGCAAATATAATATTCTGCTCCATTCATCAATTTTCTTCATCGATATTCAAATTTTACTTCCACGCTCAGGCAATTGCTGCTCTTGGTGGCCTGCAACTGAATCACTGCGTTAATGACGACACAACGCATGTAGTTAGCTACGAACCTCGTCGCACGCTAAATCTGCTACGCGGACTAATACGCGGCCTTTGGATCTTAGATTACAAATGGGTAGTGGAGTCACTGAAAGCCGGTTGTTGGCTAGACGAGGAGGAGTATGAATTAAGAGTGTTTTCGCGTGCTGTTGAGGTTAGTAATAAATAAACATATGTACATATGTAGATACCATAATAAATTTTCCTACACTGCACACACGCATCTATTGCAGATTTGTCGAACTGAACGTCAGGCTTTTGGCAATACATATAAATGTGAACTCTTTACGGATTTAGGCACATTTTATATATCATCACGTTGTGGTCCCATCTCAAAGGACAATCTAAAAGAGCTGATTGAATTGTGTGGCGGTAAGGTGGTCGATCATCGCAAGCGTGCCAAATATATACTCGGTGATCCACATAAAGCACTAGAGGATAAGGTTTATGTTACTCCATTTTGGGTATTGGATAGTATCACACAAATGCAAGTGATGCGTCAGCAGAAGTACACCTACGCTGCGAATCCGATTGTGAAGCAACAACAACAACCACAATTGCCACAGACTACTATTGACACAGATGTTACGACTTAGTTTTATTGTTTTACTTGTAGCGCAGATATACATACATACATAGATGAGACATCACATAAATTTTCTTAAAATTTCAATATTCATAAAATTTGTTAACACATTGTTTTTTTGGAGAAACCGTTTACGTTCATGAAAGTTTACCCCACATTGCAATTGTAGTAAATAGTAATATAAAAAATACATAAATTAAGAAATAATAAAACAGTTTTTATCTAGATATTATCGATTAAATTAAATCAAATGTATTTTAAAATTTAATTCAAGCATATTGAATGAGTTATGTTAAAAGAGGTGTCGCTACCGAACCTTAAAAAGTCACGTCTTATTAACCTTTACATGTAAGTATTTGGAAAATATATTGAGCACATGATTCACTTTAAACGGACGTATTTCGAAACTGTATCTGTATTTCAAAATTTGCTGTTGGTGTAAATCTAAAAGTTTGATTTGGGCTGAAAGTTTGTGAAGATTTTCTCTCTAATGATTCGTGTAAAACCAACTACTTTCCTAAAATAAAAAATTACAATAAAAATATCAAGAAATTTTTAAGTGCTTACCATTTTTAATTTCTCCATTAGTATAGGTTTATGCTTCCTGTAAATTTGTATATATTTGTAGTTGAGTTCAATTTATTGGTGGTAATAAAAACCATATAAACCCAAGTTTCAAACTTTATACTATTTTTTTTATTAATTTAATAATTTTTTCATCAATATTTGGCAAAATTTTTCTCCGAAGTTTTAGAGTATGTAATTTTTAATTTATTGCGAAAGTTTCAAGTCGTAGCTCTGAGTTTTCAGAATATTTTTTCGGGATAGTTATGTACTTTTTTTTTGTCATAGAAAAATAAATTCAGTTCATAGGTAAACAAAATATTTTTAGAAAAAAAAACCTATTTTTTCGCAAAACGTCTTAAGAATATTTTGTGTAAACGATTATTAGTTATGTTCAAATTTCAAGTGGCTATTAGGCTGGTATTATGAAGTGCGAAGCGAATTTTTTGTCGAAGCGAATGAAAATTATGGCGAAATAGTGCGAGTCAATATTCCAAGGCTTTAGGATCATCACTGGAGCATTTTCACCGTTCTTTTAGTTGCATCTTTCAAAATATTTTTATACTTTTTCTATTCGCTTCACCAAATACATTCGCTTCGCAACTCATAACACCAGCCTCAATAATTTGGCGCTCTTCCGTTATTTCTTCCATACAAATTGTGTTCGAACTTTTTTTATATGGAGAAAATTAGCATAAAATTCTCAGAACTCAACGGTATATTTTATCTCCTTGAAACTTACAAATTTGTTATACTAAAATTTAATGACCAAAAAAATTAATTTAAAAAAAGTTAATTTTTATAGCTAAAGTTGAATATTTTTGTGAGTACTGTACAAAGTTTGAAACTTTGATTTTCATGGCTTTAGTTGTGGAAACAACCATGATACAAACGTTATAAGGTAAAACCGTTCTCTACACTCCTCGGCCATAATTTTTATGTTGCATTACCGCCGGTATTTTTTAATAAGACCTTATGCAACCAGTCTTAAGTCTACAATATAGAAGAAAACTTTAGGATTAAGAAATATCGACGGACAGCGGGAACTGTCTTCTTAAAGCAATCTACGTTAGAACTAAGATGAATGTCTTCATGTCTACTTCAAAATGTACTTTTGAAAAGACTAATGCCCCTATTATGTATGTAGACTAGTGTGTAGTTGCCGGTCTACTAGCCATGGTAATAAAACCGTTCTTCGTATTATGTATGACGATTGATCTCAATGTACTTACTTTATACTGATTTTACTTTTTTGACAAGTACATTTTGAAGTAATAGGGAACTTTTTTAAAATGTGAATGAGAATTAACTTAAAAAAATATGAAGATCGTTTCCAATGGTAAACATTTACATACTTTCAGTAACCGATAGCCAGTAGCGGGTTGCCTTGCGTAATGGAAATTCTAGTATACATAGTTGCTCAATCGCTGTACATAACACGAAGAACGGTTTTATTAGCCATGGCTATTAGACCGGCTACTATACACTAGTCTCCTTACACAATAGGTGGACATGTGTGCTTCTGTATTTTTTGTCGAGGCGGTTGAGACTTTCTTTCATATAAAAATAAATGTTGCTCATTCGTTATGCCTACGGATGTAAATTCGACCAAAACAATTCTAATAAATCAACGGTAATTCCTAGGTACGTGAAACTTTCACATTGTTATACTAAAATTAAATGGGTTATTGAACTGCATATTCAAAATAATTCTAAAACTATTGAGCATAAAGTTTAAAATATATTTAAAAATTTATTGACTTTTTTAGTTTTCCTAAAAGTTTTAAACTTGATTTTATATAGTTTATGTTAGATAATGAACTAAATTTCCAGTCCTATTCTGCATTTATATTCGGAGTTAGGTACGATTGAATAGAAAAAGAAATGGACCTTTGCTACTTACAAAAGCGTAACTACGATCCACAAGGTGGAATACATACATATGTACGAGTATGTATAATTGTAATTTTAGTAGACTGATTGAAATGCAGAATAGGGCTGTTTAATGTATGTCATTTTGAATTTAGTTGCAAATTATATGAGCGGTACTGTACAAACAGGCAATTACTGAATCATCTAGGAATGCGCATTTCGAATGTTGCTTTCGCCGCGGTCGTACTGGATAAATGTGTTTGTCATTCAGAGTTTTTGGTTTATTCAACAATGACATAAAAAAAACTTAAGATGTGCCTAAAGTTAGGCAGCAATAATTTGATAATTCTTTAATGCTTTCATATTTTTGAATATACATTTTTTTGTGGCATGGTTTTAGGCGCTTTAGTTGAGTTTGCTTGAAACATTTTGTTCTTTTGTTGATCGAAAAGCTATTTTACCTACATAAATAATATACAGCTTGCGTTCGAGATGTCAATCACAAATGCAGTGTTGTCAGTAATCCTTCGAGTGCATTTTGCGCATATTAAGTATCAGATAAATTTTTTACTGCAAATTGTGCGCAATGGCATCGGAAGAAGAAAAGTTAGCGAAACTCTAATTTATCTGATATTACACTCAATTAAAATATTCCATAGGTATATTTATAATTTGGAACCAAAATGTCTTTTCATTAGCATAAAATTGTTATAGCCTCTCTTCCTTTCATGAATTATTAAATTTAATAACATTTCCCTCTAAAAGTACATAACTCGCATCAGATTCAGTGCATTAATAACTTGCAATGTTGCAGCAGTGTCACCTGAGTATCAGTAGTACAGTTGCACACATGCAACAAGGCTACAATTCTGCGGCAATTATTACGTAGCTCGAACGCACCCACAACTTTTTTTAGTACATACATATTTGCTTTTACGATCGAAAGCCGTTTTTGTAAATGCATCAAACCTTAAAATCAACATTTATATATTATAATTTACATAGTCAAGTATTTAAAATTATATAAATAAAATTTAATTTACTCACTCACCTACGTACATACATATCTCATTAACTACAATTTTCCTTTGAACAAAATACCCATTTTTAAGCTCGTCCACCTAAGTGGGATTTTAACCTTTATTGATCATAATTTCGAATGTTTACAATACTTCAATGGGCTGTTATTGTTTCATCTGTTTGACTGAACGTGTCCTTGTTGACTTTGTACTTTGAGTTACTGTTATAATGTATGATGTATGTATGTATGCGTATAAAACTTGTACTGTCCAAATTAAATGCAGTTTATTCAGATATAAAAACATAAAATCAAAAAAAAAACACATGCGCAGACCAAAAACTATGTGCTGGAAACAAAAATCAACCAGAAACTGAAATAAAGTAAAAAAACGTTTTCCAATTCCCTTCGCTGTTTTAAATATAATACAATCCAATTTTAGGTTTTCATTTTTTCTTTATATAAAAAGAATACAAAATTCTAGATTAATTTTTTTTTTAAATAGTGGTTCTTTTTATATTATGTTTCAGTGTTCGTATGTATATATAAAAGCAAGAATAGTCTTGTGATTTATGTAACTCTACAGAGAAGAGATGGAATGGATTCCAACAAATAATTAAACATTAAAAGTAAATTATAAAATTAAAGATACAAATGCTGTTTTGCTTAAGATGTTCCGTACTCCTGCCGTCTCTTGTCAAAAATGGCTAGTGTGCAAATTTTTGTGCATAGTGTATGTGTACCACCTCATCCTCTCAACATGTTTAGACGGCGCCGAATGTACACTTTCGTTTCCTACGGAACTCTTTTCTATGGAAGCAATGGAACTTTTGTTTAACCATTAACGTTAGATTCAGTTGGAACACCGTTCCGCTTTTCTTGCAATTATTGTTTTCTCTACTGTAACTATCCTGTTTGGAATTTAATAAGCTGTTGTTGTTGCTATTGATTGTTGTATTAAATAGTTGTTGGTCTTTAACGTCATTAGAACGCAGCTACTTCTTGCCCTTGGTGGCCTTTTCAGCGGCCTTGGTTACCTTACCACCGGAAGCGTCCTTGAAGTTCACACTCTTGATGACACCGACAGCGACGGTCTGTCTCATATCACGCACAGCAAAACGACCCAGTGGGGGGAACTCCTGGAAAGATTCAACGCACAACGGCTTTGAGGGTACCAAGTTGACGATGGCAGCATCACCAGACTTGATGAATTTGGGGTTCTCTTCGGTGGTCTTACCAGAACGACGATCGACCTTCTCTTTAATCTCAGCGAATTTGCAGGCAATGTGAGCGGTGTGGCAATCCAAAACTGGAGTGTAGCCGTTGGCAATTTGACCAGGGTGATTCAACACAATAACCTGGGCGGTGAAATCGGCAGCACCTTTAGGTGGGTTAACCTTTGAGTCACCAGCGACATAGCCACGACGCAATTCCTTAACGGAGACGTTCTTAACGTTGAAACCAACGTTGTCACCGGGCACGGCCTCTATTAAAGCTTCGTGGTGCATTTCAACGGACTTTACTTCAGTAGTGATGTTCGCTGGGGCGAATACGACAACCATGCCTGGTTTCAACACACCAGTTTCAACTCGACCGACTGGTACTGTTCCGATACCACCAATTTTGTACACATCCTGCAATGGCAAACGCAGGGCCTTGTCGGTTGGGCGAGATGGGGGAAGGATGGCGTCGAGGGCTTCGATGAGTGTCTTGCCGTCAGCGTTACCATCCTTGCGTTCGACCTTCCATCCCTTGAACCAGGGCATGTTGGTTGATGGTTCCAACATGTTATCACCGTGCCAACCAGAGATTGGAACGAAAGCAACAGCAGCTGGATTGTAACCAATCTTCTTGATGTACGAAGACACTTCCTTCTTGATTTCCTCATAACGAGACTCACTGTATGGCGGCTCAGATGAATCCATCTTGTTGACACCAACGATCAATTGTTTCACACCAAGAGTGAAAGCGAGTAAAGCATGCTCGCGGGTCTGGCCGTTCTTGGAAATACCAGCTTCGAATTCACCAGTACCGGCGGCAACGATCAACACAGCGCAATCGGCCTGTGAGGTACCAGTAATCATGTTCTTGATGAAATCTCTGTGGCCAGGGGCGTCGATGATGGTGACGTAGTATTTGGCGGTCTCAAACTTCCACAAGGCGATATCAATGGTGATACCACGCTCACGTTCGGCCTTCAATTTATCCAAAACCCAGGCGTACTTGAAAGAACCCTTGCCCATTTCCTGGGCTTCCTTCTCGAACTTCTCAATGGTACGCTTGTCGATACCGCCGCACTTGTAGATCAAGTGACCGGTGGTGGTGGACTTGCCTGAATCGACGTGTCCGATAACGACAATGTTGATATGAATCTTCTCCTTACCCATTTTCTTATATTATGAGCTGCGTGTAACATAAATGACACATCGTGGGGCGGGGTTGTGGAATGTTTCAAACGTATTGGATGGTTCATTGGATGATAAAGCAGGTTTTTGGAAAAATGTAAAAAATAAAAAGGGCAGACAAATATTTCGTTAGCATTGATTATTAGGGACTACTATCAAACATATTAGCAATAACATTGTATAAATATAAATATATGTATGAAGACATTCATATGTACTTATGTAGGTAACATGAAGTATTTCGTGTACACATAGCACTACATTTGGATCTCGTCTCCCTGAGATTTGAAAAGGCGAAACTAACAAAGTTATATATAAAATAAATTTTTTTAATATTTGCAGTCAGTAATTCGATGCAATGCTTAATAATCAATCATGAATTTTTGTTAGTTACGCCCTTATAAATTGCAAATATGTATGAATAACGACCAAAATTTGCGAAATTATTAAAATAGATAAAGGTAACAGATAACTGCGTTTTAACTTCCGGTTTGAGGTTAGCCAGAGTGAATTATTCGTTTAACGACGAATAGAAAATATACAGCATCGGCCGTCGGAGCCGCATAACCAAACGGTCCGAGTAGCATTCGCTTCGTTCCCATGACAGTCGGGTCTACGATACCGGAACGACCTGGATTTATGTCCGGCCAAGGACTGTCGCCTCAGCATAATTTGTGCTGCTACAACAACAACAACAGTAGCATTCGCTTCGCTGAAGAACATAACCTCAAACCGACAACGTGGTCGCACACATTGCAATATAAGGTTAAATTATTGCATGCAATACTCAAATGAATCATAACAGGCACTTTGGGGGTAAAAACGATCGAATGCAACATCTTAAAGGAAACTTTATTAAATTAAATTATTTTTAAAATGTATGTATGTATGTAAATAACACAAACAAACAAAATATCGTTTTCTAGACTTATCAGTGGTTTTGGTATTTTTTTTATCGTCAAAGATACTCAGTAGCAGAACTGATTGTAGTCATCATAAAAGACTAGAAAACGAATACTTAACTCGGCTACATATCAAATTAAAATGTGCATCTGGAACAAAGGAATTATAATGGTTCGTGGAATACAAGCTTATCAAATCCCATGCGTCACCATGTAATGAATATGCCATATACGAAGTGCATTTTTAATGGAGTAGGCAAGTCATTTAGAAAAAATATTAATACCGGCATAATTGTAGATGCCGGAAACGGACGAATTTTTCTAACGATTCCAATAAAAAAAATCTTCGGACAAAAATTTCCAGCCACCGGGCGCAACGAGCCAAATCGGGTAAAAAAAATTAGATGTCATAGCGGCCATCTTGAACAATTTTATAATATCGAAATGTGATGAAATCTTAATATCGACCTTTTTTTTAAACACCGTCGATACTAACGCAAAGCAATTAAATAAGAAAATTACCAATTAACCAGATTCTATAGCGAAATTTAAATGATTAGTAAAGTTTTTATACAAAGACATACATCGTGGATTGCGCAGTCCACGCCATTTTGAAACGTTCAGAGTAGAGAAAATTTTCGCTACTCCTACTCCGACAACCGCTTCTGAAAAACTGATTAAAATACGCAATCCAACTTTCTTCGCCTTTTTCACCATTAACGTACCTACTATATAAAATAGTCGTGATTAATGGAAAATATTATTCACTTAATTCAAAAAATTTCAAACTTGGTAAACGAAGCGAACGCCACGTGTTTTAGCAAGGTTTCATTACAAGACCATTTTTTCTTCACTACTTTGCCCCCCAAAAGTCACTTTGTTGCCAGGTCAGACGAATGCACTTTGCAGATTCTAAAAATAATTGCCTGTATTCCATATCAAATGCATAACCATATTTTTGTTTATTAGTAAACAAATATTTTTGCCACTTTATCCAGATACACACTTGTTAATTCGAATTGCACTTTACTTTCCATTTTCTTTAATTAATTGCAACTTACTTTTCAAATAAACTGAATTGAGAAATCACCGAAGTCTATGCTGATACGCCAACAGACTTGAACAAAGTGAACGAGTCCCGAGATATTTCTCGTCAACGAAAGATACGCTTCGTTTCGTCTTTCCAGTGCCACGTTGGTGCTAGGGTTTGCGAAGCAAATTTCTCTTTCCATAAAATGTACCTTTGCTAAGATGTGAAATTACTCCAATTATTTTATAATATTTTATAGTTATAAAATGTTTGAATATATTTTTATTCTCATTAGGAGAGTTTACATACAAATTAATATATCTTAAAGCATTTCATCAAAGTGTTAAGTTATTTCTATGAAATATTACAAGTTGTATACAAGTCCATTATTTATTTATTTATTTGTTATTAAATTATTGATGACACCAGTCAGTTGACTAGGAAGGAAAATTATAATAAACAATTGAAAAAAATATATACTAACTTTGAATACAAACTTTCTTTCAATTTTACTTATACATGTAAAAAGTTTGAACATGTTAGAAATTCAATTTTAATAATACTGAAATTTTAAGTCATAATCTATTTATTATTGTGAAATAGGAGCAACTTGGTCTAGTTCAAGTTGCTGGAAAATATAGAGACCTTTGAATGCATATCTGAAATGGAACTTCCGGGTTATTCCAGCTGGAAGTAGAGAGTTAATATTTCAATGTTGGCAGAAATGTTGAGATAAATTATCATTCTTGTGTTGGTACAAATTGAAGGGTGATGCCAAGGTGGATTTAATATGGTGGCGGTAACCGCATATAAGTAAAATACCACCATGTATTTTGTTTTTGCTTTTTGGTGAGCATCATGTCAAATACTAGGTCCATTCCTTTACTTTTCCTGTAAGTTCCTAAAAAGTGTCAAAATGCAAGAGAGTAAGGTAAAAACGCTCTCTAATAGAGAATTACGGGAAAAAGTACGGGAATGCAAAAAACCACTTTTTTAGCCTAAGAAGCGAATGTCAGAATATTTATACAAAAAATGGTTATAAAAACAATTAAACGCAAACAAAACTATCACAAGAACTACCAATTTTATTTATTACTTTAGCACTTTCATTTTTACTGAAATGTTTAATTTTTTACACAAATTTTGTAATTTTCTTTATTTTGTGATTTCACAACAATACTGCTAACAGCTGATTTTGACACTTTTTGGATATTTACAGGCAAAAAAACTTCTGACTAAATCTTGTAACTTCGGACAAGAAGAGAGTCGCAGTTACTCTCTCAAGTGCGCTCTCAGTTACAGTTTTTTTGAGTACGGGAATGCTTTTTGGACTAAATCCTGTAAAAAACTGTAGATATGGAATGGACCTACTATTTAGCATATACATATATTGGCAACAAATCAGAACGGCATAATGCTCACCAAAGTGCTTCTATACGGTTTAAACTTAAGATTTTAATCTGAACGAATGCAAGCTGCGGGAAGAAATGAGGAATGAATATGTGTCTATATCATTAATTCGTATTTAGCTTATTCAATTACTATTGTCTATAAGTGGAATGTAATATTATTGAATCATGTATCGTACAGTCTTCGATAATTGTGAGAAATACAGAAACAAGACGATGTACTCGTTTGCGGCAAAGAAAACTAGAACTTCATGTCTTTACAAAAAAATTGGAAATAAATATTCTTTAGAATGATAATAAATATCAAATAAATAAGATTTTTGTTTTTGAAGAGTTCCTCTGAATGAAAAACTCCTTACTTTTCGAAAATGATGTAAACAAGTATGGTTTTCGCAAGTTATGTTTAACGTCGTAAAAGGTTCGTCTTCAAATTTGTGCTGTAAAATAACAATAAAATTTCTTTTGACACGTTTATATATGTATGTATATCTTTTTATGTCTTAACTGTCATAATATTCTTTCCTGAAATCATTTATAATGTATGAAACTCCAAAATAAGTTACCAAAAGGGGTTTGAAAGACAATTTTTATCCAAGCATTTTTTGTTTTTGCTCAAGTTTAAAAAATATTTTATCAGGTGCCTGGAATCCATATTTCAACCAAAATGCATAACTCAAAAACGTAAATAAATCAAAAATCAAACTACAGAGTTACTCTGTTGCTCTACCTATTGGGTATGAGTGTATGTATGTACATACATATGTACATGCATATTTTATGAAGTAAAGATTTAAATGACAGAATGAATCTGATTTTAATATTTGTATTTGTCTCAAACGGATGTTCCAAATGTTTATTTGAGAATGTGCCTATTAATTATTCATTTGTTTTAAAATTTACCGTCTTAATTAAAAAATAAATTTCATTAATAATTTAAAACCAAAAGTATATTTTGTTTGTCCATTTTTAAGAGGCAATCCCTAATTTTTTTTCTCCTAAAATAGGTATGCATGAAACAGATTGGTAAAATAGACCAATAATTATTGGTTATAATCAAAGGAAAAAAATAATCTTTTAGTATTTCACTTTATTTCAATAAAATGATGACATCCTAAAAAGCTTTGAATTAGTAATTTTTTAAACAGAAAATATGACGAAATTTGTTCAGTTAGCCGGCAGAGTTTTCACTTAGCAAAAAGGTATTAATAATTGTGCAGTACCGCAACAAATAAAATCTAAATATTCATAACTGCAATGTGAACCGATGGCGAAAAATATATTTGTTTTCCGGTTGGTGAAACGTATATGTATATGTTATAGATATGTTTGCACGATCTCATGCAATCCAATTCCATTTTAAAACGGAATTAACTCATTTTCGAAAAAAAATAGTTCCAAATATAATAGTAGGCATGCTTACAGAAGTTTAATAATTTCATTGATATGACTATAAAAGAGAATTTTAGCAATTTTTATTTATGTATATATTTTTAAATTTGTTTTAACCATATGTACATACTTGTATATATTACCAAAGAACATTTAAGTTCTTTGATATTAATTATGTATATGGTCCGAACAATAACCATCTATCACCGAATAAATGACTTCCCAAGGCACATCAAATAGGTAGCAGCAACAAACTTTTTTTTTTTAATTTTTTATTATATTTTGAATTGTCCAATTTTGTATATCGTTGTTAACAATGTTTTCAGTACAATTAACCTTTTTCTTTTTGCTTTGCTGATGCCACCTGTAATGTGACATGCCTTTATTTAAATATTGTATTCCAAAATAAATTCTATCCCATGTTTTTTTTTAAATAAAATCTTAATTTCAAGGCTAAAAAATGAAAGCAGTTACATCGTTTCCAAACAGTAACTTCCAAGACACAGGAACGGTCAACTTGATCGTTTTATTGTCTGCTTCCAATTGCAAGAAGCTTGCACACAAATCGTTCAATTCCCGAACTATAAGCGTAGCATCTGTCGAATTATCACCTTCCAATACATAACGGAATAACAGCATTACAGGCACTTCCTTTTCTTGCAATAAGCGAAATAGCTGCAGTCCGTTACCACCGCCAAATATCATCTCGCCTTCAAACTCCATCCACTTTACATTAGCCAACTGTGTTTTATGACTTTCACGGAATGATTCGGAAACACAGTACTCGTAGGGCGATGTGCCAATAATGCGTTTTTCAAAGCCGAAACTTGCACTTAGTATTACAACTCTTTGAGCATGCTGCACAAACTCTGCTAAGTAAAGATGCAAACTTTGCGCATGGCGCGATATGAGTGGTGTTCGGAACTGTATAACGACCAACTTGTTAATCGCACATTCATATATTTCGCAGGCAGATACTCTTTCCTCGGGCTCATGTTGGTAAGCTGAAGGTCCAAAAACAGGAATTAATGCTGGGTGCATGAGGCTTCCCACTCTCTGCATCTTCTTGGATGCAATTAACAAATCACAAGCCAGCTGTGCGGCATTGCCAACGCATATACTTGGTATAATGATTGTATGTTCCTTAAGGTCCAGGGAATCTCTATTCTTTAGTTGCAACATAATCTATTTGATTCTTATGTGCTCAATAATTTAAAAAACAATTGGATTTGGAATATGAAAGTAATGCAGCTTTGTTCGATTTACTCCGTATTAGGGATGTTAGAAAAACATCGATTCATAGAAAAACATATTCGATGTAGAGGTGACAAACAGTTATATTGCCATTTCACAAAATCATATGAATAGGGCGAAATTGATAAATAATACATCAATCTTGTGATTAGGAATGGAAACTGAGCGTGTATAACCCGACATCTCCACAGAAATTAGCTGATGTCCTCAAATAGATGTCAGGAAATACATTGTCAATGGAAGATATTAATTTTAACCTTTATTTATTTCGAAATGATTTTTTTGCATTTAATTAGATGCCAATCTTATTTTCCTTAATTTCAATTTTCAGCTCAATTTCGTTTGTCAAATCAGCTGATGTCGAAATGCAGATAAGTGTCGTCTGTCAGGCTTAAAATATTATGCAGATTTATCAGCTCGTTTATTTGCATAAGTGTCCGCGTCTGTCAGCCCTATAAGCATGCATATGCAAACAAAAAGCAATAAAAAGTATTTGCAAATATTTGCCATTAACACTTTCAAGTACTTAAATCATGTGAATCACATGCAAGGAAATTGCGTCGTCTTTAGTTTGCTGCATGGTGCATAGGACCATCTCCACAGGCAATGCTAAATAAGTCATTAAAAAATATTATTTTGGGTATGGGCACTTTGCACTTTTGCCTGAGAATAGTGATGTGCGCTGCGTTACTGAGTTGATACTCATGGTAAGTTATGTGCGCTGATACACCAACTTGTAAACTCAGTAGCGCAGTAGCGCAATATAGCGTTGACAGCACAACAATGCATTCAGAGCGAAACATTTCGTTGAGGGCGATACATTGTGTTTATAGCGCAATACCCAGAAAGTCGGATACTTCATCCAGAACGAAAAATGAAATGATAGGATACGTCATTTCGCTGAAAATTGGCACAATACTGCGTTGAGAGCTCAGCAATCAGTTTTATCAATTCAAGCAATTATACAAATACAGTTTTTGGGATTTTTTAATAATATGTATTTCCTGTGGAAGAGTACAGAACACGATTATGTGAAATAACAACCTTTTGATTACAAAATTGCTCCAATTCGAAAAAAAAAACACTATAAAATCCGTAACGTACCAGTTCACAATACGATTAGGGAGTTCACAAGCGTGTTATTGGTCGTATTTCTTTAGTGAGTTATTTAAATAACAGAGGAGCTTGTGAACGCACCGTGTTATTTCGCTCCCTATTGTATGTGGTATTCAAGCAATTAATCAGCAAAAAATCAATTTTAATAAACTTAAACGGTCGGTTTCTTTAAAATATGTATATGTAAATCACTATTTGCCTTAATTTAAAATTTGTTTAAACAAAAGTAAGCCTAAAATGATGATAAACAGAAAGAGCTGATCGAAAAACACACAAGTTTAAACTTGTTTATTCTAATAAGCGATACGACGAAATACGAGATAAGACAGTGCTTGTGAACTCCCTAGATGTGTATTACAATATCGCTACTCGATACATACATGTGTATCATGGCGCAATTGAGTTAACTCAATGTATTAACGCATTACAATGTATCAACGCATGAAAAATTGAGCCATTATGGACGGTTAGACAACGAAAACCATTGTGTATAACAACAAGTGAGATATCTTATTTGTCAGTTGCTTTTGACAGGATACCTAAGATGGCGTTTGACAGGGTACCTAAGCTGGCCGCCAATATGTCGACAATTACGAATGGCCCGAAGTTGGAAAAAGCTGATCTGAAAATATTTTGGGTTTCAATTTTTTAGGATATTTTACATATTTTGAGATATTCGATTCATATCCATTATAAACATAGATATAATAATATTGGGTAAAATGTTGAATGCATTTTTATAAAGCCATCGATAGGCTATGATATAGATTGAATCAGATGAATCATAAAACGTCAGGGGTTTAAAGTGCTTCATCGATTCTCCTCTTTTTCTTTCCAAAAATATCTAGGTCACTAGTAACCTCAATATCTCGAGATACGTCTTCAATCTCCGTAAAATAGATAAAGACCGTTCACTCGGAGCCACCGTGACTGGCAACGTAACACTGATTTGAAAAATTCGGTAAATGTGTTTGTAAAATTGCATATTACGAATGCGGTTTGATAAGTCATAAACTTTTAGAATAAAATATACTTTTCGGCAAAAAATCATTTCTTTGTATTCCAGTTACTGGGTAATAATTTTAAATTTTTTTGTCTAGAGTGAGTTTTTGTGTGTGCTACGAATTTGAAAACACGGTTGAAATTTTCTGAGACTACCGATTTTTTGGGGGGAATCCAGACACCCAGAACCCCTCCCCTGTATCCGTCCCTGCATTCGGGTAAAATATACGAGGAACGCCAGGGTTGCGAATTTACTTTGCAAAAACAGGGGATCTCAGCTGTTCCAAATTTTGACGTTTATCGAAAAGATATCTCACTTGTTATTATACACAATGACGAAAACACTTATACGATGTTTATACTCACGTTTCGCTATTTTAATTACGAATGGCGAATCACACCCTTTACACGGCACATTCGTGATTAATTTGTAATACCGCCCCTGCAAGAACACTTTCGGTAAAATGGTGTTTCCAGAACGAATTACGAATGGAGAACACATTACGTGCCGTGGGAAAATAGTATTAAACACTTTGAAAACTCGTTTTGAAGATTGTGACCTCAAAGCCTTTGTTTACATTTCTCTTCAAAAACGTAGATAAAAATGATACGCTACTAAATTTTAAAACTAAATTGCATAAATTTAAATAAAATGTTTTCAATATATATATAATATATCTCAATTTTTGAAAGTTAGAAATAGAGGATGACAAAATATAGTTAGCAGGTTGATAAATATGTATGTCAAATAAACTAGTAAAGAAGCCAAAAAATCATTAAATTATATATGTACATATATTTTTTAGAGATAATAATTTTACTGGTCTGTATTTTAATAAAACACAATTTAATCTTAATTTAGAGGTTTACAAGTTTATTCATCCAAGTAAGAACGCATTCTGTTTGGGTCAGTTATTCAACGTCCTATAACTCGGCTTTGTTGCCAGGTCAAGAAAAGAACTCATTAGCGAGAGCCAAGAGAAAGTAAAGTCAAAGTTGATATAAAGTTTCGTATCACAATTATCCAGTTTTGTCTTCCGTTAATGCACTCATGTTTCTATTGAATTATTTTCATTTTTAACAAAGGTATAACCAGTATTCTTATGTAAAAACAATAACTGATCTATGTTTTCACTCGAAATATTTGCCTTTCCTCCTTCTAAAACATCACCTAAACTAAATGTAATTGTGCCACAACTGGCGGGAGTGTTTAAAATTTGTCGGCACATTTTCCTCAGTAATGGTAAATCCATCGTATTTTTCCAAAACTCTAATAAGTTATGGTGTTCAGATTCCATTTGTAAGTATTTTTGCAGTTCGTTGTCTATTTCATGATCATTCAAGTTAATCCAGTCTTCGCTTTGTATTTTTAGATTATTTAATAAATCTCGATGTGCATTTGAGGATGATGCCATGGTGATAGATTCCATGGAAGCGTCCTCTGACTGCATTATAATGCCAATATCTCTACCTTGTTGCTTCTTTAAGTCTTCTAAAAGTTGTGTGACTGCAATTCGGGATTGTTTTATTTCTTCATCGCTGAAAAATGAATTATTTTTGTATTGTGGATTGAGGAAAAATGCCACGTAGTGAACGATATCGGGTTTCAATTTTTTATCCAACTTGCTTCTGGCAGCTGCTTTTAATTCTGTTATTACATCCGAATCTCTGGAACTGTCAAAGCAGCATCTTTTTAATTTTTCAAACCACAAGCAATATTCTGCTATTACCGGAGTGTTTTGTAAGCTGATAACATCAAAGCATTCCTTAAACAATCTGAAAAATGACAGAACACGCTCTAAAAGGTGGAAATTAATACCAGCGATTTCCTGCCACTCGTTTCGTTCCATTAAAGCTTGTTCTATTTCGTTGTACATGTTAAAAATAATTTCAAGTGTGCCAAATACGGAACTAAATCCATCCACATTTCGCCTAACGGAAATGGCCAATATATTATTAAAATCGGAATTTTCGCAAAAATTTACCAAAACTTGGGATGCCCTTATTAGTTCTTGAATTTCTTTTATGGAACTATTTTCTAGGACATCTTTCATGAAATGGTTTAAATTATGGCATAAGCATGAAGTTCGTTTGTAACTTCGGAAAGCTTTGATAAACTCTGTTGAGTTATCAGTTACAATGACGCCCTGGTTTAATTTGTCCTTGATTTGAAATTCATTCAATATGTCCATAACGAAGTAATGGACACGATCACTGGTTTCTTTTTCAAACGGCGGAAACTCTCGTGTACCTAGTAAATTTGATTGTAAAATGAAATCGTCGTTAATATAATGAGCGGTTAGGGTCAAAAATCTACGTTGGGAGCTTTCATCGATCCAGGTATTCGTAGAAAAGGCGGTATGATTATTTGATAGAATATATTCTAACTGATTTTTGATGTTGAAATATTCTGCTGGAATGAGACTGTTGATCAGGATCGGTCGTGAAACTAATATTTCTTCAATATTTTGTTTTCCATAATCTGCGCCAATATTTATCAAAGCTTGAGCGAATTTCTTGAAACCGTCACCTGAGAAGATAATAGAAACAAAAAATTAACAAATAATATTTTTGACAAAACGAATTTCTCGAGACAGGAAAATATATACTTTGGCTCTCGTCTTATAAACTTTCTTACTTTATAATGGTTGTTAAGTCCGTTCGTCTAAAAGTCAAGCCAGAATTATCCAGCAACACATTTTCTGAAATTTTGGAGTATTCTCTATCAAAGAGAGATGCTTGCAAATTTTTACTCTAACCCAAAATTTGCAGAAACTTGCAAGTTTACCGGAACAGCTGATTGAATTCTTATTCGCATCCAAATGAGTAAAATGGAAAGCATTGCATTAATGTTTTCCAGTAACAGTCACTGAGAAAATTTAACCAAGGGAACATCTGCTTCTTGTATGTTTAATAATTTTTATTTTTAAATTTCCGAGCAAAAATTTGCAACTTCCCCTTAAAATGAAATGTAATTTTGTTCCCTATAACACATTGAATGCAAAAAACGTTGGTACGCGAACGGAAACGTTAAATATGTTCGTCTCGTATACATATACATATACATATATTTTATATTAAGGTAATATTTAGTTATTTACTTGCATTCATACATTTGCACTGGGCCAGTTTTTCAGTGCTAGTTTTAACTAAGTTTAGTCGAATTCCGTTTCCTTGCGCTCAAATAAATATGTTGCAACTCTAACTAGGCACTCAGCAATCAGCTGATACATTAAACTAAGTTTAACCCTGCAATATCGGCCGTTTAAACTTAGTTTAAACCACGTTTAAAGTTGACTGAAAAACTGCTAACTGAGTTTAAACGACAAACAGAGATCAACTTGCACCATGGTACAATAAACAGGTAGTATAATGTTATCAGCTGATTGGAGTTTTTTCATATACATACATATCGAGCCTTTACCGCCATTTTAGCATAAGCGACAAAAACCAAATTTTACAGGAGAAGGTTTTTTTTAAATATTTTTTTTTTTTTTTAAGAGTGAATGTCGCTTACGATAAAATGTAAAGTCGTACATCTCCATAACTATAACGATTAGCGAAACAATATTTAGCCAGATGACGTATTATCAGTTTTAGAACAGTTCTGCATCAAAAAGTTAATTTTGGAAAAAATGTCGCTTACTTTATTTTCCCGGTTAGGGCTCGATATGTGGTCCATAACAAATCAAACTTTGTTTACAAAACAAACTTTTATTATCAAAAAAAAAAAAAAACTTTGTTTACAAAACAACCATTGATTACATTTCGTATATTTCTATTTTCTAATTTAAACATGAACATGTTGTTTTTTAGTCAACTTTAAACGTGCGTGAACGGCCGTTTAAACTTAGTTTAACTTATGAGCTGATTGCTGAGTTTTCTGTTTTAGTTGCAACAAATTTAATGGAGCCCAAAGAAACTATGTTTAAATGTAAACTGAGTTTAACTAAACTTGCCTCAAAGGACATATGTATGTACATACATATTGAGGTACATATCGCCTAGATAAATAACTATCGTTTGCGAAAATTAGGTCAAATTGAGTTAATAATGCAGTTATACTAAACTAATCAAGATTTTTCAAATGACGTTATCAGTTTTTGGATTTCTCCGAGTTTCCAAAATATTGAGTAAAATTGTGTCGCATCTGCGAGGTCGAAGCCATTTCGACCAATTTGGTCGAATGTCACAAACATATTTTATGTACGACATTTCTTAATATAAATTACGTGCTTTGAACACTCGGAAAATATTGTCAAATGCTTAAATTACCTTTTAAAATCTCAACAATTTTTTTCATATTGTCGAACTGATAATTAAAAATTTTATACGTATGCGAAAATACTGCAAATAAAGTTAATAAAGCAGTTACTCTTCATTTATCAAGCCGTTTCAAATGGGTAATTCGTTTTTTGATATCTTATTTATTTTTTGATTATTTGTTATAATTTGTATCACATTTTGTCATTTCCTACAAAACTGTTGCCAAATATAACATACGACAAAATTTTACTGAAAAAAATCATTCATAAATTCCAAGGTAATTAAGAATAAACAATAAAAATGAAATAGTTTAAGATTTTTGTGATTTCTGTTCAGGTTAAAATAAAATAGGGTATAATTATACCAGTGGTACCACAATGGACTTTAAATCTAGTCTAAGTGAGCCCCATTCTTGGGGCTACCACCTAACCTAACCTAACCTAAGATTTTTGTGAACAAGTAATTTTTTCCAAGACTTTGGAAAAAATCTATAGTCGCCTTTTTGAGAAATTTAATTCCAAACTTCAATTGCAATTTCCTAAAAGTCTTCAAATGTAATATACGACATCTAATAGGCCCTGATTTAACCCCACTACGCTGTTTTTTTTTAAACTCTATTAGAACTTTTAGTACAGCATTAAATACACGTAACTGTAGGTTCGGTTTATAGAATAGGCCAAAAATTGTACATTTACATTCTTCAATAAAATTCCTTTGCATTGGTAAAAAAAATACATATCCAATAAATTAAACATATGCACATACATACATATGTACCTGTAAAATTTACGCAATTTGTGTTTGAAATACAATAAAATTTAAAAAAAATCTCCCATGTCTTTATTCAAAATAGTGGCAATATTGGGCGTCCGCCGTCGAAAACTGTTTGTCAAAAAATTAAAAGTGAAACCACCACTTAATAGCGCAGTTACCCACGAACGTGTACGTGGCATAGCGTAGACGGCGGTAGAATCTCATTTTTACAAAAACTCATTACCGTAGCCTTAGCGTAGAAATCAGCTGTTCTCTCATTGCATACAACTCGCTTCTTTTTGTTTAGTTCGCTCACTTTAATACAATGTTGCCATTGATTTATATATACATATGTTTTTGCATAAAATTACAATTTTAGTTAATATTTTTATAATGTAAATGATCGAATCGAAGTGCTGACCTGTTTAAATAATGTATTATGCTATAATCTGCTATATTCGGTAGTATTTTTCTAATCATTTAAGAATATTTCAAGTATTTGGAAAATAACTTTTTAATGATTTCAAAAAGTACGCGGTGGCAACCTTGTACGAGAATTATGAGAGAGAGAACAATCAGCTGATACGTTTCTACGGAAAAAAACAAATTTGTTTGGATTTCCTACGTAAGTTCTCCGTCAACACGAAAATCCTACGATGGTGAGTTTTCATTAACAAGGCGCTCTCATAAGATAGGTCGTGTCAGCTGACACCTACGGCAAAGATAATATGATACGAAACTTCTCTCTTTTGCGCGCTGCGAGAGCCCATCATTTCACATTTTGGGCTGGCAACAAAGCCGAATCATGGGCTGCTGTTATTTTGATTTGGATTAAAAAAGCGAGTAAATTTTATTTTTTTATAGAATGTGTCTTGAAATCTCGAAATTAAGAATTAAATTTAATATATAAGTTTTAGCAAACTATGAAGGTTTTTATTTACATACAAATATTGTATTTGATTTTAAAAATATATACCAAAACTATTTTTTCAAAGCGAACTGGGTAAATATTGCATTTCAATATACATGAATAAACAAGTTTATAAGAAAACACGCTACGCTTTTTACAATATATGAATTTCTGCGAAATTTTAATTGTTTTGATTTTATATACATATATTATCTTCTGGCATTAAGGTAAATAGCATCTCTTATTTACCCTTATTTTTATTGCATTTTCATTCATTCTGTTAGCAAACCTCAACGTTGGCGAAGAAACTGCAAAATCTCCAAAAAATTAAATAAAAATCCCCAGATACTATTTCTACATAGTGGTTCTTTTAGAAAATGTTATAAAAGATGCGCCTTTTGACAGCGCTCTCTCGAAACAAAGAGTTTCGTATCATATTATCTTTGCCTACGGCCGTTCTACGTCGGTGGGTAACTGCGCTTTAAAATGTTTGTATCATGAAAACTCTCGTGAGACCGCATACCAAAAGCGCATTTTTTTTAACATTTTCCAATGATGCCACTATGAAAGAAACCAGATCTGGTAATAACCATTGAATTTTTTGTAGATTTGATGAATTTAATACGACCATTGCGTTATGCAGACGTAAATAATACAAATAAAATAAAGTAACAAGTAAAATACGGGTATTAATGAAAAAAATTATAAATTTATGAGTTCATGGTATACCAACAATTTTAACTGGAATAAAAAATATCAGTTTTCACATAATCAAACATATCAATTCAATCGAAATGTGTATGTTTATGTTTGTATGTAGTATATACAGTATGTAGTTAAAAAGTATTTAAAAAATTAATATATTAACAGTTTAGTTATCTTTGTATTTTTAATTTTTTTTTAATTAAATAAATATAATTCTGTAATATTTGAACTTGAAAATACTTTTTGAATTAACCGCACACAATATATTCATGAGTTGTTTCTATTTGTCAATGTCTTCATCACTACTCTAATCAAATGTCATATTTCGAAAACTCTGTAGATTCTTTCAATTATTTTAAGTATTTACAATTTTATTTGACAACTAATAATCATCTGTTTGCAAAGATAAGATCAACGAAAAAATTAAACGCAAAATCTTAAACTAGACTTTAATTCGACTTAAAAATGCATTGTTATACCGGCTCAAAGTGCCAAACAATAGCATTTTGAGTTAAGGATCAGTTAGTCAAGACTTAACTTAACTTAAGCCAACCTGTTATATGGAAAGCCGGGCAAGCGATTAGTCAACACTTAACTTACCGTAAGAAACCTAAGAATCTGTTGATTTTAAGGCTCAGTTAGTCAAGACTTCACTTAACTTAAGCCAACCTGTTATATGGAAAGCAGTGCAATCGATTAGTCAACACTTAACCTTACCGTAAAAAACTTAAGAATCTGTTGATTTTAGATTCTTAACCCGACATCTCCACAGAAAATAGTTGATGTTCTAACATCTGTCATTTTGGCAGGAAAAAATTAAAAATGTTTTGTCAATTTTTATGTGTGGGCAGTTTGATGTCTTGATATATAATAAAGCGCAAATATGCTGAAATTAATACAATAAATATGGTTTCTTTCCTCCCAAATACGTAAACATTAATAAATGCAATAGAAAACAACTCAGTTTTTGCTTCTGAATGAAAGTATCTTCGATGTTGACCCCACAAAATTTACAGCCAAATTAAAAATTAGCTGTCAAAGTAAAAAAGTGACAGCTTATTTCATACAATAGATGCCAAGACATAAACGCTTACAGAAATGGCTGACAATATATTTTCTGACATCAGCTATTTTCTGTGGAGATGTCGGGTAAGTTTCGGCCTTACGGGCGGTCTTCACCTGCTTTCAATGCTAGGTTGCTTTCTGCTTCTTGTCGTCGCAAGCGAGAGAGAGATTTGTTCACTGGGCATTTTGAAAGCATACTTTTTCATTTGCAACATGTCGTAGAGCAAGAAGGTTCGAGCCCTGCGTGCTATTCAAACTCCAAACCCACTCATATTGTCGGTATAAATTAATTAATTTACAAAGATCAGTAACGCGACACTCGATTTTATCAATATATCTTATTAAAAGGCTTTTTTGTGCTCGAAGAGCCTATGATAAACGATGTTGCCACAATGAAAGATGCTACGAAGTGCGAAAATGGCTGTCAACCTACAAAAATGACAGTTGAAAGCAAGCGAGCGCTCGATTACCGATAGGTTTGCTAGACGAAGCATACTTTCAACTTTGTGCGGTCTTCACGTGCGATATGTCGCTTGCTTTCAGAAGTAAGCGAGCGTTGAAAGCAGGTGAAGACCGCAAGTAAGGTATATTGAGAGCGGTGAGAATCAGGCTTACCAGATCTGACATTTACAATTTTTGAAAATAAATGTATGCAAAAAATACATTCAAATCGAGTTTATTTGATGTGGTAACATAGGCGGCGAACCGTCAAATAACTGAAATTAAAATTATAGACAAAAAGATTTAAACATAAAAATAAATGACGAAAAGTTAATCGTGTCCTCCAATGAAGAACTGTACGATAAATTCTGCCCTGCATGTAAATCGGCACAACAAGAAGTCTCTATTTATCGGGTGGATTTGCCACCACCATTTCCTGCGATACAAAAATAATCACACAAGTGCTTTTATTTACTACCTTGTACTTTGCGTCAACGGAGATATTCAAAGAATAATATGCAACAAAAATTAATCATCAAAAATTGAGTTGACCTGTTGAGTAATCGTCTCCAATTCTTAAGTTAAGTCTTGACTAACTGAGCCTTTAGGTTGCAAATGATATGGCCACTACCGTACATAAGTACATGCATATGTATATAAGTACAAGCATATGTATATAAATACATGCATATGTATGTATATATTTACATACATTGCATGGAACATATATATGTACATATGTACATACATTGCATGGAACATATATATGTACATACATATGAATATACGACCCACTTTCCCATGCCTTGATTGTTCGTGTCTTGTTTGCTAACCTACTTGAGGTTCGATCTGGTTGTTTATTGCGAATTTGTTTACCTTCTGTAGTATTAAGTGACTTCAAATCTTTTGAGATAAAATCTAGTTGCGATTTTAATATATCTTCCTTTGTTTTCCGGGGCAACATACTACGTATAAAACTGGAAACACTTTGTGTCGTAGGTAGATTTTTTGGTGAACTATTCGTTCTTACACGCATGCAACGATGGCGCAACAGGCTACCAGTTCCACTTCTAGGCGCATATGACAAAATCTCTGCGCAATGGTTACAACGGGCAAAGTTTTCCACAGTATCCAAAAATTTTATTACTTGAAAATGCTTCCACACAGAACTACGGACGGAAGTAGGAGTGAAGAAGGAATATCTTCTATCCTCGTTCCTAAGATGGAGTTCTATTTCCGATTTCCTTTTACTACTCATTGTTGATTTCAAATTTGGATATTTTCTATAAAATAAAATAAAAAGTTTCACTTTGCATAAAAACAGGTTGTAGTTATGAACGCACGATAGAGATACTGTTCGTGTCGACTCACGCACGAAGTCGTGAAATGCATGGAAAGAAGAGCTGCCAGATTATTGGACGAAAAATTTTTAATCATTTCATTTCCGCTTGATGGGAGGTATGGAGGAAATTTGTTCAAATTTATAAATGGGAAACAATAGTAAACTCTTAAAATAATCTTTTCGGTAATATGCATATTCGCCAAAAACACCGAGGAGTATTACTTTAAAAATTTCGGAGTTTCTATTTAAAGCTTTCTCTGTACAGAATTATTATGAAATTATTGTACAAACGTAAAATTGTGGGTATTTTAAAAGTTGCAAATTCTTCAAATTTAAAGCAAAAGTCTCCATTACATGATAGCCAATCAGATGGAGCCAACACAAAATCAATAAAAGTGTTGTTGCCAGATCCAAAAAAGATATGAACTAAACTAATCATTATGCCAAACTACTTCTGCAATATAAACTTTGAACTTATGATATATATATATATATTTCAAAGACAGTTAAAGGAACACACACAAAACAATATCGCTGTTTAATAATAACGAGTTTATTAAAAAACATGAACAATTTTAGTGTGGTATCACCGTACATAGCTACATACGTAGAACTCTCCACTACAAAGAAATCAATTTGCGTTCACCATCCGAAGCCGGTAGATCGACATATGTTGAGTTAATTATTTTACTGATTATATTTTTTAACAAACCAGAATATAAAATCCGTGATTTCAACTGATATTGCGATCACATAAAAACAAGTTATCAACCTAAGTGAAGATACAATGTATAGGTTATTGGTGATTCTTTGCGTCTGTGTGGCATTGGTTAAGGGCGCAGAACAGGATGTGCTTGAATTGTCTGATGATAACTTTAATTCTGTGTTAAAACAACATGAAACTACATTGGTTATGTTTTATGCACCATGGTAAGCTTCAAAATTCAAAGTTTCAATAATTAAATTAAGCAAGATGTTTTCTGTGTATTTTACGATAAATCTTCCAAAGATTTTAATAACACGTCATCTTTCCGGGAAGCCATTTTTTTTTTTCTTTGTGGAAATGTCTCCTCGACAATATCTGCAAATCAACAAAGAGAATGGGAAAAGAAGTCACGTTGTTAAATTAAACTTGCTCATCAAGTAAAACAATTGTTTGCTTTTCCTATAGAGTCTATGCGCATATTCTTAGATGAAATTGCCAAGGGCGTGTCCAGGTGCATTCTATGCATCTCCTTAGTCTTTTTACCGTGCAAATTAGTTTACAGATTTATTTACGTATGTATGTAAATAAAGGGCACATCATTTTAGTAATTTAGCGATTTGAAGGTTTGTTTCAGCTGAAATGTTTTATTATGGCACACATAAATTCTGTTATTCAAAGCCTTGATATTATTAGTTGAAAATTATTATAAGTTGTGTTTCAGATGCAGTAAGGTTTCCGATCGAAGTTACACAGTTTTTTTTGTAATTTCCTTATCTTCTGAAACATCCCCGTAAAAGCGGTAAGTGGCACTAAGAGGCCAACCTCTAATTTACTGCCAAACATTTTTCATGTACATACATACAAATTGTATGGGACTAACTGAAATTGATAGTAAAAAAAGCAAAAAGCGCCTTAATTGAGGCAATTAGCAAGTAGTCGACTAAATTAAGCGTTGTTTGAACGCAGATAATTTGTACGAATTGTCACGATTTTTGTCAAATCGCTTTCACGGTGTGCACAAAAGGCGAAATTGAGAAGAAAAATACATTTAATTTTGAGGGGAAATTGCAATTCTCGCTGGGAAAATGTTTGCCTTGAGTAAAATTTTCGGAAAAAAGTTTAAAATTTTTAAAACAAATGTGAATTCAATAAAGAGTAGTAAAAATTCGAATTACATAATTGCCTTATTTTGACAATTCTGTAGGGAAAACACACGTTATTTGTTTCTAGTTGTTTGTTAGTTTATAAATTAAAGCGCTATTTTTTTTTATAATTTTACGCACTTAAAATACGTTTAACACTTAAAATCAGCTTTCACTTCGTTATTTTTTCCTTCATATTATTTGTTTAATTTCCTTGCAAAATGTCAACGGCCGCGGAAAGGCGTCAGATTTACATATATGTATCTATCGCTCTTAAAAGTCTTAGGGACAGTTTTTCGGTGCTGGTTTAAACTAAGTTTAGTTAAACTCAGCTTTAATTTAAACTTAGTTTCCGTGCGCTTAATTAAATTTGTTCCAACTAAAACAGAGTACTGAGTTTAAACTTATTTTAAGCGACAAACAGAGTTCAACTTGCACTGAAAAACTGGCCTTTAGTAAAATATATAATTCAAATAAATTTCCTTGGACTGTTGAGAAAACAACTAACTTGATTTTACAGGTGTTAATTTGTGAAATTAATTTTACCGCAATTTCAAGGAAGATGGGTTCTAAAACGGGATATATTTATTTATGTTCATGCATAAGTAGATGTTTATGATTAATTATTGTTTAAAAACTAAGTTTTGCCAAATATCCACAGAAATTTCGATCTTTTTCGTATAAGATTTTAAATTATTATCTTCGACTTTAGGTGTGGGCATTGTAAAAGACTAAAACCAGAGTATGCCAAGGCAGCCGAAATTGTGAAAGATGACGATCCTCCAATTACTTTGGCAAAGGTGAGTTTAATTTGTCTCTTAATTGGAATGCCAAATTGTGTCATGTAAAAATATATAATTGTGCAGGTTGACTGTACCGAAGCCGGCAAGGAGATATGTAGTAAATTCTCCGTCAGTGGTTATCCAACACTAAAGATATTCCGTAGCGATTCCGTTTCACAGGACTATAGTGGTCCACGAGAAGCAAATGGTATCGCCAAGTATATGAGAGCTCAAGTTGGTCCGGCTTCAAGAGCAATCAAGTCGGTCGATGAATTAAATAAATTCCTTGACACGAAGGACACATCGTTATTCGGTTTCTTTGAAGATCCGGATGTAGCTTTAGCTAAATTGTTCCAGAAATATTCTGACAATAATCGCGAGAAGTATCGTTTTGGCCATAGTAGTAATGCTGACGTGTTAAAAAAATATGGAGAAACGTAAGTGAATGCGGAATATTAAGAGATGAAATACTGAAATAATCTAGAAGACTGATTAAATTTTAATATATATATATGTACATATATACTGAACATATATTTTGTAACTCTACAAAAAAAAATAAAACAAAAATTATTTTTTCCCTCTACTACAATTATATATATTTTTTATGTGGATGCTGTGTATAGTGAAAAGATTGTACTCATCCGTGCCCCGCATCTGGCCAACAAGTTTGAAGAATCAACTGTACATTTCGAGGGATCTTCTGAATCTGATTTGAGTGCCTTTATTACTCAGCATTTGTAAGTACGAATTTTTTTAATTTTTGTTTTGATTTACATATATACATACACTATACAAATATCATATAACTTTTTCCTTAGCCATGGTTTAGTCGGCCACCGTACTCAGGATACAGTGCGTGATTTCAAGAATCCGCTTATTGTCGCATATTACTCTGTTGACTACGTAAAAAATCCGAAAGGTACGAATTACTGGCGTAACCGCGTCCTGAAAGTTGCAAAAGAATTTGTCAATAAAGCAACATTCGCCATTAGTGCAAAAGATGACTTCCAAAACGAATTGAACGAATATGGTTACGATTTTGTTGGTGATAAACCAGTCATACTTGCACGAGATGAAAAGAGTCTCAAATATGCACTGAAGGAAGAATTCTCCGTTGAAAATCTCCATAACTTTGTTGAAAAGTTGTTAGATGGCGAACTCGAGCCTTACGTGAAATCGGAACCTATTCCGGAAAGCAATGATGCTCCAGTAAAAGTTGCGGTTGCGAAAAACTTTGACGAAGTAGTCATTAATAACAACAAAGATACATTGGTGGAATTCTATGCTCCGTGGTGTGGACACTGTAAGAAATTGGCACCAATATTTGATGAGGTTGCCGAAAAATTGATCGACGAAGACGTAGATATTGTCAAAATAGATGCTACTGCCAACGACGTACCACCGGAGTTCAACGTCCGAGGATTCCCGACACTTTTCTGGCTGCCTAAGGATGCCAAGAATAAGCCGGTTGCGTACAACGAAGGTCGTGAAGCAGATGACTTTATCAAGTACATTGCAAAACATGCTACGGAGGAGCTCAGAGGATTTGACCGTAGTGGTAAACCTAAGAAGACCGAACTGTAAAAGTAAAACTGAGATTAGTAATAGTGGCGGCATGAGAACTTGATGTTGGGAATAAAATCAATAGAATGAGAAGCAAGTGTTAACTTTTCCATTACAAAAATTTAAACATTGTAGAAAATTAGTTCCGCTAATTGCAGGCGCTTTACGAGTTTTCTTTCGTATAAGCGTTATTATAAATAGTGATTAAACAACTTTTTTAATTTGAATAAAGTTTAAGGATATAAAGACACTTATATGTCGGCTGATTTATTTAGGCTAAATATTTGTTTATAAACTAATTTATATTTATGCCTTGTTCTACATAGCCCAGAAGATTTTATATAAGTACTTAATACTTTCTCAACTACTGAACGGTCTTAGTCGATCGACGCAATTTTTGCCAAAGCTTTTCGATATCAAAATATTTTCTGGCAATAATATGAGACGACTAATTTTTTTACCATAAAGACATGTGAATGTAGCTTTCAACTTATTTTTCTTTTTATTTTGAATAGTTTGTTTATAAAAATCGATCCATTTATTTTAAACGAAAGTTAGTTTTGTAATTTAATTGTTTATTGGAAATGTAGTTAATTAAATACATACATACACACACATATATATTCAGTCACAATATGGAAAATGGGAGCAGCTGCAGTGTAACGCCAACCACTTCGGTCTTTTTAGTTTAGTTTGTAATTTACAGTCGCGCGGCAAATTAATTGTTCTCATTGATTACCGGAGGGTTAGGATGCATAAGCTCTATATAATAGTCGGGCAAAAATGAATGCTCACTTTTACCTTTGATACTTTCGAATGTTATCGTACCACGGCTGGAGTTGAAATAAAATTCGAAAACGGTATATGGACAATTTACATCGCTCATTAGTGAACGTATGCGATTTAAAAATTCAATCAAAAACGTGGCGCATACATTTGGTGTCCAATGACACTATTGAACAAATTTAAGATTAAGAAAGTTTCAAACCATGGATGACATTTTCCCACTTACCGCTCCTTGCTTTGGTAGAGAACGTACCTCAGTTCGTTCAATGCGATGTACCAATCCCCGTTCATTCCGCAAACCCACAAAAAGGTCTTGTATCCCAACTAAAAACGATTGGCACCACCAATTGCGTGTTTTGTGACGATTATAAGACTGAATTTGATATCTATTTAAGTTTCCTTGTCGAACTTTGAGTTCAACAAATTTTAAATTTTCCAAACCAGTAGCATTATCCCCTTCCCTGAAAATATCGTTGTTCTACAATATATGTACATATGTAAAAATTCGTTTGACAGTATGTTCTTACAGAAGAACAGGTTGTTCACTAACGATAGCATCCATTTCAGCGCCATAAAGCATTTCCAATCCTCCAAGTTTAGTTGTAAAAACACAAGAAAATTCACCGCATTCGTCTACTGGGGCGCTGGTTTCCGGTTCAAGAAAAGGCGATTCTATATTGTATAGGTAGAGTTAAGAAATATATTTCATATTCTGATTTAAGTACCTGAGAGGCAATATTGTTCAAACTTAAAGCCATATGAACAAAACATCCGCTGCTTTTCAGTTTCTCTGGCACGTTGCAATTTTTCATGCTCCGTGTCACGCTTACGGAGATAGAAAGTTCCATTGAAACGCGTTACAACAATAGACCAATCATCTCGAACTTCATACGGGGTGCTCATCAATAAACGTAAAAGACCTCGCCAACATACAAACTCAGCATTAAGACTTCGTTGAGAAGTTTCAGACGAAGCCAGTTGCTTAGTGAGTCGATCGCTGTGATCAAAAATAAACTTAAATATATGATCGAGTCCCTCATCATAGGTACATTCGGGTTTTCTTATAACTGATTGCATTCCATCATTAAGATCAAGCGGAAACTTCTTGGCTGTCGGTGGTTTGTAATAGCGTAGTTGCTGCGCGGAACTCTCATATTCCCTTAATATCCCACCCACAATGCTAAAATATCCAATCGGCTTAGGCTTTTCGAATTGTGGGAAAGGCAAAATTTCACTCCTGTCGGGCCTTACACGCAAACCGGTGTCAGACTTTGGAAACATTTTTTTTTGTTCGGAAGATGTCTGCATTTCCAAACAATTTTTAAATGAACGTAGATCTTCCTGCACCGGTAAGGCGAATTTACTAAGTCTGCGTTCAGACAGGGAAACTTTTGTCGCGGCAACTCGTTACTTGTTGAAGAGGGAGTGACGAGGAAATGGGAAGGGCACCGAGTTGCTCGTGCTCGGGCGACACGCTGTGTGTTCATTCATTCCTTTTTATTTATTAATTCTTTCAGTGGTTGCAGTTCTAAATGAATACATACGGTAAGTTGAGAAATGAAATTTGGTTCTTATTTTTTTGTTATTAAATATACACGTATGTATGCATATACATATTAACCACGAACGAATTACATATTAACATGAATATTTCAGAATATTTATTTATAATCACAAATTTTGTCAGAAGTTGTAAATGCAGCGTAAGCAAAGCGTACAGAAATTTGCGAAAATAATATAAAATAAAATGTCAGAAAATTGCCTGAACAGAGTTGCTCTGTGTGAACGCGACGAGCAACACCAAAAGGGAAATTGCCGATAATAAGCAACAAAAGTTTCTCTGTCTGAACGCGGTCTAAGGTGTCGAGCGTATGAACGCGAATTCAATAAGGTGGTGTTGAGGGGACAGCTGTTTTCTCGCTTTGCTAGACTGAGGGCAGAGAACAAGGCGAATTTATCAAGGTGGTGGTAAGCGTATATATGTAAGTAAAAGGCCTCCATGTAATTTGTTGCTGCTTTGCTGGACTGAATGTCAAATTTCTGTAGGTGATTTACAAGCCAATCAGAACGAAGCGCTTTGACGTTCAGTCCAAGACGAAATTAAGTTCTCTAGTCCTAAGTCCTAGTAAATATAGCAAGGCGAATTATATAGGGTGTCCTTGCGGCGCCAGCTGGTTTTTTCGCTTTGGTGAGCACTATGTCAAACTGCTTCGTTCTGATTGGCTGCCAATCAAGGCACATTCAATACGTAGCAAGAACGATAAAAAACAATAGTATTTTCTAAATCGTGAATAGGTAGCAGCAGTAGAAAAATTGAAAAAAATAAATTTGAGCTCGGTATATATTGTTTTTGCTTTTAAAAGCTAAAATTTCAAAAATATTTTATCAACTACCTTGAATTGTACTGAAAGCATTCTTATCACAACGAAATTCAAAATTTGACAATTCAAATTAAAATATTAAAAAAGTTCAAAAAAAAAGTTTGCTGCGGCTACCTATTTGATGTGCCTTGTCTGCCAATATAAATGTCTAATGGTGTTTGACAAAATGCTCACCAAAAAGAAAAAACAAAATACATGTTGGTTTTTTACTTATATGCGGTTACCGCCACCTTATTGAATCCACCTTGAAAGATAGTAAGATTTACGATTTTAAGTTCTTTGGCCATAGTCAAGATGTATCTAAATTATTGAGTTATGGCCCTAGTGAATTCCATTCATACTAGCTGTCTTGCCGGAAATAATTTTTAACGTGTGTTTAGGTAATTTTGAACATCACATCGCTATGCAAATTTCTGACAAAATATATGTCTTCTAATTGGAATCAATAGCCACTAATTAAAAACAAACAGCCTAAATGATAAATTTAAACCGCTATTTTGTAAACTTTAATAGGCATTTATGTACATATATGTATATTTAAAATAAATTAGTTTACATTGCAAATTTAAGTTTGTTTTATAGATATGTACATACACATCTCCATACGTACGTTTTCACTTTACACTATTGCCATTTTTGATTTTTAGGCATGCAAATCCAAATCAATCCTTTAAGCATCGGACTGACATCAGAATGTGCATACATCTTTGCCTGCATAGGGAAAATTTTAGAAGTATAATATAAAAAAAATTGCAAAATTTTTTGTTGTTATTACAAGCCTCTCTTTATTATCTTTACCTACATCCTTCACTTTAATTTCGTACCCAATCCATTCAATGATGAATTGTTATAAACAGCTTGCCTCTACTGTGCCTATTTCGCAATAATACGTTTTTGCTATTAGTCCAATAGCAATATTCTCTTGAATAATATTACATACATAGGTATTTTTTCACTTATTTAAAAATATCACATTACAGGGTTTGCACATAGCGGCGTACTATTTTTGCTTTGTGTATGCATATAAATCGTACAATAAATATAATAAGAACTACACTGGCTACATAACCCACTGCCAAAGCAGCGCGTTTACGCCTACGCCAACGTTGATAATCATGCCACGTTGTGAACCGATTTCGATATTCATAATGCAGCTCAAAGCTACTTCTTCGAGGAAAAAATGAAAGGTAGAAGTCCTCCAACAAATGCCGTATAAGTTCATTATTTTCAGCATTGTTAGGCTCCAAATTGTCATTAATGCAATTAAATTTCCTATAATAGAAGATGTTAATATGTATGTATAACAATACAAATATATGTATGTACATATGTATATAACCATTATCGTATTTTACCTTGGATTACGTCGTATTTTATCAAATCCATCCACTACGTCTGAAATGTTGGAAGTTAGCATCATGAAATTGTTATGGATAGCACGTTTTGAATTTATGTTATATTTGTATTTAGCACGTGTGGCAAAATTAGTTTCTAGCGCCTCTGCCAAAAGATGACAGTGTGCAACCAACTCACGAGTTATAGTTGGCTATAAGTGTAAACAAATATTAAAACTATATACTATGTCTGTGCATATGTAACTTACAAATTTAAAATAAAAACCGTTATATTTATACTAACCACATTCGAGTCTTCATAACGCTCATAAACAAGAGTAGAGAAATGATCAGTGCTTTTATATGATATATGTAAGTCACGAGAGCAGTTGCCTACCACTTCTTCGAAGAAACGAACTGCTGACCAATCCAGTGGCAAGGGATACATACGTGCCAAAAAAGTGCGTACCTCGCGATCAGACAACGTATGCGAGCCGTCAGTATCAAATTCATTGAAAACTTGCTCAATCGTGAGATTTATGGTTTCACTCATTAGAAATGAGTAATATGCGAAAGCAAACTGTACGTCTTCTATGGAGCGAAATCGATTGGACATGGTAACTTCAATTTCCTTGGCAAATTTTTCCTGCATCGCATTTACTATATCTCGATCTAATAAGAATCCTACATGCGCCAGCACGTTGCGCGCTTTAAACCCATAATGCCGGTTTAACAGCATGTTTGTGTGTATCAGGGAATGCGAGTATATGTCCTTGCTGGATACGTTTTTTGACGTTTTTGGTAATTCTTCAAAAAACTTGTTTGTAGGGAGAGGAATAGGACTAGATAAGATTTGTTCTTTAGCTTGAGCAATTGATTTTAATTGGGAATTGTAATTGTCGACAATGTGTCTCAACTCTGCAAGAGTACTGAGATTCTTATGACGCACCAGTTCGCGAAAATATGAACTATTGCGTTGGGCGGAATGTTTCTTGCTACGGAATTTTTTTCGTAATGGAAAATGTCTTATATCTGCAGGAACAGTCTGGTTTATTTGATTGAGTTGGGCGTTCGTGGGCTTTTCAGGTTCATCCCTATTAAAATCGAGCGTATTTTCTTCACTATTGCTTGTTCTAAACATACTACAATCACCTCCATCATATTGACACTTGGCGATATTGCAATGTCGGTCACATGCCCCGTCACCGATGTAAGTCCAAGGACAATCTTCTGCACAATCCGGGACCATCCAGGCTTGATAAATACGAACACCCTCCGACTCAGTATACAGATCCTCTGGGTAGAGTGGGGCGCCCAGAAAAATATCATCATTCAAATAGAGAAAGCGTTGCGACAATTTTGGTATGCGATGTATGAAATTTTCAATGGCTGAGCTGGAAAATGTAGGCAACAATTCTGGCTTTGGTGTAAGAACTTTGTGCGGCACTACCGTAACTTTTTCATAGCTGAGATCGAGCCAATGTGGAATTTGTCCATTGGTGACTATGTAAACATGTCGAACCCAAGGAGCATATTTTTCAATAGAGCGCAGTGAGTAGCGTAGTTCATTTTTATCGTCAAATCGCGCATGATCATATGAAGGATTATGTTGTTGTACCGACTCAATGAATACAGGATCGGAACCGTTGACCCAAGTGTATACTACATCAATGGGTTCACAGTAAGGCAACAATTTGTTCGATATTTTTTGCTTTAAAAGGAAATAATCTTAAATGCGTTAAAAGTACTACTTAATTTTTGATTCACTTACCGGCAAGGATAGCCACAAACAAATTGAAAATACGCCGAAAATGATGAGCAGACGCCGCCGCCGCATCCGTTTCCAGCTGTTTCTCAGCATTCGAAACCACTTTCTTTGCATTCGCATACCGCTTTGTTTATTAATTTAGTAGATCAACGCATTTTGTTTAGTTAGTTATGAAAGTTGATTAGCCATCAACACAAACTTAAGGCTCAGTTAGTCAAGACTTAACTTAACTTAAGCCAACCTGTTATATGGAAAGCCGTGCAAGCGATTAGTCAACACTTAAGGGCCGTACACATAAAGGGCCGTACACATACAACTTTCCTCGCTTTACTTGACAATTCGAAATTTAACAACAAAGCATGAGGTGTAGAAGGTTTGCTACATAGAACGCTTTGACAGTTTCTACGTAAGTGGTTTATTTTCAATTGTTATTTGTGTCTATTCCAAATATTTTGTTTAATAAAATATTAAGAAATGAGTTTTACTTATATAATTAATTGGTAGTTATGCTACTTATGTATGTTTCAAAGTCGCGAATGTAATAAACTATATTGAGGCCGAGCATATTTCGACAACATACATAAAAACCGATCAAAGAGGTGTTTTATTTGCTATTTATTAATATTTCTCTTCTTTTATCTTTTTAAAAGTAATTATACTCGCAAAAACTATGAAATACTAGTAAATTTTGTGAATCGTGTGTATATGCACACAGAAATAAAATGGAAATGCAAACAGTTGGTTGTCAAAGTTTACAAATGTTGAGAGTTCGCCATGATTTTGCTTCGTTTTGCTTTGCTTTACTTTTCTCGCCTTGTATTTAGCAGCACTCATATAACATCAGGTCTTCAACTTATCTGTCAAAGCGAAACTCTGAAGCAAAGCAAAGCGAAAGTCTTATGTGTACGGCCCTTAAGACTTTCGCTTTGATTCAGAGTTTCGCTTTGACAGATAAGTTAAAGTACAGATGTTATATGAGTGCTGCTAAATACAAGGCGTGAAAAGTAAAACAAAGCAAAACGAAGAAAAATCATGGCGAACTCTCAACTTTTGTACACTTTGACAACGAACTGTTTGCATTTCCATTTTATTTCTGCGTGCATATACAACGATTTAGAAAAATTACTAGTATTTCATAGTTTTTGCGTGTATAATTACTTTTAAAAAGATATAAGAAGAGATCAGTTTTTATTTATTTTGTCGAAATACGCTCGGCCTCAATAAAGTTTATTACACTTGCGACTTTGAAACATACATAAGTAGCATAACAACCACTTAATTATATAAGTAAAAATCATTTCTTATTCTTTTATTAAACAAAATACAAAATACACAAATAACAATTGAAAACAAACCACTAACGTAGAAACTGTCAAAGCGTTCTATGTAGCAAACCTTCTACACCTCATGATTTGTTGTTAAATTTCTTAAGTTTCGGCCTTACGTAAATTGAGAGCGGTGAGAGAATCAGGCTTGCCAGATCCTGACATTTATATTTTTTGAGAATAAATGTATGCAAAAATTACATTGAAAACTAGTTTATTTGATGTGGTAACATAGGCGGCGCACCGTCAAATAGCTGAAATAAAATTATGTATAGACAAAAAGTAAATAAATTTAAACATAAAAATTAATGACGATAAGTTGATCGTATCCTCCAATAAAGAACTGTACGCTAAATTCTGCCGTGGATGTAAATTGGCACAACAAATAGTTTCTATTTATCGGGTGTATTGCCACCACCTTTTCCTCTGACCTAGTGACTGCTTCTTGCACATTTTGTACATTTGTGCTAAACTTAATAACATTCGACACAATTTAATTTTCCTTAACATTTTTACAAGCAATATGCGATTCAAAAATAATCACACAAGTGCTTTTATTCACTACTTTGTACTTTGTGTCAACGGAGATATTCAAAGAACAATATGCGCCAAAAATTAATCATCAAAAATTAAGTTGGCATGTTGAGTAATCGTCTCCAATTCTTAAGTTTAATTAAGTTAAGTCTTGACTAACTGACCCTTTAGTTAATGATCAGCTGATAATAAACCAGGTTGCCAGAGCTCAGAAAAAATAAAACGGGGAATAACTTATATAACACCACATCTCCGAAGGAAATAACTCATTGCTTGCCATGTATCATTTTGAGGGCAATTGCTTTGTCAAGCTTTGTCGATGTTGCATCCTTGAATATTCAGACTAATAAGCGCTTTTGTGATTTTGAATATATATTTGTCTAGCTCCCTATTGGGGTCAAAGGCCTCCCCTGAACTTCATTTAATTCTACATTTGGGTATTTATTCTGTGATATTACAAAATATATGTGATATCTGCAAGAAAGCTACGCAAAGCACAGTTGCTTTGAGCGACTTATGGCAAATTTGGGAGATCCCATGCTGGACCGTAAAAGATTGATGTCAACAGTGCCGTCAGGGCTCCTGTACGGGACGGAAAAGTGGGCTTACACTTTTAAATTTAAAAATACCGGACACAAATGCCCTCAGTTATAGTCGGGTTTAGGCCGACGTTGTTGTTGTAGCAGCATAAAACAAGCTGTCACTTTGTTACTTTGACAGCTAATTTTTCATTTGACCGTTAACTTCGTTGGGTCAACATTGAAGATATTTTCATTCAGAAGCAAAACCTGAGTTGTTTTATATTGCATTTATTAATGTTTACCTATTCGGGATGGAAAAAACATATTTCTTGTAATATTTTCAGCATATTTGCGCTTTGACGTTATCTTACAAAAGCTTATGTCAAGACCTTAAACAGCCCACATATAAAAATTGGGAATATATTTCTCACATTTTTCAGTCTAAATGACAGATGTTAGAACATCAGCTATTTTCTGTGGAGATGTCGGGTTACTCATGGTAGCAATAAGAAATTAAATAAGGGAACAAATACCCGAAACCGTTCCAGGCAAAAATGATAAATTAGAAGATTGCAAAATTTTTACGTCATAGCATTTAGAATATAAGTTACTTCAACCATGTTGGTACTTTTAATTCGCTTCGTACTCATATACAGCACGCTATGAGGTAAAAATGTCCCAATCTTATAACTCATCATTCTTGCTTATTTATTATTCTTGATTTCAGGAATTCACGATGCAGAATTCCGATGTTCGGTTACTTAAAATTTTTCGGATTTGACAGTTAAGTAATGTTAAATTAAAAACAAAGCTCGTTTACACCCGATTCAAACGGTTACGGTACATGAAAATACAATTTTTGATATTTCCTCTTTGTATATAGTTCTTGCTTTTACATCTTTTACTTCAATTAAATTCAAGATTTAAGTTTTTGCTATTTCAATAAAACGCAATCAAAGAAATTGAAGCAATTTGTACGGACCTCAACTCACTTCGCCATCTTCTTTGTATATATATTAAAATCTTTCTAGGCGAAAAACTTCACTTTAAAAACGATTTTCTGTGGCTGAAAAAGGTTTTAATAACCCGAAATCTCCACAGAAAATAGCTGATGTTCTAACATCTGTCATTTTGGCATAAAAAAATGCAAATGTTTTGTCAATTTGTATGTGTGGGCAGTTTGATGTCTTGAAATAAACAATTGTAAGATGGCGTCAAACAAGTAAGTTCGTTTAGTAAAGCGCAAATGTGCTGAAAATAATACAACAAATATGTTTTGTTTCCTCCCAAATACGTAAACATTAATAAATGCAATAGAAAATAACTCAGTTTTTGCTTCTGAATGAAAAAAATGTTGACCCCACGAAATTTACAGCCAAATTAAAAATTAGCTGTCAAATTAACAAAATGAGAGCTTATTTCATACAATAGATGCCAAAACATAAACGCTGACATAAATGGCTGACATGAAGAAATAAGCGGTCTCCATTGACAATATATTTTCTTATATCTATTTTAGGACATCATATTTCCTGTGAAGATGTCGGGTAAGGAACGCCTTAAAAGCAAATCGGTTCATGATCATATCTTAGAAAATATTGCGAATAGATATCTTTAAAACAAAATAATAACATGCATCACTGTGAGTCACGGGTTCGATAAATTTTTGGATGTTCGAACTTCGAAAACTATTCAATTCGAATATATCACATGACTGTCATATGCAGATAGAGAGAATTTTGCATTTTGACAGGGCAAATTTTCATGGGAAGGTGAAAACGTTTTAATTTTTGCCATAAATTCCCTTATAATTTTGTTGATTTTTGGCTTGGTCGACTTTTAATTTAAACACTATTTATTTAAAACTTATTTAAAAGTTTGAGCTTCCCAGAAAGAACCGAAATGACAATCCTGCTATTGACGTTGTTCGTCATCGGAGCTGCAGCTGCAGCAACCGAGTCCCCAGTTTTGTTGGGTGGTGCAGAAAGGTAAGATACGATTTTTCTAACAGTTTTATGATTACAAATACAAGAATTTTGGTTTCTACAGCCCTGTATTATCCGCGCTGTCAACTATCAAAAATGCGGAATTTGCTAGTATTTTGAAGCCATTGTCTAAAGACCACATGATACTTGCGTTCCAAGAATACGGTGTAAGTATCTTATGATTATTGAAGTTTTACTATAGACATTTATACCCTATTTAATTTAGTTGGTTTCCCATGACTTCCTGTGCAAGCAAAATCGTACTGAGCCACAGTCATGCTATGCTCATTTAAGCACCATTTCGCCAAAAACATACTACCCACGTGTGGAAAATGTTCAAAAAGCATTAGGGATAATAGATCCGGATTACAGTGAGATTTCCATTTCCAAAAACGGTAAACTTGGAACGCCTCTCAAATGCAATCTACGCAAGGTCGCTATCTTGCGCTTCAGTGAGGAAAATGAATTGAGCCGTGAAGACACTTTAGAAGCACATGGTAAGTCTCTCTGATTAATATCCAAAACATTTTAGAAATTTATATTTTTTTTTATTATAGATTACATCATTGCAAAGATACTTAAGCAATTATCCTGCCCTACAGTTCTATTATATACTTCTACACCTGCACAGGATATCTCTGTCAATAAGCGTGAACGACGTGCGCTATCTCCCTTCGAAACTGCCGCTCCAAAAGGTGGTATTATATTTTCAGATCCAAAATTTCAAATTTTCTTCACAAAATTGTCTGTAAAGACTGGTGGTAATCCTGCCAAAGAAATTACTATTAATAGCATGGCAATCCAAGAACGAAACGCCACTGATTTCACGGTTACGTTGAAAAGTAGTGATGCTGTGGACACTATCACCTTCGATATTGAATTATTATCGGGATACTTTTATATGAAGCAATTGACTTATAATACAAATACCCAATTCCGCACTACAGATGTAAATGCGCCACCAAGTTTCTCATATTATTGTGGAAATTTAACTGTTTACTCAAATAGCGGTGATCAACTCCTTTGGAACTCTGTGCAATTCCAAGCACCTTTCGGAAGTAAAGTAAATAAAGTAGGTGATAAATATTTTGAATTCGGCGAATCGTGGAACTGTGTGGGCTTTGTTACTCCTGCAATCCTCGCCGGCCTTTTTGTAAGCTTTATTTTGCTTGCTATCGTTTTTACCGCTATTTGTTGGATGATGGATATAAACACAATGGATCGCTTTGACGATCCTAAAGGCAAGGCTATTACAATAAATACTACTGATTAGTTAAATATTGAATAATAATTGCAAGTAGTATTGCGCACCTAATTTTGCGCTGTCAGTCGCGCACACTTCATTCCCCTTTATTTGAGATATTAAGAAAATTATAAATTGCGAACTTATTACATAAATATGGCCTTTGCTGATTTAAACACCACCTTACATAAAACCAAAAAAAAAAAAATGGAAATTAGAAATGCGGTAACGAATTAATTATACTTTGTTAGAAAGGTTATATTAAAAAAAAGTTACGGCTTTTTCACTTGCAAGTTTCTCCCACAACTCTCACTGTATTTTTCCATCTCTTAGTTCAGCATCAACCACATTAAATTTTTCTTATGTTGGTTTGTGAGGATTGTAGTTGAAACTTGAGTGCCGATTCAACAGTTATTGTTAAATATGTATAATTACTATTCATTCAAGTTAAAGTTTTATTTTATTTTTTCGATTTTCGCACGATTTTGTTTTTTATTTGTGTGTGCCTTAACCGAATTTTGGTAAGAGCTGTGTTCATTCGAGCAAATATGTATATTTTGTGTGTGAATATATTTGCAAATAATAAACAACGTTATAATAACAATGTAGTATAGGACATTTGGTTTTTATACTATACACATATACAAAACATGTAACAATATATGTATATTTAATAGAGTCATGTATTAAACGGTCCACACAATATAGTGGAAGGCAATAAAGTTGTTTCTCTTTGTTGATAATTTTGCGTGTTTATATTTTTAACATCTAGTAGAAAAACAAATTTTAGCAATTATGGGTATTTGGAAGTAAATGCGATTATAAATTAAAAAGAAATGTACGTTTATATTAATATGAGACAGATAATAATAATATTTTGGCGCTTACACTATATAGCTCAGTGTTTGGCCGAGTAGAAGAACTATTTGTAGTGTTCGTCTTTATGCCGTAGCAGAAATGGTGGTACAGACTCCGAACGGTAAATATGTACATACATATGTCTTACAGAACAACCTTTTCATTGCAGAAAATATAAGTGATGGTTTTTTTTTGATTTTGTTTATGGGCATTTCCACAAAAAGGTCCACCACGAATGCAAAATTCAAACTGTTCCTGAAAACTTTTTGTTGATGAATAATAAATCTCAAATGTGCTTATTTTATAAATATAAAGGAAGTTTTATTTTCTTTCCGAAATATACAACGAATATACAAAATTTACAAAAATCTGACTCTTTTGACCAAATATACCAACTTTTTTCCTTGTTATATTTCCTTATTCAAAGAATTACTATGATGTTTTTATAATTTAAAAATCTTCTGCTGATAGTAGCATAATGTTCAACAAGCAGACAGACTGAGTGGAGATCGAATAACGGTAGTTTTTTGTGTTTGCTTCTGCTTATATTCTTTTGTCGCGTCCGTTACCGAAAAACAGCATTTATTGGTCTCATTAGTGCACAAAGTGTTGAAGTGTAAATTGCTTTCAGACTATAAGCAGCAAATCATTTCACTTAAGAAAACTAATAATAATTGGCTCTCCGCAAACACGATTAATAAAATTTATTGGTGTATTTTTTGTCGCGTCCGTATCACTTTAAAATTGCTTATAACTACGTACTTATTTGTAGTAGATCCTTTCCGTATATATTAAAATCTAGCACTCCGTCAGCGCTTTAAAACAATATCAATATATATAAACTTTTACTTTGTCTTCTTTGTTTTGGACGCACTTAAAGCGTATGAATGTTGCGTCCGTTACCTTGGAAATGCCCTTATTTACAATTTTTTTTATTTAAACTCATGTTCTAAAATATAAAATGAAAAAGATAAAAAATAAATAAAATTTTTGAATCTAAATTTGAAATGAGTGTTTAAAAAGCTAAAATAAAAATTTTAAAGCACATCGGGTTCGTAACATTTGAAAAAAAAAAAAAAACAAAGCGAAAACATACACTTCGTTTTTAATAACTGCCAAAATACTATTTCAACTCACTCAATCTTTTTTTTTCGACTTTGGATGTACTAAGACGTACACATATTGGAAGGATTTTTCGTGATACTTTATGAATTTGGTGAGTGGACGAAAACTTCGGTTAAACCAAATTATACAACTCATGGAAAAAAAATCACCCCCAAACTTATACGCATACTCTTCACCCTTTATAAAAATGTAAGTGTGCTGCTCTGCCTTTTGTGGAGAATGATAAACCTTATCAAAACCTACACAATTGATGAATAACAGACAACCCGACTTAATAGTTTATATGTATGTACATTAAGGTTGATCCTCAATGTATGGGAGAATTTAAAACTCATATGTTTCAAAATCGGAGTTCAATTTTGTCACCCGTTGGATGGAAAAATGTATGAACAACCCCCATTCTTTTCATGTTCCCAATATTTTTCTAGAACAAACTTTACCTCCATCGACAACACTTCATGGTGTCCCCATACGATAACTGAATTTTTACGAATATGTACCAGAATAAAGAACAATCAAATTATAGCAAGTCTAAATGTCGTGATTATTCATCGGATTATAAACCCAAAATATTTTGTACCAGACCACCAACAACGCTTTCTGTATCGTTGGAATTTGACCCCCGTGTAGTAAGCTCAAGTAGACCGGCGATTATTGATACATTTCTTACAACTCGACACCAGTTCTAATGGCATTACCGACAAAATAAAAATAATAATTCTAAAAAGAACACTGCATTGATAATAACGTTTTTTTTTCAAATCTTTGTACATAAAACTAATATATAAGGAGTATTGTCGATGTCTTGTAAAGCCCAGGAATAGTGCACTGATTGCACGGTAAAAACCGCTTTCGCATTGGGAAAGCTTAGCAAACTTTTCAGTTAAAATTAATGTAGCCGTGGAAAAAGTGTTTAAAATAAATAAAAAAAGCTTAAAAACTAAAACTTAAAAGCTACATTAAAAAAAAAAAAACAAATGAGCCTTTTAATTCCAATGGCATCATCTACGATGAGAATAAATTTGAGCCTACGATTATTTGATTGGAATGTTATTGTGCAGCTGTTGGGGTCAAAATTACCATCTAGAAAAGGGATTCATGGCGTATTGTTTTTCTCACACGTACTATTTAATTGTTTAATTGGCTCGATAACCGCATATGCGATTTTGGCCGAGCTTAGCATAGCACGCCAGTTATTTCTATCTTTCGCTAACTGGCGCCAGTTGGAAATACCAAGGGTACACAAGTCCGCTTGGTCTTTCCAACGTTGAGTAGGCTTCCGATTTCGTTTGCTACCACGAGCAGATACCAGGCCGATTTTTTTTAGGACTGGAGCGCTTTTATCCATTCGAACGACATAACCTAGCCCGCGAAACGACTGGATCTTAATTCGCTCGTTATAAAGCTCGTACAGCTCATCGTACCATCTTCTGCGGTGTTCGCCATCGCAAAGGCCTAAAGTCCCATAAAATTCATTGTATACATACATATGTGTACATACACATGCCTGTCTGTAGCATATTCGATTCTGTTGAAAAATAAAAATAAAATCCACTTGGCTCTTCCTTCATTGCTTACTTTCTTTAACATGTGTTATAATTCTGAATGCATTTGATATTCGCAAGGCAATCGGCAGAAAAAATATATCAACATAATTCAGTACAAGGGTCTGCTGAAGGTTTCGGGATAAATAGAAAACTAAACATGTAAAATAATTTTTATTTTTTATTATTATTTTTTATTCATTTTGTGGAATGCATGAAAAACAAGTATAATCAACTTTAAAATGTTGTTGGCACACAGGATTAGTGCATTTGGTGCAGTAAAAACGTGTCTTCCTACGCAGCTTTTCGTCTTGCGTGACACTAATTACAGGGCCGCTTTGTTGGTTAGGCCGCATGTTGCTGGGTATATTCAACGGCCAAACGGGTTGAGTGTTGTCCCAAAATATGGATGTTGGTTATGCGATTTTCAGTATTAGCAAGCACCAATTCTTTACTCAGCGTGTTCAAGAACAATCGTCGCATCTCTTTTCTGATTCCTTCTATATTTTCATGGCATATGATGTAAGCGGTTAATCCCATGACGTCTAACATTTTGCAAAAAAGTCGTCTGGTTGGCCGTTTTGTGGAGTAATGCGTTACCAATTGGTCCATTGTATCAATGCCGGCCTTTGTTGAATTGTAAAATAATATAGCTTCCGGTTTTTTTGCTACGCCCTTAACTTTCTTGGTGTAGTGCACAGTGGATAGTCGATTTACTGCTTTGATTTTCTTTGGAACGTAGCTGCACAGTGATAAAAAAAAAACGTTTAGTGTTTTTCAACTTATTTATTTTATTACACAAATTTGCATACGCAGAAGGCAGTTTTCGAAACATTTATTCCATTCTGAAGTAGGCACTTTAAAAACATGCTTTCCGAATATTTCAACAATCTCTTTAGCTATTGAAAAATGCTCTTGTTATTTTTTTAATTTTTTCGATGACAATATTCTTCAATGCTCAAAGGTAACAGTAGCCGCGTTTTAAGGAAGAACCAAACAAGAACTGGTTTTTCACTGCTCCATGAAGGAACGCTTTTTTTTTTGATTTTGCTTATTTGAAACACTCGAGCGCGTTAGCTGCGGTAAAATCCAATCCATCATTCAGAGCTGCTCAACAAACGAAACGATACCATTTTGTTTTCGTTAATTTTAATGTGCCTACGACGAGTGAATCTCCAGCACGATCTAATTAAAAGTTTAACGTTTTTATTAACGTTTTAACGTTAACGCCAGCATTTCGTTTCGGTTAAAAACGTTATGAAATTTATTATGATAATTGCTTTAACAATAATATTTTGAAATTTTTCAACCAAAACAAGAGAAAACATTTCGGAACGTTTAAATTTAACGTTAAAATGCATCCTTGCTATCTTTATTATTTCTCGCACAGCTTCGACGATTTTTGCAATAACACCAGCTGATGGACGACCTTTGCAGAACTCATCAATAAGAGTGACGCCTCCACGTTTTATTTCTGCCAAATACAAATTTCACGACAGATTTTCGTTTGTTTTACCAGCTTTGACGCCTTTGGGACGTTGTTAAATCAAAACTACTTAGCGAAATTTTTATCTAATTTTATTAAATTTGAGAAATGTAAAACTTTCGAAAACCATAGTTTGACATCGAAAAAATGCTAACCCTCGCAAAAATACTTAAAACAGGTAAGTGCTTTGCATGTTTAAGTATAAAATGTATATAAATATATTCTTTACATACATACAGTGGCATGCACACAATTTAAAACAAAAAAACGAAATTATGTTATCTGCAACTTACATATACATACATACATATGTATTTATTTTTAATAAGTTGCTTTTACTTATTCGAAAATTCTATCAAAATATTGTCTCTGATTCTTCGGAAATAAAAAAACAAATGTTTTAGCGACTTCAAACTTGTACTGCTGCTACTCAAAAATTTCAATAATTGTGAAAAAAATGGTTGAAAATTTTCGGAATTTTTTTTAAAGTTTGTTTGATTTTTATAAACTCTGAACAACAACTTGGAACAGGATTTAACAGGTTTTAAAAATAAACAAATAATAGTCGATTATTCGATAATTTAAGCAAGTTGTTTAATCAGTTGCTCGATTAATTAAGTATTTGAATATCAATCACTCAAAGCGATGATTAATTGAGTTATTGAAAATTTGATAACTTAAAAATAAAAAAAAAAAAAAAATGTATGTAAAAAGAATTTGCTTTGGAGAATGACTAACCTTTTTTTACCAAATGGCGTATGAAAAATAATGTATTACATTTAGTTTAGAAAACAAAATTAAATAAAAGCAAATGTTTACTTTCTCATAAATCGATGATTAATTGGAGTTTTAAATATTCATTAATCGCACCGTATAAGGGCTGTCGCAAATTCAGATATACGAGTACATACATATGTAAGTATGTACAACCTTCTTGCAAATGCAGGTCGAGATTTTGGACATAAGCAAACATAAAATGTTAACATAAAGTTGTGCCTGTCCTGCCACTTGTGCGTATTGCGAACCCGCTTTCCTAGATCATTTGTCAACCACGACAGAGTCCGTGCGCCGTGGGGACATTTGCAGGATGTGGCAATTAACAATCGGGATAAGTAGAGTTTCATATGTATGTATGTAAATACATAGAGTTGTTGTAATGTGACTACTGATGATTAATGATGTTTGTGAATATCGTAAAGTTTAACCATTATTTGAGGCCGACATTTATTTACATACACAAAAAAAAAAAAAAAATGTGTATAAAAATACACGCATTTCTACATGCAGGGACATTACAGCTGCGGAAGGCCACGACTGGGTCACACACTTACAGTTTTTGTTTTTTGTTGATATGCAAAACTAACGCATACATATTTGTTTCCAATGAAAAGTTAATTGGCGTGAAAAGAGGGTGAAGAACTGTTACGGATCGAAGGAGGAGAAGTCACATAAAAAGAGGACACCGCTTTGTCCAATTCACCGTCTGACAATTGTTATCATTAAATCTTGCTGCCAACCACGCTTACACAACGACAACGAAAGCTGCCCCAAATATCCGAAAATGCTTGTAAAAGTGTGTGCCGCATTCTGTGACAGCGCAGCGATAAAGTCCTATCAGTGACCGACTGAGGGCCGCATACTGAAAAAATTTTCGTAGCCGGAAACCGGAAAACTTTTCAGTGAGATAAGCTCAAAATGATGTCCAAACGAAACGAGCCGAAATGCTCAAACGTGAAGTGCAAATGAAGTGAAGTGCAACTTTAAATGAAGGGTGGCATGTAGATGATTATGTTTGTATGTGCAAAGCAAAAAAAAAAAAACGCCAGTGAAGTGTGTTGCAGTATAAAACGTGGCTGATTGGGCGATTAAGCAAGTGATTTCTGAGTGAAGTCACTGCAAAATGCATGGAAGCTGCAAGAAAGTTGACGTGCAATGAATGAGTCAAATTAGATGCTGCTGCTGGGTATTTGAATCATAGATTTCTTGGGTGCTGAAAGCTTCTTACTCTTCGTTATCTTGTGTATCAGCTAGTATTAAGCATTTGGGGAATCGATTGCAACGTTTACGCCTGAACAATTTTCATGCACGAAACAATCGCTTCTTACTCGGTGAAATGTTTTCTTTATTGGTGAAATTGAAAAATTTGTATGAAAAGAGCAATCAAGTGGATACCAGCTTAAAATTCTAGGTATAGCAGGTTTTACAAGCTTGACCTTGTTGTTCGTAGCTAATTAAATTTATAACTGTTATAAAAATTTAGTAAAATTTATAATTAAAACAATTAAGGAAAGCTAACTTCGGGCGAAACCGAATTTTATATACCCTCGCGATGTATTTTTGTATGAGCGGTGCCCATAACTTCATAATAACTCCGTTACTTTGTTTTAAATCGCTGCTAGTATTAAACTTTACTCAATTTGTTCCAATAAATACTGAAAAACGAAGTTTTTCATTTTTAAAATTTCCGTTATACGGAAGTTAGGCGTAGTTATAGTCCGATTTAAAAAATTTTGACGGTAATGCTAGTGATATCAAGGACAATATGTTCACCAAATTTTGTGACGATACACTACATCGTTATTGAGATACCTACAGATGTTATTTTACAAGAAGGCGTCGTAACGCCCATTTTTCAAAATGTATAAAAATCAAGTTTCTTAATTAACTATCTCTCTAAATATCAAATTTTCATTAAGATGTTCCAATAGATAAAGAAAAAACGACATTTTTGCATTTTTAAAAATTTCCGTTATATGGGAGGTGGGCGAGGTCCGATTTCAAAAATTCTTAACGATGATAACAGCGATATTGAGGAAAATTTATTCACCAAATTTTGTGACGATACCTTACACCGTTATTGAGATACAGAAATAATCGTATAAGTAGGCGTGGCAACTCTAAATTTTCAAAATTTCGTAAATATCTAATTTCTTAGTTCAAAACCGCTCCAAATACCAAATTTCACTCAATTTGTTTAAATAGATACCGAAAAGACGTAGTTTTTGCATTTTTTAAAAAACTTCCGTTATATGGGAGGTGGGCGTGGTTATTGACCGATCTTGACCTTTTTCAATACCAACCTACCCTGTCCAAAGGGCAATCTATATACCAAATTTCATTGAGATATCTCAATTTTTATTTAAGTTATTGTAACCACGGACAGCCGGACGGACGGACGGACGGACGGACAGACAGTCAGGGCTAAATCGATTCCTGTTTTCATACTGATCATTTTAGTATATACATATATACTATATCTATATTTATCTCGATTATTTTTTGCTGTTACAAACAACCGTTATGCGAACAAAGTTATAATACCCTTGTGCACAAGTAGAGAGTGCGCTCTGCCGGTACCAATTCTTAGAGTTCCATAATCATTGATACGATCAACTGACAACAACATATTTTGAATTGATCAAATCACAGTTTTAGAAATAAATGTATGATTTGAGACAGTTTAAGCTGAGGTGAGTAAAGTTGTTGTGAGTTAAGGTGTTGTGAATTTAGACGTGGTGAGTTTTGGCAAGTGTAGATGAAGTTTGTTTTGCCATGTTCGTTCTATTATTCACTGTCGTAAAAAGGCCAAGCAATTTCCTATTCCTATTCCAATTAAGGCGGCTTAAGGAAACTTAATTTCGAAAATATTTTTCAAGTGATGGAAAACGAAAGAAATATTATTTTGGGAGGTTGCCAACTCTTTGAAAATTTATGTTAACATATATTATTTAATAAATAAAATTTAATACTTGAAAAATGTATTTAAAATAATTTAAAAAGTTAATTGAAATAATTTATTTTTCCGAAATTATTGTTAGCAGCATGGTGGAAATCATTGTAAAATTTACTCTTTATTTGAGTTAAATAAAGTTAAGGAATGGTACACAAAGAAGTTTAAAGTAATTTTTTTCTATTAAAATACATTTTTGGAAGGCATGTTTTTTTTTATCAAGCGCAAATGCATATCCCTCGGTAAAAAGTATAAAAATGGAAAAGTTAATGCTAAATATTTAGTAAGAGTAACATCAATCAATTTAAGCTACTGCAAAACACCGAAATTAACTTAAAGATTTATTTATAAATTACTTATTTATTTCATTGGCTCGTTAACCGCCTATGCGATTTTGGCCGAGCTTAGCACAGCGCGCCAGTTATTTCTTTCTTTCGCTAACTGGCGCCAGTTGGAAGTACTTAGAGTACCCAAGTCCTTTACAAATTACGGGTATCGCGACGAATACTATCAAAGCTGGAGCGCTTTTATACATTCGAACGACATGACCTAGCCAGCGAAATGACTGGATTTTAGTTCGCTGCACTATGTCTATGTATAAAGCTCGTATAGCTCTCCGTTCCATCTTCTACGGTATTCGCCATCGCAAAGGCGTAAAGGCCCATAAATCTTTCGGATAATCTTTCTCTCGAACACTCCTAGAGCCCTCTCTTCAGATATCTTCATCGTCCATGCTTCTGAGCCATACAATAAGACGGCCACAATGATAGACTTATAGAGCGTGATTTTTGTCCGTCGAGAGAGGACTTTACTGCTCAGTTGCCTACTCAGTCCGAAGTAGCACTTGTTGGCTAGAGTGATCCTCCTTTGGATTTCGAGGCTGACGTTATTATTGATGTTAATGCTGGTTCCTAAGTAAACGAAGTCCTCTACTTTTTCAAAGTTATAACTGTCAAAAGAGAAGTTTGGTCACAGTCGTGAATATGCCGACTGTCTATTTGATGATCGGAGATACTTCGTCTTGCCCTCGTTCACCTCCAAACCCATACGCTTCGCTTCTCTATCCAGTTTGGAGAAGGCAGAACTAACTAAGCACCGCACGTGAAAGTCAACTACATTACTTATGAAAATACACTAATAATAATGTACATATGTATATAGTGCTCAAACTACCTCCCGACAAAATACTTGACGGAAGAACCGGACGGTGAACGGTACATGACGGTAGGAGGTTTAGTGCTGGTTAGAGTCCTACACGGACTGTGTACAGGCTTTCGAGGCTTCCTCCTTGTAAAAAAAATATATATATACATACATATATGTATGTATGTTGACACTTTTATGATGTTGGTCAAGTTAATGTCACTTCCCGCGAAAACTTTTGAAAAAACATGAAAGCTACACAGAAGAAACTTCCGTCCGTTCGAGGATAATGTGCGTTCGTTTTCCGTCACCGATTCCTACGCTTACGGCATTCACTTTGCATCCGGTCCAATTTACATACTTATGTCGCCAAAAAGTTGCCATTTGTTTTTGGGTTCTATTTGCAAAGCGACCAACTTTTAACTTGTTATTGTTATTGCTACATTTTGTGACTTCCTAACTACAGCTGTATAATGTGAACAGTTAAGTTCAAAAGTTGTCCACACTAATGTGTTAACTTGTTACAAGCGGAGGTATATACATACATACATACATAAATACAAACTCGCACATAGTTCGACCAACGACCGACCCGTGCAGTCGACCCATCAACACGCGCGCAAATACACTAACGAACATACGATAATGTGTGAGTGTATATACTATACATACCTGCTTGCACATCTTATTACGCTCCATATTGCCAGTTGGACCAGTTGGGCCATTTGTGGGCTAGTTGGTACATATTCTCATTTAAATTTCCCTTATTTGCTGCCTATTTTCCGGAGCATCGCAACTTCATCTGGCGCAATGCGACAGATTGTCGCAATGGAGTTTCGCCAAGCGGTCGCGTGCGTTGCCCCTTCACTGGCTAACAATAATTACAGTTCGCACATAATTTTATGAAGTTTTGAGATGCGAGAGCAGGGGCAGACATCATTTACGTGTGTATGTTGTTTAGTAACAACGCACATTTGCAGTACTTCGAAGTAACAAATCGCCATAGCGAGTATCCAACTGCTAAATGCAGTCAACGAAATTTTTAATGTTTCCGGTAGTCATGACAACGGCGGCGGCAATGTTGAAATGTTTTATAAACATGTGGACATTCATTCATTAAACTACATACATATGCACATATTTGAAAAAGCCAACGAAATGATTTAAATCAGTAGGAGCATAACAATTATTGACAATTTTGAAGTAATACCATTACGGTAAAAATTTGTCTCCATCCGTGATCCGAACTTTCTGTTAATTGAGCTTCGAATGAAGAAAACGTAATGATCAAATTGTTTGTCTAAAGATATTGTAACAATGAGAAACGTTCTATCATTCGATAGAGAGTGACTCTGTGGTCAGCATTGCTTATCCAAGGTGCTCAGCGCGAATCGTTTAAAGAACGTAAATAACCAAGCCGTTTCATGACGTTCCGTTCTCTGAGCTAAGATTTCTTGGGTTATTTTATCACACCGAAAGCCATTTGGATTGAATTCGATTTTATTATCAATCAACGAACGTCAAACTCGTTCTATGTTAGTACATTTATAAGAACAGTTTTTTGCTTGAAAAGCGTTCATGCTGGCACATTAAGTGAATCAGGTGCAGTGCCTGTTTTTATTGTAGACTTTCTGATGAGCGGGTTCCATTCGTTTACTTTAATGCTTTACCAAGCCATATTTATACAATTCTTGAACACTTGCTGCAATCTATTCGTAGATTCGTAGAACCAAAGAACATAAATCTAAAAGAAGCGACAACACACCGAAATTTAACGAGGGAATCCGTGCCGTCCATCTCCAGGAGTTCACCACACGTCTTCACATTTTGTTTCACAACGCTGCACGAAAATAAGAATATATATATATAGAATTAAGAAGATGTACGTTCTTTGATAGAACAAATCTTAAGCCTAAAAGTATGCAAGCAATAGAGTTTTGTATGATTCAAAAACCTGTGCAGGGCTGATTTTTGCTTAAATATTTCTAATGCAAAAATATGTAGTATTTGGGTAAGAATAAAATGAGCGATTTGCACATTAATGAGCAAACAAAATAGGCGTTATTCTCTTTTTCATATGAAGCTGCTTCGAACTAGGCACATTGCTTCGAAAAAAAAACCAAACTATACTTTTATAAAATCACTGGCAAAACTAAAAGTTACGCAAAGCATTAAAGAGCTAAATGAAAAACTTAAAAGCTAAAAAGTATCCAACATATATGTAGGTGAGTGCTTTATGCAACCTTGGCAAGATTTTTCAATTGTTTGTCTGCGTTCACCACTCTGACATTCTTTTATATACTCGGTAAGTACGCACCAAGTGCTAAGGTAATTTTCATTTATGAATAAACTTTTCCACCATTGATTGCCTAGCAACAAATTCGCACAAAATTCTGCAGTGCAAACTGAAACAAAGCTGAAGACAAGTAACAAAGGAAGTGAAGACAACAATAAATATGTATGTGTTAAGAAAATTTGAATACGTGTACGCAATGTTGTGCCGAAGTACGAGCGCACACGCTTGTTTTAATGTACACACACATCTACAATATACATACTTAAAAAAAAATGCTATACGTGTATGCTGTTTTTGCGTTTAAATGTCTACTAACATATGTACATACATACATACATACGAATATACACATGCACAAATTTCTCACACCACTTGAAACTAAGAATTTAAACAAAGTGTGCTTCCTCGACAAAAGAAACAAGAGAAACTTCTTAAAACTGTAATGAAATGAAGGAAGAATTGGTTCAAGGGCGCTTTAAGGTTTGTCAGTTATTAACATTTTGCACCTGACTATGAACAATTTTACAAAATTATGCTTTTGTGCATAAAATAAAAAGAAAGAATTAAAAAAATATGAGTAGTTCGCTTAGTTGATTTGAAGAAAATGTTTTGGAAAATTTCAATTCCATAACAACCGTACGGTCTTATTCGTAAGAAATAAACTGCTTTTCAAATGCTTTATTAAATGTACATATGTATGTGCGATATTCTGCATAAAAATCATAACTTCATTTAACTTAAGAAATAATAATGGAAACATTAGAGAAAATAAATGAAACGAATATTGTCGTTAAATCTAAGAGAATATCAGTTAAAGATGCACAAAAAATATATATTAAAAATGCAGTTGTTTTACTTTTATATTAATACTTGAAAAATATACTTAAAAAATTTTGTTTGTCAAAGTATTTGTTTGGAATTTCCTAAAAAACTTAACATTTTTAAAATTATTGTTCAAGTGAAATGCAAATATGAGAGCTGGAAAAAAAACGGTTTAAGGAAAACTACGATGTATATATTTATACTGATTACATAGTGCAACAGCATTTTTCAGGGCGAAATGCTTCCCACTCAAAATGACACGCCTGGATGGTAGACATTTCATTCTCAGGCCAAGTTTTTTATGCACATTTTAAATTTTCAATATTTTGCCAAGTGCTTTAAGAATAAATGGAATAGGATTGAAGTTCATATCGGAAAAAATATGATGTTTAAGCCAACATGTATAGGAAAATTTCCCGAGGAATAATTTTGTAGAATATTTCAAACCCTGATGGTTCTACATGGAGGGGTATTTTCAAGCCCTTTTTTGGGGAACCCGAATAAAATGTCATTTGGGAGAATTAACAAAAATTTTAATTTTCCAGAACTCTTTATTTTATCTAGCGACCATCCAAATAACATTAAAGTTTGTTCAAGCTCTACCAAAAGAAAATACCCTTTTGTGAGGAAAATTATAGTTTAAAATGTTCTAAAATATTATTTCTCGTAGTACTATATATAACTCAACTCATATATTTTGCTCTGAAATGAATATTAATCCGTACAAAAGTACTTGGGTAAAAAATTTAAAACGTTAAATGACCGTAAAAACTTTATTTTACCTTTTTACCTAGGAATGCAAAAAGTCTCGGTCTTCCATCGTAAGTTGAAATCATTTCGCATCGGTACAATGATCATAAAATAGTTGCACTGTGTTATTTAAAGCGGGACACTCACGCGTTTTGAAACGCGTTTTGTTGCGGGTGACGCTTTTAATAAAGCAAGAGAAATGAGTTCAGTCATCGCTATTATATTCAATAATTATAAATACATGCGAGCGCTTACTTCTATCGTACGATGTTCAATCAGCTACAAACAAATTTATGATGGGTGCTGCGATCAAAGGTAACCCAGTTTACGTAGCTAAGGTTTTTGTTTTATAAGAGGAAAGCATGGAAAGCCTTATCCTAAAGCCAGTAAGTGTGCGATTTGAACCCAACAAACTAAACATCCCACAACCACGTAACTTTCCCTTATCTATGTACATACAGATGTACGCTTGCTCGTTCATATGCTGCGAATTGAGTGAACATAAAAACTGACGCCTTAACTTTGAAATTATTGCTTTGGGTATTATGCCTGTTGTTGTTGTTGTAGCCACTGTAATCGCGAATTGTTTCGTATGATAACACGTGTATCGCAACTAATTTTCTGTCACCAACGTTTTTCTTTAACTTGAATTCCACAGCAGCGAAAATAACAATATAAAAAAAGTAAACACTAAAAGCACTGTTGAAAGTATGCAATTTCTTGGAATAAAAAGCATGAAACAACTCGCATGCCAGTCACCCTCTACTCGCTGCTTCCGTTGCCTTTGACTTGCGCCGCAACCACGGACGCACACAGTCTCAGCAACCGCCGCAATCAACTCAATGCTACGTTTGTATGAGTGTGTGCGGGTGTGGGCGGCGGTGTGAGGCACACCTTTTGATATGATAAAAATGTCAACAGCTTGGATTAACATATCATGTTGGTGTCGAGAGCGAATAATTGTGCGTGCACATGAATATTTTGCGTGCGTTCGTTGAGATGAGCTTGCGGGTGTGTGTGTGTGTTTGTTGTGCGCTTTTATGTTCCTGAAGCTTTGTGCGGGTGTGAATGTGCTCATAATATGTCAAGCACGTCAACGGCGAGGTGCACGATAATTGGCACCTACTCACATGTACTTACAAATGTACAGATAATACATTAGAGAGGGTCGAAAAATTTTCCAATCAAATACCGACATACTTTAAAATGGTTGATAACACGTTCCAACCTGAATAGACATTGTTGGGTACTTGGTATATGTCATTGAAGACCACATTTCTTATTCCCTTTGATTTAGGTTATGATACAAAATTTGAAGGTCCTCAGAACTCTCCACTGTTAAGTGATAGTTAAGTCATCTAATCTGATATGTGTTTTATCATCAGAAAATCGTGATCGGAAGTCCAGGGACCCGATGTTTTAGTCATAATGACAGGCTCTGTCGTATGCTTGCCGTATCGTGATCTGCCCACCATTTTCGCAATTATGTGAACTGAATCATATGCGATTCGTGTGACCGCTTAATAAACTTTACACTCCTGCCCAGTGACGGCCACTGGTATAAATCTGAAATGTAGTCGGACGAAATACTTCAAATTAATTTTTTCAAATCGGTCATAGGATCGAATGCCTTAGGAATTTCTAAAAAAAGAAGACCCCTCCTCTTGCCGAAATTTATTAAGTCTAATTGTGCAATTTTAAAAATTCTATAAAATAGAAATTGTACAAACAACTACACAGCGGCTCTTGATTGGAGTAAGTTGTGAAGGGAAAAAAAGGAAAATAATCACAGCTCATACAGCGCAAACTTAGCACAATGCGCTTAAACGTGGTGTTAGCGTGCGTGGTGTTGAGGGTTCGACTCCCGCGGAAGCCAAGATGAAAGAAGTCTGATGAGGAGTTGTGATCTCCGAAATAGTACTTTCTACCGCTTTGAGTATTGCTGTTTGTTCCTTATAATTTTTCCTAAAAACCAATCGGACTAAAAGCTCATAAACAATTAAGGTTAAATAGTTATATGACCAAAAAATAACAAAAAAAAAAGTTTTAAAAGTATTATTTCGTCACTTTTAATAGCGAAGTATATGTAAAATGTAAATATATTAAATCTCAAAATTTGTAAAAAAAGGGTTTGCCAAATTTTTCTTATCTATTGAATTATGTATATATTGTAATTATTAAATATCTTAACTTTACTAACATAAAAATATAAACAAAGTTAAAGAAAAAGTTTTAAATATTATGCCTTACTAAAATTCATAATATTTTTTTAATTTTATGTCGGTAATATTTGCTCCGCTATTTTGAGCCTTTGAAATTTGTTTTCATATATATTTTTATTTTTGGAACTTGACTGCAGATTTGCGATCAGTGACCTCTTAAACCAATAGGCAAGAAGCATTGTACAAATCTATCAAAGCGAATGTGTTCAATTACTTTTTTCCCTTTTAGATTCTCTACTCAGGCCACATTCTAATTAAAAAATACCTGTATAATTTTTAAATACTAGTGGATCTTAATATTGACACCGGTAAATATTTGTAAATCCTTTCGAAATATTTTCCTCGCATGCTTTAAAATAAAGAGTGAGAATTAAGAATTTTTGGTTGGGCGTTTGAACTGATCTAGCCCAATGTCTGTATGTACCTAGGTAAGCGTTGGAAATTAAATTTAAAAATTTTTACAACTGCACTACAAACCTAGAGATTAACATTTTTCTACTTGCCTACTTTCATAGGGAAAAAGGTCTTTTTAAGAATATTTGTGTGTTTTGAAACGATTGTCATCCCACCATTCATGTCGTGCGCTGTAAGCATGAAATAAGCGTAGACATACTTACGTATGTATGTACTTATTCTGTTACACTGACAGTTCATCGGCATACAACAGATTAGCATTAATTTATTTTTTGATTTTTTAAAGCACTTTAGGTGTTTTAATGGTGCCATTTTAAACAATTTATAATTCTTAAAATAAAATGAAACCTACTTTCGGGGGCATTATATGTTCACTTAAGCAAATTTGTTTGATATTTGGGGGATAACCATCTTATTTCTTTCGCATGGTTAACCTACATGCGATACACATACACAGATAAACACTCCATATCATCGCAATTTTAATAAAACGACTACCCGTTGTGAAGTACAAAATTTAGCTAAAAAAAAATAAAATAACGTTTCAATTATATATGTATACATACATATGTATATATTCTAAGACGTTGATAAAAAAATTTTATAAAACTTTTCTATTTTACATCAATGGGAAATCTTAAAATTCTTATGAAATCAATTAATTGTAGCTTAAGAGTTAGATATTTATAAATAAAGGTGTTTTTGTTCGAATTTCCCTATTTTTTGTTAAAAAATATCTTAGCTCTTATTGATCGTGGTGCCTTAGAAGCCTGAGGACGTCTATTCATTTACAGATGAAATGCATTTTTTTGTAATTGTATTAAAAAAAAAAAATTGTCAACGTTCTATTAAAACCGTTTATTTGAAAACTATTAAATTAGCTGTCAAATTTGAAAAATATTTATTTGAAACCGTGAAACTCGAAATCTTCATATCTTAAAGATAGGTTAAAATCTACGACTTTTGCAGCAGTAAAATTGTAAACAGTGTCTTGTGTTATCTCTTTATTAGGTTTCTGCCCTCCAAACGGTAAATATGTAGATTTTTGAGAAAATAAAAAAGAACGCATCGTATTGTATTTATAAAAGCAGCTAAAAGGGGAAAACATGCTTTGTACGAGTATGCCTCCATAGAGTTGAGAAAAAAAAATTACAAATTCACACCTTCTCATTAAACTGGAGTTATTTTTAGTAAATATAAATTCTAACAAATTTTGAATTAAAAAACTTAAAATTATTTTCTCCTATATTTTCCAAATTTTTTTCTTTTTTTTTATAAAATAACTTAAAATATATATCTATGTATGTACACAAAATCGATCACAACACTTCACTCGCAAGTTCAGACTTTGGCAGCCAACCTATAAATGTCAAAATATTTCTTTTCAGCAGCAAATGTATTTTCTTATGCAAAAAATGATACTTTCCTATTAAAAAAATATACAAAAAACCTCTTACAACACAGGCGAAATAGTACTTTTGGTAACGTTTACTGAATTAATTTTTTTGATTAACCTTTTTAGCAGAGCTCCCAAATAACAGTTAACCAGAAAAAATCATTTCGATTTATCACTTGGCATTGCATTTGCGCTACGGTGAAAAGGTTTCTCACTGTACGATATGCATATGTGTTTGCCTTTACGGTCTGCAACTGAGAGTTATGTTTGTGGTCAAATAATATCTCACGTTTAGTGAGATTAACAAACGTGATTTATTTTTGATGGTTGCTTTTCAACTGTTATTTGTTGAGCAAACCGAATTGTGGTTATTCTAAAAGGTCAATTGATAGTATGTTTAATAATGAATATAAAAACTCATTATTAATGTACAAAAAAATTTATTATTTTATAAAAATTAATATTTCTTCATATTAAATTAACATATGTACATAATATTCATATATACATAACAACAAAAAAATAAGTATTTAACTTAACTAAAAGTAAATTTTCTACCGTTTTAGCATTTAAACTATATCTTCTTTCGCTTAATATATATAATTCAATATAGTTACAAACATTAATGCTGAGAAAATATAATAAAAATCTATGGACACAGTAAAAATCGTAGTTTAATATTTTGTCACCTAAAACTGTTCTAGCACAATAAAATCAATACATTTAATCGTGCCTAAATACATACCAACATACATATTTGCAAAAAGACTTTTATATTTTCCAGTCAATGATATCTCTCATTAGCTGAGAACAACATTTATTTTGAGTACATAAAGATTTCTCACTGAGCGAAAGCAAAGCAACGCAGTGACTATCAATAAATGAGAGCAGTCGTTTTTCTCCATAATTGTGTGTTATTTTGCAAACGCTTCAAAAGGTTAACTGTTATTTGGGAGCTCTGCTTTTTAGACAAGTGTTCAACCTCTTTAAATTTTTTTTTCGTTATGAGCTTTCCTTAAAACTCTTCCATCTGATACCCATTTTGCAACATTTTACTTAAACTGTTTATAAAGTTTAATTTTCGTTTTTTTTTTCGAATACATGTAGGTATTTTCAAATTAAAGATTTTTTAACACTTTTTCGTTTGACATACGTACAAAATATATTACTTGTACGAGTATATTACTCGAATTGTATTTGAATTTTTAAAGAAGTGACCAATTACCTTAAAAACAAAACTACGTACATGTGTTTGCTACTTTTAGCTTAGTCACTTTTAAAGTTTCACACTTTTAATATTATGGATTAGTGGTACATAAATACATACATATTATGCTTTCTCATTTATATATTTGCCTCTGATTTTTTTGCGTGTTGTTTTCTATGTGCTTATACATATTGTAAGCTTGCAAGTATGGCGCATTTCGTTGGCTACTTCCTGTGTGGTCGAAATAACGAAAATAGTCCGACGTTGCGTATGAGTAGCCTCTGATTTTAGATACTAGAGATGAAACGGATAGCAGTTTGGCCGGATACCGCCGAATATCCGGCGAAACTTAGCCGTTTGCGTAGGCGTCGCGCGAACGATCGGGTGAACTCGGTTCGATTCGGGTCTTTTCGTTGATGAGTGAAGATAACAATTGTATCATTCATTTTATTATTGTGTCGATTGCATGCAGTGCAGACACGTTCGTGATTGTTTTTAGGTTATAAATTATAACGCATAATTTTATTTGTGCTCTGGTTATTTGAAGTACATACAACATATACACATAAGTCTAAAAGATTTTGCAACGAGAAATGGCATCGGTGAATAAAAGATCGCCTTTATGGGAATACTTTGACATAAGCCGTGAAAATAAAAAGTTAGCTCTTTGTTTATTATGCAATGTTAATATTTCTCGTGGCGGCGAAGGGAAAAAAGCAGGTATGTATCTAATAATAAATAATCTAATTGCAATAATTTTAATACCTATCAAGTAAAATAATATCTTGCAAGTTTCGTAACATATTCAATAATTATTGTTTTCGGGGTATTTCGTTTTTTAGGTATTTATTTCTCGATAGGCATTACTTAAACGACTGGTAGTGGTAGCTATGAAGCTGTGTTTTTTTATTGTAATTTATTGATTATCTACCTACGAGTATCTAGTTGTTAGGCACATATTATTTTAAGTAAATAATATTTACATTATATTTACTAAATATGAAGAAAGAAATGCGATAACCTGTGAGCTGGATTTTTATCTCAAGTCAGTGAGAATTGATCGCACTTGCGATCCTTATTCTTGGTGGACAGCTAATGCCAAACAATACCCAAATTTAACAAAGTTTGTCAAAATCTACCTTTCTGCTCCTTGCACCAGTGTGTATAGCGAAAGACTTTTTTCTGAAGCTGGACTTATTTATGAAGAGAAACGCAACCGCCTGCTACCTCTGAATGCAGAGAAATTAGTATTTATTCACCATAATTTGCCCTTAGTGCAGTATGAGTACTAAATGTACTAATTCATTCATTTTCCTTGTATTACATTAATTTACTATTGTGTAAATAAAGCAAATAATTACTCAAAAATATGTTTCTTTTATCCAGCTTTTTTTTTAATCGCCCGGATGTCTATCCGGCCGAATATTAGCTAATATTAGCTATCCGGTATTCGGCCGGATAGTATTATGGGGGCCGGATAGGCCGGATACCGGATAGTTACCGGATATCCGTTTCATCTCTAAAAATTACGCTGTTAATTTGAGACGTTTCCTTTTTATTTTCCTCGGAGATTCTTCAAAAAAATATGCCTGCAATTACTTCTAGCGTATTCTCAGGTTTGAGTCAGATGCGACACATGCGCGGTACGTGCTGTTGGCCACAGTGACATTCCAGACAACCGCTTAGCAGATGAGATGGCGAAGACAGTAATCTTACTTACGGACATAAATAGTTGTAATCGTCCGCCTATTTCACTAGTTACTTAAACATAAGATCTGTTTGAAGACAAATGAGCAAGCAAATAGAAGACGGAGTACGAAACTCACTTGTGGGATTGGTAGCCAACTCTGACATAAACGGAACAAAGTACGATCTGACGCAGTAACCAACTGGACAGGATGGCCGTGCCAGAAGAATGGACTTTCTTGCAAAATATTTTTGTCGCATCTGTCGTTATGAGGGGGAAGTGCAAATCTTCGAATATTACCTTGCACCAGCATTACATCAGCTGTTAGCAGATCTGTGATCGTCAAATGTAAATTACCTCCTGCGTCCCAGCGGATCTAGTGTGCCCTGGCCTATGAATAGAGCGAGGTCAGCCGCTATAACATAACACAACATAACACAAGAAGTCACATTTCCGCCCCTGCTCAAGTTTGCCGTGGAGAGATAGAATTGCTCATACCACCACTGTGCAAATATATTATACAAATATATTATACAAATCACACTCTTTTTGTAATTTTTGAAGTAATATATCTTTACGACTCATTCGGTCCTCAAAAACAACAACTGCTTTTTTCTATCATTCGTCAATTAAAAATTTTACAAGCAAAAACTTAAGTTTACTTAAATTTATTAAGAGTAAGTTATATAGTATATGGCTGTAGTTCTATATTTGCATGATGAGTGGTTTAAAAATTATAAGAAAACCGCATGACGGTTAATTCCGGTAAGTTAAAAATTTGCTTTGTTATTAGCTTCGGAAAACTTGATAAGCCTTTCGCAACTGTTAAAAAATGAAGATAAAAACGAACACGAATAAGAACGTGATATAAAGTTGAATAAAATGTCGATATCGATATTAAAAAAAGGAAATAATTATAAATTCATTGATACCGATAACTCTAGAGATAACAATACCAATAGCGGCGGCAGTTACAATATCGACAAAGATATCGCTTACGAGCTTAATAACGACACAAATTACAACGATACAACTTTTCACATTGACGATACTGATAATTGTAACAAGCAAACCAGTTTCTTATAAAAAATCTGAAATTATTGTAAGTTGGCTATCTTTTAGTACAGTTGGCTATTTTTTAGTACAGTCAGTATATGATATTTTTGATAAGATAACGAGTTAGGGCAGGGGCCAATAATCAGTAGAACTTGGGGAACGTGTCACGTTTCAAGTTTTAATTTGATAGCTATTTCTTCTATTGAAAATTAAGTTTATATAAGTTGTAAATTACAATTATTTATTACGAATGCCATATTTATTTTACATGGAAAATCTCGAATTTTTATTCTTATTTTAAAAAAATACTTTTTTTGGAATACTATAGAAAATCTGGCCTCATTCTTTTTAATTTTTAAAAGAGAAAATTTTCAAAACCACACGCTAAAATAACATATGTGTATGCAAGTGCTTTAACGCACTTATCATCATCAATTTATGTGTGTATTGCCAAAACTTGTGCTAACTAAATGCTATCAAAAACACGAAAAAGGCAAACTGTCGACTTGATGTTGATATACTTACCTAAAATGGCGATTTAGAGTGGATACGTATTGCCTTTGTTGTTGTTGTTGGTAGTTTTGCTCAAAGTTTCCTTTGATTATTTTCGGTATTCTCTGTGCAAACTTTTCTTTTACAGTATTTTTTATTAAATTTAGCTTTGCTGTCATACAAATATGTTGAAAATATACCAAATATGACATTAAAGCGTTGTTTATGTATTTTTTGTTTTTGTTGCCTGTTGTCACTGGCAAATTGTGTTGACAGCATTTAACTTTGTTCGTAATTTGGGGTAAGCTTTGGTGTGGTCCTCCATTGTCCACTGTTTATTATAACAGAATAATGTAAATATATGCGAGTATGTTGTTGTACGTCTGTAGACGACGCCAGCTTTGTTGCGGCTCCCGTTATGCTATGCTAAATATAGACTTTGTTGTCATCCGAAATTGCACTATCAAGTTTTTGGCTATTCTGTTCCTATGCATAGATGTACGTGTAACATATGTATGTAAGCTAGGGTGTTCGATAATAGAACACTTTCCAAAAACCGAGTTTCGTGTTGTTATAACACATATGTACATATATGCACATAAGGAATCGATTTTCTTGCCAAGGGCGCTCGCAGAGACAAATTTCAGTCACGTTTAAGTGATCTGTTTATTTATCGACCAGGGAAGACAATCGACAAGTTATCAAACACACTGAGCGGCATCGATCGATTTATCGCTATTGCAGATATTATAGAATATCCGGGATTATTCTAAGTTGAGATGTGCATTTTTTGAAGTTTTTGCAGCAAATGTGTTACGTTAGATGCTTTCGACATATGTTTGTACATTAGGGTGGTTTAAAAATGTATGGGAAAAAGGAAACGCGGAAAATATACTCTTATTTTTTTATTTGAAATCTAAAGCGTTGAACCTCCAAAAACCTCATTTGTGTACGCCTCCGTTTTTAGTTATTCGACCTTACCAAAGTTACATACGTAATTATCATACCAAAATTCAAGGGAATACCCAAAATGGTTTTTTAAAATTCTAAAACAAAATTGATATCGTGATCGCTGTTGTTCGAAATTTGTGTTATATTTGTTATTTGAGAATATTTAAAACTTTTTTTTATTTATATCCGTCAAGGATTGATCTATATTTTATATGAAAATTTTGAAAAACAAATACAGATTATTCATCATTGTCGTACTCGTTATACATAGTTATCGATAAAAGATAACGTTTTTATTTCTGTATTATGATCGTTGTGGTTACAAGATTTATTATTATTATCGATATTGTAACTCTCATAACGTTGGATGTTGGTAACTTCTTGAGTCATTTTATCGTTAGTTCATAGTAAAAGTAATTTATATGTATCATATGAGGCATGCAGTTTTGTTGCTCACGCATTATTTGAGACTTTGATAACGACCTTAACTACAAATGAAATTTTTTTGTTAATATAATAGAGTAGGTTTTAAAAGTAAATAATCTTTAATCGAAGTTACCCAAACATATGAATGGTTTTTTAAATAACAAATACATATAAAAAAAAAACAACAGATGTAAAGCTTTCTATTTTTTCCATGACTCAAACAATTCAACACCGATAGAATAATTTATTAGCCATTTGCATAACCAGCTGTGTCGAAGGACACATAACCAGCTGTGTAAAAGACATCGAATGAAAGAAATGCACACATTTGAATATATATTTTATATAAGTTATTAAATACTGAAACGTGAATGTGAATTTGATTTAAGCAAACAATTTTTGAAAGTATTTAATTGCAGCGTGTCAAAATGAACTCAAACTACATGACCTATATCAGAATTTTTGTATATTTTGCACTCAATTCTATAAGATTTTTATTCGTGCTGTATCAAGCATTATAAAATAAAATGAAAAAATATGAAAAGAAATGTACAATCTAGATTATAGGGTTTTAATATTTTCGCAAATTTATTCCACATAAATTTTTTAAAGCAACTTTCCTGACAACGCAATAAGATTAGCTTTGATTACAAATGCCGATTCACAGCTAATCAAAACAAAAATTTAAACTTGCCAAATTAGGCAAGAAATAAACATTTATATATACTTAAATATTAATCTTTGATGTATCACAATTTTGTGGGAAACATTTTTCTAAAAAACTTTGAGCATTATTACGCAATTCGAATTTTCTTGGTCTTTACGTAAATTTGCCTGTTAAACAACAAATACTAAATGTTGGCAAACAAGATACACCAAAGGGAAAATAAAACAAAATGTAATAAAATTGAAGATACAATTGGTATTTGCAGACAAAAAAAAACACACACATTTTAAACCACAAAAGTCACCAAAACCAACCTTAAATTTGGTTGCATGCCCTTTTGTGGCTTTGAGGTTTGGAATTTGGGATCAGAATGGATGCATATACCATTGTGTGTTTGTATGTAAACACACACACATGCGGCACAAATTTGCATACTTTTTGTATTTCCGCAGCTGTCTACAGTGTAGCTATCTTCGACTAGTTAGAATTCAAACTACACCCTACGACGAAGCAAGTTTCCATTTGCTATTTGAAAGCAACTGTTGATTAAATGTTTTGAGGTATTTTCAGTTAAACAACATTTATCATGATTCTATTTAAATTTAAAAAGGCGTATCTGCCTGAAACTCGTTACTCTAGCTTTTTCGAGTTTTCTCATTAGTGATTTAATGTCTGGCTTCTAAAGTTCATAAAAGGGCATGAGTTTCGAAACAACACCATCAAATAAAAAAAAAAAAGTTCGTCATTTCGAGTTTTGAATAAGTGGCCCAAAAAAACCGATGAGAAAAAAGAAAAGTTTGTTGTATTTGATTTATTTGTACAGTCTTTTGTTTTTTAATGTTTCCGTCTTTGAAGTGAGTTTGTGAAAAACTTGCTGTACTGATAAAAGCGTTGCATTTGTTATATCACTTGCTAAGAAAGTAAAAAATCGATTTTACAAAGTATTCTAACTTTCACTTTTCAAATCAAGCTAACCTATCCATCATTATCTTGCAATAGACGTCCGTACTTTTCACAAATAGTCAGAGTATTGAATGGAAACTTTTTTCGTTCGTTGCGTGTATTCATATGCACATATGTTTGTACATATGAGTTCGTGTGTGTATGTTTATATAGTATGTGGGAATACATGTTTTACTTAGTCAACCGCATTTGCCTAAATTTACTCGCATTCGTAGGCGAAATGGTTACAGATTTACTATCTTAAATGTGCAAAAATTGGATTTTGTTTGTTTTAAATTCGATTATAGTACTTTTTAACGAGCGTAACATAAAAATTGTTAATTGTTGTTGTTATAGCCTGTTGACATTTGTGTATTTTTGTGGTAAGAATTACCACGCTCTGGAGTATGTGCCCACATAAAAGATTTATTCATGCAATTGGATTTCTCACTCTTCTAGGCCACTAAGGAAAACAACTAATTGTAGTAAAAATTGGTTCTTGTATCCTATTTCCTAATCCAAATATGTGCATCCGAGCATATCGCCATAATATCTGTGAAATCTGAAGCACAAGAAACATTATATTTTCCACGGTGACTATTGATAGGAAATGGAATAACTCTCCAATGATAAAAAGGATAAATGCGCTCAAGGGAACGACCATAGCGATGCATTTGCAAGGGGTACAATAAGCTACCTTCTTGAGAATCAGTAGCGGACTTTAAATCACTCACACTCAAGCTAAGAAGATACTGCCTAAATCAAGTTGTGGCTGAATGACCGAAAGAGTTACAACGCAGACTCAAGGATTGATTGAAAAATTATATATGAAGGAGTCTCTAGATGAAAGCTTTTCATTTATGAACCTCAATTTACCTGATTTAATTAAAATACATAAAGGGCTTGTGGCGAGGTTTCGGAATTTTGCCTCTTTTTCACAAATTCCCAAATTCACTATTTATTTCCAAAATTAATTTGCTCATACATATATTTACATATATTTAAGAATGAAATAATTATGTTTTCCTATCAAATTAAATATAAAACGGCGAATTCATGTAAGGTGGTAGCGATTCCACAAATGGAATACATTGGTGAGCTAAACTTTATCTCCTTTGTATTTAACTTTCGCGAAAAAATGTTAAAATTATTCGAATCACCGTAAAAAGTTTCATTGAACCACATTTTTATTTTCTTTTAATTAAACGTTAGGGTTGTTTACTTGTTTAAAAACACTCGATTTTGACAACCAACCACAATCAGCTGATTAATCAACACCACCAGAATTTGCATTGAAACTTCAAAATAAAAAGTAAACAGTTATTCGACGTGCAATCGCACATCAGCTTTGGGTTGTTTTGTGGATTACGTTTCATTAATCTTACTGACATGTTTTTTTGTTATGATAGACAGACTTTCGTCTCTACAAGCTTTTAATGTGTTTATACAATTAAATATTTTTATAAGCTTAAAGTTTTACGGTGCTAACAATACTCTTTGTAACAAAAAAATTGTGATTCCGCCTCCACAAACCATTAATGTGTTTATAGCTTTATTTATTTTTATAAGTTTGAAGTTTTAAAGTACAAACAATACTCTATACATTTTGTTCTTTGCACAGTCGCAAGCCTCCCCGTATGAAATTTAGAAAAAATATCGATGCGTTTTCCTTAAGTTTGCAAACTTTTTAATCGTAAGTATAATTTTTTGGGTATTGAATTTAATAGCTAATTTGATATTGGCAAAAAGTGAAATTTAAAAGTGGGTAGAAACCTCAACGGTGTTGGTATAACTTCCAAAAAAATCTGCTTAGTTAATTGGTTTTGCATAAGTTAACCTTTGATGTTTTCTCATCTGTCCTCACTAAATAAAATAAAAAACACTTGATATCTACAAATACACTCGTGAGTATATAATAGACAACCGATTTCATGACATAAAATCATAAAAATGAAAAAAGGTCAATAAAAATTATAAAATATACAATAAAAAGGCAAAATTTAAAATAAAGTGAAAAATCGTTACACGGTATTATTTTTATTCTCGTGCAGAGTAGAATGCTGATAGAGCTATATCGGAATCATTTTCCTTGACCAAATTAATAAGGAATGACGGAAAATATTTTAATTAAAATCGAAAATGATAAATAGACATTTACATTTACAAAAAGCGCAATATAAAAAATCAAAATCAAATAAAAATCTTAATCGTTGCTCTTCTTTAATCGAAACCAGTCATGTCCGTTGTCAGAGAAGAGCACACTTTCTTGTTTCTACATTTGTATATGACAAGCTTTACATTTATGAATGAATTTCGTGAAAATCCAATATGTTCGTATTCATTCAAATATCTAAATTTTGAATAAATAAACAGCTGACATCCTATGTAAAGATCTAGGATTGAATATCTTTTTCATGTGGCACATTTGTAGAAGTAATTGCCGTAATGGCATCCTTTTGCTCAACACACATGAGCAAAATCAAAAGCTATAAAATAATGATATACACAATTACACACATGCTTTGCTGCAACGCTTAACAACAGCTGAACAGCGTTGGCTCGGCTTTCATTTATATTTTGTGCAAAGAATAAAAAAAAAAAGAAGTAGTCTCTTATAATTATGCTCGCAGGCGTGAAAACGCATACACATTATATACATGTGCGAATTTTGTTGTGTTTGTTAATATGTACGAGCATACATATGTAGTATATGATGCTTTGTTGGCATTGTTCCTTGCTTGTACCTTCACACAATTCACATCCCGCACCATGTATGTTTGGGTGTAAATGTGTACTCGTACACTCGAATGGAAATATTTTTGTTTGTGAGCTCTTTATCTCATCTAACAGATTGCAAAGTATGTAGGTCAGTGAAAAAGAAAGAGCGTAAAGATAGTAAAAAGTTTAAAGGAATTGTAACAATAAAGCAGGATAACAATGCAACTGTAGTTTCGAGATATTACACAAAATGGTTGTAAGTTTATCTCTTAAATAACCAAACTTGGTGTGCTTGCTAAGACTGCAAATTTTTGTAGCTAAAGAGTCGGAATTGTTCTTTTATGATCAAAAACTCTTTTGTTCCTATATAAACTATAGGCAACGTTCTCAAAAAAGAAATTTAAATGAGAACATAACTTTTAGGAACTTTCTCAATAAGTAAAAAATTATTAAAAATGTAAGAAACGTTATCAAGAAAAAACTAAAAAATACTTTCGCGAACGTTTTCAAAAAGAACAAACTGAAGGCGAAACTTTCGGAACGTTTACAATCAGAACGAAATTATCGATAAAGTTTTAAAGATGGGTCAAATAAGCATAAAAGTCCGGGAACTTTCAGTCGAAGAACAGAATGACAAGTTAAGAAAATCTTGAGGATAAACGCTATAAATCTTCTCGCTAAAAATATTTTAACTGCTTAAAGTTACGTATACGCTCTGTCTTCCCGTTTTGTCCCAATTTGTTTTTTGTGAGAACATTCCTCAGACTTTTGTTCCCATTTTTTTTTCCAGAAAGTTTCGGAAACTTTCGTTCTCATTTAGATTTCGCGTTTTCTGTCGAAGCAATATCTGACAGCGCTTGTATTCCTACTAAGGCATGGTAGCAAAAACCAAATCAAGTGTTGAAATCTTACTAACGTTGGCAGTCCATACATTTTCTTTGAGAGAACCAAACGTTAAGTTAAATGGCGTTTGTAGGAATTTGTGTCAATATGGAACGTAATTGTAATTCTAAATTTATAAATTTCTTCAACTAAAGAAGCGCTTTGACCAATAGCTTTACCAAGCCTTGGTAAAAGTTTCAAAATATTAAAACAAGTTGGCAAGAAAATATATTTAGTTGATAAAGCTGAGCTCAGTGTATATGTATGTATATTGACATAATTTATTAATCATAAAAAACCATTTTCGAAACTTTCTTAAAAAAAATTGTAATTTTATTTATTTTTCCTTAAATTTTCTGTACAAAGGTCGAACTTTTGTTGCAATTGTACAATACATTTCGTATTAAGCTTAAAAACTGGCCAAACAATATTTAAATTGAAAAATAACTGAAATTGAAAAAAAAGTTAAATTGTTTAAATGATTCAATATTTGTTTGTGCTATAAAACAATAAAATATAAATTCATATTTTTTGTTTATTCGTTATAAAAATTTTACAATGGAATTAAATTGCAAAACTGCAGTTTGAAAATCGCACATAAATCAAATTAAAACAAAAGAAGGAGGCTGTGTCAGAGACACGGCCATTAAGTTTAACGTAGAATACGCCATCCGATGAGGCAGAAAACATATGTATAATGATAATTTATAATGATAAATAATGCAAGCAAATGAATTTCTTTATTTGATAGTTACTTTTGATGATATACATAAGCTTATGATAGGAAAATAGGATAAAAATGTTTTTAAATTATCAATTAAATTTCTCGCAAAAACGAAGTCAATGGTAGTTATCAATAGTAAAGATAAATGATAAATAACAGACCCAAATCTATTTGATTATTTGAAAGTTACTTTTGAGAATATAGGCTTATGATGGGAAAAATAGGATAAATATGTTTTTAAATTAACATTTAAATTTCTCGCAAAAACTAAGTCAATGGTTGTGTTATCAATAGTTGTGGGAGCATCATTTCGAATATAATCCAAATTAAACGTATCGCTCATAAATTTCGCCAATCTAGTATTTGAAGTGTTTCTGTGTTAAAATCACCACCAATAAGCAGTAGTTGGCAGCGCTTTCTCTGCCTTTACTCTACTTAAATTTAAATTTTCCCGCCTAAAATTATGCAATAAAATAAACGTCTATTCACGCTACAAACTACTACTACACACTCAACCAAACACCACACACATATTTGTGTGCATGTGTTTATACAATTTTCATTTGAGAAATTTAAACATTAGGAAGATATCAACCAACATGTATGTCAAACGAAAGCTAACATGTTCATTTGACTACAAAAATTTTTTTAAAAAAAGTTACCGTGCCGCTTCCTTATAATTAAAGAAATAGAGATTACAACAATAAAAACCTGACATGGGTGCCCATACCGTAAGGTAAGACGTATTCTACGCCAAAAAGAGCGGTTAAACGAAGTTAGTGCAGTGCAAACTTGAAATTTTTAGCAATGCAATAATTTTAATAAATTATTTAAAAATATTAGTAGATCTAAGCATTGAACCGACACGTACATTTGTATAAATTTTATGCGTATCTACGAGTGCTCGCTATATGTTAATGTGTGTACGAGTACATAACATATTTATATAAATACACATCAATTGCATGTGCTGTAGATACAAGGGCGTCTGCGTTCATGTTTACACTTGCGGTTAAATAATCGCTACAAAATTTGATATTTAATTATGCTATGTTAAAATTATATACGTTACAATTGCTATATTTGTTGTCAATGTTTTTTGTTTTTACTGCAATCGTTTCGCACGCACACTTCGTTGTTTAATATAAATTTTCTATGCGTACATATGTATATTTGTATACATACCATATGTATGTTTTAATATTTAGCAATTAATAAGTGCAATTAAGAAAGCCACTCATAGCCTGTTGAATTAATGCACAAACGAATTTTGAAATATTTTGCGTACTCACATACATACATATGTACATAAATATATGTACATACATATGTAAGTAATTTATAATTCCATTTGCTAAAACGCTACAAATGCACTTTTCAATGACTTTTAAGTGCAATTGAAATTGTAATGCTGTGACCAGTTTGCTTTCCTACAAATGCGTTTACCCAATTTACCACATATTTATTTCATAAATGTACATCTATGTTATTTTATTTAATATATTAAATGCAATAAATTTTTAAATAAATGGTAAGTGATATTGGTGGTATATATGTATGTATATATGCGCATACATAGGTGTGTGAGAATTAAATATTCATTGAAAAAACTGTACAGCTAAAACAGTTTGTGGATATGCCACAAATATTTTAATCGATGATATGCGGTTGTGTATGTAGTAGTGAAGGAATGTAACGAGCAATCGTCACTACCAAATCGAAATTATTTATTCATAATCGAACCTCATTGGTATTCTTTGCTCGATACGTAACTAATTTTTATTTAGATGGAATTTTCTTTAATCAAAGTATTCTATATATTCCAGCCTCGTATAGAAAGACATTTGCTTATTAAATGAGAGGCAAAAATTTTGAATTGTATTGATTTATTTACACGCACCGCTCAAGTTGCCGACTGCGAGATAATGAGTGCACATTAGGGTAGTCAAAAGTATTAGAGGCATTAGAGTACCCAACTGTTTGTTAATATATTTTTATAATTTGAACTATTTTTTATTGGTCCTCCAAGTACCCCAAAAAATTGACCCAAGGTAGCCGAATGAAAAATATTGATTCTCAAGAACTCATGTCTACTAAAATACATTTTTTCTCTTGTATGTAAAATTCATGGGAAACTTTGAACATTTAATAAAATAAAGCAATAAAATTAAGTATACTTCACGAAAAAGTACAGTCCTAAGGGGTAAGAGCATACAAATACCGACTTTACTATTCCCTCTCTCCCCATGCATTTGTGAACTAGTCTAATGTACTATAAATACATACCTGCATAATTTGGAATAATCATGCGAAATTGATTTGTCACAAAATATATTTACAGATTTTTAATTAAATAAGAAAAGTTTAAGCTGCGCAAATGCAAATTAAGATTACTTTATCAATAGGAACTAAATTAGTAATGAAAGGTATCGCGAACGGCATATTTTAAGATAGATTTAAAAGAAAAGATATACGCGAATAAAAGGTGAAAACACCAAAAATGGAGTGATCATTTTTTCAAATACAAAATATAAACCATGGAAACTCACACAAGCGGATTTTATTTGGGTCATATCGATTCTTTGATTACCAATATCTTTAGTTCAATGAAAGCAGATTGCAATTTAGAGTTTTTGAAACGGCTAAATTGGTAACGCGAATTTGTCAATATCAGAAATTAACTAACCTATTCACTTCTTGGGATGTTTTTTCAAACAGGTGATATTGTCAAATCTGTATTAACATGATCGACGCCACCAAACAGACCACCTTTTTGTAGACTCTTAAACCGCTTTTCATAGCATGAATGAAAGCTGCTTATTCGGCGCCATTTCTTAATATTGGTAAAGTGGCTTTGAACACAACTTTTTTGTTCCGTCCAAATTGTTAAGGACCTCTTCAAGCCGTTAAAGACCAAGCGAGATTCGAGATAGATGGCGATGCTCCAATAAAAAAGTCAAAGCGCAAAAAGGATTTTTTTCTTTTGGTAAAAGTGACGGACGTAACTTCGTAATGGAGATAATGAAATTGCGAAAGTTTAGGTCTCTGCTCAAACCAACAAACGGTTGTAAGTAGAGCCACTAAAAAAGCAGAAGATTTGTTTAAAAAGAGAGTACGTATGATATTAAATTTTTAAATCTGGTTTTCCATCGCACTGTTTACTAAATTATTTTTTTCAGTAAGTAATTTAATTTACCCCAAATTGTCCGCAATAATTGTTAAGCTTTTTAGCTGGCTATCGACTACTCTTCCTATGTGCAGTCACTTGGCCAGAACTAACGCTATATATACACAGACATACTTGTATTTATGTAATTTGCTATTCGATGAGACATGAAATACTTTTTATTTAATATTATAATCAACACTCTCTAGCAATGACTTTGCAATTAAATCTCATTCTGAAACCACAAATGCTGCTTTTGGATCATTCACCTCTGGCCAAGTATATCAAGTGAAAAAATTAGGTCACATCATGCCATATACTCGTACATCGTTGTTCGTGTACACAAAACAGTGTTTTGGGTCGGTGGCTGCCGTGCGACTCAAATAAAGCGCAAATCCATATGAGTACCACCTCCTGTAGTACACACACACACACATATATATTCACACACACGCCCTAAGCTGCAGGTCGCTAATGTACATTTGTGTGTGTATTTTAATTGCACTTTTTAAATAATTTATCGCTTTGGCTAAGCACTACGTCTATGTATTGGTTCGTTAGAACATTTTGTTTATGCGCTTGCATGTGTGCATTTATGTATGTGTGTGTGTTAGTAGGAATTCGCTGCGACAGTATATTAATGCTAAACGAAATGTGCAACGAACGAACCGGAAATGCCAGATTACGCTTTTTAAAAGCGGAAATGGTCGACTTTTCGTGGCTAAATAATAACCGTCACAAAATTTACGAGCCACTACAACTTGTAAAATGCTGCGTTGTACGCTTTTATATACACACATACATACATATGTACATATGCATATATTTACATAAGTACATATGCTCATACATACATATGTTCTTATGCTACTTTGTCCTTCTTGGCGACGATAATGCCTCCGTGCCACATTAATATTGTATTCATAGCTTACTGCGTGGAACATTTCATGTGCATTGGGACGGCCACAAATGTGCTCATTTTAACATACACACATACATACCGACAAATGTACATATATGTATATGTACGCACATAATTAATCGCATGTAAGAGCCGCGAACTGCTGTGATTATTCAGTTCATATCCACTAGTGGAAGAAATATTAGAAACGACGGATTCTTTCTTTTTATTATTCCATTGAAAATAAATTGAAAACAGGACTATTCGTTTCCTTTTTTGTTTAAATCAATTTGTGACATTGATTTGAATCTTTCATGGACTAAGAAAAATAGTATATTGGAAATTTATAGGAAGGTTCGTATTGACATTAACTAAAAACTTCGCTAAATTTTTAAGTTTTTCAATACCTTTTCTTCTACAACTACTTAAAAGTGGCGAGATTCCTGCTACGAGCTATTAATTTTTTTTCTTAAGTTTTTACTGGTCGTGATTTTTTAAATTTGATATCTTAAATAAATTAAATTTAATGCCGCGTTGAATGAAGGAATTTTAAATACTTTAGCAATTTGTGAGATTCGCTGTTGGGTGAAAATCGGCGAAATTCTAAGTCTTATTTTTAAGGGTTTTATTTAATCGTCTAATACTTATATCATTTTCTTAGTTTTGCTTGCACATTTTGTACTAGCTCGCTATAACAGTGCAGGAAATTTTTATATTTTTTTCCAGCGCAAACAAAAATGATCTCCAGAGAATGGATTTTATGGAAGTTGTATTTTTTCTGACAGCATTAAGAGTGGTTTCAATCAAAAATCACCACGACATAGCTTATCCCAATACCAAAATTAACATTTTATTTTTCTTGTTCAAAATAAAAGCCTCTTTTGTCTTTAAATAATTATTCTAAAATTTTTATACATTTTTAATATTTTTATACATTTTTAATATTAAGAATAAAAGCCAAACGATAAATTTTAAAAAACCGTGTTTGATCACTTTTTGAAAAATTTAGAAAACAAATCCTAATAATTTTAAAGCTTCGATCGTTCTATACTTTTGGACACCACTCGAGTGCTTTAAGGACAGTTAGGGACTTTCTTCGCATTAATCGCCTGCAATTTTGAAACTGTGATGAATAAACTTTAAACTTGACTCAAATAAAATACTTACCATAATCATGAAGGTAACAAATTGCCATTAAATAAACTAGATATAAATTATTTTAGTTTTAATTGTGAAGTAGCCAACCATAATGGAACATTTTTGTATTTCTCTAAGAAAAAGTGAAAATTTATTACCAACATATTCGAGTTTGACTACAGATTTTGGTAAGAATTTGAATTAGAGCCATCTGTAAAGATTCTTCTTTTCCAAACTCATCATCATCTTAGCAAAGGAAACGTTGGAGTTTCTTTGCGTCCATTGAATGTATGCGTTCGCCACCGGCAATTTCCGCTTTATTTGCATTTTTTTTTTGTAAGGAATAAACATTTTGTGCTTCTGGATACTTGCTATCTTAGCCTCTTCCGCATTATCATCCAAAGTATCTTATCACAGTGAAAACTATGTACATCAACAGTTGACAGTACGGAAAGAGGATTACATGCAATCAACGCCCTAAATCCGTTTGCCAAACAAGAAAATGCAATAAAAATTAAGAGCAAACTAAATCTGAAAAATAAGAAAAAAAAAACAAAAAGAAAAAAGAGCGAGTAATCGCATTAAAAAGGAAACACGTTAGCAAAATTGTAGAGAAAAAAAATACAAAGAAATCGTAAAGACATGGAATAATAAACTCTCATTCTTCTACATTCATCCTGGGGCACTTTTAAAGTAAAAACAAAAAAAAATTTAACTACAGAAGTACATATTTTTTGGTGCACGTAAGCTTTGTTTGGAGCAGCTGTGTGGCAAGAACTACAAGAGTTGCTTGGTTTTTCGTTTCTTTTTTCATTTCAATCCGATTTGCTTACATTCTTATACAGAGTGAGCAGAGAACAACTTTACTTTGGCTGGGAATTAGTACGAAGGCATTGCACACCTGAACTTATTTTTCTTGAAAGTGACTCTATGATCCTCTTAAGCGGTTTCTTAAGATATTTTAAGTAACTGAGGTTTAATCGCTTATCACGACTTAACTGACGAATATTGGAGATATACATAAGTAAAATGAAGTTTATTTTCTTTAGACACTTCGAATACAGAAGATTTTGTTTATTTATTCTGTTTCTAGCAGTCTGTGTTATAGAGACGTCTTCCTTCAATTTAACAGTAGTTAGCATTCAAACTTTTTGCAAAAAGCCGTAAATAAAATGTGTGTTCTATTGGCCTCACTGAAAATCATTTACTCCAAAAATTTGGAAAAATTTCCTACAGTTCAGTGCATTTAGTAAAATAAATAGAATTATCGGTAAGTTATTTTTTTAGGGGTCTTAGGGGACGCGTATACTGATTGTATACTTGCACAATTACATTGTAAAGCATTTCGGGGGTTTTCTGGTTTTATTTAAAAGTTCCAAGGGCTTATATACACTTGTTTTGGTCGAAAAAATTGAAAATTTTTTTTGGAATTTTCTTAAAGTACTCGTACATCCTTTTGAGTTTATTTCCTCCAAACTTCATACAGATCTGAGCACTAGAGCCAAAGTTACAGCTGTCAACAGCGCGCTCCTCCCGAATGCCACCAAGTACGTGCGAGACTTTAAACGCCATTATCTCAAAATTAAGTTTTCCAAAAAGCCCCGTTGCGTTGACCAGGTTTTCTCAAAAATCAAGTGACCTATCGATCTAATTTTTTGCAGGCTACTTAAAAACTTTTGAACAAAAGTTTTTTTTTTGGGAAGAAAAAACTAAATTTTTAGACTATCAAAAATCGATATTTTCAGTAAAATCATCACCAATTGTGTAAAAATGTTTATTATTTTGTGTATCAGCGCAACAGCACAATTTTAACTCAAAAATTAAATAAAAGGTCTTCAGACATTTATAAACCTTCACGCAGTGTTTGACTATTAAAAACAAATCCCGTGCAATAAAAATTCTTCAAAAAACCGATTTTTTTCAGAGAATAAGTGTATATAACCACTTAAGTAAAGAGCAATGGAACCTAAAACATGGAAGAAATATTATTCGCAATATTTATGGCAAGATTTATGGGAAGAAGATGGAATGATGTACTGTGTGCGCTATATAATTCGTAGTCAAGCGCATAAAAATTCCACTTTTGGGATGGCTTGGACATTTCGTTCGTATGTATGATGATGCTTGGGTGAAAAGATCTTTCGACTCGGCACCAATGGGTGTGCAAGGAAGGCAAAGTTGCCCACGAACACTCTGGAGAACAAGAGCAGAAGGACCTGTCTTCACTTCGTATGAGTTACTGGCGTAACGTAGTTAAGGAGATTAGGAGCTTGAGAAGTTTTTTGATCTCGACACACGTTTGTAGTGCCATATAAGAATAAGAATTTGAACTTAAAGCAAATTCATAGAAAATTAAAAAGAGCAATTCATGATATACACTTCATGTGAAAAGTGTTCAAACGATGAAGTAGTTGAAAAGATAATTTGTCGGGCATAGGCAAATGATTTTTGTTCGAATGTATTCCCAAACTAATCGAAAGGTCTGAAAATATATTAATATTTTCACTCCTTACCCTCATTTCGCGCACTTAAACTGCTCTCCAGCGTAGAATTATATATCTTGCTCGAGTTATTCTCAAGTTTTTGGCTAAGTTGAAACAAGTTTTGAGAAAGTTTGAGAACGTTTTACTCTCTATGCGGTTTTACAACGCAGCGCGAGCTTAGGATCACTTAACTGATCCCCCGTTCCGGTATGCAATAAATTCATGAAAGGTATTAAACCGAAAATGTCATTTAGGGTTGTTAAAATCTGATGCGGTTGGCAATACCATTCCGAATTTTGTTGCTCAGATGTTTTGTTAAATTTTGTTGCTTGTTGGTTTTTTGTGTCGCTCTCTTCAACGGTGTCTTGTACAGTTGGTCGTTCACACATTTTGTTGATGTTATCCAACTTTCGGTTTTGGAATTTAGCCAAAATGCATTTAATGTAGTCACAGATGGTTTGAGCTTTGAGCCATTTTGGTGAGAATTGTTGTTGCTGGCATTTCTCAATGATTTTGTTAGCGCTAAAGTGGTTGGTCGAGATGCAGCGCTACGGTTCACTGCAAAGTTTTTTTTTTTATTTTTTGTTAGATGTTCAACCAAGTTCGAATATGTACGACTGTGTGCCTTAACTTTTTTGTGGGCTTGGTATTGGCCATGAACGTGACACGACATGGTTGTGTGCTTGCACGCATGCAAAGGAATTTAAGTTTTAGAACGTGCAAGCTGCTACACTTGAGCGTGAATGTGCAAAGAAGTCGTTTATGTAGGGGTTGCAACAACAATTATTATACTTATATATTAACATCACAAAAAGGTGGCAAGTAAGTAAGTATTTAAACAATATATTCAGTAATTTATGTATTCAATAGTGAACTCTCTTTATCACTTTACAATCTGTTAAAGGCACTTCCGCCATCTTTATTTTTCTATCTAATCGAATTAAACAGCAAAAATTAATTCAATTATAATCGGTGGAGTACGCCGCAGCTGCCACGCCAATTAAACGGCATTTGCTTAAGCACAAACTTTTTAACAATAACATTTCCGCTTCCGTTTGCCTTTTCCATCCTCGTGCACTTCCGCATCAACATCATCATCCGTTTCCGCTCTGTTGGTTGACCATTGTCATTACCATCGAGTGCTGCCTCGCGATACCGACTTCTGCTGTTGTACATTGTTTGTTGATTGTCTGTCGTGTTTTGTTGCGGCTTTGTCAACAAATGTTGGAATAATCACTCACTGCAATGCGTCTATTAAATTTGTTGTCCACTGCAATGTGTGAGTCGTTCGACTCGTTGCATGCGTGCCGCGAAAGGTTGCAGCAGGCGACCATTTGTAAAAATGTATATGCTGAGCCAACGAGTTTATTGGATGTGTTGCCGACTACTGCTTTCTGGCAGACAGTTGTACTCATCAAACCCGGAGGATGTGTTAAATTTTGTATTCCAATTAACATTTAATGAGTGCGTCGCATTCGGCTTTGCCTTGCCGTGAGTGAAAAAGCAAGTTTCCATAGAAAATGTATGAGGAACAGAAAAAGGTGATACCACTATAAGGAACCCTGGCAAATATTCTCTATACTTTTTTTTGGGAATAAGAGTAATAATCATACGATAAATGTACACAAATCGGGAAAAATATTGATCTTCATTTACCTGGCTAAAGTCAGAAAAAGTTCCAGCAGCCCCAGACCTCTGAGCGATTTCACCCATTTGTTCCCTGGGTAGCTTCCGAATACCTGTTTCGTTGCGATCAACAGGGTATGCAACATCTGAATATTTAAGTTCAGGATTTGTACATGTTTAGAGCTTGGTGCCCATCTCGTAACAAAACCAATAAGCGTAGTCAACAAATAGTTCTTTTTGGGGCATATTGAATGTAAAGCTGTGACATAAAAATCGAGCATAACAATTTCAATGTCAGGATGGACAAGAAAGATATTTTTGGTCCTCCAGGCGACAAATTTGACCTGTTTGTCTAATATAGACTTAAGCTGCTTGATTTCGCAGGGGCTTGAATGTAGGTCCGTTACACAAGGAAAATTTTACGTCGAACAACTACAATCGTCTACCGGCACTGATCAAGGCATTGGGTTTCAACGAGCTTGACGGAACAACTGTTACGTTGAGAAATAACGTATCGCTACGGAATGGAAAAACGGTGCTAACAAACACAGCTGCGATCGGGCGCAACACAAACTCAAAACACTTAAATTAACCATTTCTAAACTCACGGAATGAATAGTTGGATCCAGAAATTAGTATCTTCTTCTCACCATAGCTAAACTCACCACATATAAACTCACCATATATAAACTCACCAAGCCTTTATTATCCAAACTGAAACTTCCCACACCTAAAATCACAACAGCTGAACTTACCTCTCCAAAGATCGCGACACCTTAACTCACTTCAATTGACATATTCTCTCCGGAAATCACTTAACTCTTCCTAATTTTATTCACCTGATTTAGAAATTACTTACGTAACAGAAATTTAACTTCCATACGGCGAACCAGCCGCACTTACTTTTTGTTGTAAAAAAAGTCACGGTACAACAACTTTTTCCAATGAGTGTATATATTTTTACAAATGGCTTCATTTGTCATACCTTGCTGCGTTTGTACAACAATTATTGTTGTTGTAATAAATAGCCAGTTGAATGAAAAGTTATCTTCTCCTGCACATAAATACACATGTTTTCGTGCTCTTACATATGTTTGTTGTTACATTTGTGAGAATTGTTTTCGAGATTGTTAACATGAATTTGGTTATGGTTGCCTTGCTGGCTTGGTAGTCGCTTAGCTTTTGTAGCTAACACTACCACTACTATAGTGACGAATATTCTATTTACGGCTGAGTAGTTTTTGCTGTCAAACTAGTAATTTGTTTTCTATTTTATGACCTTTCAATTATTGAACTTTGATTGGTTTCCTTACTCAAGTGGAACAGTTAATAGAAGTGGTTATCATTTCTCAAATTTTGAACTAATTTCTATTTCAAAAAGGTGAATAATTTATTTAATAAAAATACTTCATTTTTGTATATGTTGAAAAACATAAACTTAGTTTGCTTTTAAAGAAAATAATGTACATCATTCAAAGCGCCATTGACGTACGACAAAAACAAAAACATATTAAAATTGCTGGCATACAAATTAACCATCCTCCGTCCGACCACCAATCCCTACATTTTTCCGAACACAAGTCGTCATCCCAACGGGTACTCGTATAAAACTAATTTTCCACATAGTAGCAGCAATGAAAAGTAAAGGAGGTGGCAGGCGAAAATGCCATCAGCGCCCGAAGCGAAGACAAGCGGGTGGAGGAGTTCGAAGTAAGTGAAGTGGCAGCAAAGTGGCCTCGATGCAGCGAATATGAGATGAAAAATGAAATTATTACGCTTCCTCAACTGAGCGTAAATGCTGGAAAGTTTAAAATCCAATACGCCAAGTCACGCGATTGCAAGCACATCTCTTAGGCGATCGTACAAATTGCGCACTTCCGCCTGCAATAGCAACGACGTTCAGACAAAATGACAACGGCGGCAAGCAGAACGCAGAGAAAAGTGAAGTGAAGAAGGACATACATACACCGATGACGAGGCGGGCGAGATGAAGCTGCACACCCTTTCGACTGATGGCTATGCTGATGACTTTGGCGCCTAGTTGCTACCTGACTGCGGCTGGAGCATTCTGTAATGCGATGCCAATGAGCGTTTCGCCGTTTCTCAGTTTCGATTTGTGAGTTGGGAGTTTTGAATTGTGAGTAGCATGCGACAAATGTGACAGTGAATGGAATCGGTTATGGGTCTCGTTTTGCGACATCGTAAAGAATACATTTCGAAGATGTGAAACAGTAGCGAAAAAAAAAATTGTAGGGAAGGAAAATTCAGATTTAATCTGAATGTATCCAATCTGTACATAAATATGGAGAGTTTTTCAAGTAACGTTATATTCGAGTATTCGACCAAAATGTGGTCCGAGTGCAGAAATAAGCTTGTAAGCTAGGAAAAATTGTACTTATATGGTAGAACTAGTCGACCTAATATTATTAGTGGGCGAGTAAGTGAGTATATTTTCTAACTTTTCACGATTAAGTGGCTGTTTGGATAAGAATTAAGTTTTGTACCTTAAAAATTTCAAATTTTTATTCACGTATCGAGCATTTTTTAACGAAAAATTGGTATCAGCAAGGCAGATCTAACAGGTAACCGCAGTAGAGAAATTGCAACCCTGCCAGCTATTTTGAATGTAATGCCACAAGTTCTCTTGCTAACAATCCTTTGGTGGGGCTGTTGCGGTACTTTTAAGAAAAGAAATCCCCCTTTTACGAGCCGACCTTTGCAGATACCAAAGTTTGACAATTAAGATAAATGAAAAAAAGAAATTTAATTATAAACTTTACCGAGGTTACCTGTTAAATCTGCCTTGGTTTAATTTAATTAGTAAACTTACTGAATGACTTTTATTTTGGCGTCATGCGAAAGAGGTTTATAAATAAAGGGACCTAGGGTTGTAGGCAGAGATATTTTAAATATTTTTGAGCTTAAGGCCGATCGGTTTATTGGGAAAAACTATTAGGAAAAACCCGCAATACTCAAAGCGGTAGAAGTTATAGTACTATTTCGGAAATCACCTCATTTCCTCATAGGACTTTTTCTTCTTTCTTCTTGGCTTCTGCGGGAGTCGAACCCGCAACAACATGCGCAATACTTAAGCCGGCAACTAAACGCATTCAGCTAAGCTTACGCTGTGTGAGCTGTTGTTAGTTTTCCTGCTTTCCCTTCACAACTTACTCCAATCAAAATTGAGCCATACGACAAGTTAAAGCGTTACGAGTGAAAGGGGTAAGTCTGAAATGTGACCTATTTCGATTTATCAAATCCACCGGAAATTTATCACTGCGGCTTCGTAGTGAACTCATACCTTTGAGAATTTTTAACTACACCTCTTTTGATCATAACTGTCTGCACAAAGTTCGAGTTCATATGTACATATGTACATACAAAGGTAGATAGACAAATGACTAGCGGATGCGTTTGTATGATTAAATTTAAATTGATACCTGGTGCGTTGCGGCTGACTAAAACGCAATGTAAATTCTTTAGAAAAACACCTGGACTTGCAATGGAAGAGGAGGGTTTCGGGTTGCAGATGAAGTAAGAAATGAGGAATATATCTGAAATGCAATAAAAAAGAGAGTAACGTGCAGAAGCCAAAAAGGTAACAGCTCTCTGTGTAAAAATTACAAATGACAGCTGTGCAGGGGCGAAGTGGGTAACTCATTTCTAGTATCTAAAAGCGCTAGAAGCCATAGTGGCAGCAAAGTTACTTGGAATTGGCATCATTTTTACATTTTTATTGATGCGCCGCAGCTGGTACGCTTGAAATCGCAATTTATTGCAATTTGTTTACCTCCTCCTCCTCCACTCCTTATCGGATTCTAGCCGTTTGAATGTAAAACCAGCTTGAGTTGCCATTACCTCCTCCATCAAATGATAACAATTTTCATTTGAGAAAATATTTGCGCTCAAGCGTGATAAATAAATTGATAAATAAAAATAAGATGAAAACAAATACAAACATATTTATTTTACATATGTACATAGTAACGGATGGGTTGTTTGGAAATTCAAGGATATGCAATAACGTTGATTGAAGCCATAGCTGCAATATTCAAAATCGAATTGGATGATCATAATTTAAAAAGGTTTCCCTTCTTCCATTGATTTCGTGAGAGGTAAACAGAAGTTCGACGAAATTATTATTTTTTTCATTTGATGTCATAGAAAATATCGCTTTTGAAGCTTCTTCTGCAGATTGGTTTACATTATCTTCGAAAACGGGAACAACTTGCTTCAACATACATAGTTATAATGATTGAAGAATAATGTTTGGTTAAACTAATACTCTGCTTTTTGTTAAAATTTATAAATTTGCACAATGTATAAATCTGATAAGGACTTGCAGACACACTTGCTATTTCGTTGTTTCATAAAATACTTGAGAGCTCTGCTCACCAAGTAACTAGTTACTGTATGGATAGACACGAATCGAATGGATTCTGATAACGCTGAACCACATGCATTCGGCCTGAGCATCACGTGCTATTGATCGAAAGAATCTCCGGTGTTTAAAATCATTTAAAACATGTTTTCGAAGCTTTCTTGAAGCTTGTTAAAGTACCATGAATTTGAGGCAGTCGAATTGGTCTTGCTGTATTTATAAATACCCGAAGCATCCGAAGGAGATTACAACATTTTGACCAAATGTAGATCTTCACGTAAAACTTACTAAATAAAACTGGACAGCTCTAACAGAAAATTAGATATATTGAGTTAATTGCTACTTCCCTTTGGAAGAAGAAAACGTGGACCGATAGATAAGTTCACAATTTTCAGTCAAAGAAAGGTCATCGGAATCATCCATAATCGAAATTTTATATATTATAGTTTGAGTCGTTGTTGTGAGAAGACAAGTATGTGAGGAAGACATTATTGATAAAATTGTGGTAATTTATTTCTTAGTTTCTTAGCCACCTGTATCATATATAATTTTAAATCTCTTTTTCTATAAATGAACATACACTAAGTAACATCAATGGACTTATGTCTTTTACAGCATGCTGGTTGATGATTGATCCAGCTTCTTCATCAATTTTGTTTTGTTGTTGTACTATAGATAAAACGCTGATTTTCGGTCAACTTACATTTTATTAAATGGACTGAAAAAAAACTTTTAAAATTTATTTTTAATAACTAAAATTTTTGATACATTTTTGTTTAATTAATATAACTTATTATTCGAGTTTGAAGTTAGGGTTTATACGTTAGAACATAAACTGTATTTTGATTGAAAAATATTGGAGATGAAATAAAACAAAAACAAATAGTCCCAACTTGTCAATACTTGTGTATCATATAATATATAAGTCGCTTATTTTGAGAGTGGCACAATTTCCTTTATTATTGAAAAGTCTTAACTGAATGGTATGAGTACGTTTTACTTTTCTCAAAACACTTGGAACACATTGAGATTTTTTTCAACACAATTTATCTACTAGTGTATACATACATACATACATATGTATAGATTCAGTTGTAATCTCAAACTGACACAGCTGCGTAAGTCAAGTGGTGATGAAATGTATTCTGTAGATTGACAGACAGTCAGATAAATGACAGACGTGTCAACACATACTCACTCATAGCTCGCTAAGCAAAATGTTTGTTGGGGCGGAAACAGGAAAAATTCCATCAATACTGGTTAGGGAAGCCACTTACCATGCAACTGTTATTTTTTTTGTTTGCACTTTGTTGTAAGAGCTACTCACACGAACTAAGTGAGCGGATTTATTTCATCAATTATGGAGGAAGATGTAAAAGAAGCACTTGTATGTTAAAAATTAAATTGAAATATTTTTTAGAGTGATGACAGTTGTATGGCGTGGAATTAACATACACTTAAAGGGAAATGTTAAACTAAATATACAAATATAATTTTTGATGTATGAAGTTCAAAGGGCTTTCAAGACACCCTAGGCATACAAAACCTCACAATGACTAGCTACTTCAGATAATGAACCATAATGTTATGGAGCAATGTGTGTAATCGGACTATTGGGTAGGAACGTCTGCGGCAGTTTAACTAAAGGAAGTTGATCTCTTCTTTACAATAGGGAGTTAGAGGTAATAATATATTTCCAGGTATCATTATATGTTTAAAAACTTTTTATACATCAAATTAAATACTTTTTTGTGGAAGGACTGGAAATATGATATTTTTAATGAGAATTGTTCAAAATTTTTATGTTATTTTATGGATTACTTATGGAACTGGGACTTAGGAAATCTAAACGTGGAGTTTTTAGATAATCTCTTCGAGCGCCGAGAGTACATTTTAAGAATGGCCTGTTGAGCATAACCTCACCTTTAAATCAGTTTACTTTACTTTGTAATATATACATATATGGCTTTACTTTTCAAATAGACTTTTTTGAGGTCTGTCAGAATGAAACGTGTACAAATCTCGCCATTTTTGTGTTAATGCTAAATCTGATAACCAAGCAAATTTGAAAAGTATATTTCGGATATTCGCTATAACTATTCTAATCCGCTAGGTGGCGCATAAGTCGAGATATTCAGAAAACTTGTATTCATGGTCCAATTTTGTAGAAGTTGTTCGAGTCGAGTTATTAAGAAATTTCGTATTAATGATTCGACTTAGCTCAAATCCAATAAGCTAGGTGTGTTTTAGTACATGACTGCGGGACAATGTTTTAAAATCCATCAAAGCTGCTGCAAGTGGTGGAATCTACATACATATATGGAGATGGTACATATTATATTTATATATTCGTGTAAATACAAGTTACATTTTTTATTGTTTCAAATAAAAATAAACGAAATTAAATGAAAAAAAAAATAAACAAAAAACACATCCGTTTCCGTTTCGGCACCAGTGAACATTAATAACGAAAACAAGAGCATACAACAACAAAAAATCACAACAACATCAAGAGATTATTTCGCCTACAAACGTGTGAACAAGCGCCCGAATGGCTGAAGCATCTGTGTTGACAGTGGGTGGTGCAATGTTGACACCAACATTTAAAACAACACATACGAAAAGCGCCAGTCGACTGTGCGGCGCTGTGGCAACGTCATCGAAAACAGAGCAATGTGACTGAAAAGTCTGTCTCGAGTACAAGGGTGGAAAACGGGAAAATTTCTGATTTCATTTTTGTTGTTGGCACTTTTCACTTAATAAATTTGTACTACTCGTTAGGTCTGTTTTTTTTTAAATTTTTTTTTTGTGCTTTGCAGCCGCACACACGTTTCACCCACCTCATTTTCTATCCTGCCGTTTTCGATGGACCACATATTTAGGGGTGTTGGTAGTTGAAATTTGTTTATATTTTTTTCTCTATTTTTCTAATGCGGTGGAGTGGGTGCTGCAGAATGAAAAATCATCCGCCCACGTTGCATTTCATAAGCGGAATTGAAAGGACACCGAACACTCGGTGCCACACAATACTCGTACACAAAAGTGAAGTTACTCAGTAAAGTGAGAGACAAAAACAACAAACAATAACAGCAATATAGCTAATATAATATCAAAACAGGTTGAATATTTTGCAACAAACTTAGCAACGGAAAATAAGCAATAAAAAAGGTGGCAATTGGCGCAAATGTTAAGCAGAATGGCGGCCTATTACTCAAGTTATTTGATAAATTGTTTGTTATTGTATGCGCATTCGCTTCCGTTCGGCTTTCAATTGAATTTGTTTTGCACTTGATATTTGCTTTTCTTTTTAGTTTGTTTTTCTTTAGGAGAAATGAGAGATAAATTGGATCCAAGTACCTGTGTATGTACGTACATATGTATGTACTTTATGTACTTATGTAAACAGGTCAAAGTTCTAACAGATTGTGTGTATGAGTAGAAAATACTATTTTCGAAGTAGTAGGAAGCCTTACAACTTCTAAGTCGCAGAGGAGAGCTGACTCTTCTTCTTACGCCAATAGCTTGTGGTTCTCAACCGTTATAATCCAATATTTTTGTGCAGGCTATTCAAGGAAGTCCCTGACCAATTTTACGTCAGAATAATGTTAATGAAATTTAATGGGTTTATACGGTACGCAAGGTTACTTGAACACTTCGATGTGGTCCTTGTTATGGTCGATTATCGCGCCTTTGTAGTTGATTAAAAATGTTTAATGAGTTGTTTTCTGCAAATAACTCTCCATCAACTTCAACATTTGGCTCTCAAATTATTGTTCTCAAGTTCTCTATTATTTCTCCGGAAAGCCGTAAATCTTGATATCAATATTAGCCTTAGTCGGGCAACGCACACTAATATGTACATCGAACATACACTGCTGGAGTATTCTAAAAATGTCTATTCCAATTATAAGCTTGGCAATATTCTATATAAAAGTAATTAGTTTTGTGAATTTCAAATGTACTTATTTATAATTAGATGCCAGAGGGTACCAGAAAAAAAGTTTGCCGTAAAGCTGCCAATCTATAGTAAATATTTTTTTTGGTCACCACTAAGTCCGCCTTTTGGAATTTTTCAGCATTTTTTTATCATTAAAGTATCAATGAATTCTCGGAAAAACAATGATTTTCTTAAGACGAAAAAATCGGATGATAAATTAAGACCTCTCTTTAATTGCTAACGATTTGTATGCCGGAAAATATAAATAGGCGACTAAGGAAGACCATAACAAATGTGTTTCCTCTCGGAAATGACTTGAAATAATCTCTTAGGTTTAAAAGTGTCGGGTATTTTTTGTTATTTTTTCCTAGGATCACCTCCGTTCTAATTTACTTTCATACTATATACAAATGTATGCTAAAATTGACAAAATTACCACAGGAATTAGAACATATAAACGTAGCTCTTAAATTTATTTTAAACAAACCAATATTAGCCGCCCCTGAAGATTGCAAAATATTTAGCGAAACGTCGGGCAAAGATGAAATAAAAAGTATTTTATTTGCATCAATAATTAATAGATCAGACCAGCCTAAAAAATCATCAATACAAATTCGAACTGATCGCAACTAAATTATTCGAAAATATAGTTTTTTGATGCCTGAGGGTGTCTCCTTAAAATTATGCAATGTTGAATAACATTTTTTGATTGTAAAGTTCGAATATACACGAGACCATATAACCTCAAAGAAAAAAATAGTTTGTAGTAGACCTATCATTTTTCAACAAAAACAAATTTTATTTAAAATTTATATGGAAGAAACAGTCTTATAAATCATTTTCTAAAGCTTTAAAGAAAAGCTTTTAAAAACTTTCCCCCACGTGCGCACGGCCCTGGTTGTATTTGTTTGGTTTTTGTTTAAGAAATAATACAACAACTTTTAAATAAAACAAGTAAGAAACGCTAAATTCGGTGTCCATAATTTCATAAAAACTCGTTTTCTTTGTTTCAAATCGCTGCTAGTACTAAACTTTATTAAATTTTTTTCAAATAAATACTGAAAAACGAAGTTTTTTGCATTGTTCAAAATATCCGTTATATGGAAGTTAGGCGTGAATATGGTTCGATTTTAAAAGTTATTGACGGAAATGCTAATGCTAATCAAGTAAAATATGTTCACCAAATTTTGTGACGATACATTACGTTATTGAGATACCTACAGACGTTTTTTAATAAGTGGGCGTGGTAACGCCCACTTTTCAAAACTTCATAAAAATTAAGTTTCTTAATTAACTATCTCTCTAAATATTAAATTTTAATTAATATGTTCCAATAGATAAAGAAAAAACGAAATTTTTGCATTTTTCAAAATTTCCGTTATATGGGAGGTGGGCGAGGTTATGGTTAATGTGATGTTAAGGAAAATTTGTTCACCAAATTTTGTGACGATACCTTACACCGTTATGTGTTAGCTCCAAATTCCGAATTTCACTCAATTTGTTTTAATAAATACCGAAAAATTACGTTTTTGCATTTTCCAAAATTTACGTTAGATGGGAGGTTATGGTCCGATTTCAAAAATTTTCTACTATAATAATAGCGATATCAAGGAAAATATGCGCACCAAATTTTGTGACGATAACTAATACTGTTATTAAGATACACAAAATGTTACATAAGTGGGCGTGGCAACGTCCATTTTTCAAACTTTCAAAAATAAATAATTTTTTAGTTCAAAATCGCTCCAAATACCAAATATCACTAAATTTGCTGTAATAGATACTGAAAATACGGAGTTTTTGCATATTTCAAAAACTTCTGTTATATGGGAGGTGGGTGTGGTTATTGACCGATCTTGACCATTTTCAATACCAATCTAGCCTGTCCACAGAGCAATCTATGTCCCAAATTTCATTGAGATATCTCAATTTTTCCTTAAGTTATTGTAACCACGGACGGACGGACGAACAGACTGTTAGCTCTACATCGATTTCTCTTTTCATTCTGAACATTTTAGTGTATATATGTCTATATCTATCTCGATTATTTTTTGCTGTTACAAACAACCGTTATGCGAACAAACTTATAATACCCTTGTGTAAAAGTACGCTCGGGTATAAAAAAGGAAAATAAATAGCCAAAATGCATCGAAATGAACAGCTTCTTTGTACATATGACGACGATATAAAATCTATTTACAAGCACATCGGTGATTTCTTTTCGTCTTGATAGCAGAAACAACTATGTAAACTGCTAATATGAACATACTTTCTCTTTTACTTGTTAAATTTTGTAATTCTCCAAGAACAAAGCAAATATATATGTTTTGTAATTTGCAAATAAACATACATACATACGTAAATACAAGTATTTATGTATATACACATTTGATTAGAAAATGGTTTAATGCAAGTTGACATTTTTTAACCTTTACATGCGTACTACATACTACTTACAATGATTGAATTTTTAGAAATTTTCTTTTACTTCAATAGCTTTTCAAATATTGTGCACATTCAGCTGTGAATGTATGCGTATACGTATGTACATATGTATATGTTTCTGTGTGTAGATTGAATCTATGCACTCAAGCACGTACTGTTCAAAGTAAGCAACAAAGTTAACTTTTTGCGCATTTCAAATGAATATAATGATTTTTTATTCGATCTCACAAAGCTTGTACTATCTTAAGAAGGTTGTGAAAAAAAAATATTCCCTCTCCTTAAATTTCAAGTGCTTACTTTCAAATATATATGTATGTATGTATACTCGTACATACATATATATGTAAGTACGATTTTATTTATTAACTGCAAGTAGCTGTGCGATCAAAGAAAAATTATAAGCGTTCAAGCAACTCCCTCTCCCTCTCCCTATCTCTCTCCTGATTCTTGATTACTTTTCTTTCCTGCTCACATACATATGTACATACTACATTCTCGTAAAAGCATAACGATTGACACATAAAAGCCCAGTGACGCGTAAATGCGTTCGTGGAATTTGTTGCCAGGGAATATCATTGCAGCCTGGTTGATAGCGGTCGTGAAGAGCATTTTGCCAGTTTCAAATATGTAATTCATATGCGAAGAAGATTAATTAGAGTGTAATTTTGAAGTTAAATGCGCCATTGGGAGCAATTGAAAAGATATTCTTCTTGGTGCACATTCTCGTACACAAATACTCCGAATCACTTTACTTTCATCTACATTCGAATACTTACCAAGCACAGAAAAGTAATGAATTCGAATTGGGGTTTCTCTGGTGTATTTAGAACTGGAACAAGTTTCTGCTATGAGTGGAGTTATGAGGAAAGCGATTACAGAATAAGTGAAATGGCTGCCATTTCTTAAGCACGAAAGAGGAGCTTTCACACAGCGTTTTATTTTAAATAGCTTGAGACATGGTTCAAAACAGTACTTCTTTCCCTTTTTGCTAACTAACTTAAAATAACAATCTATTTTTTATAGTTCTTTCATAATTCCGTTACAGCAAATACACTTCAAACTTCTTAACAAATTTGTTTTAAACAATTTATATTCCTAAATATTTAATGAGCTTCCTTAGAATTTTCATTTGTTAATAAATCTTAGGTAAGCTATACTTTGTCGCAGTGTTTGCCTTACCTTTGCGTTAAAAAAAATGGTATACCCACTTAATTCAGGTATTAAAATAACAGAAATGCTAATTCTTGTTACGTAACTTCCATTGTGTGAATTATGTAATATTCATACCTTTACGTACAAATGCAATTATGTTTGTGTTTTTGTCATGAAATTAATTAGTCTGCTGTCTATTGCACTCTCTGACCACTTTGCCAATGATAATTTTACAATTTAATGTTCGGTCGGTCGTCCTTCACGTTGCAATTCATGTTTTCTACAGTTTTCCATTTCTAATTAGCAGCATATTTAAATGCTAATTCTGCTGAGGTCCTTGAACACTCTGCACACTTTTATCCACTCTTAACTGGCATACCACAGTAAGTGGACAGTTGGCCTTAGGGTTTTCAATGCTACGTTTATGACAGGCTCTCTTCAGAATGCCATTCACGCCCGTCTGTTGCGTACTATTTCTTTATGTTGCACATCATTTCAACAACTAACTTAAGAAGGAATATTAACAATTACCCACAAATATGTATGTATGTATATGTGCTCACCTTCGTATGGGTTTGTGCGAGTTTGCTGCCTTCAGACGCGTTAGTGCAGTCGGATATTCTTAAGCAGAAAAGTAATAAAATTTGTGCAAAACAGTTATTCAGCTAAAAATACATCCCCAACGAAGTTGTGTGAGAAAAAAAAAATTGGTGTCACACCTCAACTCGAAGGCGTAAAAGTACTGCTAAGTTTACTTACATAAATACCTCGCACTTAAATTGAAAAAATTTAAATTGTTCCGCAGCTAAAATACTCGTATACAGATTAGAGCACATCAAATTTCTTTTGATTTTCACAAACAGTACTTCCAAAATAATTGTATTAAAGGGATCAAGAAATTTCTTCACATAATAATGTCTACTTTATGTGTAAGAAAAAAATTAATGCCCCTATTACCATATGTATGGAGACTAGTGCCGGTCTACTAGCCACGGCTACTAAAACCTTTTTCGTATTATGTATAGCGATTGATCTCAGTGTACAGGAAAGCGCAGACAACATCCCCGATTTTACTTTTTTGACAAGTACATTTTGAAGAAATCGTGAAAAAATACAAAGATCGTTTTAAAAGGGAAACATTTACATACTTTGGCCGCTGTGGTCGAGTTGGTAGCGGTGCGTGCTATAACTTGATATGCCGGTGAGTTCGAGGTTCGAATCTCAGTCAGGGCAAGCAAAATCTTAATAATAGAAAAAGTTTTTTCTAATAGCGGTCACCCCTCGGCAGGCAATGGCAAACCTCCGAGGGTATTTCTGCCATGAAAAAGCTTCTCATTAAATACATCTGCCGTTCGGAGTCGGCACAAAACTGTAGGTCCCTCCATTTGTGGTATAATATAAAGACGCACACCACAAATGGTAGGAGAAGCTCGGCCAAACACTGAGCTATATAGTGTACGCGCCAAAATTATATTTATATTATATATTATTTACATACTTTCAGTAGCCGATAAACAGGAGCGGTTTTGCATTGTGTTATGAAAATTTTTAGTATAGTTGCCTGGCGGCTACTAGTCTCCTGTTAGTCTTCATACATAATAGGGGTATAACTTCAGTTAGAAAAGTAAAATTAAGGAATATCGTATAATTTGTTTTAGCCCATTAAATTTTAAGGTAATAATGCCGTGCGACGGTTAACTTTTATACACAATCTAGTCGATGTACTAGCGAAATAATAAAACTATGTTTTCAAATTTTATCTCCGACGTCAGGGGATTTTTAAAATACTCTGAAATTTCAAGGAATAGCAGCATGGGTATGTAATACATTTTTTTTTATTGAATTGAAAGAAAGTAAAAAATTATAACTGAAGATGTACTTTTTAAAAACTTATACTTTTATATTCTTGAAAATCATAACAAATTTCTAACACTTCTTTGAAAATATTTTAATATATGTTTAATATATTTTTAACCAATTTTTTGATAATAACTTAATGATGGACCTACACTGAAAGATTCATGTCTTTTATAAAAGAGTCCACGACGTCAAAGAGAAAAACTAGAAAAGAGTTTTTACTTTATATGACCCCTCATATGTATATTGAATTTTTCGTGTGCCTTAGACTGTTTTGTTTTTCGTAGCACGGTGTAATATTTATGCAAGTTTAGAATGGTTAAACATAAACATTGATTTTTTGACATATAAAATGGTAAAGAGTTTTTTATGGCGGAAGTTGGGGAAAAACGTCATTAAAAAATTGTCAAAATTCTAGTTAAAAATTTTTATAAAATCATAAGAAATTTGTGTAAAGTTTCAAAATTGTGTTTAATATATTTCTGAATAATTTAAATTCATAAATGATAAGTATTATTTTTCAATGGATGGTGGGAAGTGTATAAGATTGATACAAATCCGAATCCCACTTATGAAAAAATACGACCAGTTCATTATTCTTAGTGTGCTTTGATGCCTATTGTCAAGCTATTTGGCAAATATCAGTTAAAGTGAATCGCATTAAAAATGCTGAAGCTCAAACCAGTTGAAACATTTGTGTTGCATCGCCCGTCAAAATGGCCAGTGCATGCCTTTAAGTGTGATGCTCTTGAAATGCCTTTGCTTGGCAACAAAAAATCAATACTGCCTTCTAAATGGGGGTAACACTGCTCTTTGAGGTTAACCGTTGGCTAAATGGAAGTGCGGTTGCTTTTTCTACAAGGTTAGCAATTTTGAGTGTTCAACAAAGGTCAAATGCATTTGGCATTAGATCCCTGAAGGGCTGACATCTAGCCTGACACCACTGAGCCCTCACTGTCATAGGAAAGTGAATGAAATTTGCATGTTGTGTTTGCTATTATTTACATACATAAGTATGTATATATGTAGTCCTCTTAAACAAAAATTAAAACAAGTAAGGAAAGCTAAATTCGGGCGAAACCGATTTTAATATACCCTCGCGATATATTTTTGTATGAGCGGTGCCCATAATTTCATAAAAACCCCGTTTCTTTGTTTCAAATCGCTGCTAGTATTAAACTTTAATCAATTTCTTCCAATAAATATTGAAAAACGAAGGTTTTTCATTTTTAAAAATTTCCGTTATATGGAAGTTGGGCGTGGTTTTGACGGTGATGCTAGAGATATCAAGGACAATATGTTTACCAAATTTTGTGACGATACCTTACATCGTTATTGAGATACCTACAGACGTTTTTTTATAAGTTATTTTTCAAAATTTTATAAAAATAAAGTTTCTTAATTAAGATTATGGTCCGATTTCGATAATAACAGCGATATTGAGGAAAATTTATTCACCAAATTTTGTGACGATACCTTACACCGTTATTGAGATACAGACATTTTTTCATAAGTAGGCATGGTAACGCCTATTTTTCAAAATTTCATTAATACCTAATTTCTTAGTACAAAATAGCTCCAAATACCAAATTTCACTCAATTTGCTGTAATATATAATATATAATAATATAATTTTGGGGCTTACACTATATACATAGCTCAGTGTTTGGCCGAGCTTCTCCTACCATTTGTGGTGTGCGTCTTTATATTATACCACGAAATGGAGGGACCTACAGTTTTGTGCCGACTCCAAAAGGCAGATGTATTTAATGAGAAGCTTTTTCATGGCAGAAATACCCTCGGAGGTTTGCAATTGCCTCCCGAGGGGTGACCGCTATTAGAAAAAAACTTTTTCTATTATTAAGATTTTGCTTACCTTGACTGAGATTCGAACCTCGAGCTCACCGGCATATCGAGTTATAGCACGCACCGCTACCAACTCGACCACAGCGGCCACATTGCAGGTATAGATACATTTTTCAAAAACTTCCGTTATATGGGAGGTGGGCGTGGTTATTAACCGATCTTGACCATTTTCAATACCAACCTACCCTGTCCAATCTATGTTCTAAATTTCTTTGAGATATCTCAATTTTTACTTAAGTTATTGTGACCAGGGACGGGCGGACGGACAGACAGTCAGGGCTAAATCGATTCTACTTTTCATTCTGATCATTTAAGTATATATACGTCTATATCTATCTCGATTATTTTTTGCTGTTACAAACAACCGTTATGCGAACAAAGTTATAATACCCTTGCGTACAATTACGCTCGGGTGTAAATATATACCACTTTATTATGTGCATTATACACATAGAATTAATTAAGGGAATTTTGCGAACTAACTGGTAACATAATTGAAAAAGGAGCTGGTGACGGGTATGACATTGTCAAATCAAGATAAGCTGCCACCCTCTTTAAATGTTTATACACACGTAGATTTAAACTTGTTCTAGTGGTTGTTATTGTTTGGTCTAGTTACAAAATATGCTTTTGCATTAACTATTGCATGTGAAGTTGCTCGGCATATAGACTTGCAGTGTTTGTATGTTCGCATGGAAATGCGCAAACAGAGTTATCATCTTAAAAATACTAATTTTTTTTCTTGTTTTTTCACGACTTTACACTCAAACAATACATAATGCTTTTCATGCTTAAAATCACTTTGGAATTGAATGCAGTTTTCACGTTTGTATTGCTAAAAGGTCTAATTTAATTTAATCCCTCTGTTTAAACTAGACTTTACACTCAAACAATACATAGTGCTTTTATAAAAGTTTTTGAAAAAATGTTTTATTTAGTACTCACATCTTACGTGTATACACACATACATATATACATGTATAAAATGACTTTGGAATTGAATGCAGTTTTCACGTTTGTATTGCTAAAAGGTCTTATTTAATTTAATCCCTCTGTTTAAACTAGACAACTCGCTAGGTGGCGCTACAGTCGAGTTCTCTATAAAAGACATGTTTATGAATCGATTATTAACTACTCCAAGATAAGCAATTCATTCCTACATACGAGTATATGCATATGCGCTATCTGCGGTAAATAATTAAAATAAATGAATTTAAAAGATTGTAATTATGTGCTTCTTAGATAAAGATAATAATTTTTTAAAGAAAACTGTTTTTCAGTTTTCAATAGTCGCACCTTACCGGAGACCAAAATTTAATCTTAAGTTCAAAAAAATATCGGGCTATGTGAACGGGAAATTTTTACGTTTGTTTCTAAGGCAGATTTAACAGGTAACCTCAGTAGAGTTAATAATTTGATTTTTTTCATTTATCTTCATTGTCAAACTTTGTTATCATTTGATAAAAACAAAAAAAATTTCTTTACAACAACTGATTCGTGCTTCTTGTGTAAAAATATATTGTGCATTTTGCTCATAAAATGCATGAATATTTTGTATATTTGCGATGTGTGCGTTTGGGCGCAACTTGTACAGAGTTCGGAAAGTGCGTTCTCAGCAAGAAACAGGTGAAAAAAGGCGAATTTTCTTTATAAAAAGTGCCATAAGGCTATGAATTGTTAGGCAGAGAGCTTGTGGCATCACGTTAACGGAAACAATGTGGTGTCCATAGATCATTCCGCGAGCTGTTAATTGGTTGCGAAAAATGCGTACACTTGATGCCCAACTCTGTCCCAAAGCTGAAACATTAAGTTCTGAAATAAAAATGTACATTTTGTATTTATTTATTTTGGGTCAATTGAATTTGTGAATTATCAACTTTTGTTTTCATTAGACTGATTTTATAGTTCTTATTGACAATAAGGATACGAGTATATCAAAAAATCTAGCAGAGTTGCAATTTCTCTACTGCGGTTACCTGTTAGATCTGCCTTGCCTTTGTTCTGAAATTTTTTTTCCATTTGAATTACAGAAAACAAAACAACTCACTATGCATTGTACAGCAAGCGGGTATTAGTAAGTATTTTAAATACGTATTTAGTTCATCATAAATAAAAACCGATTTCGAAATTGTTTCACATTTACAGATTATGCTATTCCGACAGCGGTCGTGCATGCTTTAACTCGCTATGCCCGGTAAGTTCTGAGAACGAATTTCAGCCAGGACAATCTTAAATCATAGAACCATTTTCATAACAGCGGTCGACCCTCATTTTTGTGATCTTTGTAATTAACAATAAAAAATCCAACACCCGTTTTTAGTTTCGAGGAAAATATATTGGAGTCAGTAGCAACGAGAATAAGCCTGTAAATGAAGCACCCAAGTTAAGTTATTAAATAACATCTACATTTTAAGCACTCTTAGATGTTAGATCAAAATTGTTTTACATTTTTTCTAATTACAAATAACCTTGCTTAGTAGAAGCGCTTTTATTTAACTTATGATAAAGTATTTTTTGACTTCATGCTGTTTTTGCTTCTTCCGCATTTTTGTATTAAATTCTTTTTATGGTTTCTTGTTTTGCAAATTTCACCAAACTTTTCCTTAAGGCAACCGTATCTACAACATTGGGTCTTGTACTTTGAGTTGCACGTTAAGTGGCCAAGCTGAGTTGCTTGTTTGAGAAGTTGAAAACTTCCGTTTAACATTCTTTTATAGTACACACATCCGAAGTTATTTCTTTTATCGAAGTGAATGTGATATTACTGGTTTTGTCGCCAAAGCTACAACATACTACTAACATATATTTATGTAAATACTCATACATATATCTACATATATGAGTATGCATGTGTACGTACCACATAAATGCACACTAGGATTTTTGTTTTGCCCTTTGTCGATGAATGCCGTCTGAATTATTTTCCAAGTGGCACCGGCCGCTGCAACGATTTGACTTTTGTACTATTTTATCAAGTGCGATCTTTGGGTCAATATATTGACAAGTATATGTGTTGTTTGTATATGTGTGCATGTATGTTTGTTTTGCTTCACATTTAATATATATTTCAATTTCCACAATCAACTATTACGCAAGTAAATAAATTATTTCCTACGCGATTCTTATGCTTCTTATGTATTTTCTGTCTCTTTTAGCTTTATTTCTTTTGTGCTTTCAGGCTTCTCTTTAAATGTAAGTTAACACCTACTGTTTACTCGATATATTGCATACACTCATATAAGCTTGTTTGTTTTCTACAATTTATTTTAATCAAATTGATTTATTATCTTTTGCAGAACTTCAATTTATTTAAGGCCAGGTGATTTGTTACTTTATTGAAAGCAAGAAGTATACGTACATATATATACATACATACATATATGATGACGGATGAATGTGTATCTATGTTTTTGCTAAATATTTCACGTATGTAAGTACATACGAAAGCTTATGAATATCCTTCTTACACACGTATGTACATACTCGTATATATAGTGCATATCAGAATAATAGGACACCCAAATATGTATTGAGAAATTTTAATAACCGTTTTTTTTTCTTTCAAAATAGCATTTAAGTATAATAAAGTGCAAATTTTAAGTGATTTCAAATTACGGTTAATTTCATATAACCGTACTCAAATCGAATGAACTACAAAACTGTGACATCGAAAAATAAAATTTTTTTTTTAAGTTTGAAGTTTTTTTTTCGTTTAATTAATATATAAAATTTAAGTCTATACGTTATATGGGTTTTGTTTGAGAAGGAGCTGATTTAAAAAAAAAAATGTTAGTAATTCGTTAATAGAAAAACAAATTGTTAAAAATCTGTGAACGTCGTGTAATTATGTACTGCTAATAAATATGTAAGGGTTTCACGGATATCGCACATTGTTACTTCATTTGTAACATATAGAAAAATTAGATGAATGAAATTATGAAATTCTTAAAATCAATTTCGCCCGTTTTATTGGCTCTGGTTCTTTATATTTTGCAATTCGGACATGACACAACGCCGAAATACTTTTGAATCCGTCAAAACCATATGTACGAGTGTGTAGATTATAAAAACTGAGGAAAATGTTTTTCATAATATATCTCTATACAAAGTTATAGTCCAGCACGTCTGAGTTATTTTATTTACAGTTAAAAGTTAAGCGGATCACATCAATTATTTATATCACGAATCCAAAAAATTGAATAGTTGAGGTCTTAGAAATTTGAGCAGCTAAAATTTTTATGGTGAGAATACCGGCGCGAATAAACAATAGAGAGTTCTACGAATGTTTTTATAAAACGTATATTTCTTGAAGGTATCATCAAGTGTTTGCTAATATCTTGCTAAATTTTGGGAACATTTTACATGCATGGGCTATAATTTTGTTTAGCAGAAATTATTATTGTGTTATACCATGGCCACTTTGTTGATAAAAAAAGTTGGAAATTTGTTTGACTGTGTAGTTTGCAATTCGATAGTAATCATTGGGACTTAAAGGATTTATATTTTTAATTTGCATTAATTTCCATTGTGGAGTAAGATTTCGACTTTAATTTAAGGATAGGTTGAAGTCTCGCAACAGTGAAATACATGTCTTTTTTGTGATTTAACTCCAACTTTTTTCAAAAGCATGACATGATGGCCATTGTTCAGTTCAGCACATCAAAATATATCAGAAACCGCTCTCATATTAAAACCAGTTAACATTTAAATGTGAAGTATTAAAAAATCGGACCCACAGAGACTAAACATACACACATATATGTATATATATCACAATTTATTCGCACATAACACCATTCCGCTTGCAGTTTTTGTTATTGAAATTAAAATTTTGCCAACGATTTATGGTATTAAAGTTGTTAAGCCAGTCAATCGGTCAATAGAATGGCAACCAAATTTGTTTGCATCAATCAATGTTTTCAACTATTTTTGAAGATAGAAGAAGAAGACAGAGCTGCGAATTCCGTTTGCGGCATGTTATTTTTCTCGAGCTCTTTACATACATACATACAAACATATGTTGATTGGAGGAAGCACAAAATATAATTGAAGTTTTTCTAAGCTATTTTCAATTTAAATGCTCCCGATCAAAGGGTTGTTTTACAGTTGCAATATGGCTAAGCGCCAAAACAGAATCAGATGAATATTTGGGCCCAGCAGGAATTTAATACATTTATAAAATACGATTTTTCATACATATGTGCGAATATAGTATTTGTATGCACAGGGTAGCCAACATACAATTCACTTTTGGGCTTAAATGGTAAGTTTACTGGAGATCGACGAGAATATACTTATATACGAGTATATGTATGTTAAGAACGAGTTCTGTCGAGACTGCTAGCGTCATGCTGTGGTGGGCTTAGGTAATTGTGTGATGATGCCGTAACAACACATCGCCCAATCAACTTTTTATGATAATCTTCTCAGGAAAAGGCTTTTACGCAAAATTTCGGGACAGTTTCAGGTTCGGTTCAGGTTTATAACAGGAGCATTTAGGAAGCGTTGCGAGACCAGGTAGGTAGGTAGGTAGGTATTTGTGGCTGTCACTGAAAATTTAGCCAAACACTTAGGCCATAAGTAGAGGCCCGTTGTGATACCACCAGCTTAACGCCCACTCCCCTTCGCTGAACCATTTATAATTCTTAACGAATCTCGTCAAGCATCTTGGGTCTATATTACCCTATTATCCGAGGTGTATCCAGCTTCTCGCTAGCACTGGATAATTGCATAGAAGGTGTAGAACCGTTTCCTCCTATTCATAAGTTTTGCAGCTTCTACAGCATTAGCGTGGTTGCCTATTGGGCAGTGCCCTGTTTAAGCTCCAATTACCTGGGATATATCATCCCGTTTTAAGGTATACAGACTACGCGACCGCTTACGGTCCCATCTGGGCCAAGTCTGTCTAGGGATCCTACCGGTCGTAGTTTGTGTCCAGCTGTCATTTGCACGAGCATAAGCAAATTGTTTTAAAAGCAGCTTGCAAATACCAAAGGGCATGCCGTTCTTTCCCTCGCAAGTTCATCCGCTAAACAGTTACCCTCGATGTCCCTGTGGCTTGGAACCCAAATGAGGTTAAGCCTGTTCTTCTTAGCCATCTTCTGTGCAGATCGGCGGCAATCCAGTACAATCTTTAATTTGCTGCGAGACTAACTCGTGATAATTCCAGGAAGATTTTTGACTAACATAGTCCGTTATTTCAGAACAATTCGGCGACTAATTCATGACTTTTTCTGCACTTTTGCGGACCTATTCAGGACTAGATTTGACCATTTCAAGACTTTTTAAGAGCTACTTTAGGAATAATTTTGGTCCTAGAAGGGTAGTATTTTGGGATTGTTTCGGGGGCTGTTCCGGACGATTTTAATGAAATTTCGGGACTAGTTTGAGACTAGTAAATACCGATATCGGGAACATTTGAAGACATGCTCGAACGTACTCACAAAATGGTCCTGAAATAGTCCGGAAATATTATCGAATTGGTTCTGGAAAAGTCGTGAACTAGTTTTTATATATGTACATTGACATAGTATATCTGAATTGTCCAATACTTTGCTAAGCCTTTATACAGATATCAAATGCAAAATTAGTTTGAGTGTCTGGTACGATTGCGTTAGTTACTCTGAACGATTGTGTATACATTTACCCGTACACATGTACATCTTGATTCGATCAGGTTTGGGCGGCATAAGCAATGGAAACGCGGAATTTTAAAATTTTTTGGCTATATTATATTAATAATTTGGTGCTTACACTATGTAGCTCAGTATTTGGCCGAGCTTCTCTTACCATTTGTAGTATGCGTCTTTTATATTCTACCACAAACGGAGGGACCTACAATTTTGTGCCGACTCCGAACGGCAGATGTATTTTATGATAATCTTTTTCATGGCAGAAATACCCTCGGAGGTTTGCAATTGCCTCCCGAGGGGTGACTGCTATTAGAAAAAAACTTTTCTATGATTAAGATTTTACTTGCCCTGACTGAGATTCGAACGTCGAACCCTGGGACTTATCGAGTAATAACATGCACCGCTACAAACTCGACCACAGCGGCCTATATCCAAATAAAAATTTAAAATTTTCAAGAATTTTTGGTAACCCTATTTTATGTATATGCACATTTAGGAGTATGCCCATATAGAATACATTTACACTTTCTGTCTTATACATAAAAACCGCTTTAAAATTCTTCGCAATAAATAATCAATTTAATCCTGATACTATGTGGGTGCTCTCAGTTTGACTTTTTGCTATGCGAGTTTTTGTTGTTTTCAACAATGACTGCTCCAGTATGTGGTATTGGCGCCAACCGGCAATCACAACTTTGGCCATTGAACTAATACAAAAATGGGAAAAAAATTCAAGCGAAGGCCTGTGGTGCAGGCATTGAGGTAAGTGAAAACTTTTTTGGGGGCAAATGCTTGTGTTCAACCAAACAATAAATTGTATAGATTTGGGTGGCGCTGTGTGTGTGTGTGTATGTGGTGTTTACGTTCATTGCATTCGCGGATGCGCACATACACACAAACATACATACATACATAACTTATGGTGGAACGCTGTTTGGTTTTTGCCTGTGGTTTTTGGCGAGTTTTGGCTCATCTAAAAATCAATTAAAAATATGTCTGCTTAAAAAGCAAATTAAATAGTTTCAAACTGCCAAAAAATCATGCGCTCAGCATTTTTGAATCTCACGCGTTCTATTCAAATGGAATAATTTAAGATGAAAAATTCAAAAACGCGTTAGAAAAAAAAAACAATTGTTACATGAAAATACAAAATAAAATATATTAAATCGACTTAACATGTTTAGCAGAAATTTGGAAAATAAAATACAATACAACTCTACTGTTAAGACAAATGCAAGTAATTTCAAAATGCGAACAAAATCAAGGATAAAGGAGTACGCTAGAGTGCCTAAAGGAAAAAGAATTCCCTGCAAGGAAAAATTGGAACTGGAAAACTTCACCAACAATATTCATAAAAAATCACTTCATTTTTTTTTTTATTTTCTTCTTTCATAATTCGCTGATTACAATTTCATAAAAAAACTGGCATACAAAGATTTCTGCCTTACATATTTACACAGAATACTGAACAGCTTTGTTGCCGAACTCCATAACGGGGAACGAAAAGCAAAATTATAACTTTCTCTACCGGCAATGGCACAGAAAACCAGATTGAGCAGGTGGCCATTGTTTGTAATTCCAATTGCAGAAAACTCGTTGTGTGTTGATGTCGTAAAAGGACATAGTTTTTGGATTATTTGGTCACTCAAACTTTTAACGATTAAAGTTCGATTCATTTTTGTATTGCAGAAAGTTACAGCTACTTAGTGGTGGAAATGGCGTTTACGGCGGAAAATTAGTGGGCGGCCGAGTTATGACTATTCGTGTTCAACAAGGCAGCCGCAAACAATTCACTTTACTTTCTAATTTGTTGCTCCGAATTGCATTTAGGATGTGTCAAATACCACAATATTTAGTTCTTAAAAACACGTCACAACCAGAAAGTTTGAAAGGACGTGGTGACGGTAGCTGCTGTTGCTACTTCTAAGAGCATGTAATGCAATTAAGTGAGGGAAATATAAAAATGTAACTTAATAGTTTAATACCAAACTAATTGCGTTGGACTTTTAGAAGTAATTTTTGATTTTCATTACTTGTGCGCCAAAAATCACCAATTTATTATGTAGATATTTTACTAATTACATATTTTTATTTCATTTAATTTTTAGCTAATCTCTGTTTACAAACCTTACAGACTTGATACGCAAAATTACTAATAGAAAGTATTTAAATATAAATAAAGTTATATGGTAATTATTTTATAGGCGAAATCAAGATCCCGACTTTTAAAAACCAGAGAACGAGAATAATGATTTTCGAAACAATTGTTAAAGTTTTAGGACAATAATTATGAATATAACTGATATTTTGAGAAAAGTCCTTCTTTAATAATTATTAGCGTGATACAAATTTTTATTTTGAGACTTATGGCGGAAAAATTTGTGGATATTAAGCGATGTTTTTTTCTCATACACCAAACAGAGTCATTTTGAAAAAGCCAAGGCAATTTGATTGACAATTTTCAAACTATCTCCGTAAGGCAGAAACTAAGAATGGTTAAACCCAACCCAATACAAATAATAGTTGGCTCTGAATGCACACTAAAAGTGGCAAAGAAGGGGTGTGACTAAATGACTTTAACAAAAAAAAAACAATTTATCGAACCTACTTTGAAGTTTTAGTACATATACACTATATTTTTGATTTTTGCTAGAAGTTAGCAGTTCATTTTTTTTACAATTAAAATATTTACGTTCTCTTTTAAAAAGTGTGGTAATTTATTTTGAACAAGGTTTCAATAATAAAAATAAATTCAAAACAATTTTTTTTTTTAAACAAAACGTGTGCTCATACGTTCTATAAGTAAAATTAAATAAATTTCCGAGGAGTATTTTCAAAGAATCCCTCTTTTTGACCACTATTATTGAGAGTAGCTATGCGGTGCTCAGGTAGACAGCACTCACTAAAATAGTGTTAGAAATAGAATTTGTTATTGAACTAGATTTTTTATATGTATGTATGTACGTTGTCTTTAACACTCAAGCAAAATTGTTTCCAATAGCTGGCTAGTGCGTCTCAAGCAACACTAATACATACAAACATACACATATGCACATCAGTATAAGTATAAATAAACTACGCATGCATCAGTTTGAATGTTCCTTACCGCATAGGCTAACGCAATATAAAACAATAACTATAAACCGGAAAAATGATAGCATACTGGCGTTTACGTTGCCACCGCTCACCAATCGCCGCCCGCCGTTATAATGCGCCAAAATCACAAGGACATGCACGTGACACGCATATTCAATTCCAACTGAAATTAGTTCGCAACGCTTCTAAAGACAACGCCGTCGACTCATAAACCCCCTTCGAAGCCCAACGGGGGAGGGGGGGGGGGGGAGGGGTTGTTGGGGATTTGGATGGTGTGCTGCGTAGTTTTGCCTCAAAGTGAACTGGTGGCTACAATAATAGTAGGACAGGGTCATTGGCAATGTAAACTAGGTTGAGTGGTTTGAAATTAATGCGCTTAACTTCACAGACATGTTACGATACGACTGCGTTAGAATTATCCTTGGACTTTTTATTTACATTTTTATTTTTACTTACTCGCATTCATGAGAGTTAATGTAGCAAACTGTGTGTGTTGCTGGATGAGGAGTGCAGTGCATTTCTTCGTTTGAATTTGCACGCGAATACGATTTATATTTTGCTATTTTTCTTAACCAATCAAACTACAAGTGGCCTTCCTTGCGTGTATTTAAGAAATTATCTTGAACCACTCCTAGATTTGTTTTTACATCTACTTTAAGAAATGTGACCGGTACACGCATATCGAATACGTTTTTTTCTAAGGATATATTTACTTAAGTAAAACAATAAAAATTGTCGCCTTAATACACAAAGGCCCTAACTAACAAATTTACAGAAGAAGCAAACAAAAATATAACAAAAATCGTAAATTAGGCTTTTAAAGGCTTGTATAACTCCTTTGTTAGTCCCAAACACTTTTAAACTTCAATTGAAGTTATATATTACATAAATATTTATTTAATTTAGCTTCCCCATAGAGTTCAAAATTAACATTAAACTTCGCTGAAACATACTTTTGAAAAAATGTCGGTATTTTACCACCACATACCATCATCACAGAGAACCATACCGTCGCCCAGTAAAACAAAAGCCAATCGAAATTCGCACTGTTTTTCCTCATTGCTTCAATAATCTTTTTCATATACTCAAAAATCACAATTTTTTGGTTAAAACTTATGAACTACGTTTTACTTACTGAAAACCAAGAACCCAAGTGGCATAAAACAATAGTTCAAACCAAAGAAACGGTATGAAAAAAGTATCAACTTAACCGCCTTTGAATGTCTGAATCTATTATTCCAAGCTCTGACAGAGGTCGAGAGAGGTGCTGTATAGGTTAATAAAGAGCATGGAGCGAAGACCCTGGTTTCTTCATGTTTTCAAATTTCATCAAATAACAAAAAAAAAGAAAAAAAAAACATCTGATCCTGGAAAAAATTCAAATGCTAATTCAGCCAGTTGTTGAATATGTTGTTGCCTTTACTCTATATGTACTTAAGATTATGTGCTGCATTTTCCAGAATCATAAAATCGTAACACTACATAAAATGAGAATTTAAACATTTATTTGTTTCTTCTCTTTCTGCGGAATCAGGAAGAAATGTTTGTGTACATTAGATTTAATTAAAAATGTCTTAACTCATCCGAGGTTTATATTTCAAAAGGATGTTTAATGAAAGAATGCGCATCAAATTTGTTCTTTTCACCTGAACCAAAAAGGTATTGGACCACATAAATTCGTATTTAGATAGTTAAAATATCAAAGCACAGTAGATGTGCGTGTCAGCAGTAAAATACCCACGCACAAATATGTAGCTGAAATTCGGCACTTTCCATTACCAAACAACCAGCGAATGTCGGTTGCGTTGTGTAAACGCAGCAAAATTGAGAATTCTAAACAGGCATAATAAATACAAATTACGTTGTTAAGGTGTTGCAAATGACGGCCAAAACACTTCGTCACACACATTTATTAACAAACATATACTTCAATACATATGTATGTATGCACAAGCGTACACGCAACCCGTGGCGTATGCGCGACATTTGTACCTGCCACGAAATGTATGAGGATTTTGGACATTTTGGCGGCCAAATGACTGCAGCAGTTTTAAGGGATAGAAATTAAGGTGTCATGACATGTGTTGCCAAACGCACATATGCTCACTTGCGCGCATGAATGTACAAACATTTTTATGTACGTTCCTTCTATGTATTTTGTGCTTATGTGTGCAAAAGTGTGAAAATCTTTAATCCCTTCGCATGTTGGTAAATCTGATGTTCGTTTTTTATTGTTTATGATCTATTCGCGTGCTTGGCGAAATGTTCTACTTGAAATTATGACTGACATAAACTGTGACAACGAAAGCCATTAGTCGCAGACCTTAACGTCACAAAATAAAAAATACAAACGATTACTTGTAATATCAGATGTGGCATTGGCAAGTAGTAATTAAAAAACCTTCACTGCTATCTTAGATACTGAATTAATAAAATTATTAAACATATGATTTTAGTAAATATAAGTTAAAAATAATATTGCTGATTGGCTTAATGTTGTTTTTAGCTTATAATTTTTCTCAAAAAACCAATCAGCCTTACAACTCGTTTTAAATTTAATGCTATTCTCATAACGATCGTGGTATATAACGTAGCCATAGTAAATTTGACTTTTTCCCTTTGAGGCATTTTAAAAGTTGAAAGCTTAAGTTTGCGTGGCATATGCCACACCCTTTTCCAAAACAAATCTAAACAAATAATGCACATTAATTTAGAACAAACAGTATTCAAATATTGTTACTGAATGAATGCTGTTTATTAAATTTTAATCAAGAAATATTTTTGAAAGGAACCGCAAAGTTAGTAATTCCACAAAGCTAAAAATAGCCACAATGTGATTTTGCGAATTACCTCTCAACAATATTCAAATACTTACCCTATTTATTATTTTCAGCTTACTTCTCAACTTTCCGTGCTCAAAACCGTATTTACTGCAATGAAACACGTTAAAAAAATTTCTTTCACTATCCTCAGATATGCACTTTATTTTCAATATGTATGCGTTTCAATTATTTTTCATTTTGTCATTTCTCTTAAATTACAATTATTATAGCTTTTCTTTAAATATTTGCCTTTAAATGATCACAAACTTTTACAATATACTTCGACTCATTCGCTTACTTTTCACTTGCCAGTACATATACATACATACTTATGCAAGTATGTAGATACTCGTATATACGTCGTCTTAAATTTACAATACAGAATATTTACTTTTTATTTCTATTTTACTGTTGTATTTATATTAAGTATCTTATGTTATTTGAGAAATGAAGAACATAGTAATTTATGCTCATATAAATTTAAGTAAATATTTACTCCAAATTTGCAGCCTACTTATTCCAACACTTTCAAGCAATATACATACATATGTATGTATGTAGGTAAGTAAATATATAAAAATTTAATTTTTAAAGCATACAAATGTATGTATATAAATACTCGCAGTATACATATTATAATACTTTTGTAGTGCATTATTGAGTTTTTATAGTTTTACATAAGTGGAAGTAATCCAATCGTAATAAATGGAATGATATTTTGCTTTCCGAAATGGAATAAATATACATACATATGTGGTTGTTCTATAAGTGTAGAGAAAATACGAGTATGCATTCGAAAATTGTGGTTACATTTTAATTCACCTCAATAACAATTGGTTTTTGTTTTTACTATACAAACGTAAGTTATTTACAGATAGAATTGATGGAAGTATTTAATTTAATTTATATTAATTTGATTTATATGTAGGATAAGCTCGGCCGAACACCGAGACGATGTAAATATAGCACTAGCCAGATAAGGACAAATAAAAAAAAAATATACATATTTTTATTTTTCGTTAATTTCCATTGTTTAACAATAAAAATAATTTGTTTAACTAATATTTAAAAACCCCCGATAAGTATTTTTACAATCCGTATTAATATTAATGATTAAACTTTGTTGTTGAATATAATAAAAAATTAAATATACATCGCCCCTGGAATGCTTAAAAGCTTAAAAAATAATGATAAATCTGCAAGACACACCAAAATCTATACTAACTTTTAAATTCAAGTTTTAGATTTTATATTAAAATTAAATTTTTCCCAAACATTATATGGAAGCAAATGCGGTTTAAAATTAGACTCATGGGTTGTATATTTTTTGTTAGAAGAAAAATAAATTGTCCTAAGTATGTAGAAGTGCTATATTGCTATCGCGGATTGTATACGGTGTATTTCTTTTAATTCAATCAATAATTTTCAAAACTGAAATGCTTTAGTCATTTATGTACTAAACTCATATTGTTTAATTATTGTATAAAATATGTTAACTTTTGGTCTCAGTTTCAAGAATTCAAAATATCATTTCATACAGATTAATGATAAAATTTATTCTTAAAATCTACAAACTTGAAACGTTGCTTTAAAATTGCATGGTGATTGAGGCGTTTATACGAGCATGGCATGGCATGTACACTTTTCATATTCCCGTCATGATTTTCCGTCAAAACCCCAGCGACCTAGCCAGTTGTGGTTGAGATGAAATAAGCTTTCAATATAAAATTCTTCAGCGACAGTAGAACTCGAAAGCTGCTGCACAGTAGTTAAGTTTTTATGCTTACAATAAACACAAATCTTACTTTGCATACAATAAATAGTTTCGATGCCTTAAGCCTTTCTGGACTACTGCGACAATATGGCACACTAAAGAAAAACTTTAAATTCTTTTGCACTTCGAGTAATTTAAAAAAGTTTCTGAGATGACAGACACCGATATGTAATAAGACCAAATATTTAACATTAATTATACAACAATACCAAAATTAATTATTTTTTTCATAAATAATATTCCTTAACGAAACTGTCAATACCTGAGGATATATTTTAAAACTAATTTAATGAAAAAACTGTTTTGAGCGACCATTTGCAATTGCATAATCTAGAATTTATGAGATTTTCAGGGCATTTCCTGGCAATTGACTCAATATGCATATATTTATATCAATGCGAATTAATTAGAATTTACATTGGAGTTTGTAAAAAAATTACCTTTATTTCTTTGTTGTTATTTTCTTTGACAGAGTAGATGGTCTGTATATATTGGAATGGATTTCCGTCATACGTTGCCTATTTGGATTTGGAGACAATCCGGTGACCTGAATATGAAAACGAAAAGGGCAGAGTGGCGTCCAAATTTGACATACGATGACGGAAACCCATTTGAAAACACATTACAATAAGCTTGCTTTAAAGTAATAAATAATAAAGAAATGCATTATTTTCGCTTTTACTAAAATTGGACTGTGAATTTACGACATTTGTCACTTAGTTTTTTAATTTCACTGAATACGAGTAATTATCCATGCAATTAATGGGCAGCTGCCATAAATGTAGCAGCATGTGAAATTATTTAATTTCAATTAAGTATCTTCTCAAATAAACACAATTAATTCGTCTATATTCTATTTATAAGCGATTAAAGAAGTTGTTAATATATTATCAGTTATTATTATTTTTTATTTAAATTTAATTTCAACAACGCTTATGCTAGTAAATACTGTTTTTTCTGTTTTATAGTGGAGCATTAGTAAATCGTTTCTCTGCTAAATAAAATTAACATTATTTTACCACATCGTATTTGCTTTCGCACGAATACATTTCAACATCTCTTAATATAGTACAATACATACAGACATGAAAGTTTGATTTAATTTAATTTAGTTAACGCGCGCACTGTAACTTTCATTGCTTTCATTGATGGTGATTCGCAATTAATATTGGAACTACATAAGTAAGTTATGTTCAAAACTTTATACAATTCAATAATTTTTTTGCTCTTTGTTGGTGAATTTGAGTTTCTGTGTGTTGTTACCCTGCAGGAAAAAGTTTTCGAAAGATGCAAAATACATTCTAGAATTTGTACATTCAGATTAATTTTAACAAAAAAATATGATATAAAATACTTTAATGAGTCCAAACAAGTATAAAAAAAGAAGAGAATTTATAGGAAGTAGATTCAGTTCAAATTAATTAAATGCGCACGTATTATAAAATATTTAATTTTTGTCGAACTGAGAATTTTCCTTGAAAGTCTTAATAGACAAATTATTATGTACATATATAAAAAAAAATTAAAAATAAATCCTTTAAATAGTGGTATAGAAAAAGGCTATAGTTTTTCCAGTTAGATTAGACATTAAGGTTTCACGCATATACGATCTGATTTGGTTCAAATAAAAAAATTATTACTCTGGGCAAAATTTTGTTTTCAGTTAATCTGGAATACATTTCCTGGCTTTGGTGTTTTTTGACAAATTTTAAACTATTATCCATTCTAAAAAGGAAGTAGATCTAAAGATGTTTAATTTTTTTTATTCGTTAATTTAATCTTTGCATGTGTGCATGTATGTAGGTCCATAACAAGGTTTACATACGTTTATGTATAGATCTTGTGTTCATAATAGCTGTTCTCCATTGTTTGGAAAACTTTCACAAAAATTAAAAAAAAAAATGTTTAAGTCAAATTGATTTCACAAGAAATTTGATCAGAATGAGTTCTTGGGCTTTCCTGCAGGGTATGAGTAACATTCGTGTTTTATTGCGAGAGAAAAAATGTGTTTAGGTCAATTTTGTTTGTTTAGTGTATATGTACATATGTACGTATGGGTATTAGTTTCTCGTGTGTATGTGTAACATATACATTTGTGCATGCTCATCGTATATACTCCAAACATTTGCCATAAAGTACACCACTACAAAATAAGATGTACATATGTATGTGCGTGTGTGCTGCAGTTTTGTACGCTAACACCATTGTGTAATTTTGTTCTACCATTCAGCTTCGAGATTATGGTACTCGTATAAACTCATACATTATTGTATGTTTGTTGTTTTCGCTTTATATCACTCTCTTAACTCTTCATTAAGCTTTCTCTACTAATATCGTAGCTGTTGTCGGTCTGGTTTTTGTTCCTGCCGATATTGATATTGAATGTGTTGTGTGGACTCATCAGATGATTCCGGCATCATCATGTCCGCCATTTTGATTAGCTACACTTCCTCATAGCTGCGACACTTGGGCACCGGATCGGACCAATTTCCATCCGGCTGACATTTCGGACGTTCTGGTGGACCATTCTCGCTGTACTGCACAAATCCGGGTCGACACTGGACGCTCAAGTAATCGCCGGAATCGTAATTAAATTTGAGCGGTGCTATTAAACCATTTGGCGGATCGCCGGGATATGGACATTGCGATTTGCCTACAAAATAGTAGTTGGGAGTGTGGAGTAAGACCGATAGACGAAAGTAGGTAAGTAGTGGGTAGTGGAGGAAGGAAAGTATAGTAGAGAAAGAGATATACATATAGATGTATGTGCAAATGTATTTATATATTTCCTTAATTTAATGGCTAAAATACATGTACATAAATACGCACACATATGTTGTATCCTTGCAGGCAAATAACAAGCATCTAACTAATTCTTTATGGTGCAAATGTTTTTTTTTATTATTTTTTTTTATAACGAACAGGGTCAGAACTACTCAGATTAAAATAGTAAATTGTTCGTTGTAATTAATTTTTTAATTCAATCGACTGCGGAGTTTAACGTAGCTAGTTAAAGTAGATATCAATCAATCGATATCATGACGTAATCTTGCTCAAACCTCATATATAAAGCGCTTTGTTTTGGTAAGACAAATTTTGAAGCAATATAAATCAAATAAATTTTTAAATAATAGACCTGATCTGAAGCCACACATGAATTGTTGAAAATTTACACTAATCTAAATAAAAGAAATAAAAATTTTTTATTTTGAAAGCAATGCTTTAAAAAATCCAACTTACTCAACTCAGCAGATTTTTCAATATTTGAACAACCATGTGTAAAATTCATATAGAAAAGAAATCGTCGAATATTTCAATCGCTTCTCAAATAGAAATAACATATCCGATTTAAATACACTTAACGAGTTAATTAAAAACTTATTCTGAAATTTCCCTATAAGGATTTCCACATATGTACGTATTTGTTAAAGAAAAATTTCTACTCTAATATTAAGCTTAGTTACATTTGTATGAGTAGTTATAAATTAAATGATTGCTTAATATTGCATTTGAACTTATTGAAATGTATGTAAACGCTGAATGACAACGAAAATTACTCGTTTTATTTTCATCTTGTGCCCTTATTTCGTTTGCTTTACCATTGAACCAATCCTATGTGATCGATGACTTTGGTTTGACTTTTTTCGTCAGCCGTTAACTTTTCGTCTTTTTTTTATTGTAAATTTCCTTCTTTCTAGTACTGCCAATTATTTTCAACACATAGACACACACGCACTCACAATGCCAGCATTCCCAACCCAGCCAACATTTAAAAGATATCTAGTTTGGAGGTTCATTTGTCAAAACGATGAAAGTAACCGTCTCTTAACATGTAATGTTTGTCTGAAGTCTATCAAGTTTTCTCTCGAATTTACCAGAAGATTAAAAATATCGGAAAAATATTGTCTAATTTTTTCCGAAAAAAACGTTCACTTTCTCACTCATTTATCAAGATTTTTTTTTAACTGATATTACACTCGCAAGATAAATCTTGTAAAATAACGCAACTAGAATAGGAGTAAGAGACCACCCGAATTGGAAATTAATAGAAGTATTTCTGATACACAGCTGCTGGATGGAAGGACTGATGAAATTTTGCCTCGAGGGATCATTATCCATAGATAAGTCCCAGATAGCCACGCCCGTAGACTTAGTCTTGTCGTACCCAACCGCAGTGATATCGCAAGAGAAGCATGACGGATAATTAAATTGGCTAGAAGTACGTTTACATTGAGTCATAAACTCAAGTTTAAGACCCGTTTTGGCATTTACATAGGTTTCATTGACACTTTCATTTGGTATTTATGAACATACAACCCTTTTTTAGGGGTCCCAATTTGGACGCGCTGTTGAAAATTGTGGCCCCACGGTTGGGATATTTGGCCGCAATGCTGAAAATCTGGCCGCGTTTTTGAGTGTTTTGACAGGACTTATAAGAAAAAAAAAAAAAAAAAAAAATCTTGAACTAAATTCAAATAACAATATGAACGCTTGTTGTTCATCAACACAGTAATGTGGACATAGTAGAAGAATTTTTGATCCCTTACGGTATACTTTCAACCGATGCCACTCATGTCGGCACAACGAGTGTTGGGTGGAAATTACGACATGTAAAGCCGAGAGGTTCTTCTGAGCCACGTTAAACCTGGGATGTTGAATTGAGAACTGCACAAAGCTGCAACTTTTTGCACTGGGTTGGTATTTTGACAAGGCATTCTTCTTTGGAAAATACGTTTCGACTAACACCTCAACCGATCTATATATACCGCTGCAGTTCTTTGAAGTGGGAAGAGGTTGACTCAACGTAACTCTTTCCCTTGACACTTAAGCGTACTGAGGGTCAAACACTTCGTCTCCCACTTCTTAAGTAGCTCAGAGGAGCTCTCTAGTGCTAATATCGGCTGTTTGCGAAACTTCCTTACCCCGTCTATCGTTCGTATCTTAGCGTTATTACCAAAAACCTCTGATGTAACCCAGCACGACTCAATACTGAAGCAACTACTAAGCCTAACCTAAGCCTAAGCGTTGTAAACTCCAGGCTTTGAGAAATGCTATTACAAGACTCTTTCTAATATTGATTGGGTTGTCTTGCCGATGTACTTTAAAGCTAATGGAAAGATTTCTGTGTGTGTGTTGACGTGTGTGCGTGTGGATATGTGATTGAGTGTGAGAGCCTCGGGCGCGACTTTTACAATTTCAATTTAATGCCACTACTCTTCTTTGGTGTAGTTTTCGACATATTTGATTTTATTTTATTTTTAATATAAATATGTATGTAGTTTGCTTTTTATTTAATTTAAATTTTCTGCTATGGATATTACTTACAAAATGGTGGTGGATGGGACCAGAGTCCAGTCTCTGTGCAAATGATGCTTGGCTCGCCGACCAGCGTGTGTCCCTCATTGCAGCTGAATGTTACCAATGCGCCCACGGTAAGCCGGCGCTGATTTGAATTGGTGCCGCCGATACGTCCATTTAGCGGCGCCACCGGCGTCGAACATTGGATGGCTGTTTTATTATAAATTTTTCATGCGCGTGATTTTTCAGTTGGATGGGATAGATGATGTGGTGGTGGTGGTGGAGTTGACGTAGTGTGTATGCGAGAAAGAGCAAAGCGAGAAGAAAGAGAGCAGATGGTGATGATGCAGTGAAATATGTTGCAATTCGAAAACAGAAAATCGTAAGTGGGTGTATGGGAAAAACTAGCATAAGTTTAAACTGCCAACTGAACGAAACAAAAAAAACGAAAACAATACATACTTTCACAAGTTTAAAAACTGCAAAAAGAGAAGAACTCACAACGAAATAAGAATGACGAACATAAAACTACTGGCCGCGTACGAATAAAGTGAAAATGTTGTGAAAAGTTACGAGAAAAATGTTTTTTTTTTTCGGCCGCCTTCCAACTTTCAACACTGCTGGCGTTGACGCTGATAATTTCTTGCCGCACAGCACTGCTCGCGTTGCCAGTTTGCGTTGTCAATAAAAAATTCAATTATTCGCGAATTTTACACGTTGCTGACAACGCCAACAGCAGTATCGGTTTTGGTTTCTGGGTTGACACTGTTGATTGCGTTGGCGAGTAGTCAATGATCCTATCCGTCGATATACATACAAACACGAGTGTTTGTGTGTGAGTAGATGCAATTTTTACCTTCAGTGCTTGCTGTTTCCCGTTCCCTCTTCTTAAATGGATTACTCATTCAGGGAGTAATAAATTATTTAAATAATTACAGGTATACAGTTAAATATAAACTCTGTCAAAATGAGCTATTCTACAAACTAAATAACTTTGAACTAAATATTTAGACTCTTTAAGATGCACTTGTCCATCGACTAAAACATGTACATTGAAATCCTTAATTGATCGCACATTTTTTGGAGAGTCGAACTAATCCCGATATAGTCCACAACTTGCCCGAAGAAATCAAAGTTGCGAACTAACTTATCAATATTCTCAAACATTTTCGAATTTTTTTTGTAAGAGGCAAATAAGTGACAATTATATTTCTTCAGCTTCGATTGGCTGTAGGTAGACTGAGCTGCCGTTTTTCCTTTGGAGTGGGGGAGAGTTTTTAGTCGGACTGAGCTGAGGATTTTTATGGCACAATTATGTATTTCTAATAGACTCAATCTCTGCGGCGGGACTAAATAAAATATGACATATTTGAAGGTTCAGACTATCAATTGAAATAGTTAAAATAAATCCATTTCCACCGTATTCAAGCTACATGCCGCTTAACCATTCTTTTGAGCTTTTGGAAAGTCTGATTTAGTTGTCTGTGGCTTAGGAGAGGATATCCAGCCCGCTACTTTAAGGCCCACTTCTCCAAGAAGACATTTTTTAAAGCGATCTCGATCTTTCTAAACTCTATTTTTTTTTACTGGCAGCGAGAATGAGGTCCACTGCTTCATAGAGGCCCCGATATTCCTTTAGAATTGCAGCGCTCATTCCGGAATCCCACAAAACTGACAAGAGAAACAGGAAAGAGAGCAATATAGGACGTTCAAAATCGCTTCAAGTAGCTCAGAATAGTTCTACAAGTTGAGAATAAGTATGAAAATAATACTAACTATAACAGAACTAAATATCCCCACAGCTGAATTCTTTTCGGTCTGAAAAACTGAATAGTTGTTGAAGTTGCTGAAGAAGGATATAAAACAGAAAACACATAATATTTGGATCTTTTTAAAGAAGAAGATCACTGGGAGAACTATAAATTCCCTGGCCATCAAAATGGTCTTCTAAGGCTGCCGTAAGCTACCATCAACTTTTATATAAACGATGGAAAATATTTTTAGAGCTTGTGTTTCCTAGTTTTGATATAACAAGTGAGAGGAGGATAGATTTTAATGGGCCTCATACCTTAAACGTGAGCTTAAGCCCACATATTCCTTCCGAAACGATGGGAAATATTTATAAGCTTTGAGATCTTTTAAAGCTTGTGTTTCATAGTGTTGATATAACAAGTGAGATCAGGATTAATGGGCCTCATACCTTAAACGTAAGCTTAAGCCCAAAGTGGACGGGCCAACTTAAGTGCATTTGCTTGTAAAGAAATTGACACTGCGCTTTAGCTAACATCCTATGCATAATCCTACAACTAAATAAACTAAATTTGTTTATCTATTTTGCATTATTTAAATATGTTGTCTCTTTTTTTTTGTCACATATCTCGGCGCTTCTTTGGTGGAATAAATAAAAGCGAAATTAAATTACGCAAAATATATTAACTGGAAAGAATTTCGTCACATACCTTCTTGAATATATATCATACATATAGATATGCATCTATGTATATTAAAAAAGTGTGATGCTTCACTGTCCTTACAATTACTCACCTTTGCAACGCGGTACTGGGCCACTCCACACGCCCGTCGGCTCACAGTCCAGTCTCGGCGGGCCGGTCAGCTTAAAGCCCCACTGGCATTTGAACATCGCCCGCCCCCACGCCGACGTATTCAACTCGATCAAACTCAAATGGGGATCGTCCAACGCCAAACGGGGACATTGCACAGCCTGACAAGTGGGCGGCGGCGATGACCAATTACCCGAGGCTAAGCAGGTTGCATTTGCAACACCATCGATGCGATAACCTGGAGGGCAGCGATACATGGCGCGCTGTCCGAGCTTATTACCCTCCAAGCGTAGCGTGAGCGGCGACAACGGTTCTGGTAGCTGCGGACATGTCGAGGTGGCCACAACGATTGCAATGCTATTGGTCAAGCCGCGCGGTGAAGTGCACGTAAATGTGCCGGAATCGCTATTTTGTATATCCTTAATTGTCAGGCGATAGCGTAAATTTTTATCTTCGTGAGACCAACCTTAAATTTAAATGAAAACATACAGAATGTTATGGAAAAAGAAAGAGTTATGCAATAAACATGGAGAAAGAAAAGAAGATATTGCAAAGGCATGGAAAAGAAGAGAGAGAATATTTAGAAAGATACAAACACATATAAAGACGGGATAAACAAAGCTAACGGAGTATACATACCTGTTGGATATTGCATGTGCCAGCTGGTCCATGTCCACTCGGGTATGCCACGCACACGTGGATACATGCAATCCAGAAGAATTGAGCTCTGCGGCAGTACGGCCAGTACGCCTGATGGTTCAAACGCGCCGGAACCATTGAAAACCTTGATGCGTATAGAGGGGGCACTATCATCGGAGAAATTGGTCAGTAAGGTGGTGGGCACACAGGAGGGCATACGGGGTGCCCAAAGACCGTTTGAGCAAAGCACTCGGGATTCGCCAAGTAGCTTGTACATGCCAAGATCTTTGCAGCGTGCCTGCAACGAGTGTCCATGTGGCAAGTCCCAGCCGACATTCTGAGAGTTCCAAACAGATGAACAAATTGCATATTGGTTTTGTTTTTGGTTTTTGGTTTTTTTTTCGTTTTAAGAGGGTGTAAAATTTTTTGTATAAATAAATATTCACGTTTCATTAATCAATTCATATGTTAAAAGAAGTAAGCGTTAATATTTACAGGCGTGGACACAAAAAGAGAGAGTCAGAAAGATAAAAAGAGAGATGAACGAAGACACAAGCAAAATTACTAAGTACAAAGAGCAAGACGTGGTAAGATTTTTACATAAGAATGTACTATAAGAGCGTGTTTCAAGTGAAGAAGATTTTCGTATTTTATGTGGGCGTATTCGATTTATTGTGTGTCAGTGTTAGCGGGTATAAGCTGCGAAGTCAGTTACTTAATTGGCCTGCACACGATCGGTATTGTATGCAAACATGTGTGACGTTTCGAAATGCGTGTTCGAAATTAATTTTTGCCGTTTTTTAACATTTGTACATGTATGTATATTTTTGGATCACGCTATACTTTCATACAAGTGCGCTCGTGCGATGGTCCCTTTACTGGGCAAATTACATTATCAAGTTGTGAAAACTAACTTGACTACGTTCATATAGGGTATATAAAACCATCGGTAGAAAAAAGCTTAAATATTTGGCCAGCGTGTATTAAAATATTGATCGTGAGCGCTCATTGAGTGTGTGAGAGTAGGAGATGTGGTAGCTTCAGTGATCGTAAACTGTGCCAACTATTGTTTTAAAATTCGCTAATATAAGTAACTAAATTTGTAAACATAATAATCGTATGTGTGTGAACCATATGAAAAGGACAATAAGCGGACAATTTTATATATTGTGTAAATCTCTTGACGAAAAAGCTGTAACCGATAGAAAGTGTGTTATAAGTGAGAGAAGTGTTAAGTGAATGGCGTTTAAAAGGACGCGCTTGGCTATTCGATACATTCGATCAAATGCAAAAACGAAAAAAATATATATATTTTTCACTACCAAACGCAAGCATCATATACTAAGAACCCTTTGAACTACAACAAATCTAATAATTTTTTCATTTCACTGTTAAAGTTGGCAAATTTTTGGCGTATACGTTTATATTTTCCAAACTCAAAACCGCGCGCACACACCAACCGCGCACGATTCTCGCCAGCTTACGCGACTGGCTTGCACATGTTGTACAATCAATCGTTGTGAACGCATCGGTGTCGTGTGCGAGAGAATACGAGCGTGGAAAAGAGGACATAGTAATTATACCGTTTACTCTTTTTTTGTTTTTACTATAAAACTCACAATTTGTGTATTGGAAATAAAAGTCGATTTGGAAGTACGATTGCGACGTGACCCTCTTATGGACGGTATCGGGGTCTGCAAGAAAGAAAATGAAAGAAGACGAAAAAGAAATTTTGGTTCGCGCTCAATAAACAAAAATAACGACGAATACGAAGAAGAATGGGTGATATAGAGGCGGAGCGTGAGAGAAGATACTAGATATAACAAAGAATATTTAAGATTAACTAGAGGCACTGACAAAGCAAAATAGAGAGAGAAAGAGAGAGAGATATAGAGAGAGAGTGAAAGAGAGACAGAGAGCAAGCGAGCTAGTGAGTGAGTGTGGGCGAGCGATGAAGAAGTGGTAAGCGTAAAAAGATAGTAAAATTTAGTGCAAAATGAGGAAAATATATTGAAGAGCTTTCAAAACTATGACAAAGTATTCGCATTACCGAGGCTAAGATTAAGAAGAGTTGAAAAAAAAATATTTATTTTATATATGTATGTATATGTAGATTCCAGTCTAGCCACACGAAGGGTGACAATTGGCATTAAACTGGTATACAAGTTCAGCCGGCGGGTCATGTCCATTCTCGCAAATTTGAAAAAATGTTAGAGAATTGTCTGGATATTTTGGCGCACTGTTGTGAAGCTAGCTTAACCCGTTTACATATACAGGCGAAGTAAAGGAAATGATTATATCGAACGGAAATGGTAAAAAAAAATTAATATGCAAAATTCTATAATCCGAGTGGCCACCATTTTAAAAATAAATGGAAATATAAAATTATGAATGGCTTTGTCACTTCATATTTTTATGCTTAATAAAAATCAAAAAAAAAAAATCAATACACAATCTTAAAAGATTGCTATGAAACGAAAGTTGCGTAAATGAAATTTATTTAAAAGCAATTTTTCAATGGCGTTGATATCGCATTTTTAATTGGAAAGTGGGAATTAAATATTCCAATTAAATAAATGCCCTTAGATTAAAACATCTGAATATTTCGTAAATATCTAACTAAAAAGAAATGCAACCGCATTAATATTAAACGATATAAACTATTAATGTAAAATATTTCCACAGGAGGAAGCAATCACCAGTAGGGTGCCATTTTTTGACGTAGAACACACCTAACATTTCGGAATGAAAGCCATGCTCAGATTGTTGTAGTTGTAGTTTGAGAGCTGCAAAACACGTTTAATAAAAGTTAAATAAAAGCGACGTGTTTCGAAAATTCGGCATTTATAAGAAAATAATTTTTACTTAACGATAGATAAATTTCAGAAGGTGATCATTTCCTTGTCTGTAGCAGAAATTACTTCAAACGTTGGCTTAAATTAGGTAAATTTTGAGACATCGTAATTCTCTTGCTACTGAAATTTTGTATGTACATATATCTTTAATTTTCGGAGTTTAGATTATCTGAAGTAAAGAAAATATTTCTGAATATAAGTAAAATACGAGTTTGCCAAAAAAAAAAAAAAATGAAAAATTGACTATTATTTCAGATATTATTTAAAACCCGCCCAAAATGTTTGTGATTTTTTCTTAATCAAAAATTCAAATTATATACTTTCGTTTGGTAAATGGGAAGTTTTGACTCATACCTTCTAAGCATGTTGATTTGATAAGAACTATTTTATGCCATTTGTAATTATTTCATACAAATCGCGAGCACAGCACGAAGCCCAACGATTAATAAGCTTCACGCATCAATTGCGTTATAAACTTCTTTTAATGCCACTAAAATTGTTTTATAATATTTTCGAAAAATGTGTATGTTTATTCAAGTTTGTGTGTGTGTACAAGGAAATCTAACTCTCTAGAGTAATATTTTATTTGCACCTCAATGGAAAAATGACCTTGTATTCCGTTGTAAAAATGTTTTTAGTTGGAAATTTGTGAAAGTGCTTAACAGTCTCGATGTGTGTGTGTGTGTGTGTGGATCTGAGTGAGAGAAGTATAAAACGCTGTGTTAAAAAAGTTGAGCATTCCGAAATATAGAAAACATGTATTTTTTTTTTCAAAGCATTTCCATTTGCTGTGTATGTAGTATGTTTTTTTGATTGAAGCATTTGTGAAGTGTTCCGTAAACTTACCACTGAAATATTTCGATAGCTCAACAGTAAATGCGGTGGAATTCGATTGACATGGCAACTCTTGTATAAGGGCTGGAATTTCACATTTCCATTATCATCTAGGGTAATGTGCCATAAATTTGTGAAAAGTGAATAAAAGATTTGATTAACTAGTCAGTAATAAACTTATGTATGTACATATTCAAATATTATTAAAATGAAACAAGGTGTGTGCGTGGTTGTGTGTTTTCAGAAAACGGATTTATTGGATTTGATTTTTCTCATTCCATCTATTTGCAAATACGAGTATGCTTGTGTGCATGTACGATTTTTTTTCGATTTTTTATGTATGCATGTAGGGCTTTATTGCGCTACAGTTATGTATGTTTAGATGTATGTATATGTTTGTATGCATTTACAATAACTACTGAAATACTTATGTATGTATATATGTAGGTATATACGTACGTACGTTTTAATTTCGCAATTCTTAAAATATGTTCTTTTTATGTATCTTTTTGTTTTCATTCTATTTGTAATAGCTTCTCATTTGTGTGCATTTTTTTGTTGTTGTTGTTGTGAAAATGTTTATATTATCATATTTGTAATGTTTGCATATGCATTTACTTATGCACTTATGTACTTATGTTTAATATGTATGTTTGTAAATGCTTGTTTATATTGCTTAATGGTTTGTATACTTGCTATGTCCATGTTTCTACTTTTTCTTAATTTCTCTTTGTATTCATAGCGTTATTGATAGTTTGACTTTACTTTTGTATTGAGTATGTATTTGCTTTTGGGCCCAATTTTTTTCGTTTTCACCACTTACCCTCCTCGTTGGTGGCGCATAATGGTCCCACCCATTTTCCCTTGACACAGCGTATTTTACACAATCTTCTGTCGCCCAATGGTCCAATTTCGCCGGGAAAACGTATCTCAGAGACTTCAGTGAATTGTTGTTGTATATCGACTTCTTCCTCTTCTTCCTCTTCCTCCTCCTCATCGGTTTCGTCAGGGTGTACAGGTGAGTAGCCACCTTCTTCATCGTAAATGCCTAAAAGTATAATAAGAAGTTATTTGAAGAGCTTAAAAGGACCAGTTGAGAATTTACAATTTTATTAGTAAATTATTTAAGAAAGGCTTAGTGAACGCCCTTGGTATGACAGAGTGGTCTTTTTGGTTATGAGATTACGAATAGGCTCGCAAAAGAAGAAGCATATGTTCTTCGTACAGGCTCCAACATTTTTTTGCCGGAGTAGGAAAAGGCACATTGTCCCTTCGGCTAGGGAAAGTAAGCCTTCAGAGTATTTTACTGGGTCTGAAACACTCCCTAGAAAACTGAGCAATATTTAAGAAAGCTACTTTCATAAGAAAATGAACGAAAACGAGCGTATGCCACTTTCTTATCCTTACTTATCTTATGAATATGATAAAATGAAAATGAAGATATGAGGTTTATGTCACAGTGACAAGCGTTAGATATACTATAAGAAGCAGCGGTGCCAAGTAGTTGTAAAGACCCTCCCAAAAGCATTAAAAAAATTACAATAGAAATTTAGACAATAAGTAGTGGAAAGATAAAGAAAAATATGATAAAAATGAATGAGCCAATGAGTTGGAGATTAAGGAGAATAGTGAAGGCAACTCTTGCACTCACCCTTATCCTTGCGACTTGTTGTTTTCGAGCTGGAATCTCCGCCGCCCTTGGGGCGACTCAATGCGCCGGTTGTCTTGCCGGACTTGCGTTTGACGCGCTGCAGCGCCTCCGCTTCCGTCTCATTGCCATACACCGCCGGCACATCGCCATCGCCCGGCAGCTGCTCGTCACTCATTTTAATGAAATTATTCGTCATATTTTTATTGTTATTATTACTATTACTGTCACGCCCAATTGCTGTCGCATCCAAGTCGCTCATTCCCGCCGCATTTACATCCGCTTCCAAGACTTTGTAGTGGCTTGCGTCATTCGCTGCCATATCAGCCATTAGCTTGGATTCGCCAATTGTAGCGCGTCGATATCGTGAATTTTGATGGAGATTTTCTGACTGCTGCATTCGCTGTTCACCGCGTTTGTCTTCGTGACTGTCGCCACGTCGGCGATGATGTTGTTTAACGACGTTGGTTTCCTTGTTTCGTGTCTGCTTTTCGTCTTCACTCTTCTGTTTGGATAAGTCAGTAGCGTTTGCTTTTTTCTTCTTTTTCTTGGCTAATGTCTGCTTGCATTGTTCCTTGCTGGTGTCATCGGTGCATGTTGAATTCTTCGACTTATTTCTGCGCCTCAACTTATGCAGCTTTAATCGGAGCTCAGAGTTGGGTGTACCCGACTCGAGTATGTCATCTATGTGCACATAGTAAACATCACCCTCAGCGGCCAACTTACTGCCACCCCACTTGTCGGTATCTGGTGATGCATCTGGATCATGATGCAGCACTTGACGCTTATATCGACTGCCACGGCCGCGTGTTTGTCCATTTTCGTTTTCAATGCGACGGCGACGTCCCGAACCGGAACGGCGCTTCTTGTTCAATTTACGATTCTGGTTACGTTTGCGTGTAGTACCATCTTCGGAGTCGGCCGCCTCGTCTTCCTCGTCGTCGATGGCGGCAAGTTCGTCGTCTGCACCGTGCATCCCTGCCAGGCCGTGCTGGTCATCCAGATCGACCTGGTAGGGATTAACGATAGCGCTCATCTTATTATCGTTGACGCCGGGCTGACGGGCGGTCAGATCTATGTTAATCCTTTCGACAAACTCCGCATCGGAAGTTGTATAGTCCTCCGGCAGATAAATCTGAGTGGTCTCGAATTTCGCATATGGTTGTTCAGTGGTGGTTTCCGGTCGTATGACAGTGAATCGAATGTCAGGTGCCTTGCAGCCAGGAGAAGCATCTGTCAGATAATGAAATGAAGGCAAAAAAATATTAAATTAAAGCGAATTACTCATAGTAAAATATTTAATTGCTTCAATTTACAAGAGCAAATGAAAAAAATATACCTATTTAAGTATGTACATACATACATATGTATGTACTTCTAGTATATGCAAAAAAAAATTAAAAGTTTGACATCGAATAGTATTGCATTGCCTGTCGCAGACACTTGTGTTAAAATGTACAGCAAAAGTGCAATTAACAGAAGTACCAACGATTAGCTTCGAGAGTGAATGATAAAATGCTTAAACACTCGCCGTTCAGTGAACCGAAACCACTTGAGGCCCTTAACCAAAGAGTATTGTGCTGCGGGCTGAAAATGAGGGGACAGAAATAGTAAAATGTAAAAAAATTAGGTTAAGTGCTAGTCGACGAAGCAGAAAGACAATGGCAAATTTTTATACAGGTGATGAAGGTAAAAATTTTGTTTATTTGAGAAGGGAATATTGAATTCAGCAAAAAGTCTAATTTATATACTTACAAACATATGTACAAATGTACAACTTTAACTATTTATTAAACGAAAGCCACTGAATAAATGTTATGAGGCGATTTTTAAAATAGAAATAGGAATTCGCTTCTAGAAAGCTTATTTATCTTCTATCTTGAATTCTTTTAGGAAAATAAAATTTAGTAGTATTTACTTTTAGGTTGGTAAAAGGATTTTATAAAAATAATTAAAAGATTAAAGACAACGGGACATTTTGAGTGATGACTTTTAAAATTTTCCAGCTGATTTCTGATATTTAATGCTGACTTTTATAAATAAAACTGTTATCTTGATACTACATAAATAAGATAAAAATCAAGAACATTTGGCAGATTTATGAACAATTCTCAATCGTCTTAGAAAGACAGTTGTTTAAAAAGAGTTACCTTTCAACTGAAGAAGATGGTCGGCCAACCATTGAACCACTTTTCAGCAGCACTTTCTTGCAACAGTGCAATTGACGCAAACTGCATATACTAATAAAAGGAACTTTTTTTTTAAATCAATTTATTTTTCATACCGATTATATACTTACAATACAGAATACAAAAAATTACGAGTCTTTTACAATTCAAGCGAATAAAATGCTTTG